>JARCFY010000005.1:85351592-86561592 GCA_029233225.1 Lepidodactylus listeri
GTGGATTGCTAGAACTGTGTTGAATTGCTAAGCAGATTGCATTAAGGGCTTGGCAAACCTGATCTCAGTGGAGCCACAAAATGTGGCTATTGAAGATAATGAAAATGTTTGTAAAAAAAGAACTGAGGATAAAACATTTCAGGTTATCCCTTTTCTACAATGCTCACTTACCAGGAATAGCACTGATGCTGTGCTAGACTTTCTTTCTTTCTTTCTCTTTCTTTCTTTCTCTTTCTTTCTTTCTTTCTTTCTTTCTTTCTTTCTTTCTTTCTTTCTTTTTTAACAATGTGGTTTGCAGATGGTAGGCTTGGGGAAATAAGGATTAGTTACTTGCCATGTGATTTTGGGAGGGCATAAATATGTGTGTATTTATCTGATGATCATAAGTTGTTCCTTTTTCTGTAAACCAAGCACAATTATTAAGAAAAAGAGGCCATAACCGTGTTTCTATTTAAATTTAAAAGAGTGTTCCTATCTTAATTTTGACTTTTATGGAAGCAGAGTTCTAATGTGGGCTGGGACTCAGTACTAAATGTATGAAATTAAAGAAAATTACACAGGATCAAATGCTTTGAGCTAATTGTGACAGATAATATGGCTATTTATACTGAACATATCTCCTGAGGTTACAGTCCTGTTCCCTTTCACAGGTATACATGGGCAAGTTGCTGAAAGTAATTTTTTCAGATTTAAATTTTTAAAAATATGTTTTCAGAACTGTGGGAATGACGGTAGCTATGCAGTAATTCATTTACAAGAACATAACACAGTGTCAATTAATTCCAAAATAGTATCAAAAATCCGATGTTTAAAGGCTCACCAAGATTCTCATCCACCTCTAGCAAGGAAGAGTTACATGCAGAAGTCTTCTGCACATGTAACTTATGCTTCAAAGTATTCCTATGGCTGGCTGTATCTATTTATGGGGCTAGAGGGGCACTTTGGGCTCTATGGCTCAGTGGAAGAGCATCTACTTTGCATGCAGGAGGTCTCCAGTTTAAGGAAAAAAGGACCATGCAGTAAGTGATGGGAAAGACCACTGAGAACCACTGCCAGTCTGAGCCAGACTTGATGGACTGGTTAATTTCATGTATTAATTTCAACCCGAGATCCTAGAGAATTGCTGCCAGTCAGAGTGGACAGTGCTGACCTTAACAGAGCAATGGTCTGACTCAGTATGTAACCCCATTCACATTATAGAGAATTTTTTTAATTAATTTATTTAAATTTATATCCCGCCTAACCAGCAAGGCCGGCTCAAGGCAGCTAACAACCATTAAAATCAGCATATACATACATAAGTTAAATTGGATCCATCTAGATAAAATTTACAGAATAAAACCATAAATGGTGGCAATACAGAACATCCCACACAAAGAGCAGCAACCTAAATAGGCATAAATCCTGCCTGTATGTACTGTACAGCTGTATGTAAGAATGAGCCAGTGTGCATTCACTTTATGAATGAAACCAGGGACCCATATCTGGGTAAAAACGGGGTTTGTATCACACATTCAGCTGTACATGCATTGTCTGTAACATGAAAATGACTCAATGCACATAACAGAGAACAAGCAAGTGTACACAGTACATGGACTGATGTGTGTCCGCTGCAACTTATGAACAGGGCAAGTATAAAGCAACTTCATATGCTCGTTTGCTGTGCGCAGTTTGTTGCTTGTGACTAGATTTGGATCAGGGTCTGTGTCTTCCAACATTCTTGGTTTGCTGTTGTAGCACAACAAAGAACAATGGAAAATCTGGTACCTTCTCTTGATCACCCACCTCTGTTGAGCGTGGCATGGTTCTCACCATCCTTATAGACAGATGAGGGTCCACTTGGAGAGCATAGTCCCATATTACTGAACTGTAAGAATAAAAAATGTTGAAATCCAGGATCTGAAATAAAGGCTGTTTTAAGAAGCCCCATGTTAAATGCTGGGTTCAAGACTCATTGCAGTGAACAGCTCTACTTTATTTAGTGATTTCAGGAACACAACTAGAACAGAACTCCAGGGCTGCAGCCCTGTTTATATAGCATGCAAACACCACACCCAAACACACCCCACTCCCAACGATAGGCTATTTACACAACACTATTTTTCTATAGGTCCACTCCAGGATCCTGGTAAACTATCGTTTAGGAGCAACAAGCTCAGCCATCCTCAGGTACTAGCTCAGGGATGACTCAGGCTCAATACACAACACCCCAAATGTGAGATTTCCTTGCATCTACCATTTTTAAATTGTATATTATCAGTCATACGAACATATGCTTTATGGAGCATTTGTTGCTTTTCTCTCTCCAAGTTTATATCATTGTCAATAAATATTACATTTATTATCAGTTTGCACTTGTAAACACTGAAATCATTATTCATCAACATTTACTTAGGAAAATCAAAGCTTTCCAAGCCTGACCATATGATGACGCAACTGCTACTGTCTCCTCTTAAACAACGAATGGGGAAAAACGGATGACAGGTGCATACATGGAAAATGGGAGGAGATACCTAGAAAGAAAAAAGGGATAAAAACTGGCCAACTCAGAGGGAAAGTAGGGCAAACAAAAGTAGGACTGAAGAATTAGTAGCATTTTGATTAGGATAGCCTTCTCTTTTTGAATTTACCAAAAAAAGTGCTATTGCTTATTTCAGTTAATTAGTTCATTAAGTGTATGCCAAGCCAAAGCTTCCCAGGAGAGACACAGCTGGAAAATTGTTCCTTACCCCACAAAACCAATGGGGATTTGTTTAAATTCAGGCTATGGGAGACCTTACTTTTGAACAACCCACAGAATGCAGAAAAAGTACTAAGAGAATTAACATGCAGAAATGCTTGAGGCAGAACAAGGTATCAAGAAGAGGATACTGAAGCTGGAAAGGAAATAAGCTAATACCTATAATATTACCACTCTTTTACTAGTGAGTGTAAGATGCTGCTCAGTTTTGCTAAGCTTAAGTCATTAAAGAGAATTATGCACTTAAGAAGTCCGTCATCATCCTTTCTGGAAGAAAGTCATCCCCTCATTCAATTCACAGTTCACACTGTGTCAAAACTGGTCCTGAAGAAGTGTTGTCAGTGTTGGTACAAGTTTGTTCCGATTGTGCAGGCACTTACTGAGTAGCAGCTAGTTCCCATAATTTTGGAATTATTTTAAAGTTCACATACTTGCAAAAGGATGAGAACTTACCCCTTTTTTGCATATAAATCCATGTACCGTTTTTTAAAAAAATAATGCACTATGTACACCTCAATAACAATGCTCTGCTACTTTATGTTTTTATTTTTGAAGATGTGTGTCCTCTTTTAAAAAAAGGAGCCTATTCGTTATTTTCTTTCTGCTGTAAAGCCATCTCCCTTAAAGTAAGGTTCTCTCCCTCCATTACATTAAGAAACACTGAAACAGGATTGGGACTAGCTTGCACCACCATAAATGGAACAAGGAAGTTACACGTGCTGCTCCATAGATACAGTAGTCTGCATATAATCTGGCACAATCTTTGCTACATTATCTACATGACCTACTGGAGCAGGTCCGACTCAGATACAAATGCTAAAGGAACAGCAATGGGTCAGTATGGAGGAATGGTTGATGGGTCCAAGTCAGCCCCTTTGGCTTAGAGCTTTAGTAGAAGGTTTACATATTGCTACTGCTAGGGTTGCCAGCTCTGGGTTGGGAAATAACTTGAGATTTTGAGGATGGATCTTGAGAGGGGAAGGCTTTGAAGAGGAGAGGGGAGGGACCTCAACCTGGTATAATGCCACAGAGTCTGCCCTCCAATGCAGCCATTTTCTCCAGGGAAACAGATCTTGGTTGTTTGGAGAGCAAATGTGACAGTGGGAAATCTCCAGGTGTCACCTGGAGGTTGGCAATCATAGTTACTGGTCATTTAGCAGGGTTTTCCTTGGAGTACAAAAGGTATCAGATTCAGACAAATACTTTGCTAAAGCAGGGATAGCAGGAGTTCCTTAACAACTTGCAGTTCTCTTCCCTGGCCTTAGTGACCAAGTATTGAATGCAAGGACTGTTAAGCTGACTTCCCCTCTTAGCCCTGTCCACTAGTCATCTTGAATAACAGAGATATGTCCTAAAGGCAAAGTCTACGCACATGGAGGGGGAAATAAGACCCAAAGACCAAGACTGTGACCCCATCAACATAATCTATATATCTAATTCCGAAGGCGCCCCCTGAGTGCGGATGCCTAAATCCAAGTGGGGGGGGGGCACCTGGGGGGCAGGGAGGTTTTCCTACACACAGAGGCATTCCACCCGTGTGCAGAAAAATCCAAAAAGTTTGAAAAAATATTTGGGGGATATTTAAATCCCCTGAAAAGAGAAAACCCGTTCCCTGCGCAGGGACTTACCTTAGTGCTGGCAGCGGCGGGGGGCTGTGGCTGAGCCGGTGGCTGGGCGGCCGGGCGGCAGGCTGCAGCCAAGCCGGCGGGCGCAGACACCAGCAGCACCGGGGCAGCCCTTGCCGCGGGCCTTGGTGGCGCTTGCCGGAGGAAGGGGGGAAAGAGGGACGGCCTGTGAGGGGAGGGGGAGAACCGGTGGGCCCAGTGAGCGGGCCCGCTGTTGGGGAAAGGGTGGGAGTGAACGGGGGAGGGGGTCACAGGGGTAGGAGGTGGCGTAGCCCAAGGCCTGCCACGCCACCATCTGGAGTGAATGGGGGAGGGGGTCAGGGTGGTGGTGGGAGGGAACGAGAACGGGCCAGGAGGGAAGGAAGTGCCGGGGGGGAAACGCAGGGCCCAAGTGGCTTAGCGCCACTCGGTCCCAAATGAGAACGGGCGTGCAAGGACGGAGGGAGAAGCGCTGGGGTGGGGGGACCAAAACACCAGGGCGGGGGGGACAGAAACGCCAGGCCGAGTGGCTCTCAGCCGAGCGAGAGCAGGCCAGGAGGGAGGGAGAAGCGCTGGGGTGGGGTGGGGGGGACAGAAATGCCAGGCTGAGTGGCTGTCAGCTTCTCTCCCCCCGCGAGTATCGCCGGTCCCCCCTTCTTGTGTAGTCTATTGATGGCGTTTCAGAAATAAACCAGCCATTTTTTTCATGACTCATGAGAAGGGTATATGTATAGAATAAGATTGTGTGTGTGCATGTGGCAGAAATCATGTTGCCGGTTTGCATCAAACAACCCCCCCCCCCCCCCAGCTTGAACTCCTATTTCATGACTTACTACCAGATTTTTGTTTATTGCCAGCTGTAATCCGGGAAGCCAGCGCATCCCATGTTGTCTTAGGAAATCCTGCCAGTAGCACCAGTTTGTACCATGTGCATCCCGCTGGGCATCAGAGTGAACACGAATCAAACTTTTTTTCAGTAGCTAAGTGTGATAAGTGAAAACTCCAATGAACTTTTTTTTAAAAAGGACTTCCCACTTAGCACGGGATTTATTTGACCAGGAAGTGTAGTTTATTGCAATTTGTATATTAAAGAGTTGTGCTTTTCACTTGAGTTTGGCTAAAAAAAACACCAAACACAACAGTTTTACTTTTATCCCCTGGTAGGTAGTCCATGTTACTCTTAGAAAGATGAGATCACATTAAGCAGTCAATTCAACATCCACCTGACCTTTGAATACATCAGTGTTTCTTGGAAAAAATATTATGGGCAGAATGCCTGCTACGGTAAACAATATTAGCTGCTCCAACCCATTGTTGGCTCATGCTGTGCTGTGGCTTATCAAAATAAGGGGTTGGAAATCAGCAGGGACCAGAGATCTTCTGACAAAATCCACAGGATATGAAGAACAATGTAAATGCTCTAGCCCTGGCAGATATATTTCTATATTACTGTTCCAGAGATAACAGCTAAGGTGAATCATTTCCCACCACCTACAGTACCAAATAATTTCAAATTCTGAAGGGACCATATTTATTTCATTGGTAGCTAGCAATTTACTTACCCGAAGATCATTATATTTATGTGTCTGTGAAATCCTCACAATAATTATACATTTGAGCTGTCTCAGAAGTGCTATATATATTCTCATTAGTCATGTACTTCCAAGGATATTATCATTTTTTTTCCAACAACCTTTGTGATACAAGTGGAAAGGACTCTACAGCACATGAATCTGGATTCTTATAGGCTTTTTAAAAAAGCTTGTAGTTTAATCAAACAGCAGGGTAGCTCATATTCACATGCAAATGCTGGAAACAGCATTGGGGAGAAAAGGACTTAAATTTTTTTAAATGACTTTACCGTTGCACTTATTTAAAAACAAATCACACTGTGCATTGGAGGGAGAGTACATGGAGCAAGTTTTCATTCCCTTATGCTTTCAAAAGGATTCATCGAAATAATCCGTACAAGTTTAAAGAAACTGGCTGGGTTTCCATATATTCATGGAAAGTGCTTCTTATATGTATGGGGTGGGGTGGATGCTGTTAATTTTCCCTTCTGGCTGCTTCATCCACTTGCACCTCATCAAATCTGGTTTCACAGAGTCTTCCAAACTTCAGCAGCACCTTTGGGAGTGGTACAGCGAAAGGAAGGCCAGGAATCCCAGGTAGGGTATTCCATATGCGGTCCTTCGGATTCTCTAGCCCACTTGGGGGGGGGGGGGAGGTATCAGTGTTATTCCATGACTGAGTCATTGAAAGAAAGTAATATGGCTGAGGACTTGTGAGGCACCCTAATTATCAAACTAGTTATATGGAAGCATTTGAACTGGAGTCCATGGAACTGGGCCCCAGTCCCAAACATATGCATTCCAGTGGTACTGCCTTTATCATGAAAGCATGTTTACAAAGCAGCCTGATAAAGGTAGACATAACTTCCTTAGGGGGTTGGCAACCCAATCCTAAATCCATTTGTTTGCAAATACATCTCCTTTGTTTCAATGAGGCTTAGAAGTAACTTGGTTTGGAATCGCACTGAATATAGATGTTTCAGTAGTGTGACAGATTTGTATTTCTCATTCCCCATTTCTGATACACGGCTTGAGGTTGGAATTGACAGTCCTTTCCCTTGGTGAGATGGGTGAGCCGCTTCTTTCGACAATATACCTTAGGTAAAGGATTAGAAGCCCTATGACCATTACTAGAAATTCTAAGTCAGTCAGGTGCAGTGCTAGCCACACAATTCCTTTGCGTATTGTTAGCCATAAAACAGGCTAGAAATGGCTAGGATGTCTATTTTCAATTACAGGATTGAGATTTTATTGTTTTACTACTTATAGGACCTGCATAGTATGTCACCCAGGTTAACATAAGCAATAAAAAAGACCCAAGGCAGTGACTGACAAATAGTTTTAAACTAGTTGTGTTTGATCTCATATTTAGACTGTTTGTGCAGTGGTGCATAAAATATTAATATTAAAAGGCATAGTGACTGCTGGGAGGAAGGGAACACAACAATTTTAGATTCTGGAAAAATCCATCAATATGTTATGTATTTGCATACTGGAATCACAAGGAGATTGATTTTGCATATTTATTGATTTGGGTATTTTTTTGATTAATGATGAAGCCAGGACATACTCAGAGAGTGGATTGAGATTTGGCACAGCTTAAAACAGGAAAGGCGTATATTTATAGACACTTCAGTTATGCAAATAGGTGGATATTCACATGCATTTTATTAGACATTGGCTATATCAGAGCCCCAAGAACATTCTGTTGTATACTCAGGATAATTTGGGGCCATGCTTAATACAAAAATGCTGCATAACAATTACTCTCTTCTTCATTATGAATGATTTCCACTATATCACCTTGGACACGAGAACAAGCTTGAATTCCCACTGCATCTAATTTATTATTACTGCTGTAGATATTGTTTTGTGTTAGAGCACATAAAGTATTTCTGGAAACATATTGCAAAAAATCTACAGGGGAGGAAATGGCAAAATATAACTGCTTTGGAAGTTATTGCATTTTTATAATAGATCAGCACATTATTCCCATAGTAAAGCACTCTAAGAAAATGGGCTGGACATTTTCATCAGAAAAAGCTTTTTTTGCCAGCACACATTATACAGACTTTGTCCTGATGATATGGTACAGATATTTAAAATAAATTACTTATACGTGCAAGATTCTGGAGGATAAACTGTGGCCGTTTAAGATTTAAAAAAAATCAAATCAAACCTGCCAGGAAGACATACTAGCTGGCCTGGAAGGTCTTCTGATTTCAAAACATGTGAGAGATTATTGTGATAGGGAATAAAACATTCCACATAAGTCTAGAGGCACCTTCTTTTTTATGACTGAAAAGAAAATATGTGGCAGGGTATGAGTCTTCGTGAGTCACTGCTCACTTCTTCAGATACCTGAAGCGAGTGGTGACTCGTGAAAGCTCCTACCCTGCCACATGTTTTCTTAGTCTTTAAGATGCTACTGGACTCTTGCTCTTTTCTGCTGCTAAAGACAGATTAACATGGCTGCCCTTCTTGAAAAGAAAATGTTCACTGGTTACCTAAATGCCTTTTGGGCTGGTGGACATGGGACTAGTTGCCAAATAGCTATAAAGTCATGTACCTTTTGGGTCATGGGGAAGAAGCTACAGCAGGGTCCTGAATAGTAACAAAATTTCCCTTCTCTTAGTAAAAACACATTTAGTAAGTAACTAATCTTTAGTAAGCTTTGTTATAAACTATAACTGTACTGATGGTGGCACGTTAACTCTATGTGTCAATGGTATACTCGCTTTTAGAAGTCAGGGTACATGCTGCATATTCCATGCTAATATCTGAAGTCTTCTTGTTCTTCCTTTGCAAGTTCAGGAGGGGGGAAACTTGAAGTTTCCACAAGCCTAAACTCAGGCTACTTTTCCAAGTACAAATTCTGATTTCATTAATTATCATATATTCACATTAGAAACATGGGGGTCCACAGTTTTCTAAATATATCAGAATGGGGAAATGTTTAAACAGAGTTAACTCTAGAATCTCTCCTTGCTTGTGAAAAGCATAAATAAAGTACACTTCACTACATTCACTTGTAACATTAGACCCCAGATAAACATTACAAATGTAGCAAGAATGCATTTCTTCCTTCCATAGGAAGACCAAGATTGCCCTCTCGAGTGTGCCAGACAGCATGGGGTACTTCACATACTATGTGATTGGCGTACACTTTGGTTTGGAATCTGCTTGGGGATGAAACTGTTGGCTAATGCTGTGGAAATTTTGATTCTGCAACAGACAGGCTGCTCCTATCTGCCTTGAAACAAGAAATCACTTTCTTTTAATGATGCCATGCTCTTGGCTTTGGTACTGCTTAATGATGTCGTTAATTGTTTTGTATTTCAAAATGTTGTGTGGCGGCACCCCAAGCATCTCAACAGGGGGGCCTCTTTCAAATAAAATTATCATCATCATTATTTCAGTATTTGCTGATAAACTGTACAAAACTATTTTTGAAATCTTGTACAATAACTTATTTTGACACAGCATCTCAACCCAAGTACTGATATGATAATTTTCTAAAGGATTGGGAATTGGAATAGGGTCCTTTATTCACAATAGCTATTGATTCATCCTTATAAGAACACTGGAAATACAGTAAGTTGACTAGGATCTAATCATAAACAGGTAGGTTTTCATGTCACACCAGGACAATGTATCCACAAAGAGCATACAATTTTTTTCAGTTTGTTTTTATTGCAAATCATTATTTGTTTTTGTTCTTTTTATTATTAATCCTGCTCGCTTTGCTCAGACTCCCATCCTCCCCCTTCTCTTCTGCACAGTAACAGGATTGTTGCTGCTGGCTCTGCCTGGCCAGACTAGGCACCTAACCAACAAAAACTGGACAACAGAGAATCTCTCTCCACTCCCACCCCCATTTCTCCTGACACTCTTGATGTTCTTTGATGCTGCTTGTTATCCTGGGCTGCCTAACATTACAAATGCAGGTAGCCCGGGACTATATTTACCAGGGTGCACCAAGGTTTCATGCCTTGGAGAAATCAGAAAAAGCATCCAAGATACCAAAGGGGGTGAGGAAGAAGAAGTGTTTTCCTTTTGTCATCCTACACTGATCCCCTGCTTGGCCAGCTGTAGCAGTACCCTAACCCTGTCACTCATCACAATAAACTGAGGCTGGGAGAGGCTTCATGCCATTAAAGGATCTCTCCTTCTCTTCCTTTTCCCCCACTCTGTTTTTGCTCCATGAACCAGAAAGCCAGTGCCAGCAATAACAAAGACTATTGTGTGTATAAAGTGCCATCAAGTTGCAGCTGACTTAATGACAACCCTAGAGAGGGGCTTTCAAGGCAAGTGAGAAGCAGAAGTGGTCTGTTGCCTTCCTCTCCAGAGTCTTCTTTGGTGGTCTCCCTTCCAAGTACTGATCCTGCTTAGCTTCTGAGACCTGATGAGATCAGGCTGTACCCCATGCCACCTTCCCTCCCTAACAAAGACTATCACCAAATATTAATGGATATTGGTAAATTTTAAAATTCATTTTTGTTTTTCTTCATACATCCTCCACAACATGGGCAACTAGTTATCAGAAAGCAGTGATTTCCCAACTGTAGTTTAGAACACACCAACCATCAGTGGAGCTTTGTGGGTGGGTGACAGCAAGCTGCAACCACTAAGTACTGATAACAATCCAGACACCTCTGTTCATGCACAGCTACCAGACCAAAACTGTCAAAAATAAAGAGCCCTTTGGCAATGCGGTATATAAAATACTACAAAGCTGAGATGCTCCGCTATAGGACATCTAGAGTAACAGGATAAAGGGCATGCCCATAATATAAAAGTGATTTTGACTGTGAATGATGGGGTAAAATGTCAACTGGTGGATTGCAGTTAAAATGTCTGGGAACTATGTAATAAACAAACTATTCATACATTTTATCGCCTTACAGTTTGGTGTAGTGGTTAAGTGCACAGACTCTAATCTGGGAGAACCGGGTTTGATTCCTTACTCCTCCACTTGCAGCTGCTGGATGACCTTGGGCAAGCCATAGTTCTCTCAGAGCTGTCCTTGAAAGAGCAGCTCTCTCAGCCCCACCTACCTCACAGGGTATCTGTTGTGGGGAGGGGAAGGGAAAGGAGATTGTAAACTGCTCTGAGACTCCAAGTGAAGGGCGGGGTATAAATCCAATCTCTTCCTCTTACAGGTGGCCAGAATACGGAAGGGCTAAGAGCCAGTGTCACATAGATTAGGACTGGGGAGACCTGGGCTCAAATACCCACTCAGCTGGGTGGCAATAGGAAAACTTTATCCTCACAGGATTGATGATGATACAAGGAGGGAAGGAATAATCACGGATGCACTGAGGTCCTTAAAGGAAGGGCTAGGTATGATATATGAGAGCACAGCTAGCATGACAGTCACTGAAAGGCTTCCTATGTCTTCCAAGCCTAGAAACAGCTTTAAAAATTACTATAAAATACTGTTTTCCCCAACACATCTCTTTCTGACAGAGGCACAGGCCGAGTTCGGACTGGCAGTATGGCCTGATATAGGCCCACTTTGCAAGCAGATTAAGAGAGCCCGTTCACACAGCCACAGCTGTCTGGTGTTGCCCCGCCGCACTCACCCCGTTCTAAAGTGATTTCATCCCACGTTAAAAAGGTACCTGGTGAAACCGGTGTCAAGCCGTCTGGGTGCGTGTTCATCCCACTTCCTGGCAGTGTGGACACAAATAAGCCGCACATCAAGTGGCACCAGTAATGTGAATCCACTGATCTGGCTGCTGCACCCATGTGCCGGTTGGCAAAACGGACCAAAGCCGCACACCACTGCAGTGGCGCCGCTAGGGGCTGCCCCAAAGTGTGAACGCTCTGTTCCGCTTCCTCCCTGTTATGGTCCCGCATCAGTCTACACAGTATGAACGGAAAGCCCAGCAACAACTTGGCCCAGGTCTTTTTGCCCCCCTTCCCTTGCACTTCATTTTGCCAGTCTGTCCTCAGCCATAGTCTGAATCACTTGCATGTGCACAATAGTTACACTTATTCCAGGACTCTATATGTACAGTAGAAAATCTTAGGGCTTGTCTGGAGATAGGAAAAATGCAAACAATTTTTAATTGATGCAATCATAAATGCCTTTTCTCTTTTCCAAGTACATTGTTCCTTGTGAAGAAAAATCAGCTCCATAAATGTGATTATTCTTGCTCTATTCCTGTTGCCTTCAAGCAGCTTAGGTTGTTAAGGTCATTCCTATTCCAGGAAAAAATGTACAATGATCAACGTAGAATTTGCTAATCTTAAAAATTTTATTGTAAATTCAAACTGGAATGTACTTCAGTATCCACTTTACGTGAACGTTTATTCCATCAACTGTGTATCAGGTAGTTCCTTAGGATCGGGGAGAGTACGTGTAACAGGACCATCAGGAATTGAATTATTAGGACGAGTACAACATTCTGAAAACCATATGCAATCATTCTTAGAAACAGGATTTAAAGCATTGGCTCTCTCTACATGGCTTTTGGGAAATCGCCCTGGAAAGGGCTGTCCAGTGTTTGGGTATGGAACAAATGATGTTTGATACATGGAACAATAGCTAGTACTGCTCAAAATGAGTTCATGGGCCAAAAAGGAGAAGTTCTGTGCGTAGTGTTGACATGTCTCACGTTGAAATTTTCTTAGTCCTAGCCCCTAAAAAGAAGCAAAGAAATATATACTACAGGAAGATTCTATTGTTTAAAGTAGATAAAACCATAGTTTTTTGTTATGTTACAGAATCTGCAGAAAAGTGTGGGAAATCATATTGGTGATTGTCTATTTTAGAAGATTTTATTCTTAACCTATAAGCAGAAGAAGCAAGTATACCACTTCCTAATCTACCTGCAACAGAAGACTATACAACTGTAGAAATATACATCAGGGAGCCAAGAGAAATTTGGCATTCATTATGTCAATAATGACATAACAAATACAACGGTTGAATCCAAATTATCATAAGCAGAGCAAACCTTGTGGAATGGGACTTTGCTGCCTCCCCCCCCCCCCCCCCCCCGTAGTCCTCCATAGCGATGTCTGGAAATGCTATTCCTGGAGGTCAAGAGACCTTCATGTACAGTGGGAGGGGGCAAAAAGGAGAATCTGCAAAAATGATCATTCCCCTAATACACCAACAAAATAATGCCCTGCTAATGTAGTGCAGGTGCCATTATGCCACCAGAAGAGTACCTTTAAACCCAGTCCTACATTTTTAAATGTCTACCAGCTTCTAACGTAGTACATATCATAGACATCTTTTCAGCAACAGAATAGGTTATCGGAGAACAATTCTGTCACATCTGTCTTCTAGATGTATGTTAGACTGAATGGTCATAGACTTCTTAAAAGCCCATATTTTTTGTCTCTTTTCTGATGTTGCACAGATTTGTGTACTTTTAAATTCTCCACTAATAGCTTGCAGATTATCTCAGGTTTTGAGGAGATACAAGATATGAATGGTTTAAATAAATAAAAATTTAAAAATCAAAGACATTTGGTATCCTTTTCTTTTAAAATACCAAACTACAAGAGGGATCCCACAGAGGAAGAATTGATCTGGTCACTTGCAAGAGATAAAGTGGGCTGGATCCTGCAAAAGATGTCTACAAATGGAAGGTGTGGTGTTTTGATATATAAATATTGTGTGTGCATTTTATTCCTGTGTTTTAATGTGGGGTTTTATATGTACATTGCTGTGGGTTAAAATGTAGGCCTCTACAGTAAGAAAGGAGGGGCTGGATAGGTGACTGAAGTGTGTTATGACTGGATGATAACTGTACCCTACGTGGTGGAGTTGATTGGTCTGTTCAGAGAGGCTTTATGTGTGAGTTTTGTTCAGTGTGTGACAGAGATGAGATTGAATGACAGGGCTGCCAACTGCAGGTTGGGAAATATCTGGAGATTTTGTGGGTGGAGCTTAGGAAGGCAGGTTTAGGAAGGGAGCCAGTTTGGTGTAATGGTTAAGTGTGCAGACTCTAATCTGGGAGAACTGGATTTGATTCCCTACTCCTCCACTTGCACCTGCTGGATGACCTTGGGCAAGCCATAGCTCTGTACCATCTGTTCTCCCAAGGACAGTTGTCTCAGAGCTCTCTCAGTCCCACCTACCTCACAGGATGTCTGTTGTGGGGAGGGGAAGGGAAAGGAGTTTGTAAACTGCTCTGAGACTCCTTTGGGTAGGGAAGGGCAGGGTATAAATCCAGTCTCTTCTTCTTCTAGGTGAAGGACCTCGACAGGGTATATTGCAATGGACTCCACCCTCCAAAGCAGCCATTTTCTCTAGGGGAACTGATCTCTGTCAGCCAGAGATCAGTTGTAATTCTGGGAGAGCTCCAGGCCCCATCTGAAGCCCTACTGAGTAAGGTGCTGTAGAGTGTGAGAGACATCTGCATTCTTGGTGGAAGTTCTTAGCCTAAGTGGCAAGTGAGAAAATAAGCCCTTGTGGCTAGGTCTATTTAAGGAACCTATCTGTACCTATCTGAAACCATTATGCTTATGTACCTATCTGAAACCATTATGCTTATGAACCACAGATAAATTGTTATGCTGTTTTACTTCTAAGTAAACTCTATTTATGTTTAAGAGAAAACAACTGTTTTATTTAGAGTTAAGGATCACATCAGAGCCACCCACACACACTGACCATTCTATCATTCTACTAAATATAATTAAGCCATCCTGTTCTTTGGGTCCAACTATGAATTCTAAGGCAAGATCCTTTAGTGGCAGCAAAAATAAGTAGGAAACACTCAGGAAGTAAAGGAAGCAGCATAACACATGTCACCTCAGAACACTGCAGAGGGATGTCTTTACAGGTGTTACATAAAATGTCTCAGAAAAGAGCAAATATGTTACAAGGAGTTTTCATCAATTCCCCCTTCCACTATAGACCTCTGACTCACTCCTTATGCTGTTCTTGTGGGGCCTCCTGTACCCCCGGAGCAACATTTCAGGGAGTATTTTTCTTTGGGCGGGGGAATGACAAGAAAATCCTGTTCTGATGACAGATATTCCTTCCATCAGCAGAAATAATTGCTGGATCCAACCCACTGGATTTTTATGAAAGGCTCAAACAAGAACCAGTATATTTTTTAAAAAATTGCAAAACCAAATACTTACAGAATCTAAGTACTCTCCTACATTTTGTAAGCAATGTCTGTTGTCATGGACAGAAAATGGAAACGTGTTTACTGGTTTCTAGAAAGATAAGTGAATAAAAGATGACATTTTCCCATGCATGGCTAATAGAATAATAGCTTTCATCTGCAAAAGAATCTAGTATTATACTCATACAAACATTTTTATATGCCACAGGTGAATTTGTATTATTATATTGGTACAAAATATATACTGTCTACATTTTATTTCAAACTCCTTAGAGTTTATAAATTTTCTGAATAATCTACACAATTACACAAACACCTAAACTTTCAAATTAAAGAAACCCTTGTGCATATAGGCACATTTTTTTTTACAAATATGTTATTTAAGTGACTCACTACAGAATCCACAGCTAATAAAAGTTGGACTTCAAAAAGAAGCTTATAATTGAGTCAACCTGAGATTTATGAGCTCAGTGCCACCCACTGAGAAGATGCTATATATTACAGCAAATTGCAGGCTACATATTTAAAATGGCTAAGTTCCAAATCTAACAAGTATATGTACACATGTTTAATTTTATTACTTTCAGTTGCCAATTTCTAGTCGCTCATGCTAAGCATAACCCAAGAAACCTAATCTGGAAAAGATTTTCTATGGTTGAAATAAAAGCCAAATCTTCCTTTCCCCAAGCCCCAACAAAATGCAGATCTCTAGCAGTGGAATAATCCTGTTAAGAACAGGATGCTTATAATACAAAAGCCTTAATTTAGAACTACAGAATTATAGCAGAAGAGCCAAGTGGTCCTGCTGCAAACAGGGCCGGTGCCAGGTTTTTTTGCACACTAGGCGAGGCTACCTTCTGGCGCCCCCCCCCCCCAATGTGCCCACCAATTTTCAAACATAAATGCATTTTAGAAAGACTGAAAACCACAAAATTTGAAATTGCTGGTGCTGGGCCTGGCGGTGGGTCTCCTGCACAGTAATGCAGACTGTCAGTTCTGGGCCCCTCTGAGGTCTCTGCCCCAGGCAGCTGCCTAGGTTGGTCTAATGGTAGCACCGGCCCTGGCTGCAAACTCCTCAGTTCTGAGATCCAAAAACCTTAATGCAGAATTAATCAGAATGGATCATTTGTCCAGTCCAAAGGCTCCATTGGAAATTTTCATGATCTGAAGGACCATAGTTTACAATTTTTTATTTCTCAAGTAACTAATTTCTCAATGAAGCAGCATGATTATGTAAATAGAGACAGTTTACTTCAGACTTGGGGGGGTCTTTAAGAAAAAGAATCAGCCCCATGATATCACTTATTATGTCACCAATACATGCATATTACAATAAACATGAGAGAAAAGGCAACAACTTCCTAACTTACAAAGATACGATAAATTCCAAAGGTGAAATTAAATCCTGGCAAATGATTCAAGAAGGAAGGAAGATACAATGGTTAGTCTACCTCCAGTTAACGTTTGGACTTAAGAAAAGATCTTCTTCCAAAAAGAGATGAAGTAAGAGACGCGACTGAGTTTGAAAAAATTATTACACAACTTAAAGACCATTTGCTAGGATGACTCTACAAGTTATTATTCCAGTATGACATGGAGACGGAACAAGTTAAAATGTGCATGATAAAATGGATGCAGAATGTTGACGGTTCCTTTCCGAAACTAGAAAAATTTATGGACAAGAGACTCTAAGAGAAAACTGGTATTAAGATATTCTTCCGATGGTATCTTACTCCTACGGATATTCGCAAAATGGACCAGAATTACAAAGGGACCTGCTGGAAATGTAAGGAAGCAGAAGGCACGTTTAATCATATGCGGCGGTCATGCAAAAAAATGAGGAAATTCATGCAGAGATTTAAAAAATCTTAAAATTAAATTCCCACTGAATCCAATGTTACTGGGAATGATTCCAGATAACATGGAAAAGACATCACAGGATCTACTCAGATACATGTTAACTGCTGCAAGAACACAGTTTGCATCTATTTGGAAAACAGAAGATTGTCCAATGAAAGAAGCCTGGTCTCATAAACTAGCTGAATATTCTATAATGGCAAAATAAACGAATCAAGTAAATAAAAGACCAATTAAAGCATTTCAGCAGAAATGGAAAGCATATTATTCATACTACGGTAATGGCTTGTAACTGATGGTAAGTCTCTACTACCTGAGATAAAAGCTGGCACGTCCTGAAAGTCAGGGAGAAATTATTATATTATAGTCATTATCAATGTATATTATTCCTTTTTGATACTCAGTATATGTAATATATAGAATTTTTTTTTATTTCTAGAAAGAGTTACAAATGCTATTTTAAAATTACCATATTAAATTGTCTAAATTAAATTAATTAAATTGTTTAAATATTGGTGTGGTTTAAAGAAAAGAAGTATATTGATTTGAGAAATTTATGTGAGTTGAGTTGATATCTGATCTATGAACCTATTACACCTATCTATACATTAGAATCGTGTCCTCAGTAAATGGAAAATGGAAAAGCTTTTGATGAATAATGATAAAAAACTCTGTCACTCCTTTCCCTCCTTTTGTTTCTGTGCCCCTTAATTATATAATAAATAAAAATAATTTTTAAAATGAAGCACGATTATAATAGTAATTGTATCCACTAGGATTGCTACTAAATCCCTCATGCTGAGAAAACAAAATTTTACAACAGCATAATGGATTTATACCAGTGTGTTACCATAGCACGATGCAATATTGTCATTATCACCACACAAGCAGTATACCACTACTACAGAAGGAAACTTACTGAAACTTAATTCATGTCCAATAGCTCCTTAAAGACCAAGCGTTCCCCTCCCCCCGGTATAAGCTTTCAGGAGTCAAAGCTCAGTTTGTCAAAATTAAGTTGTTAAAACTTGTATATCAGATTGTGAAGTCCCGATTCAGACCAGAACAGTACTGGGGAAGAGATGGCTTAAGCTCTATCCCCTTTACTTAGCCTGCTGAGGAAACTTACATTTAATTTTCCCCAATGGGCCTAACTACAGCTTCCCATGGCTATTTCAAAACAGGGAAGGTAGTGTGCGGGGGGGGGGGGTCACGGGCTGGGTGCCAGTAGGTCAGAAGCCAAGCCGAAGTCCAAGCCAGTCCAAGGTCAAGCCAAATCAGGAATGAATTACCAAGTCCAAAACACAAGCCAAACACAGTCAGTCCAAGCCAAGGTCAGAGAGGGAAACTCACAAGCAAACCAGTCCAAGGAGTCAACCAAAAGCCCAAGTCAGACAGAGCCGGAGTCACGAGCCAGAAGGTCTAGGATCAGATTTAGCTGATGCAAGCCGAGCGGGTGCAGAGCTTAGCCAGAATGACTTGTTGCTAGCACGAGTTGGTAGTCTCTGTGCTGTGCCTAAATACCCAGCCACTTCCTGTGCTCGTTAGCAGCTGGCAGCGAGGTCCCGGCTCCTCCTAAAACTCAGGGCTGAGTGATGTGTGCCTCTTTTCTTCTAGCAGCTAAGTCTTGCCTGGATCGTGACCTTAGCCGTTCCACCTGAGGAGGTGAATCAGGTGGGCTTGAGCTTGGCTGTGCTGCTGGGGTAATGCCCTGAGAGGTGCTTGCTTGAGCCTCGTCAGCTTCAGGTGGAGGCTCCTCTGGAGCTGGGGACTGATCCTCCACTGCACTTAGGTCTGCAGGAGGAAGGTCCTCAGAGGCATTCCTGACAGTGGGGGCAACTCAATCCCTTCTCCCCATACTCTACAGTCCTGATCCAAATTTGGCCCCTACACACCTAACTTCAGCTTGGAACTCCTAGTACATGTCTAGTTTGATTGGACCTGGAATGGCCCCGTAAACAGTGTAATGTGTAGTGTAGCCCAGTCTGAAAGAAGAATTTGAGCCCTTCAAACAGAAAGGTTTCAGTAACTACTACCAGACTTTGGAAATGGCTGACTTCTATGGTTAAAACAGCATTCCTTCTTTTCCTCATATTTTCCCCTTGACAAGACAATAGTAATATGTAGGCTGATGCCTTCAGCATCTGAATGGCAATGAAGTCCTGTCCAAAGTCCTGTCTGCAAGATGTCGTGATTATAGTAATCAGTTGGTGTCCCCCTCCTCACTGTGCCAAGGATGCACTAAATTATGTGCTATCCACACTTGCTGGCTGCCTGGTTGTATGTTGTGTGTTTGTGGACTTGTAGAACAGTTAGATTTGAGTCCAGTAGCACATTAGAGACTAACAAGATTTTCAAGGTATAAGCTTTTGAGAGCTGAAGCTCCCTTTGTCAGATGTATGTATCTTGGTACCTCCTATGTGCATGTATAATAAGTTGTCAACAATTGTGTGATTCGTATGCATGTATTCAGGTGGGTGGCTGTGTTGGTCTGAAGGAACTGGTCTGATGAAGTGTGCATGCACATGAAAGCTTATGCTCAGAATTAAACTTTGTTGGTCTTAAAGGTGCCACTGGACTCATACTTTGTAGTACATATATAGTGGCAGTGTTGGGAAGAACGTAGTGAGAGTTTTTAGTGGTGTGACATTATCTCTTAATTCTAATAGTACTGTTTTGCTTGGACATTATGCCATTATGATGTCACTGCAACCATGCTATAGGAGACAAAATTGTGTTGAGATCCAGCGTGGTGCAGTGGTTAAGTATGTTGGACTAGTATCTGGAGGGTCCAGGCTCAAATCCCCACTCATGCCATGGGAGCTCGTTGGTGACCTTGGGCCAGTCACACTCTCTCAGCTTAACCTGACAGCACAATCCTAAACAGTTACACCCTTCCAAGACCATTGACTTTAATGGGCAGGATAAGGTGTAGCTCTGCTCAGGAATGAAATGTGAGTCAAGCTTTTTTTTAATGGAGACTAAACACAAGATTAGTTTTAGAAAACTGAGTTCGAAAACTGTCAGAATCTGAAATGTAACTGAAAAGACTAACCTAAGAATACTGTGCTGAAATTTTCAAGTTGCAGCATAATATTAAAATCATGATATATCTAGAAATAGTGAAATTATAATTAATTTTGAGAACCATTTCATATGCCATTTTTCTTTCAGACAAAGAAATGGGTTTTCCCCCAAAAGAATAAAAGCTAGAAAGTGTTTTTTTTTTAATTGATAGCTGAGAATTACTTGGAGTGCATGCAGGCTAATAAACAGATGCTAATCCTGACATGATGGAAGTGTCACCTGTTCTGGATGGGGTTGCGGTCCCCTTGAATGAACAAGTCCATAGTCTGGGGATATTCTTGGACGTAGGCCTACTAATGGATAAGGAGGTGGCAGCTATGGCTAGGAGTGTCTTTTAGAAGCTTCAGCCTTTCCTGGGCAGGAAAGACCTGGCCGCTTTGGTGCATGCCATGGTTATATGCAGATCAGATTACTACAATGCGCCCTACATGGGGCTGCCCTTGAAAAGTGTTTGGAAACTTCAACCAGTGCAGAATGCTGCAGCTAGAATGCTGACTGGAGAATATCACAGAGACCACATTACTCCAGTCTTGTTCCATCTCCACTGGCTCCCAACTCCCGAGTTGTTTCCAGGCACAATTTAACCCCCCAGAGTTAAAGAAAATACATACACAATTCTGGCTTAGATACCTTGGGGTATTTCTGCAGGTGGAGAAAGTTGCTTACAGAATGCAACTTTCTTGTCTTCCACCTCCCACACCAACCTGAAATGTTTCCGAAATCCTTTTCCTGGGAGGTAGGGGAAGGTGAGAAGGTTGCGCTTTGTGAGCATATGGAGCAGCTGCCATGTGAGCTGGGCAGCTGGTGGGCAGCTGAGTGAGGAGGAGGAGCCACCAACACAACTGTGGGCACCAGGCAGGTGGAAGAACTGCGGGTGGGTGGGCTGGCTGGCATGTGCTCAGCCGAGTGAGGGGGGAAGATGAGATTTCCTCACGGTGAATCTCATGGGTCTCCTGCTTATCATTTCTGAATGCTTCAATGATTTACCCATAATTCTTTATTTTAAAATGAAAGCAAAGATTGTCCACCCCATCTTGTATATACTTTTAATGAAGATTTTTGGACTGTCTGCCTATAACGTAAGGAAAGCATTTATTAAAAATATATTTATCAGGGCCAGTCAGGGACACTGCCATTTGGCCAGATCCTCAAGCTGAAAAGGGGTATGAAATTTAACTTGTTAATTTTTGGCATTTGACAAATTTTGCAACTTGTTTTGATGCCCAGCCCTACTGGACCAAAAGGCAATACGTTCTTTCTACTCAGAACTCTAAAGTTAAACAAGCAACTTGACAACAAAAATTTCTGTTAACTGATATAGACTACCATGTAAAAGAGTTTAAAAGTTTATAAAATTAATTTTTGATGCTTTATTTTGTTGTTACGTGCTGTATTTTTAAAGATAATTAGGACTAGGGACCTCAAAAGCTGGAAGTGGCCCAGGCTGTTCTAGAGGTTGGAGAGGGCCAGTCTATTATGAGAAAATGTATAAGGCCACGCCCAGTGATATTTTTGAGTTTTAAATAGCAAATCACCTTATTACATCTCAAGGTACTTTTGGAAACCTCCTCAGTTTTAAAAGCATGGTGGGCTTTTGTTTGAGAGCCAAAGGCTCTTTTGGCATACAGAAGGAGACCCACAGTTTATTAATTTTTTCTCCCATTATTTATGTACTCCCATTATTTATGTACTCCCATTATGTATGTATTCACAGAAATTGAAATACTTAAAAATTTAGCTATACTTGAAACTTTTCTGGGAGTGCAGCAGAAGTAAAACAATAAAACCAAGGAAATAGTGTAAGGCTACCTCTAAGCAAGTTAATTAATCTCACAGCTAGGATGCTCCCTCACAGGGAGAGATTAGAGACAGTCAGCTGTTGCCCACAGTCAACCACCACTTTCTTTTAAAATGAAATAAAGCTTTCTCTAGCAGTTATTCAAAAATCGCTGAAGTAAAGCAAACTCTCACACACTGTGTTTTTATGACATCATATACCATCAAATATCACCTTGCTCATTCAGATGACCTGGTTTTACTCCATCACCAGAGAAACATACTCATGTACAGAAACACTTCCTGATAGTGAAAACAACAGTAAATCGATATGTCATATCAGTTAGGCAGAATAAATAAACAATGATTTTGTAGCTTCTTTTCATCAGTGACCAAAACAATAGATGATTTACAAAAAGATGTGTAGCACCCCACCTCCCAAAATTTAGCTTCATACTGCACCCCTTACTATTTCTAAGAATTGATTTTAATTATTGTGGGCTCACCAAATACCAGACTATGAAGCACCCCTCCTCCCAAAATTTAGCTTCATACTGCACCCCTTACTATTTCTAAAAATTGATTTTAATTATTGTGGGCTCACCAAATACCAGACCATGGCTGAAGACAGACTGGCAATCTGGAGCGGGAGGAAAGCGGGGCTGAAAGTTGCGGGGGAAAACTGCTCTAGGGCTGGCTGTTCATACTGGCCAGACTCCTGCATTAGCATACCGGACTGGAGCGTTTGGACTGCTGCGGAGCGGCCCCAGGTGGGCTGGTCTCCGCAGCTCGTGGCGGGGCTGTTTCGGCAATATGCGTATGTGCGCCTATGCGCATAGGCGCATGGCCGCATCAGCTGTCTAGAAATTTAAAATCTTCCCACCTCCTGTATTGGGGCATGGGTGCGTATGGGTGTATGAGTGCTCAAGCGTTCATGCGCATATCTCCGCGATGGTGCGCTCACACTGCCGCCTCCGCTTGCCTCCCGCTTCTTCCGGTTCACACAGCACCAAAGCGGGAGACAGCGGCAGATGGCCTTTGGACACCGGTTTCTCCTGGTGTCCTTCTAATGTGGAAGGGAAGCGGCTGGAAAGCGGGTAAGCATGGAAGGGAACCGGGTAAGCACAGAAGGGGAACAGCTGTGGCTGTTTGAACGGGCTCCCTTCCCCCGCTCCACAAGCGGAGCTCTCCCGCTCCACATTGCTAGTCTGTCTTCAGCCTATGACAATAGTCAATTAAACTAGTTGTTTGACCTTGAAAACAACTTCTTATTAATGATAAGACTTCTTATTAAGCCTAAACTTATAAACCATTTCAACACACACTTCTGCACTCATGAATTTTTCCAACCTCAAACTGCCCTGGAGCTATCTACCCATTGGGACAAACATACAGGCAACATACAAGAAGCCTGTGTATTTCTCCCAGTAGGACAATTAGCAGATCCAGGAATAATCTGAAGTCAAGAAATGGCTAATGAGAAGGATTAACAGTACAGTCCTCCAAGCACTTTCCTGAGAGTGAGCTCCATCAAACAGATCTAAATAGGGTTCTGAATAGACCTGTTTAGGAAGGCACCCTACTCCTGCATACTATAGTCTCAGTCCATATCTGGGTGTCCAGCATCTGCTGTTAAGCAATTTAAAAAATGTCTGGAAGACCTATTTATGGAATTATCAACACATCACCTGGTTTGGTTCTAATATATTACACTAACAATGAGTTAAACAGTTACAAATGCGCTTGTACACAAGCGGGCCATTTATATTAAAATAAAATTTGGCATGTATGAATATTATCATACCTTTTCTCGAAGTGTATACATCAGTGGCAATCTGTTTTCAATTTGATGAACATTTTCTAAATTTAATATCTGTTTTTGCACACTGGCAGTCAGAGATTCAGGATATATCTGCAGCGGTCTAGATTGCTGAAACTATGAAAAAAGGTTTATTATAAAGATAAATTTTAAAAAGCAAAACTCAACATTTAGTAGATAGATGTTTTTATTACTTGTATTACAGCAACACCTAGAGGCTCCATTTAGAATCAGGATCTCACTATATTTTCATTTTACAAGCAACAAAAATGAGCACAGAACAGAAAATAATTCCTGCTTTCAAAATCTATGGGCTACGCAGGTAAAATAATTGTGGATGAAAAAGAGCAGTGTTCACAAGCAATGCCATAATACACAGCAAACATCATGCTCAATTGGCAGGGTGGAAATTCTGAAAATAGTCCAAGAGAAATTAATGTCGCAGCAGTCTTTATAAATTCTTCAGTGTTAATACTGTGTTCATAGCTCCCTAGATAGACCCTGAAGGGAAAAAACACAGTGCTTGACCATGTGCAGCATGTTACGAGATCAGGATTTTACCAGCTGCAAAATGAACCAAAGTATTTATGCTAATAATCTGTGTGCATTGCAGTCTAGAATGTCACACAACAATAGCAGTTACTGCCACTGTCCATTGTGTTGCTGCTGGTAGAGAAAAAGGTAATGAGGCATTTTGTTGGCAAATGAAAAAAAATGGAAAAGCAAATTAACTAGGCAGAATAAAAGAATGAAAAGATTAAGAACCGTCTATAACTGTCGGAGGGGAGATGCCAAAAATACACCCAGAGGAAAGTACTGCTTTGTATATGAAACTTAAAGCATTTTTAATAAAGCTAATGAAGGATTTAATAATGTAAACAGACAACATAGGAGGTTTGCATAATATTCTGAATGTAGTGTCTGCTGAATTCCTATATAACTATGGTATTTCTGATCTATCATTATAATTTTTCCAATCATAATGCAACATTTTCCCCAGAGGCAATGGTGGTGTGTGATCTTGGCCACTGTTAACATTTTTTTCTGCATTGGTTTGACATTAGTAAATAATTCTCTAACAAATTATCACACTGTATTTTACAAATCTAAAACAACTATCATTCCTTGATTCCATATCCATAATCATTTACAGATGTAAATTAAAAAAACTATCCATCATTCCTTGAAACGATGGGAAGCGGGGGAATCCAGTCTTTCTCGACTCCGAATGTTATTAAAGGATGCCGAGTGGTATCTAATCTGCAATCTGAAAATGCACTCAGGACAGACACCCACACCCATCCATTTAGGGTTTTTCGGGCTAAACGGCCATATAGATTTTAGCCCACTCCCAATGGGATCTGATTTCTGAACGACCTGCCCCAAGCGCCTCTTCAAGCGTGTCCTTGGGATCCCTTCATCCCGATTATTTAGCACAACACCCTTTCATACTTACAATGACAACAATGAAAAGGAGGATTTCCTCCCTTTCAAGTTTATGCGTTCAGCAGCAAATTTAATCTAGGGACCGGATGCGAGGGTATATAAATCCATCCACTTTTGCGAGTGGAGAAACACGGGGGGGGGGGGGGGGGGGGGGATAATTCTTCTGCATTGATTCGGACTCGGAGTAGCGGGATGGCGTATGTGGTGTGGCAGAAGGAGAACGCGCCTCTTACCACAAACTCTCCTTAGTGGAAAGGCCGGATACTGGCCAGGCCATGCCTAGAACCAACTTTCCCTTCAGACTAAAAGCTCTTCCCGCGCCACGCACCCCAGAGCCATCAAGTGCCTGGCCCATCAGCGCCGCCCGGAGGAAATCTCCGGCAGCACAGCTGCGCTTCCGCTCCCGCCTTACCCAGACACCGTCCCGTGCGGTGCTGGGGTTGGCCCGTCTCCCCTTGGGCATGGTGTCTAGTTGGAGGGCGACTACCCCAGCCGTACTGGCTGAACTCCACGAAGAAGCCCGGAAAAGAGACAGCGCTTCTCCCCTCTGCCGTCCGCCCGGCCTCCTATTGAGGCTGGGGCAGCTCTGGTTGCCATGGTCACTACTCTTCCTTCCAGCGTCTTTCCTTGGCACCACGCTCCGGAACCCAGGAGCCAGCGGGCGTCTCGCTGCAAATCACAAAGAGGCGGGAAAGTATCCCTTGACTACGGAAAGGGATGGGGGAACGCGTTTGGTTGCTTTTAAAAAGCTTCAGATAGGCTCGAAAGCAGTCACGGAGAAAAGCAGTTTAGGCCCAGCAGAGGGTGAGAAAGGAAATATTTTATAGTCTAGGGTTGCTACTCCCCCCCCCCCCCCGGGTCTCCGGTAGGGGATGGGGGGCAGTGTAGGGTTGCCAGATCCAGGCTGCGAAACTCCTGGAGATGGAGCCTGGGAAAGACAGAGACCTCAGTGGGGTACAGTGCCATAGAGTCCACCCTCCAAACCATCCATTTTCTCCAGGGGAACTGATCTCTGTAGTCTGGAGATGAGCTGTAATTTCAATGGATCACCAGGTCCCACTTGGAGGCTGGTATCCCTAACCCTTGTAGAAGTGAGGTGGCCACTGCGTTGGAGTCAGCGGGGAAAAATTGTTTTCCTAGTCATTAAATGGGAGAGAGAACTCAACTAACTGGCGGAAGAAAACCAGCCATACCTTTATGAGCCCCCTCACACCTGGAAGCCTTCAGTATACAGTAGATGTAGAGCAGTCTAACATTTTAATTGTTTTTCCAAAGGAGAAAAAGAATCCTACAGTGTCACAAAAGTTTTACATTCCAGTGTTCAATAAATAAAATCATTTTTTTTGCTGCACAAATCTGTTTACAAATCTGTTTGACGAAGGGCCTTTTGAAGAGGAATCACAATTTTGTGTGAGTTTTCAACTTTAAAGTCATACCAGCGGACTAAATTTCTGTGAACAATCCAACACCCCCCACCCCCCCCACCCCAGTCACTGGCCTATGGTTGGAACTAGGTATTTCAATTGGCTTCAGTGTCTCAGTGCATACGCTGTGTACAATTTTTTTTACTATTCTTTCTGGAAGCTGAAAGCATTTTTAGGTTCAGAAACAGGACAGGGCAGATAGTTTATGCTGAATGAAAGTGACGCCCAAACCTGCTCAATGAACTTTATAGCTGAGCGCCAACTTGAGCTTCAGCTTTCCATGTTCACATCCAGCAGTCTAGCCATTACAACACAATGAATTTTCAAATATAAACCTTTAGCAATCTTTTTTTCCATTTTCTCTCAGGAAGCCCATCTATATTTCAAGCTTTTCAATAAAATATACATTTTTCTATCATGGGCTTTGACAGGATGATATTTTCAATATGCTCTTCATGAAATTACATTTCATACTACATACAGTTTTAAAGTTAAAGTCAAAATACAATATTCTTTCATTACTATATGAAATGTGTCCCTTATTTACTAAATTAACCTGTCATTCTGATGACTGCAGTTCTGTACATCTTTAGAAACTCTGACAATATTACTAGCGAGAGAATGTGCAGAAATAATAAAATAAAATAACACTGTAATATTATTTTCCAAAACTCAAATGAGAGTAATGCTACCACTTTGTTGGATCACAGGTTTCACAAGAGATGCTAGTGTAAAATGTGCTAATGCAGGAAGTTTTCAAGTAACTAACTTGATCTACCTGGCTTTATTTACAATTATTCCTTATTATTTTATTTTAATCTTTTCTTTCCAGATCTCACTCTGACCTGGATAGCCTGGGCTAGCCCTATCTTGTCAGATCTCAGAAACTAAGCAGGATTGGCCATGGTTAATATTTGGATGGGAGACCACGACCACCAAGGAATACCAGGGACTCTACTCACAGGCAGGCAATGGCAAACTTCCTCTGATGGTCTGTTGCCTTAAAAGCCCTATGGAATTGCCATAAATCCACTGTGACTTGATTGCAAAAAACAGAAACAGAAACCTGACGTCTCTACCAAAGGTGCTTAAGGCAGTTAGAGGTAATTAAAATAATATACATAAGTTAGAAAAACCAACATAATGTAGTTACATATTGAATCATTTTTTAAACGATCAACAGAAAGTCTGGGTAAATAATTTTTTTTTTTTTAGTTAGTGCAGGAAGCTTAGCAAATTTACCAACAGGCCAAAACATTTCACCCAGGCTTTAATTAAGTGGCTGAATTTTTACAATTGTTTTTACAGTCTGCTTCCAGCCTGAAGACTGTTTTATGAGATTTGTTTTTGGCTGCTAAATATGTAATACTATTTTTGTGCTCTGGCTGGGTTTTTAATAGTTTGTTAATTTTAATGATTTTATGCTGTGTTATGATTTTATCATGTTTTAGTTTGTAAGCCACTTTGACCTGGTTCTCTGAGAGGCAGCATATAAATTTTCTAATTAGTTAATTAATTGCAGGGCTTTCTTTTCTCGGGGAACGCACTGGAATGGAGTTCTGGAAGCTGTTTGACAAAGTTCTTTTAAAAATGTTTAAAAGTTCATGAGTTTTCAGCATACAGATTGAAAACTTCATGCAATGATTTCAAGTTATATGTGTGTGTTTCTTTAAATGGTTAGTAAGTATCAGAAGAACAAAGGGGTGAAAGAGGGAAATGTGTGAGTGAGGTGATTGGTTGGTGACTGAGAGTGTGTGGGCAGAGCTAGGAGGGGTGTGTGGGGGGGAGAGAAGGCAGTGTGTTCAGTCTGAAGTTGGAAGTTTGAAGTCAGCAGCTGTCAGTTGTGGTCAATATACACAGAGTCTGAGAAGCCGTCTTCTAACTAGAAACATACAGAAGTGCTGTGAAAGGCATTAAAGCTCTAAAGGAGGAAGAAAATATACTTAAAGGGGCATATGAGGAAAAATCTAATATAGTCAGAGTATTTTAAGAGTGAGGGAAAAAGCTGACAGAGACCTGAGTAAAAAGTGAAAGATTTTACTAAGCAACTTAATGAAACATCTTGTAACGTAGGCCGGAATGGGCAGGGTAAAAATCAATAAAGTAAATAAACCAACATGCTTCTTTTACCAATAAAGTTTTATCTTGTTTATTGTTAATCCCGAGTCTTATCCTCAGAACCACATAGTCCAACGAAAGAGCCTTAGAGCTTGGGCACAGTACTGTGGAAAAGGTTAGTTAAAGACTGGAATTAAATTCCTGGTGGCAGCAATAGATATGTTGAGTGAGAAAAAGAAGAAATAACAAGAAATTTAAAACTACATCACACCTAACCACACAAATATAAGAGAGAGGTATTGTTACACTTCATTTCCCTCTTGAAAGTTCCAGCACCTCTTTTTTTCTTTTTAAAGCCTTGATTAATTGATTTATGTAAAGGGGATGTTGCAGAACTGACCTGCTGGTGGACATCTTGTAATAGCTTTAGCATGTAGGTTCTGACTTCTGAGGCCTAATTCACAAAGGCAAAAAAGCAAAGGAGTACACTGGGGGTGAGGCTGTGGCTCACTGGTACAGCAATTCCTTTGCATACAGAAGATCCTAGGTTCAATCTAGTTAGTTTAATCTTCAGCTCTGGGTCAAAGGATCACATATTGGAATGCTTGCTTTTCTTAAAATTTCCTTGTAAACAGGAAAACTACCACAGCCAGTAAAGGTGTGGGGTGTAGAACCCATTCCTCATCTGTGCTAGTTTTGTATTTGCCTGAAGGTCGTCCCTCCCCCCCCCCCATGCACAGGAATATTCAAAGCTGGAACCTACTACCAGCTATCTGAAATGGTACAGTCCATTCTACCACTTCAGCACTTTACAGTTTCATTCCTACTCATTCTCCTTTGTGAGTGAACCAGGCCTCACTGAGACCAAACCAACCAATCAGCTTCCTCCAACCAAAGCAGTAAAATAAACCTTTGTATAATAATTCACTTGGTAGATATGTAGCTGTGATTTCTTGCTGCTGAAAGATGGTAGTTTCATTCTCAAAGTTAGACATTATTGATTGACTGATTGCACTTATATCCTGCCCTATCCCACAGTGGGCTCACTGTGCATACTGATAACGTTTTTAAAAATCCTGCAAGATTATTATATTCATAAGGCATGCTATGTGACTCTTATGTGTTACAAAAAACAAACAAACCTAAAGGCAAAAACACAGCCAACTAATAATTCAGAGAAAAGGAAGCATGTATGTATAGAAAAAGTGCCAGAGTTATTCAAGGTTGTCAGGGACCATCAGCAAGGGACAAACTAAAACAAAATCAAAGAAATGCTGTGCATGTTTAACTCCGAAGAGCCACTGGATTCCATGAGGGTTACTTTTAGGTAAGTATGTATAGGATTGCAGCAACAGAGAGATAAGAGTGCACATATACCTAAAGGAAAAGAACTGTATGAAGAATTGCAGTCTGTGTGTACGATTAGAATATAGCTGTTATACTGCAGAGCAACAGAGCTAACTTCTGAAACGATATGTGTTCAGTTTGTTCAGACAGGGTTCTGTGTCAGCCAACCTGGAAGGTTTCTGTTTTCCAGAATAAGTGCAATGCAGAACTTCATTCAGTTGAAACCATTTTACAGTGTAAGCCACGTTGGCTTACAACATTTCCCACGTCTCCATTTTACCCCTACAGCAGTCCTGTGAGGGAGTGTGTGACTGCTCCAAGGCTTTTCAGCAAGCACAATGGGGATTTGAATTTCAGCGTCTCAGATCCTAGTCCAATACACTGACCATTACACCACGTTGGCTCTGAGGGACCTGAAAAGACCTGCTTAGGATTGCTCTCTTAGAGTGACTTCAGGTAATGAATGTGCATGTGTGTTCACTTTTTGGAAAAGGCATTAAAATTAAAGTTCTGAAAATGACATGGGGGGCATTATGCAGACAAATCTAAATGGTGATATGGTCTAGGGCAGGGGTGTCAAACATGTGGCCCGGGGGCCGGATCAGGCCCCCGGAGGGCTTCTGTCAGGTCCTCAGTGGAACTGGCTGTCTTCTGCTTCTTCCTGTTCTGCTGCTGCTGCGTCATCATACGTTTGGAGCTTACAGATACACACCTGAACAGCATACTCAAGATTGCAACAGTACGGACATTTTGATGCAATAATACAGAGCAAGAGGTGTCAGTTATCAAACACTGTCAAATAAACAAAATCTTGCAAGTGTGTTAATGTTTTAAGCATGTTTTCATTTTAAGTTAAAAAAACCCCTTTGTGTTTGTGTCCTTTATAAAGTTTATATCTCTGCTACCTGGCATTACATTTTATGACACACATGGTCTGGCCCAACAAGGTCTCATTTATGTCAGATCCAACCCTCATAACAAATGAGTTTGACACCCCTGGTCTAGGGTCTCTGGAGAAGATATTGTGATCTGATGTGTTAACTCAGTAATTGTTATTTTGTTTGTACTAGTACATTCACTACAACACTATTTATTGAAACAACAGTACTATCTGGTAAAATAATGGCATTCAAATGGGAGTCAAATACAAGTTTTCATTCATATAAACATACAGTGTTTTAACATTTATTTGTTCTAACTTTGTATCAAGTCTTAGAAACAATTACTTGCCAGTTCAAATATGTATCAAGGGTACAACTTTGTAAATTATTCTGATACTAGGAGTAAGGCCCGTTGTGGGAAGAAATACAATAGGCTTTAGAAAGAGGCTCCAGGTGAGAGTCCCGGCTGTGGCTGGTGGGGCAGTGAAGGGGAAAATAGAGGGAGGCGAGCCTTGTTTATTTCCTTCTGCTTAGCTATAAGGCAAGGCTGTCTCAAGTCATTTTGCTGCCCCAAGTGGGTAGTATGGGAGGAGAACCGCATGCCACATTCTCTGTGTTTCAAGGGTCTGGAAAGCACTTCTATAGCCAGTTAAAGGGTTGCCAACCCTGGTTTGGGAAATACCTGTAGATTTGAGGGGTAGAGCCTGGGGAGGGCAGGGTTTGTGGAGGGGAGGGACCTCAGCAGGGTATAATGCCATAGAATCCACTGCCCAAAGCAGCCATTTTCTTCAGGAGAACTGATCTTGGAGATTACCAGGTGCCGCCTGGAGGTTGGCAATACTCAGGGGAGGGCCAGGTTTGTTGACGGACTTCAGTGAGGTATAATGCCATAGAGCTCTCCCTCCCAGGCAGCCATTTTCTCCATGGGGACCGATCTCTATAGTCTGGAGATCATTACAGCCATCAAATGAGCTAAAAGGGTGATCAGACCTCTGTCTAAATCTGCTCTGACCAGCAGAATTTTTCCTCAGAGGTGAGGGTGTGTGTATGTGTGTGTGTGTGTAAAGTGCTGCCAAGTCATAGCCAACTTATGAGGTGGCCAACAAGGGGCTTTCAAGGCAAATGAAAAGCAGAGGTGGTTTGCCATGGCCTTCCTCTGCAGAGTTTTCCTTGGTGGTCTCTACCAAGTGCCAACCCTGCATAGCTTCTAAGATCTGATGAGAGCAGGCTATACCATGCTCCCTTCCCTCCGGAAGTGAGGAAGGGAGAAGGAAAGCCAGGCAAGTACATTTTTGAATACAAAAATGTTTATTAAGCTCACCCTAAGGAAACCCCAAATCTCTTGAATGCATTCTGCTCATAAACACTCTTACTCAGGTGCACCTTCATGTGTACCTAGATCAGCTTTAGATGCAGCTGATGCAACTTGAATGTGAGAATCCTGACAGGTGGTGAAGAAGATCCTGCCCCTCCCTTGCCCTTAGCTGATTTTTATACTCCTTTGGGTCTCAGGCCCCACATAGTTTATGCCCTCCTCCTTTCTAGGAACAGGGATGGGAATCAGCCAGATCCAGGCTGGTGGTGCTGCAATTTCTTGCAAAAACGGCCTTCTGTTTGGGTAAAATCTGGCTGGTAAAAACTTTCTCCTTTCCTTATCAGAGGTTGCAGTGGGCTGATTCTAGAGAGTTGGTGGTGCCTGATCCAGGGACATCTTCAGTATCTTGGTCAGATGTAGTCAAGATACCACTGTAGAAAGGCTGAGGTGGGGGAGGCAGTCACAAACACAATGTAGTTTTGAGTTCCCTGCAAACTTGAAAAGTATCTTCTGCCTTTGTAGCTTGTGATTGCTGCAAACAATGGAACAGCCTCTTCTGCTTTTTGAAGCTTGTCTTCTCACACCCTTCAAGTGGTCACAGTTACATCCAGCCATACTCACCCACACATTTATTCCTTCAGCCTAGCTTTCAGTAAAACAAAGATCAGTTACACTAGGTGCATGTTGCTTTAAAAAGGCATAAATTTAAGCACAGACATTTCCAAAAGCATAAATCCAGTAAGCTGTCAGTTGAAAACTCCCAGTTTTCCCACAAACTGACTTTGAAGCAGGGCTCATTTCGTAGCAGGAGCTCCTCTGCATATTAGCAGGAGCTGCATTCGTAGCAGGAGCTCCTCTGTAAGCTCTTGGAGGATTGGCTACTGTGGCCTAATATGCAAAGGAGCTCCTGCTACGAAATTAGCCCTGGTAGTTATAGTGAGAAATGCTCAGGTTACAAAATTATGTACCAGTGATACTCACTCTGTGGCTCACAGAAAGCCACATTCACATTTACCATAAATGCAAAGTGCCACATGACTACTGCATGGCTTTTGTGCCACCCCACCGAACACATAAGTACAATATAGTTGAGGCATATGGTTGAGGACAGCAACAGTTTTAATGGTTTTAATGGGTAACAGCTATTAATAACTATCTGATCTACTACTTGGATGAAAATCACCAGCAACCCACTATAGCAAGCTTGCTCTTTTCATAGTGAAGGTAGTAGTGGTGATTTTATTCTTTCTTCTCAGTGGCCAGCCTTTTTTCCTCCTGTCACCTGCCCAGATACAGGAATGAGAATGCAAAAGCTCTAGAGAAGGGTGGTAGAGATGCCATTCCCCAGTTGGGGGCAGGAGATCCCCTGGGGTTTTTGGGCTCCTGCCCACCATCAGCCAACTGGCTGGCAGGGAGGAATCTTGCTCCCAAATGCAACATGCTGATGTGGAAGTGATATCATCATGTTGGTGATGTTGCACAGTGACACTCTGGTTTTTGGGCAAAACTCTATGGTTTTAGGGTGATTTCCATAGAGTTTTGCCCAAAAACTAGAGTGTCGCTGTGCAATGTGATGATGTCACTTCCATGTGATGTCAGCATGTCACAACGCTCTACCCCCACTCCCCGAAAGTCCCTCTCCCTCCTCTGCTGGCATGATAATTAGATCTGGCAACCCTAAAGGATGGGGAATTGCTGGGAGAGAACTGGCCCTTTACTCTTATGCCTAGCACAAGGCTTCCACATCGGGGGGGGGGGGGGCTCACTGCTCACCTACCCTGCAAGTACTCTAGCAATAGCTATTTCAAGGTGGAAGCCAACTGCCAACTACAAGCCCCACCAGTTAATGGCCTTGCCCACTTTCTTGAAACGTGGGTGCCACATTGGGGAGCCATCCTCAGAAGAGCCACAGGTGGCATGTCAAATAGCTCCTGGGCCACTGAGTATCAATGTTATTTATAATCCACAGAACTATGTGCAAAGACCTGCCCGATTAACAGCAAAAAATCAACAAGAATTTCTTCTTGATACTGTTCTTAGGTTAGCTACAATTCACAGAAATAGTGCAGTACATTGTATGGACAAAACAATGTGGCATGTGCTGGGGAAATCACTTTGCTGCACACAATGATCTGTTCACAAACTTATATTTTAAAAAAGTGGGCCATGCTCTATTGCTAGAGGCCAAGCATATATGCATCAAGGGATATTAAATTAAAAGTTCACGAACACTGTTATGAATAAGGAGGTAATTATATTAGTGTTTTGCGATTATCTAACTTTTGAACGGACTTTGTGAGCAACTCTCACACTTGTGTTCATCCTTTAAATGAATAAGAAAGCAAGTTTCCTTGAGGGGAAACATCCACACCCTGCAGAACAAGTAGATTAGGAGTGGCTCTCCCAAAATGGGGCAACAGTTTATATATGGGCTCCAGCATAACTATACAGCATCATTACAATAGCTAGATTAAAATATAATGTAACAGGTGTATTAGTCATATAAAATAAACTTGCAATCATTCCAATAAGCCAATGGAATACACTAGGATTGCCAGCTCTGGATTGGGAAATACCTGAGGATTTGGGGGGTGGAGTATGGGGAGGGTGGAGTTTGGGGATGGAAGGCACCTTAGCAGTGTATAATGCTATAGGATTTATCTCCAAAGCAGCCATTTTCTCCAGGGCAACTGATTTTGGTCATCTGGAGATCAACTGTAGTAGTTGGGGATCTCCAGGTACCACCTGGAGCCTGGCAACCCTCAATAAAATCCAATTATCATAAACATGAAATAAAATATTTTTGGAATGAGACACACACAATGGAAGAATTCTGAACAATTTTGTTTAACTGATTTTACATTACAGGCAATGTTCCCTCTAAGCTGTGGAGTCTTATGAGCAAAAATTCTACTTTGTGAACTACTGGCATTAAAGCTGTGAGTGAGTGCTTTGGCTACTGCTTTAGTTTGCTCTAGAGCCATTCTTCCTGAGCGAAGACAAATATGTGTGAGCTAGAGGCTAAAAATCTGTGAGCTAGCTCACACTAACTCAGCTTAGAAAGAACAATGATTACAGGTTTATTGATTATTTTTATATCTTATTGTGGCCCCAGGATTCAATGTTTAATGCACAATCTTACAATAATACTTCTGAAAACGGATATTCTGTATACTACAATGTATTGCTGGGATTAAAAGGAGCAGCCAAGTTATACAGAGTAATTTAACTTTTTTTTAAAAAAAAATACAGGAAATGCTTTTTCAAAAGACAAGGAAATATAGAGGGGAACAGAGCAGTATATGGTGATCATATACCAAATATTATCAAAATTACATACAACTTTTTTCTTAACAGGTTCACGCATTCACCACAGCAAAGAAAACATATTTCAGACCAGACCACCTTAGAGTTGCCAACTTTGGCTTGGAAATTCCTGGATATTTGGGGGAGGAGCCTGGGGAGGGTGGAGTTTGGGGAGGGGAGGGAGCTCTACAGGGATGTGGTAGACTCCACCTTCTGAAGCTGCCATTTTATCCAGGGAAACTGATCTCTGTAGTCTGAAGATGAATTTTAATTCCAGGAGAACTCTGGGTCCAATCCGGAGGTTGGCCACCCTGCATGAAATTTGCACATGTGCATGATTGCTGCTGTGTAACACAGGCCTTTGTATGTTTACTTGGAGGTAAACTCCAGTTAATTCAACGGAAATTGTTTCCAAGTAAATGTGCATAGGAGTGTAGCCCTAGGTTGCGATTCCACGCACATTTACCTGGAAGTCAATCCCTTGAATTCAGCTGGATTTATATGTAACTGTGCTTTGAATCAGGGTATAACTAATCCAATAATCACTGAAGCAGCAAGTATTTTATGGGTTAGCCTATGCTATTGGGAACACAATCATAGGTCAATCTGAGAAGTAGTAACAATTTTCTATTAATGATTGCTTAAAGGTAGTTGTTACAGCAGAAAGCAGGTTCTACAGCAGAAAGTGGGCAATCCTCTTTCCAATGTTGTTTAACATCTATATGCGCCCCCTTGCCCAACTGGTGCGGAGTTTCAGGTTGGAATGTCATCAGTATGCTTGTGACACCCAGCTATATCTGTTGATGGGTGACTGGCCAGATATTGTCCCAGCAAATTTGGCTGAGGGGGTGGAGGCTGTGGTGGGATGGTTGAAACAGAGCTGGCTGAGACGGAATCCTATGAAGACAGAGGTTCTGTGGCTGGGTAGGGGGGATTCAGATTTGGTGTGCTAACTCCTGGCTTTTGATAGTGTGCCCTTAAGCACACAAGGGTGTGGTTCTGGGTATCTCCATATCAATGGAGGCCCAGATCACAAATGTTGCCAGACTAACGTTCTTCCAGCTGTGCCAGGTCAGGCAACTGGCTCACTACCTGTCCCGCTCTGACCTAGCCACAGTAATCCATGCAACAGTCACCTCCAGACTAGACTACTGTAGCTCACTCTACGTAGGGCTACCCTTGAGACCGACCTGCAAACTCCAGCTGGTCCAGAATGCGGCAGCATGGGTCCTGATGGGGACTCTGCAGTGGAGCAAATTCAACCTGTGCTGCGCGAGCTATTCTGGCTCCCAGTGGAACATGGGATCAGGTTCAAGGTTCTGGTGCTAACCTTTAAGGCCCTAAACAGTCTGGGACCCACATATCTTCAGGACCGCCTCTCCTGATATACTGCACTAATTTTCTCTCTTAAGCAAAAGCTACTATTTTTTACTAGAAGATTGTGTTTTAAGTACATTGGGTTGGATCCAGACTAACATTTTTACAGATGCCAAGAAGGGGGGTGGGGAGATGCAGGAAAATAAGTTTCTAGGGTGACAGTCCTTGTGCCTTTCAAGATCAGATAAGAGTGTTTTCAGGCTGCTTGGCCATGTACATTTGCACTGGCTAGATATAATGCCATCTGCACTCCTGAAAGGACAATATGAAAACACTCCATCTAATTGCAGATTTTGTTCTTGCTCTGCTAACCTGATTGAAAGATTGGCTCATGTGTTTTTTCCATCGTAGATTTTATGTACAGGCACACTCGGATTTATTGAAACCTGCACTGGCTGATAAAAACCAGTTCTCAGCAGAAGACTTATTGGCAGAGGTCCACCAAAGAACCATTGTAGCTGTGACTAAATTTCTGTCTCTCCAATGAAAATACAGGCTGTGATAATGTCTTCACGATTATAACCCTTAAACTCATAGATATATCAGGAAGAATGATATATGCTGAGATTAATTAACTTTTTACTGCTCCCACGCTTCTTCTTAAAGGCCCGTGGGCTATAATATTAATTTTTGAATGTTCTATGTTAAACTCTATAAAAAGAGAAGAAAACCATAGGGTTACCAAACTCCAGGGGGTGGCTGGAGATCTCCCGCTATTATAACTGCTATCCAGGCGACAGAGATCAGTTCCTCTGGAGAAAACGGCTGCTTTGGAAGGTGAACTGTATGACATTATACTCTGTTGAAGTCCATCCCTTCCCCAAACCCTACCCTCCTCAAGCTCCCCCCCCCCCCCCCAATCTCCAGGTATTTCCCAACCTGGAACCTGGCAATCCTAGAAAACCAGCACAGCAAAGAAGACAGAAGGGGGTAGAACTCCTCGCCTCACTGTGCACGCATTTCTGTTTGCACTGTTTTTTTTTTAATACACGGGTCAAAGGTAGTCTCCACCGTCTGCAGTCTGAAATGCTGCTGCAGTCTGTCCTACCACCTCGCGACTCCTCCCCTTCAGAAACCAGGCCATTCGAGGCCACTTAATCTTAGCTCCGCCTCCACACTTGGTCCTCGCTGCCCTCGGTCTTCTATGTCTCGTAACCAAAGGCTGGTTCTAGACCGATCTCGCGAGAGCGTAGCGACATTCCCGCGAGCCTGCCGGTTTCAGTTCTAAGAGGAATGAAATGTGGAGCCAAAAGCAAAACAGTGACGACACTGAGGGGGCGGTGCCTGTGTGTATGTGCTTCGGGCTCTTTCCGGTTGTTTCTAGACGGCGGAACCTCCTCACCTTGGGTAGAGCGCTCTGTTTCCGGTTGTCCCGCCGGTCGTCGCTGAGAGAGTCGAGGGAGAGGAATGGGGGACCCCCGGGGAGCCGGGGCCGAACTGAGCGGCGCTCAGGGAATCGACCCGGTGACACCGGAGCCTAGCTCAGCGGCATCGATGACGGGAGAACGCGAGGAGCCTAAGCAGGTACTCCAGCTGCGGCAACTAAAGTTCCACACGCCCCACTTCTCTGACCCTCTCCGGGTCTCTCGGTCAAGGGCCAGTTCACACGCGGCCAGGTGGTGCATGCGGCATGCTTGTCTGATGCAGCCTCCACGGAAGAGACTGGGGTAACGTGTGGACGCGGCGCTGTCTCGTGCATACCGGTTTCTGTCAGCAGCCGGTGGGAAAGTGAGAAGAAAGGGTCGATAGCACCGCTGTGAAAGTAAACCGTGTTCGTCCATAGTGTTATCGAATCCCCCCCCCCCCCCAAAAAAATTCGTGTCTCCTCCATGTTGTTTTCTTCCTTTTAACTTTGCTGTCGCTAGCCGAAGAGGAGAAGAAGGGACACTTTGTAGTGGCTGGCGTCAGGTGGTCACATCAATGTTCATAGGGATGCATGTCCTATATTAAGATTGTTCTTAGGTCTTTGCTCTTCCTCCTGTCATGCCTCTAGTGGTACACAATGATCTTCCTTAAAATATATGCATTGGTGTCTTTTTCTGTCTTCCACAGTGGTAGAGATGTGTTTGGGTCCTACAAAATAATCTCAAGAACTCATTGGTATTCACTATTGGAATAGCCATAGGGGTGTATCAGGAATCCTACCCAAATGGCTGCAAATGGTTTCCTCTTTCCTGTTGGTCAGATAAGCATATAGTGACTAGATGTCTGGCTCTGACCTGGATAGCCTAGGCTAGCCTGATCTCCTCAGATTTTTGAAGCTAAGCAAGGTCAGCCCTGGATGGGAGACCACCAAAGAAGGAGTGGGTTGCTGTGCAGAGGCAGGCAGTGCCAAACCACCTCTGGACATCTCTTGCCTTATGATGATCCCTACTTGATGGCACACACAAAAAGCTAGATACATGACAAAGTAGCTGCAGGGGTACTGTTATCCCTTGAAATGTTTTAATTGCTTGTATAATTTTTGAGTGAAGTGGCCCATAGCAGATATTGATCCTGGAAAAGAGTGTCTTGCCAGGGATATGGCTGTGGTTTGCCCACTGTAGTGCACTTCAGATTAAGCTGATTAATAGGATAAAGTTATCTGTATATTTAGTAGCAAACATATGACATGTGTGTCTGAAAGTGGAAAAGTAACCAGCTCTTTGAACTTTGCAGGTGTGCAGGGGACTTTGTGGGGGATGTTTTGTGGGGAACGTTCTTACAATGCAGGAAACTCTGTAGAATGAAAACACCATCTTAGTAAACAACTGTTCTCCATCGTCCTTTGCATCATTTCTCATTAGGTACAAAAGATCAAGGGATTTCTCCAGAGAATGCATCTTCTCTGAGAGGAAGCTATTGAGGGAGAACACTGCACATCATCCTTGATGCTCTGGAGAGTCCAAATGACATGAACATACAAGGGTGGTGTGAGGTAGTTCTTGTCACAGTAGAATACATGCACTCCTATTTGGGTATGAAATAAGAGAAATTATTTCAGTCAGAAAAATGGCTGAGGTGGAGCATACAGTTTGGGGTTGCATCTGGTAAAAGTGCTGTCGAGTCACAGCTGACTTATGGCGACCATGTCAGGTTTTCAAGGCAAGAGATGTTCAGAGGAGGTTTGCCATTGCCTGCCTCTGTGTTATGACCCTGGTGTTCCTTGGAGGTCTTCCTTCCAAATACTAGCCAGGGCCAACCCTGTTTAGCTTCTGAGATCTGATGAGATAGAGCTAGCCTGGGCTATCCAGGTAAGAGTGGGATTGCATTACTGCATTACTCTGTGCCTATTTTCTTGACTAAAGCCTTGTAAAAACTTTCAAAACTGTTGTCATGCCCACCAAGCCATGGAAGTACCTGTAACCACAGTTACAGATAAAATTGAGAAGTGCTAATTTAGTATGTTCTTATAGAGAACATCTGTGTATAATGATACCTGTGATGAGGAATGACTGAATTAGCACTACTTAACTAATTAAATTCTTCATTGTTTTCTGCAAACTAGGGATCTATCCTGTTTCTTGGAGGCAATGAAATAAAGAGCTGTGCTGTGGTGAAATATTCATCTGCTCCACCACAAGCAGCATTTGCCCGCCTCCAAGAGAAGACTGACCTAAAACTGCCCCCTGCAAACTGGTTACGTGAAAGTGCCAAATTGGGACCTGCGGGGGCAACTATTCTTGGTAACAGCAAGAAAAGCAAACCGTTTTCCAGGTATATATATTGTGAATCCTGTTTATTCCCACTACCGTTGTTTCTGTAGTGCCATCAGGTTCAGAAGGGAAGGGGAGAACAGAAGTCCCTGCTTGAGGACTTTACAGTGTAAAATTTGACATGGAGGAGGGGAAAGAAGTAGAGATGGATAAATGGGGGAAGAATATGCTTTCATTCCACTTTTGAGAAGGGAAGGGAAGTAAACCCGTGGGAAAAGTATATTTTATATAAGGCAGGTAATGAAATAATAGAGTTTATAGAAATATGGCAGAGTTGTCATAGGACTTGTATAGTTCTACATTTTTGTAATATTTTTGCCTTTTGAAAACAACAGGTTCTTGTATGAGTTTTAAACTTAATTTGTGGGGTCACTAATCATGCATGAAGCTTTTAAGTCTTACAAACATAATGTCCTGTGGAAACATTCATGTGGAAAATTTGTGATGGGCAGATATATAGAATGGGTATAATTGGTAAAGCAAAGTGTCTTGAAAGGCCCTGCTTTCTGTATTGTTTCCTGGTGTGTAATGGGAGAGTAGCTTAGGTGACTTGTGGGTGTAACCAAATGCTATTATTTGAAATTAATTTAATTTTAAACACACAGAAAAATAGTAGATTGTTGCTTTGAATGTTGTACTTAAAATAACTTAGTGTTGTTTTTTTTATAGTTTTGGCATGGCATATGAATTTATTGACTCAATTGGAAATGATGTGGATGTTGTATCTGATTCTGAGGTATGTGTATTTTGCGCGAATATAATTCAAGGTATAACTGATAATAATCAGCTTTAATTTTTAAAATTTCTTTCTTATTCTTTTAAGAAAGGTTGCTGAACAGCCATGATGAAATGATTTTGAGAATTATATTTTATTGGTTTTACCTGTGGGAGTTTTACCTTCTATCTGAGAATACCCGTGCAGAATAATTGTGCTTGCCATGTATTTCTGTGAGATAATATTGAAGTACTTCAAAAGAACAGTGAAGTGCTTTCTATCTAATTGAGCAGATAAGCAAAATCTAAAACAATGCACAGTGTTTGGTGCAGTAGACTATACACAGCAAAAGTTTTTATAAACTCCTTAAAAGAGTATAAGTACGCATCATACTGTAAGAATAATTTTTAAGTTGTATGTGTATTTCTGAAATTAGAAACTCCATCCCAGTATATTGTCTGACTTTTCTCACATTGCATCAGCTATTGTTTTTAACAGTGGGGCCTTTGAAAGAACAGGTATTGGATTAGAGTGCTTTACCAGTCCTGGTTCCGAGATGCTTTCTTAGACTGGCAAATACAATTAGCTGAAATTAGGGATGGGCAAAAATCAGCTCAGGAACTAAAGTTTGTGATGAACTTTGACCGGTTTGTGGTTAGTGAACCCATGTTCGTGGACAGAACCAAAACTTCCATGAACTTAATAAGGATCTGCTCCCTGCTGCTTCGAGGTGGGGGGAGCACCCCTTAACCCTCCGGTTTTGCTCCCTGCCGCTTTTGCAGGGAGCAGAAAGCAGGGTTTTAAACTTTAAATGGCTCATGAACCTAGATGAACTGGTTTGGTTCGTGAACCAGCATTTGTTCGTGGTTCATCCACAAACTGTACCCCAGAAATGCAGTTTGTGCCCATTGGTAGCTGAAATAGTGCCTTGAATTTACTATATTTGATTGCATCTTCAAATAAGAATTTTTTTCATCACAGGAAAAAAATTAGAATGCAGTTTTTAAACTGTTTTTCAACTGTCTACGTGTAAAGATCTTTCACACAACTGAGGTTGTGGCAGAAACAAGGTGTTCCAGTCTGATATGTTTTGCATTGTGGCCCAGTCATCCAACAGCCAGAAATAAAAATTAGGATAGCAAAGTAGAAAATAGAGAGTTAATGAAGCAAACTTAAACAGATGTTCTCAGAATCCTACTCTAGTCTATTCAAAGGGGCTGACTCCCAGGAAGTGTTCTTATTGGGTAGCTAATTAAAAGTCTTTCCTGCCTTTCCTCTTAGCTCAAGGTGGTTTAGGACTGGACTGTAAAGCAACTAAAAATGTACTCCATTTTCAGGTGTCACACTACACATGGCTTATGCTAATTCTAAGTTTACAAGCTGAAATCACGGTTTGTCTTCTAAAGGATCAGGCAAACAGGTTTAGAGTGCTTGTCTGCTTCCATTTTCGGTTTGCTCAGCTCTCTAGATCCTTGGTTCAGCGACGTCTGGTACTCTAATTTTGTCAGTTCAGACATAATTGTCAGACCTGACTCACAAACCCAGTTGATCATATTGACTGGCTTTGATTTGTTGCTTGAGTACAAACCATGGTTTGCCAAGTCATACATTGCTCCAAAGCATCACAGAGTTTCCTTATACCACACTTTGACATCATATGGTGAAATGGTTAGAATGGTGAACTAGGACTGTTGGGATACTAGAATCTAAACTGTGGTCTCTTTAAAGCGATTCCTGCTTAGAAGAATTACAGTTCACTTTGACCTTTATTGAACTTTTGTTTTGAAATCACCTTAAGCTTCTAAAACAAACGGAAAGGTCTTGCTCTCTGTCTTACTCTGCAGAACATTAAGAAGCTGCTTAAGATTCCTTACAGCAAATCTCATGTCAGTATGGCTGTTCATCGGATTGGGAGAACTCTTTTACTGGATGACCTAGATATTCAAGAGCTCTTTATGAGATCATCACAGGTGATAAATTTGCTGAAATAATGTTTTGGGTCATGAGTTATTCTTGTCCCATATGTGCAGTCTTTATTTCCAGGGACAGTAGTTTTGAGATGCGTGACGTGTTCTGCTATCGAGATTGCTGGGTAGTATTGTTACTGTAGCAAGGTATGTCTTGACTAATGATGCTGTTAAATAGCGTACATTGTTTTAATTTTGGTACTGCCTGATTGTTTTATGAACAGTTTTTACAAGATGGAATGTAAACTCTCATTGTCAGGAGTGTGTTTAATTGATTATAATTTAAAACAATTTATTTTATTAAACGTCACGCTTTTACAACTGGAACAGTTTAAACAGTATAAAATGACTTCACGTGCAGTCTGAGTCATTTTGTATCTTAAACTAAAGCACTTCATTCTTATTATATTAATTGTATGCTTATTTATAATACAGACTGGAGACTGGACATGGTTAAAAGAATTCTACCAGAGACTAATAGATCAGAAGTGGCAAAGAAAGAAGAAGAGCAAAGAACACTGGTACCAGAAAGCTATACTTTCCAAATTTCTGTATTACAGGTATTTTGTGATTTTTACATAAGTTCTAGTCTATTCTATTGAGTTAAAATTAGTCAGTCTGCTACTTTCTTTGATAAATACACAAGTCTACATTTTGAGGGGGGAAATATGGGTTTAATTTTTTTTAAGTGTTTCTGGACCCACCCACCCCCTCTATAAGGAGGCTATAAGTGACTGACATGGCTATCCTTCTGGAATTTGACTCCCTATGGATTTTTCTTGAATACTGGCACTAACACAGAGAAGGTCCATGTTCCTGTATGCTTACACAAATACATCCTCTTTGTGTATCATGAACCACTGCTCCAGAGAGGGAATCCTCACGCCCAATCTTCAGTGTCAATATGTTTTTTTGAGGGAGTTAAAAAGAACAATCTGACCTGTAAGCAGTGCTTTGGGTCCTGGGGACAATACTGAATATAAGTACTTTAGAAATGCTGGCATTAGAGCATGATTTATTTTTGTTACATCATTATTGTCCTAAGGGACAGCTACAGGAAGCTTTCTGTTCTGGATACAACTTTTGTGATATTGAATGGGAGAGAAAGGAATCACAGATGAACATATTGACTACTTTCTGACATCACATGTAACTGCAATTAAGGAAGGATGTGTAGAAACCTGACTAGTTGCTGATCTTGCACATGCGCACTTCCCTCTTCCCATGCCATGAATTGCTGTGAAACAATAACTTACTTACCTATGACATATGTGATTATACATCACAGGTTACTAGAATTAATGTTTTAATTGTGATTCTAGGTCGGGATTCTTGGTACAAGGAAGAGGAAAGAGGCCTATGCACAAGCCTGTTAACAAACTATGTTAATGCACATCTTTTATTATGGTTACGCATGATGTCTGAATGCAGCAACTCAAAGCTCACCAGTGAAAAACCTGGTTGTACAATAATCTGACTTTATATAAATATTGTAAGAGTCTTGCTAACAGTGATTTGTGGGAACAAAAAGTCCTGCTCTCAAGTATTCATACCAGCAGTCTGCTTCTTGGAATTGTAGCATGTGTTGGAACATAAGTTCTGGAGAGCAGTGTTCCCTCTAAGTTGGGTCAGTGCAAGCTAGCTCACAGTTTTTTAGCCACTGGCTCACACATTTTTGTCTTAGCTCAGGAAGGATGGCTCCAGAGCAAACTAATTTATGCAGTGGCCACATTGCTCGCTCACAACTTTAATGCCAGTAGCCCACAAAGTAGAATTTTGTCTCACAAAACTCCACAGCTTAGAGGGAGCATTGCTGGAGAGAGTTGCAGCTGTTAATCAATTTAATAGTTCAGAGAGAACGAATATTCAGCACATTAAACTGTAGGATTTGGGAAAGGATTCTGACTAAAATGTCTGCTTTGTCAGCATTAATGGTGACGGAGCTGCTCAGCCCGTTCCTAACCCCGAAGAGCAGCATCAGGAAGAGACAGATGGAGATGAAGCTGATGAAGCTGGAAGAGTTTCTTGGCCAGCCCCTTTTGAAATGCCTTCCTCACTCTCTGAAGATGCAAGTGCTTCTAATCAGGTTACTGTGGTCAACATTTTACTTAATTTTTACTTGTAGATGTCCTTGCAAATGTGGTGACGTGCTAGAAAGAGAAAAGTGCCGAACTGCTCGATATGGTATAGCAAAATGATTAAGAGAATTAATTGAACTGTGGAGTTCTTGGTCCAAAACTCACCTTTTGGCTATAATACTGTTATAAGGATTACTGAGATGATGTATGTCACTGAAAGTGATCTGTAAATTCAAAGATTTGGGTCCTAAGCTGCCTTTCCCTAGTGGCAGGTGCTTCTGCTCACCGAACAAGGAGAGGATAATTTTGCAGATTCTCCCCCCTCACTGCACCCTGCCCGCACTTTAATCCCTCTCATATTCCTGGGGCCCCACTGATCTACAGGGGAACAACTTTTTGGTTCATAGTTGACTGCAGTGGTAGATGGGAGGCAGAAATTCTGCATAGGATCCAAGCCTAAGCAGTGTTAATAAAGGTTCTGTGGGTTTTTTTTCATGAAATGTACTTAGTTTTTGTTTGAATGGATGCATAATAGTTTTAGTTTTTCATCAGTATAGCACTCCCTGGGGTCAGGGGAATGTTGTATCCGGAGTCCATGAGGAGGCTCTTGAAACTGGGAGCCCAGTCTCTGTTTCTTTAAGCAGTTCTTTAATTTGTCATAACAAACCCCCTGAAGGTGTGGTTCAACTCACCCACCTCAGAGTTACACTGTATTACACCAGGGAAGAGGCACACCGCCCTCACCTCTCTCGTGCTTCAGTTTTCTTCTTCTCCTGCCAGCGTCTTCCCATTTCCCCTTTCTCCCTTTTTATATCCCCAGCTTCTTACCTGGTCCTTGAATTAAGCCTCACTCTCTTCTCCTCTTTTCCCTGCCTTGCCTTACAACACCTGGGCCTAGAGAGCCATTGCAAAGTCTGTCCTGTTGCCGAGGCTACTGCAACTTTTTGCCCTTCTTCCCACCCTGCTCCACCCAGGTGAATCCTGCTTCTGGGTCCAAGGGCCTGCCCTGTCAGGCAGTTTGTTTCTAGGTAGCCTGCCACAATCAGTAGCTGATATTTTGACAGGGATTTGTTGATATAATTCCCAGTACTGGTATTTAATTTGTAATTGGGTTCTAAAGTATTTCAAAAAATTGCTAATCTGCATAACTCATGAGTGATGAATGAAGGCATGCAAAACATGGACTCTTAAGAATATGTAATGCTGTTAAATGTTTTTTGCTTTTCATACAATATACCACTTGTTTTCTGACACTAAAAACTGCTTAGCCAGTAGAGCTGTGTTTGTAGCTGGGTATTTGCGTAATATTCTTCTCTGGGTAGAAAAATTTCATTACAGGGGGAAAATACTTGCTCCAGAAATTAGATTTTATGTCATGTTTTTAAAATTCTACACTTTAGCTGTGAACCTAGATGAAAACTGGTAACTTGCAGATAGCAGAAAGAAATCCCAAGGATGAATTATTGTATACTTTAATTCATATTGGTTTGTGCCATGGATATAATATTGACAATATCCCGAAAACAGTTTCACAGAACCAGAATACAAAGAACAAGAAAACCCAAAACGTCTGTGAAAATGACCCTATAAGAAACTCAAAAGAAGATCCATATGTATCTTTTGAGCTAGTTTACATTGTTGCAATTTGTTTCGCTGATTTCAGTTTTGAAGCTCTGCATCCTCCACACAGGTTGTCTTTCTGAGACTAGTTGTCCTCTTAAGAACTATACATCACTCCAGGCGGGAGGTATCTGCTACTCCCATTGAAATTGGATTACTCACAGGGAAAGGGTTTGTATTCCCTAGTGGAGGAATTGGCTTAAGAAAATATTCTGATGAAGACTTGTTTGGAAAGAGAGTATGGATACAGTATTGCCAGGCTGAGGCTCTGACATACATAAAAGGGCAGTCTGCTGCCATTCCATGCGATATCTATTCTTTTTAGGATAAGTAGTATAAAATAAACAGTACAATTCTAAGCACGTCTATTCAGAATCCTACTGAAGTCTACGCCCAGGAAAGTATTCTTAGGATTGCACTGAAAATCTCTTAAATAATCAAATCACTATCCTTACAGAATTTAATAGGAAACTATTTCCTGAATTACGTTACTTCTGGATTCTGCAGTTGCAGAAGATTTGCATGACCTTATGCAATTGTAGTATTTTTAAGCAATGATGAGTTAAGGAAAAATTTCGTGCGCATGTCGAAAAAGCCTGCATAGGTGTATTTGTTCAATGCACAAGTGATTGCTGTTTAGATTTGCAGAGCAAATATTTTATTTAAACTGACATTTAATGTCCGCAGTAGAATCACTTCTTAATATCCTTGTGCTTTTCACAGGGAAGTGTGCCTCTTGAACCCTCATATGTAGTGGGGCATGTGGCCTCAGCGCCCAAAGAACAAAACCTAACTACTTTGTTCAGTGACGGGGAAAGCAGTCAGGTACGGTTTTATGTGGCAACCAAGCTAAGAAGTCTAATCCCCTTACTCAATTTGATCTATAGGGCAGCTCAGAGAAAAAAAAAGTCACTTCTATCAGTTGCTTTGTGGCCTCTGTGAGTGTGTAGCATAGTTTTCATGTCTCAAACTTTATCCGCTTTTCTTCCCTTTTGCTTTGTTGTTGTATATCTGCAGGCTGTGTTGCACTCTCCTTTTTAATGAGATGCTTGATTTACAAACATGTTTCAAATCTTTCTTTTAAATGCAAAGGGTCTTAAAAATGACTTTGTTCGGAACATCTTGTGGACATTTGAAGATATTCACATGTTGGTTGGATCAAACATGCCTATATTTGGAGGAGGAAGATACCCTGCTGTGAGCTTACGTCTCAGGTGAATTTCTAGCTATTTAAAAAGTGCTGTGAAAGAGAAGAATGGCAGATAAAGGTGTGTGCGTGCATGTGTGTGTGTGCAGACGCACACACACTACTCATCATTGAGCACTTCCTTGAGGCTAATCCCCCTCCCCCGGAGTTGAAGGGAGTGTTACTCTAATGAAGCTACAACATATTTTCAACAGGTGGAGCAATTTGTTTTTCAGTCTATGTCTAGTGTGATGATGAAACATGGTTTTGTGCATTAGGAATACTGGTAAAGAGACTAACATGAGTGGCATTCATTTTTTTGCCACATTAATTTTAGTAATCTGAGAAAGCTACTGAATTCCTTCAGAAATCATTCAACAAGTTTGAGTAGCTCAGACTGATCAGTGAGAGCCAAATACTTTGATAAAGATAAGAATCTTGATCTGGACTTGAATTGCCTGTTCGCTGAAAGCAAATAACAGCAGTTATTTCCTACCTTTCATTGAAATGAAATGAAAAGGTTAAATTAGGCAATGTTATCATATGGTAGTAATTTAGGTTATTCATAAACAAGCCATCTTCTATGGTGCCAACAGAATTTAAGCTGTAGTTCTGTTCTTCACATTGCATAGTCTCATCTGTGCAAAAATTCTGTTCCTACTGCAGGTCTTGTAGGATTTGTATACCTTTATTTCAGGGAGGGGTGAGTAGTTTGGGTGAGAGTTATAGATTGAGAATTTTAAGCTGTTCTTCAGTTCAGCATAATAACTGGCTGTGCTTTTCCTGCTTATATCTGATGAATGGAGTTTTGACTCTCGAAAGCTTGCACCCTAAAAATGTTGTTGGTCTAAGTTGCCACTGGACCCATCTGGTTGTGTGTTTTTTTTTTTAAAAGATTTTTATTGATTTTATCTATTTCTACTACTACATCGCTACTTTTCTAAGCTATATTTACCTTATACAGAGTGTGCTTTAACATTTGCTTAATATTACCTTACCATTAATACATATGAAGCATTTTAAACCTTGGTTAATATTCAATTAAGATTGTTACTGATGATATATGAAAAATAAAAAAGCTGTTTGATAGACATGTTCTTTTGAAGGAATCTTAATTATACAAATTATATATAATATATAAGTGCGATTTCAAAAAACATTTCAGCCCTTATTTCTTCTTTCTTCCTCTTCTTGTCTTAACAGTCTCTTCTTGTACCTTTGGAGCTGCTGCTCCTTTTTCCGAGTCAGAAATTTCTTCTTCGCTCTTTGAGCTATCAAATCCATACATACTTTCTTGCGATGCCAGCGAACCATCTGAGTCTCTCTCTTTTCTCTTTTCTTTGCTTTTTTCCAAAAAACTTTTTGCCTGTTGAACAGAGTCAATCTTGTATTTTTTATCTTTGATGCTGAAGCTCAGTCCTTCCGGAACATTCCACCTGTAGATAATAGATTCAGACTGTAGCCAAGATGTCAGTTTTCCATAGGCTTTCCTTCTTTTCCTTATTTCAAATGGGATATCTTTCATCACTTTAACTTCTTTTCCTTTGATCTTCAGAACCGCTTTATTTGTGGTCCTAAGCACCACATCTCTTGTTGACTTTTTGGAGAACCTTATCTGAATCTCACCAGGCAGGCTTTTCTTTTTAGTATAGTCTGGATAGGTTCTGTAAACCATATCCATATCGCTTTTTATTTCCGCTGCTTTTAAGCCCGTCACTGGTTCAAGCGCTTCACTTAACAGATTTTTAAGGTCTTCTCCTTTATCCTCTGGTACATTCTGAAGTCTTAGGAAAAAATTCGACCTTTCCATCTGTAGTTTCAAAAGCTGATCAGAGTGGAAGGCCTTTTCTTTCTCCGGTTTTTGTAGCCTTGAATCATGATTTTTTTACTGAAGTCTTAACTTCCAGAAGTTCTCGCTGCAGCTTCTCTGTAGTTTTATTCGACTCCTTCAGGTCCAGCTGCATCTTGTCAAACTTGACGTTGAGAGCTGTCATTTGGTCCACTAGAGGTCGCAATAACGAGGAGAACACAGTGCTCATCTCTGTGGTATCAACCTTTGAACTCGGAGCTGTACTTCCTAGTTTGGGGGAAGGTTTCGGTTTCCCTGCCATTGCTGAGGCTGCGCTTCTTTGTTGATAGTTAGATAAGATGGACGAAAGAAGCAAATTCTACGACTGCGCTTATATCTTTTTAAAGTTCATATCCTCTAAAGAGCGATGCCGCCATCTAGCAAGCCGAACGTGCGTTTTTTCATGCAGTAACGCCACGTAAAGAGTCCCGTAAGTACGCCAGTATCGAGAGCAACCCCCCCCTTTCCCGCTGTGTTCTGTTTATTTTTACTTCAGACTCACGTTTTCTCCGTGCGTAACTATAAGTTCCAGCTTCAAAGCTTCGCACTCTCTGCTGCTTCTCAGTTTTGCGCTTTTAGCCATACGGCTCCCACGGACGGGGGAACCTATGGGGGTGATGAAAGGGGACCTCGATCCCTCGATCGCCACCGTAGGGAGAGATCCCCTTCGTGCCACCCCAGGCAGAGCCCCTTCACTAGGGTCTCTGGGGGCTCGGCACCAGTCCGAAGCCCCTTCTTCCCGCCGGGTACGGATCGCGCTCCCCGCAGATGCGGAGGAGCGCGTCCGCCATGGTCGCAAATCTTGCCGGAAGTCCCATCTGGTTGTGTTTTGAAAGGCATAAAAGATTCCAGCAGCTAGAATGCTAGCTTTGCATGTTAGTGGTCACTTGTTTTGGCTTGGTCCTTGCTATAGCCATTCAAGCATTCCATACATGTCAAAGTGTTCAAGTGCCAAAGTTGTCAGTAATCTTTCAGAAGTCATTGTAAACACTCAAAAATCTGTATTTGGGCTTTCATTGTATTTAACTAGATTGTATGATGTTTTTGTTATTAGTAGTCTTCCTTTGTTATCTGACTTTTGAAAGATTAACTCTCAGAATGGCTAGCAGTAACGATTTGGTAGTCGCCCATCTCATTTCTGTTGTTGGGAACACATAGAAAGGGGCCTTGGTGAATGGATTAAGCTGCCAGGTGTGGGGCTCTTAGTGGGAATAGGTGGTCCTTTAAGAAACCTGTTCTTGAACTGTTCAGTCACCTTTAATGGCATAATGGGAACAGTAAAACACAGAACAATTCCAACAAACTGAAATATAGTAAAAACAACTAAAATATGTATAATTCAATTGAAAAGCCTGTATCTGATTTTAATCACTTCAGCTAGAAACTTAGCAACCAAAGTTGTAATTTCAAGGTTGGGGTTATTTAAGAGATTTTGGATAATTCTGTCTTTATTGACATTAGGATTAAAGATCAGTCACAGCAGCAAAAGTTCCTTGCAAGTGGCTGTATGAAATTGGCAATCTAAAATGATGTTGAGTTGAGTCAAGAGATTTTAAGGAACGATTACACAACCTTTCATGAAAAGGGATTTTTTTTAAATCTGCCCAATAGCATACTTGAGGAGAGGACGTTTAATCGGGCTAGTGTAAATGCTTCACAGTGTAAAAGAACATCAAGATTGTGAAGGGTGTTACAAGATTTTACAAAGCCTGAAATGAAGAATGAGGATGTAGAGGACTTAGTTTTTGAATTTCTAATTCGAATAGTCTTTGTTTAATTATCTGAAAGATAGCAGTTTCTTCCAACAAAAGGACATAGCCAATAGAAAAACCAAATTGGTGAATTTGCTTTTCAGTGCCTAAAAGCCAATTAGCACTGTGTGGATAAGTTTTTAATTGTGAAATGAGAAAATTTGTTGAGGCTCTAAAATGTATTTTAAGCCAGTATTTGAAAACAGTGAGGTGTTGACCCAGTTTGATGCGTAATGCCGAATTAGGTAAGCATCTGGGAACACCTAGGAGTTGTCGAAAAAGATTTGCTTGAATACTTTCAAGACCACTGTTAAATGCCTTTATCCAGACCAGACAACTGTATAATAACTGTGATAGAATCTTGGCTTCGAAGGTCTTTATTGCCAACTAGCCTGATACCTGTGCTTCACTATGGTAGTTAAGTTCCGTAAATCCAGTTATAATACTGATGATGTGAACTTTGAAATGTAACATTTGTTGTAGGAATTCTAATGGAGATGATTTTAGTGTAAAAAACAAAGTGAGACATATGTACTGTTTTTTTCCCCTCTACTGAAGGACCTCTTTGTAGACCACATTGGTAGTTCTGCCCTCAGGTGCTAGGATCACCAGGCTGCTTGGTGAGCTCACTCTGGAGCAGGCCACATAGAACTGTCCATTTAAGAAGCAGTCATCTGTTAAGTCAACTCCTGCCACCTTCCACAAAAGTGATGGCCTTTCTACTGGTGTTCCTGGATTGATTTGCTCATATGGAGACTGTGTTGTTCTGAGCACCTCAGGGTGATCTTGCTGGTACTTGGCCTGTGCAGCTCAGTGCCCCGCAGGAGTGCTATGTGCAAATGTCTTTGCTGCATTCCTAAGTTGCCTCCTCCTTGCAGTGTTAAAGTACCCTGGCCCTGCTCCGACACCTGACAGACACCCGCCTCTCTGGTGTGGGGTGGGTGGGTTATGTTTAAAGGCATGCAGGGCTAAGGCAGTCCTGCTGAGCAAACCTCCCCGGCGGCTGTAAGCATCCCACCTCCTCTCCTACACCTAACAGGCAGCTAGCTGCCTGTCCAGTGTAGGGGGGGTGTATTAGAAGCCACTGTGGAGGTGGGGCCAGCAGGATCACTAAGGTATTACTGCTGGGGCAGGCTGCCTTGTGGCTTTAAGCACCCTGCAACCGCTGCTGCACCTGACAGACAACCGCCTGTTAGGTGTAGGAGGTGAGGGGGAGTGTGTTGGAAGCCATCAGAGAGGCTGGGCCAGCCGCATCACTGCACCTCACAGGTGGTTGTTGGCCATTCCTGATTTCTTCAACTGCCGTTAGCTCTCTGCAGTCTCCTGTAACTGTTTTTTTTTAACCTCAGAATGCTGAGCTCTGCTGCTGACCAATCAGAGAGTGGGGGGTGCAAGGAGGCAGCCACATAGGAATCAATGGGGGGAGCACATTTTCCCCCTTTTGACCCACTTAGGGGTCAAATTTCTAAAAATCCCTTCTTAGTGAGCACCTATGCCATGGTAGGAGTGCTCTCCCCGAATGTGGTGTTTCCAGGTCCAGCAGTTTGGCCTGGGCATTGATTTTACAGTGACTTTCTTTTATATATATATCTAGATGGAATGCATTGGTTCCTTTTGATAGAAAAGAATAGCTTAAGGAGGGAGATAGATTGCTTGCCTACCGATATTATTCGAGCTCTGTGTCTTGTCCAATTTAAGTTATATTGAAATGTGATTCTTAAATATCTGAAGTTTTTGGCTTGAGCATTCAGTATTACCTATTGTCCACATTCTGAGTATTTGACTTGACAGGCGGTAGATGAATTTAAATTTTAAATTTTAAAAAGTAATACTTGAGGATCGATCTTCATTAGTTCTAATTTATCCCATAATAGTTGTCTAGATATCGAGTCAAATCAATAAAGGCCACATACAGTTTTTGTACCCAATTTCATATATTTAACCACTAAGCAAGCTAAAAGAGTACAATGGTCTAATGTGGAGTTGCCTTTAGAGAATCCGCTTTGTTCAGGGCAGATGATTTAAGAAGAATAGATCCAATCTTTTAAGTGTTTTTCTAGATATTTGGCATAAAGTCTATAGTTTTTTGGGCAGTTGGGATTGCCTTTTTTAAAGATAGGAAGAATGATGGAGCAAATAGGCAGCCAGTATAGTTCCTCTAATACTAGTGAGATAGCTGACTTGATAGATCAGTCAGAAGCATAACTGCTGTGTTTTACTTCAGCAGAAACTTCACCTTCAAAGATAACCCCATATAGAAGTTTATAATAGTCCACTCTAGATGTTATCAAATAATCGATAACGGTGTCTGAGTCCTGTTGTCCAAGGAACAGCCACACCTGGTGCACTGTTGAAGGCTGAGCACAAGCACTGTGCCTCTCAGAAGTTACCTGAGCTTCTGTTTGCAAGCATGGATCTCGTGACAACCCCAACTTGAGAACTTTTGTTTCAGAAGTACTGCAGTCCTCCCCCCCCCCCCCCCCAATTCAATAATGGCTGCAATCACACACACTAAATAATCCACTTTCCATCCACTTTCAGTGTACTTTCCAACTGGAATTTACTGTGTGAACTGGCAAAATCTAGTTGGAAAGTGCATCAAAAGTGGATAATTTAGTGTGTGTGATCGCAGCCCATATATATCACTTCATCTGTGTTTAAAAGAGCCTTGTAAATAGTTTTTTGAGGGATAGTCATTCTCATCTGTTTCTCTTGTGGGTGTTTTTCTCTGCATGCTCAGTTGTTTGTCAATGGGAAAGCCAGCATTGTACAGTATGCCCCTCTCTGCCTTCTGCACCTTATATGTATCTCATCCAGAGACAATTCTTTCTCCTAATAATGCTGGTTGTTAAAATGTAGCCTTAGATTTTTGTTTCCATGTTAAAACAGAAGTGTGAACAAAAATAAGTCCTTTCTGTAATTACCAGGAATTTGTATTGTGGAAAGCAGCTCGTATTTTGCCTGTTGTGGATCTTCCTAGCCTCCATGGGTTGATCCTAATATAACTTTTCTGTTCCAGAAACTTAGGGCTTAATTTGAGGAACAAGGTGGGTCCTCGTGTCTTAATGAGTCGTATTCATATAACTGAAATAATAGTGGAAATATTTTTGTCGTAGGGATAACAATAAGCCCATCAATGTACTGACAGGCATTGACTATTGGCTGGACAACTTGATCTGCAATGTGCCGGAACTTGTGATGTGTTTCCATGTCAATGGGATTGTCCAGGTAAGCTTTTGACTCATAATTCTGATCACATTTTTTGTTCTTGGTTAGTGAAATATGATGACTTTTAGAATGCGTGTCAGAGTCTTAAAGCACCCTAATGGTAGCTCCTTTGGGACATTGTGTTACTGTACAGAAACTTATTGCTATATGGGTTCATACAGTCAAGAACATTAATACTGTGCAATGCTATGAAAATTTAGGGTACATATTAGTAATGATAATTCTCAAGTGTATCAGATTACAAAGTACTTCAGTATGTGAAAGGCATCTGTGGTGGTACACCCTTTTTCGTTTAAGCAAAGCTGAATTTTTTTTTACTGTTGCAGAAATATGAAATGATTAAGACAGAAGATATACCAAATTTGGAAAACTCTAATTTCTCTACAAAAGTAATAAAGGATATTGCTCAAAATATTCTGTCTTTTTTGAAGTCTAACTGCACCAAAGAAGGACATACATACTGGCTATTCAAGGGTAAGTATTTCCATGCAAAGTGGTCGGTCGTCAGTAGGTGCATGGGCTGAGCCTGTGGGTTGCAGACAGTGTGCAGGGCAGGAGGATGTTGCTGCACCTTCTCCCTCCAGTGGCTTCTGGCAGCTGGGGCAGCTGGTAATGCACAGGCTTTCCTTCCCCCATACTTGCTCAGCATGTAGAGGCAGCCTGCGCTGCTGACACAGCAGTTTGCTGTTGCCTTGGACCCATCCTCCATCCTTAAGGACAGCAAGTCAGGTGGCCCAGCTTGTGCAAGACAAGCATGAATGGGTGCCAACGGATCTGCCAGGTTGGGAGGAGGGCACGATTGCCTTCTGTTCATTGCTTCCTCACACCTACTTTGGCTTCTTTTCTCCCAGGGGAAGGGTGTCATAGTGGGAGAGGAGGGGCTTGGAAAGCCTAGAGTACTAGGCCTATCCATGACCCTCAACTTTCCTCCTGTATTATCATCCAAAAATGCTAGTGGTTTTATACAGGACATTTAGGACCTATAGTTTTGTTGGACTGATAGAATAACTTCTTGGTTTTTTTCAGCAAGTGGAAGTGATATTGTGAAGCTGTATGACCTCACCACCCTCTGTGAAGAAACAGAAGATAAATACCAGAACCCTTTCACAATGCCTGTGGCAATTCTTCTGTATAAGTAAGCGTGCCCTACTAAGTTCAGTATATAAGAGCAGGAGACTGCCCAGTAATAGTTAATATGAAAACACCAGTTCAGCCCTATGCACTGCTGTTAAGCAACAGTGGACTCTAGATTTGGCTGCAGGGCTTATAGCTCTGGTGCAAGGATCCTTCTCCTCTTGTTGTGTGTTGGGATGGTAATAGTAGCAGCTGTCAGACTCATTGTAGTTATGCTAAAGTGAATCCTCAAGTGATCTTTATTCCAATGCAATAATACACAGTGTTGTGCAGAGTGAGGCCTGGTGGTAACACCTGGCATTTCATTCTAAGACTTGTCAGGGTAGTTTTCACTCTCTCTGTTGTGTTGAGAGAATTTTGTTCTAGCAAAAAAAGTTGCATTAATGGTGGAAGTGGGACTTTTAATCCTTATGTGAAGGATATAACTGACCATAAAGGGGTTACAAAATATGTAAATGCATTTTTCCATTGTTTTCCTAGAATAAGAGGTCAGTTGCTACTTCAGTTCTTCATTTAGATACCTTAATATTAAGAATTTCAGCATAACATATTTTTCCAGTGCAATTCTATGCACTTACTCCAGTCTAAGACCACTGATTTCAGTGGAATAATTCTCTGTAGGATTGTGCTGTAAGTGGTCTTGTACGTGGTTTTGATACAGATGTGATATAAGTCTTTCAGTACTGGTCCTCATTTGAATTGGAAGGCTGGGAATGGAAATGCCATATTAAGATATTGCAGCTGAGGAAAACTCAGTGAAGTCCTTATGGAGCTTAAATATCTCCTATGTAGTTGCATCTCTGAATGATAAACAGCACTTCTTTGTAAAATTTCATATTCAAACGGGAATCATTGTCAGATACATCCAATTAAACTGTGACTTTAAGTAGCAGACACCGGACTGTGAGAACTACATATAAGAAAAGAGCCTCTTCATAATCAAATCAGGATTTCCTCTATATTAGTATTTACTTTTTTACATTATTTAAATGCAAACACATGTAATAGAAAAAATAGTTTTATTAACAATTAAATGTTGTCTAGAAATAATAAAAGTACGAAGGAATAGCCTTTAAAGGGGGTATTGCTAGAACTATATTGCATCCTTTAATTTCCATTCTCTTTTTTTAATGGAATACACAGTGATATTGGTTGTTTCCAGTGGCACCCTTCAGCTAAGCCTTCCTTTGACTGAGAAAGTCTTAGCAGATTGTTCTTGCCTTTTTCATAGGGGTTAGTCCTAGTGCAGTAATCAATAAGAGAGAATCAGTTTTCCATCTGTGAAAAAGAATTGCTGTTTCAATCAATGTTGTATGCGTTGTATGAAAGATTCTTCTGTTTACCTCATTTTTTTCTTAGAGTTGCTTGCAATATGATGCTGAAGAAAAACCAAAACAGGAAACATTATGGCACTATCAGAACATTACTCCTTAATTGTGTGAAGTTATTAGACAAGGGTAGACATCCTCAGGTAAGGATTCTATCCTAATACAGTTATTAAAACATTTATTACAGTATTGACACCTGTCAGATAATGTGGGAATGACAGATCAAGCCTGTTAACAGCTTTAAATGCTGGGCTTTCAGCTTTGTTAAAAAGTGATCTCCATTGTCAGGAGCTCTGTTGGACTTACTTTCTCTTTCCTTTCTGTTAAGATTATTGCTTCAGCAAACTACATGCTCTCAGAACTATTCCAGCTAGATGAGCCTAAAAAAGATGAGGCTGGAGAGTTTCCCTTAAATGGTAATTCTGATGAAAGCTACAGTGAAGAAGAAGAAGAAGAAATGCCGGATAGTGATGAAAACGGATCTTATAGCACCAGCTCAGATCCTCCTGATGACAATAAGGCAGTTGCTGTAATCAAATCTGTTGGAGAATTGTCTGTACCTGAAAAGTACAAATCTACTCATCAAATACGTGTAAGGTGACCTAGTATGTGTGATATTGGCTCAGCTTTTTATAGTAATGTGGTGGCCTGTCTAAATGATGGCAGCCTTAAGTGACAAATTCCCCAACAAAAATAAATTTAGCATGAAGGGGAATGTCTTCATTTTTTTCCTTCTCTGCAGCAGGAGTTTGGACTCATGATATACAGTTGCAAGCATTCCCTCTCAGCATAACCTACCTCACAAGGCTATTGTGAGGATAAAACTGAAGAGGGAAGAATAATATACATTGCCCTAAACTATTTGGAGGAAGGGCAGGATGAAAAGTTTAATAGATTCCCCTACATAAAGGAAATTACAGCTTTTCAGATTCTGGAACAAACATGAAAAGTCCACTTTACATAAAAACAGAACAGAAAGAAAAACAAACAGAAGAAAATACAATTCAGTATCATGTAACAAAATCCAAGTAACACATTCTTTTAAGAGGAACAAACATGACACAGAATGGTAATTAACAGTGGTTTTTTAAAAATGGGAGAGTGGGGGGAATGGTGCTTGAGGTCATTTGTGTGCTCCAAACACGCTTCATATCATGGCCTGAGACATCCCCCTGCCCCAAGTGTGTGTGAAGAGCAGCTTGATGAAGAGTTCCAAAGAACTTGCGAGATCACACAATGGCTTATGTCATTTTGGTTGATCTTAATGCAAGTTATGAACTTAGATTTTGTGTTCAGATTTTTCTTGGGCTGACACAGCTGCCTGAGAAAGGGCCTTCTTGATCATGGCACCAAAACTTTGGAACTTCCTTCTAAGGGAGATCCATGTGTTTCCTTCTATCATGCTTGTCCACCATTTTTTCTGTTTTGTTTGTCATTGTTTCACTAACTCCTATTAGTTCTTTCCCCCGCTTTTCCACATTCTCATTTCCCTCGCTTGTAAATTCCTGTTACTTTGGGGTGGGAGTTCCTGTACTGCATGTGTTTTGCTCTCTCTAGTGGTCAATTCGCTATTGACAGTTTAAGTCTGCAGGAAAACATGCTGGGCATATACTGGTGTAATATCAAATTGACCACTAGAAGGAGAAAAGCACATGTGGAACAGAGGGGAATGAACCAAATAAAGAGGAATCTGCAAGCAAGGAAGCCAGGAAAATGAGAATATGGAAAAGCCCTGTGTGTTTGTGTGCTTATATTAAATTTTATTGTATTGTTTTAACTGTGTGTGTGTGTATTTTAAATGCTTTTAAGTGAGATGTTTTAATGTTTGTGCCCTTGGGAACCCTAAATTGGCTAGAGAGTCAGCACAGAAATGTTATTAAACTCACTGAAACTCCGTGGCCACAGGGTTTTGTGGAAGACTGTTTTTTCGGCTTGGAAGAGATCAGGTTTCAAACGACATGAAATGAAGCAGGTTGCACAAAAGTACTTCTTCCTGCAGAACTGTGCATTTTAAATGTTTTGCTTCTTTCATATCCTGGTAATATTGAAAGTGTGAGCCTTTATTGCTCTTAGGCATATTTTAGAGAATGTGTAACAATAGTTATTCTCATTGGAAACCATTAAAAAGAGTTTCTGTTGAATGCCACTGATTTAATGAGACTGCATTTTATTTTTTCCATTAAGCCTAGCTGTGCATTTCCTGTTTGCCATGACACTGAAGAGCGATGCAGACTGGTACTCAGCTATGTTCTTGAGGTAGGCTTATTGAGTGAGACTTTTTGTACACTGCTGTAGCTTTGCAACAAGTCAGCACATTACATCCACTTCGAAGTACAAATAGTGATTGAAAGGCTTTTTCTACAGGGCTTAAAATCAGTTGACCGTAGCATCAAGAAGGAAAGTGATCTTCCTGCAGCTGATCCCAGTACCCCTATTCCATTAAAATATGAGGATGAATCAAAAAGCGTTGGTCCCGAATGCCTTGAGAAACAGATGGCTTTGTTTTTAGACAAAAGTAAGTTCAATTGTTGTGCAAATGAACTCTTCAATGAAGGCTACTGATACATTGTTTTGATCCTTCACTTGAAAGCAATATTTTGTTTTAATCTTTTAGTAATTAAAAGTTCAAACATCTTGAGACACAAAATGTCTCTTGAATGTGTAGGGTAGGATCCGTTGGCATTCTTCCATGAGCACAGGGATTTAAACTCACAGTGTACAATTTTCTCTGCTCCCCCCACCACCACCCTCAACAGTTTAGAATGCACCAGAAATCTTATTCTTTGAAGGGTCTAATCTCTCCCAGAAGCAGGATTTCAGGGGGTCTCGGGGGGGGGGGGAGAAAGCTGTGTTTGCAAGAGGAAATCCTTGCACCCATAGGAAGCCTCTGGTGGATCCAAGCCCGAGTTTCCCTCCAGTATATCAGTTTGCTAAAGTGGCATGTTCCTCCAGCAAGTACACATCTCAAAACGGCCTGGAATCTCTCACATTGGGCTCTCCTGGACTGGCTTGGGGTGTGAAAGTATATACTAAAATAATTGAACTTTGGAACTTCTTAATGCAGTGGTGAGACCTGTACACTTGCTTGCCTTCATGTATAACTGTTTCATAAATGCAGATTATTGCAGGAAAATGGAAACAAAAAGAGCTAAATTTACGTATGGTTAATAAGAATGATGGAAGACAGGAGGGCCTGGTGTGATGTGGTCCCTGGGATCGCAAAGAGTCGGACTCGACTATGCGACTGAACAACAACAAAAATAAGAATGAACTGTTTTATGTTTTAATTACAGTGGGGTTATTTCGGGAAGTTAAACGTTCTAGTCAGTCAGGAATGATTCCGGGATCATGGCAGCACAAAATGAAACTTCAGCTGATTTTGAAATCATCAAAAGCTTACTATGTTCTCTCTGATGCTGCTGTGAGTCTACAAAAATATGGGAGAGCATTACGATACATAAAACTAGCTCTGCAGTGTCATGGTAAGTTGTTGGCATTTTTAAAAATTTGGTTCTAGGTGTACAGGGTTGAATCTGTTGTCATATCCACTTTAGTCACCTTTAGTGATAGTATAGGTGTTTAGTTGTTGTTTTGACCAGGGTTTGGGTTAGATTAGATTACTTTCATGCAGCCAAGTTGCATTGCAGTATACTTAAACAATGGATCTGAGTCAGTGACTACCTAGAAAACTTTTGAGGGTTGGCTCGGTGATGAATAGAGGTATGAATCACATTTCCCTTTTTAAAGATCAACCAGTTCGACAGGCCTGGGCAGAACATAAAAAATTCAAAGGAGAAAGGAAAATAAGGCTACGCCAAGCAACGTGCCAGCCAGCCACATAAGGAAAACAGTTTCCAGGTGACACCCTCATTATAAAAAGCCACTACGCGTTTCACTGTAAAAGCTTCATCAGGGGGATCAGAGAGTGCACTTTGTTCTGAACGTTTCCACAGCAATTAAGTTCTGTTAACTTAATTGCTGTGGAAAGGTTCAGAGGAAAGTGAAGGGCTTGATATAATAAAGCTGTCACCTGGCATCTTTTTTTCCTTATTTGGCTTGCTAGAATATAAAACAGAAGTATTGAACAATGCTATCAAAAAACTGGCCATCTCTTTGAAACTAAATGTTCTACACTAACTGTAAAAATCTGTAATTTAATCAGCATAACAGTATTCACTGGGAAATGTCTTTGTGTATCATTATTGCTTGTAGATTCTTGTGTGCTTCAAAATCCTGTCATCCAAGCAAATTACCAATACATTCCCTATGCATTCTTAGCATTTTAGGAGACTGTAAAATATATGCTTTATAATGCATAGGACAAAGGAGTGTGGGCTTGAGAGTGGGTTTAGGCCTAGAATCCAGATGCTACATGTTACTGTGTATACAGTAGGGATGGGCATGAACCTAAAAAGGGCAGTTTGGGGTTCAGGGCAGCCCACAAACTGACCAAACTGGTCCAGCAAGTTCAGTTCCCCCTTTCTCCTGGCCATGGCTTGCTGCAGCTGGGAGAAAGGGGGCAGGGATCACCTTGGAAGAAGGGTGGGAGAAAGGTTAAATGGCTGTCAGCCACTTAAACCTAACAGTGGAGCGGCTGCCCCATGCCACTCTGCTGTTAGGTTTAAATAGCGAGCCCTGAACAGCCAAACTGAACCAGCCAAAAGTCTTGTAAATATCTAGGGAAGGTGTCTTCCCTGAACGTCGGTTCCCGAGCTCTGAACCAGCCCAAGTTTGGGCGGAATTCTCGCTCATGAGCTGGTTTGTGCCCATCCCTAATATGCAGTTAGTATTGAAGGTCGCAGCTTTCCTTAGTGCTAGTTTTTGAAGCTGGGCTAAGAGTAAGAGATAAAAGCATGATGCTTCAGCGTTTGAGAAGATACTACACGAATACAGTTTTTCCTTGTATGGCGAAATAGCATTCAGGCTTTCTGTGTTCACTAGTTTTCTTTCTTAATTTCCCCCAACTAGATACATATTGTTGCCTCAGCACGAACATGCTTTCTGAAGTACTCCTGTTTCTTTGCCAGTGTTTAACTCTTTGTGGTGATATCCAGCTAATGCTGGCTCAGAATGCAAACAACAGAGCTGCGTATCTTGAAGAGTATAACTATCAAACGAAAGAAGATCAGGAGATACTGCATAGCCTACACAGAGAATCCAGTTGTCAAGGTACAATAATGATTTGGCGACAAAAGAGAGTGCTATATCTGTAAAATTGGTTTGAGCATCCTCTTACAGATTTGTTGTGAGGGGAGGAGGAGGATAGTTTTGCAAGTTCCAGAAATGACATGATCCTATCTGCCTGTAACAAATGAAGGCTAGACATCTGCTGGGGGAATAGTCACCTATGCACAAAATGCTGAACCTGTGAAGGAGGACTTCAGTAAGAGTTAAAGTGTATAAGAGTCTAAGGGCAATATATAGAAACCTGTTTTCATTCTTAGCCACGTTCTTAGCTAAAGCCTTATGGCAGAATAGGGAAGTCCCTTCTTGTAAGCGGAGTACTGGTGTTGGGTTTGCAATATGGCATGGTTGACAGAGAGAGATCTGTCTCACAGTTAGTCAGCACTTACCGATTCATGAGCAACATTCTTGAAACAGAAGTAAATAAAAAGGAATAGCTGTGCATTTGTTGCACTGTCAGATAGTTGGAATGGCCCCGTGTCAAATTTCCTTTTTACACTTTTCTTTGTATTCATTTGGTTGGCATGATGTTTTGGATCCCAAGGAATCTGCTTGCAGAATAGACCTCTCTAACCTTCCTCATTTGACTGTCGTGTTCTGTGAAATGTAGAACTCTGAGAAGAGATGGGGTATAACATGAATGTCTGCAATGGAAGATGGGACTCGGTAAAAATCTCCCCCATCACATACAAGGAGTTGCTCTTCCACTTGCAAAAGCCAACTTAGGATTCAGCGCAATTCATTTTTGCTTGTTGCTGGGGTTGCTTTTGGACTTCATTAAAGTTGAATTTCCTTTTAGGAATATCAGGCAAATTGTATTTTAGACTGGATTTAAACATTTTGGCTTGTATAGTACGACTTTACTCAGAAGTTCGAACCCTACCTCTGAAGTAAGTGGCTCTTCTGCCAGAGGAAGAGCCACTTCCTTCAGGAGGCTCCTTAGACTGGAGGAAGATTTTAAACTTTGCTGAGCAGAGTTGTAGGATACGTGTCTTTGCTTGAGAGAAATACATTTAAAATTGTTTATTAAAAAGTGGGGGACCTGTGAGGACTCACACAGAGGGGGAAATCTCATTTCCCTCACCTCCTCTCTCCATCTTTCTGTTCCTCTTTCCTCCCCTGGCAATGCCTCAGCTTCCGCCCTTTTCCTTCTCTCCCACCCAAGTTTTGCTGGTCCCCTCTGTTGTCTTCATCTTTCCCTTCTAACCATTTTTGTCCCTCCCTAGCTTTACCTTCCCTCCATCTTGTCTCTGAAGCATTTTTTTAGTCTCTCTCCCCCCTTTTCCTGCACTGACATTAACTGAAGCTTCGAATCCTCAGCAATGTCGATTGCAGCTTGCCTAGCAACCCCCAAATGGCTCTCAGTTGTGGTCTTGTGAGATCTTAGTAGCTTGCTTTTCTTAAAGAAGCAGACATTATTTGGAGGGTTTTCTAACCCCCTGGTTTTCTTTGTCTGTATACCTGGGACACCTACTTATAGGCTTATAGAAAAATACCCACCCCCCATCTGTACATTCTTTCATTGTGTAGGTTTATTGATCCACAATTCATGGCCCAGTTCAGAATGAATGATAAAATGCCTTCACTATTCCATTGCACTCCTTTTGCACAATTTAACAACCTGTTAAACTAATTATAATGTTATTTTATACTGAAAAATGCCATGTGGTTATGATGATTCATAGCAGATCGATGACTTGTAGAAATCGCTTCACTAGTCAGTGTCAAACTGCTTCTGATGCACTTCCTTTCCTGCAGTTTGGCCATTACTCTCAAATAATGTGGTGTTTTAAAACTTTGTTCTCTAGTGTTTTCTTGGGCGACTGACTTGTCAACCGATTTGGAATGCCAACTTTCAATTAGCTGCAAATGTTATGAGGCAGCGAATGAAATCTTGCTTTTGAGCAACTTAAAAGAACACAATGCAGAGCAGTATACACAAGTGATGAAGAGGACTGGTAATGTTCGAAATGAAATTGGAGTATTTTACATGAACCAAGCTGCCGCTTTACAGAGTGAGAGAGTAGGTAAGAATTTATCTTTTTGAAATCTATCTTTTAAAAATCTAATTTGTTTTAAATATGGGAGTCTAGCTGTCAGAAAAGATAGCATGTGTGTAGCACATGCATGATTAAGGTGCTGCAGATGGTATTTGCATGGTATTTGCAGTGTCAAGAATAAAGAATAAGTTCCACCACTCAGCACAGACTTAAGATGTGATGAAGAGATTGAGGACAAACTGTGGGTTTTCCATTTCCTTCCATGGCAGTTCTCTTGAATGCTAGGTTGATTTCAAATCGTGGTAAAAATGGAACCCAGATTAATATCTAATACAATTAATGGCATTCCTTATATAGCACTGTACTGTGGCAAAGGAATTTGTATTTGAGAGTGGAAAATCTGGGGGGAAAGGAAAGTGCAGCTTTACAGTCCTGATTGATCAACAGGCTTTGCTGCTCTCCACTGGCTTCTTAGTGTTGTTTGGCATTAGCAGTTGAGTTTAAATATTAGAATACGTAAGGATTAGGTGCATCTTCTATTGCAACAATTTAGGAAACTGTGGTCTGAATTTTGTTCCTGTCTTCCACAATTTGTATTAGAAATGTGGCTGGTGGCATTCACAGCATGTTGGACAGATTCTGCAGAAAGGGTTGAATGAAAACTGTACTCCAGCCTGGAATGAAATTGGCCTTGTTCTTTCTATTCTGTTCTAGAGAGCAAAACTGTATCTTCAGCTGAACAGCAGCTGTGGAAGAAAAGCTTCTCTTGTTTTGAAAAAGGAATTCAAAACTTTGAATCCATTGATGATGCTACCAACGCTGCTCTCCTCTTGTGTAACATGGGGAGACTGATGCGGATTTGTGCTCATGCCCATTGTGCTTCTGGGGGAGATTTTAAAAGAGAATTTTCCCCTGAAGAGGCCCTTTATTATAATAAGGTAAACTCTTCTTGATTACAGTTTCAGGATAGAATAGGCCTCTGCAATAATTCATACCTAAGTATAGGAAAGAGGTACACAATTACTTGGACGAGTTATATGTTAAAATTTTTAATACAGTATTTATTATGGGGTTCTGTCTTGAATTTAGACTTTGGACTTTCAAAATGGTTGCTAGCGATGTGTTAAAAGCAGCAGTCACGAAAAACATATGCTTCTGTTCTTTACTAGAGTAGGGATGGATAATTCCTTATCTGACCCTAAATATTCTTACCTCAGAAGTAAAAAAGACATTTCAGATGGCTGAGTGGTGCCTTACACTTATCTGAACTGTTTACACAAGCAGTCTAATTGTGAAAGCAGTGTATTCTTGGATAAGGACACTCTCAGAAGTCCAAGTGGCTTTTATGAGCAGGGATTTCCACGTTCCTACGGACATTCACATAAACTGCTGCTGGGGCTTTGTGAATATCAATGTTATGTAGTTCACTTGATTAATGTTCGTGCAAGTAGTCAACTGGAGCAAATGGAATAGTAGAAAGAGCATCAATTCAAACTCAAGAGTTTTGTGAAATTTATGTTCTTTGGATTGCAGTCTTAGCATTAGGGACAGCTGTGGGAAAATGGGAGGAGCTGTACAGGTGATTTTTGGTGTATTTGTTTCATTATTTTATACATTTGATGAGCTTTTGAACAATATAATCAATTGCTCAAGGAACAATCTCTTCATATGAGATCCTATATGATCTCCAATCATAGAGATGTTTTAAAAGCACTGGAGAGAAGATATATCCTTGGAGGGACCCCAAGAGTGAGCTTCCATCTAGGGGAATAAAAGTACCCAAGATCAACTTGCCTAGTGAGATAGGAATTTAACTACAGTTACATGGTTCCTCCAACTCCTAACTTAACTGGTAACTCCAGAAAGATACCATGGTTGATGGTGTGTAAAGGTACTGTGGGATTGAAGAGAACAAATTACCTTGCTACTCCTGTGATATCTTATTGAAGATAACCAACTGGAGTGACCAGTATAGCTTTACTACTGCACCCTGGCCAAAAACACATTGAAATGGTGGAACATTATGAGTTTTGAGACAGTAGTGGACATGTACTTCTTCAGTGGTGTTTGCTTAGTTTTTCATGTGAAATTCTAGAACCAGGACTTTGGGTCTTAAGTTTGTAGTCATTTGAGATCACTGGCTAACTTCAACATGCCTCATAGGTGAGACATGCAGGTGTTTCCTTTACACTTGCTTTTAAAGAGAGGTTACTGGACTACAGTTCAGTAATGGGAAGTGTGCTGTTTGGATCTTCACAGTGACCAGTTTTCAAAACCAACAGGTGATATTTAATACCCACCATGAACCACGTAGGTTTGTAATAGTAGTAGTCACTTTTGATAACCACTTTGCTATGTGCTGATCTTTTTTCTTAAGGCTATTGACTATTATCTGAAGGCCTTAAGATCGCTGGGAAAAAGAGAAGTCCATTCAGCTGTCTGGGATTCTGTCAACTGGGAACTGTCTACTACATATTTTACTATGGCAACTCTGTTGCAAGACTATGCTCCATTGTCCAGAAAGGCTCAGGAGCAGGTAACTAATTTTTATTTACTGTAATCAGTTATTGTACTAGCATTTACATGTAATAAAAAGAGTCATATATAACTTTACTGGGGAAAGTACTGCTTATGATGATATTGCTTCCAGAATGGCATAACAAAAGGGTTCCCAAACATCTCAGGCCCCATAGCTCTATTTTCTTAACTCTTGGGAAATGATGTAGTCTGCCATTCTACAGGTGGCAGTTTTCATCCTGCTGGTCCCCAGCATTATTCTCTTTCTAGAGGAGGCATGGCCCCCCCACTTCAGTTGGAATATAGTCACATAAATAAGAAAGGCTTCTCTTTGACTCATAGAATTTTTTTAGAACAAGAAGATGTTTACCTTTGGTTTTTAGAAGGCTGAAGATAGGTACTTACTGGGGGGTTTTGTTGTGAAATACATTGGTGAATTATGAAAACAAATGCTTAATTAACAGAAGTCCTCCAGTTTAAGATATGCTGATTGATTTTAATATACTGTATACTACTGTTATCATCAAGACAGCCCCCTAAATTAGCTAAAATGCATACTATCTAGGCCATATTGTCAGAGAGGTCTCAGAAACTGAGGAAAAAAAGTAAAAGGTAATGATAAGGATAAACAGGAAACTGATTTAATGATGGAGATTTCAAAATTACATGGATGAAGCTACACATAGCTATCCAAAAAAATCCACTGATAATTGGAATTGGAGAAATGCAAGAAAAGTAATGTATAGGTGGTATTATGCTCCCCAAACTTGCTTCAGTGATGCCAATAACTTCCAAAACTTGCTGGAGATGCAAGAATCTTGTTGGTTCATTTATTTGTGCTCTATGGCAGTGCTTAAAAATCCAAATATTTTGGCAAAGAAACTTGTAAAGCCACAGGATAAATTGTTAGTAGCAACATTCCAAGCAACCCTGGATTAATTCTTCTGGGATTTTCTAAAAATAAAATTAAAAATATGAATCTCATAAAGAATCTTTTAACAGCAGTAAAAATATTAGTAGCATAATTCTGGAAGCAAAAGAAGCTACCTAAAATGTAGCCTTTGTCAAATATGGTTTCTTATGTATGCGGGAAAATAACAGTTTTAATTTTGGGATTTCTTTGGGTAATATTTATTTATTTAAATGTCACCAAAGTCCTGATTGAAACCTTTTGTTTTGTTTGCTGCTCATGCATAAATTACTGTCTTGGTACTATATGAAAATGGAAACTTCATAGGACAGGTGTGATGTGATTACTAATTTTGCCATTGTTAAGCTAGGCCTACATTGGCTTGCTGACTTTAGTTTAGGGATGCCAGCCTCCAGGTGGGACCTGGGGATCCCCTGGAATTACAGCACATTTCCAGATTAGAGATAGTTCCCATGGAGAAAGTGGATGCTTTGGAGGGTGGACTCTATGGCACTGTACACCACTGAGGTCCCTGGCCTCCCCAGGCTCCATCTCTAAATCTCTAAGAGCTTCCTAACCTGGATCAGGCAACCCTACCTCCCCATCCCCTGCCAGTGGCCGGGGGGGGCTGGCAACCCCACGTTGCCCTAATGCAGGTTTGATTAACTTGACTGCAGAAGTAAGGACAATATTTCTGAAATCAACTGGTTTTGATATTATAATTTTGAAAGGTTGTTCTCGGTGTGTTGTGTTTTAGATAGAAAAAGAAGTTAGTGAGGCAATGATGAAATCTTTGAAATACTGTGATGTTGATACCGTGTCTGCCCGACAACCCCTTTGCCAGTACCGGGCAGCTACTATTCACCACAGGCTAGCTTCCATGTATCACAGCTGTTTGAGAAACCAGGTACGTGCCTAGAGAAACCTTTTGTGTGCCTTTCTAGCATGGTTTTTACTTATTATGTATGTAAAAGAAGGGTATGAAGCAGTTTCATTTTTCAGGCTTAGTACTGTATACTTATTTATTACAGTGTTTATACCCCACCTTTTCTTGTGGTTTGTGGGTATGCATTTCTTAAAGTGCAAATTTTGATCATAGCTTTATAGCTGTGTCGGGCTCTGCATTGCACTGTAGCCTTTTTAGATGATACCTAACTTGTTCTTAGTGCTGTAATTGTGCTAACCCTGATCTTTCACCAATTATAGAATATCCCATCACATTGCAGATGGGGAAACCTTGTTGCAGGAGGGTAGCAGTGATGGAGGGTTTTTTGTACAGATATGAATTGGATAAATTTCCAGTGCCTTAAATAGTGCAGGACCTGATTTAGTTTATTTTGACATATTTAATAAACAGAATTAAAGTACCTCTTGTTAATTTTAATTAAAAAATACTTGAACTGAAATATTTGAGGAGAAAAATTATCTATTGATTTAAATACTGTAGTAAAACAAATTCAGAACTTAAGTGGAAATTACTTTTACTGGAATAATACCTGTAAGAATGTGAGTACAGTGTAGCATGTTCTTCAAAAACCTGAACACTGTTGTCACACAAATTTTAGCATATCCAGAGAATATTGCATGGTATACCTCGAATGTGGTTGTCCATTCATCTGTTTCAACAGAATCTTTCACTGTGGTGTCTCAAGCTTCACTGTCACTCTCCATAGCAGCATTTGCATGACTAGATGCTTCACCAATCAGATATGGATTACAAGATCCCTTCCATGATGTGAGCGGGAGGGATGCCAACCTCTGGGTGGGGCCTAGAGATCTCTCAGAAATAATACTTATCTCCATACAACAGAGATCAGTTCCCCTGGAGAAAATGGCTGCTTTGGAGATTGGACTCTGTGGCATTATATCCTGATTAGGTCCCCCTCCAAGGTCCACCCACAAATATCCAGGAATTTCCCAACCATATGTTGGCAACTCTAGCGAGAGGAGATATAAGAATTTTAGCTTTGGTTCTTGATTGGCTGTGCAGGTTAAGTAAAGTTGTGGAATCACTTGGTATTTGGGGGGGGGGGATTGCTGTTTGTATAAAATATACATGTACACTCATACTGTACTGGTAGGAGTATTCATTGTTAACTTTGTGAAATAATGTTCAAAAATGAAAAGAAAATAAAGCCCCAGAAAATTCTCTGCCCCACATCTCTGGAAGGTACCATTCTGTATTTTTAACCTCCCTTTTGTATGTAGCAAGATTGGTTTTTCTAACACTGCAGCACAACAGGGGAAGGTACAGCTTTCAAAGAATTTTTTGAAGAAACAAGCAAAGGTACCTGAAATAAGGGTAATGCACAGGAAGGTAGTTGTCTTTTTTTTTTCTTTAAACAGTGCTGTCTTAGTGTTAGATAAGCGCTGTAGCTAGTAGTATATTGAAAGTGTACAGAACCACAGAGAATGGTAGAATGGTTTGCAAAACGGCAAAGCTGTGGAATGAGTGTGGGAATTCTTGCTTGTGCTGAGTGAAGTCCCCCTGGGCGTGGTGCAGGGGCCAGTGTTGCTTCCAGAACTGACAGTCATCATAGCCAGGGATGTACAAGAAGTGTGTAGTTTTCTCTCACTAGTATTGATACCCCAGTAACAGAGGTGCCTGTCTTGAAGGATAGTCTGGGCCCTGAGCAATAAAGTGCATGAAAACTGGCTTGCAGAAGCGATCATTGCTAACCGTTCCTTCCTGCTGCACTCTGCTCTGGTTCCTCCAAGTCACTCCTGAGAGTTGGGGCGGGTGTGGCACAGCAGGAAAGAGAGATCACATTAGAGACTCCTTCCTCCCTTGCATCAAACCTTGCTGTCTTTGCACAAGTTCCTGGAGGAAGGGTTTGATGGCCATCAGGCCTAGCCTTTCACTGCAGATCGCTTGCGCTTCAATCTAAGGGTCCTCCTCACCTGAAGCAACAGTTTACTGAGGAGCACAGGGAGCTGTACTGGGCTTTGATAAAGACCCCCTCCTTTAATGCCCTGTTCTTTGTATCCAAGCTTGTGTTTATTGCATGATTAAAACGATTGTCTGAAATGGCTGTAGGGGGAGTTTTTCCTGGAGCTGTGAATTTGGATTTTAAAAAATGTAGTTGCATGGCACTCTGGCAGGATGATGGGAGTACTCCAGTCGGAGCCTGCACATATTTAATAGCAATCTGTTAAAGAACTAGCCTTCTAAACAGTCATAAAGAAAGCCCCATACCATATGCTTTCTTCTGAGCACTTGTTTTCTATAAACATTTAAGCAGCTCTGTAGCAAGCACAGGACAAAGTGGGGTTATGCTTTTTATTCTTTCTGAAAGAACTTCCAAAAGAAAAATGGATTTTTTCCCCTCCCCATAAAGGTTGGCGATGAGCATCAACGGAAACAACACAGAGTACTAGTTGATCTCCATTATGGTAAAGCTGTGAAGTTTTTCCAGCTCTTGAAGGATGTATCATGTGAGCTGTTGCGTGTACAGTTGGAAAGAGTAGCATTTGCAGAATTTCAAATGGCAAGTAAGTGGGACAGTTGCTATGTTAGCAATAACTGTTACAAAGGTTCTTTGTGGGGGAAAAGAAGCAAATGCTGATCACTGGTTGCCTGGGATACATTGAAGTTTGCTGTCGGTTCAGTGAAAGCTTTCATCTGTTTTGTGTGTTAAAAGAAGATTCCATTTATTAAATTCTTGAAGTATTTTTGCACAGAGCTATTAAGTATGAAGTGTTTAACACTCATGTCTTTGTGATCCTAATTTTAGGTCAGAATAGCAGTGGTGGAAAGTTGAAGACTTTGTGTGGGGCCTTGGATGTAATGACGCAGAGCCACTCTGTTTTCCATTTCATGAGAAAAGAACTGGTTGGTGAATATGAGCAGGTAATTACAAAGCATGAACTCATGATCTGTGGTTCTGCAGTGTCGCATGGTTGCTTACATCTGGCTACAGTCTGCTCAGAAAGAAATGTTAAATTTATATTTGTATATTTGACAACTCTCCTATAGCAGCTTGTTTTGTTTTATGAAATTACATCTTTTTCCCCTGAAATCTATGTGAACTTGCATATGTTCACAGATATCTTAATTTGTGGAAATATATCTAGATTTAGTAACCATTTTCACAAATGTCCTCTGTTTCCAGGGCCTTGAAGATAGCAAAAGCAGTGCTGAGAAAGTACCAACTGAAAATTCTTCTGTTAGCCTTAATAAGGAGGAAATAGCAAAGCTCCTTAGTATATTTGAGTCTCGATTGTCCTTTCTCCTCCTCCAGTCCATTAAGCTGCTTACATCAACAAAAAAGAAAATGGGGTAAGTGTCAATTCATAGTGCAGTCTTTTTTGCGGCGTGAAGTGGGTTCCTCTTTCTAGATACCCTTTCATTTGGTTGCCCAGTCTCCTTTATATATAAATTTGGATTGCTTCTTTGTATTCATTTAAAATCCAGAAGTATACCGTACATTGTTCATTTAAATTATTATGAATACATTTCCCCTTTTATGCATTTCATCCTAAGCATACATATACACTTCACAAAGAATATATAACCACCGATTATCATTTATGTTCTTGAAATTAATACCTTACAAAACGTACAGCAAAGTTCTACGTTTAAGCAAACTGACAGTCAACTGCAGCTCTTTCTTCCAAAACTCATGAAAGGGTCTCCAGCCTTCTGAAAAGAAGGCTTTTTAGTTTGCTTGTTACCATGATTATTGGCATATTGGTTAAGGTACTATTGAGAGAATGAAGGGAAAAGTCTCTGTGTATGAATGCATGTGCAGACTACACTATCAAATGTTCTATAAGAAAGGTGTCAGATGTATATCAGTGTGTGCAACCAGTTCATTTGTACTTTTTGGCAGCTACTTGTAGGGAAGGTAGGAATAAAGTACAGGATTTTTGTGAGTGCTATTCTTTGTTCGAGCTGGAACACTGGACCCAACGCAACACATCTGGCACATCCTTCAGCATTTGGATTTTGTTAGGATAATGTATTTAAATGAAAGAGCCAAGAGAACTGCTGGGTTTTGGCTTCCATGTTATAAAATTTGAGGAAAAAAGAAGAGCAGCTCGGCATGCCAATCATGTACAATGCAAGAAGAATAGTCACCCTCAGACTTCTTTGGATGTCTGTGCTTATGGCATGTTTGGCAAAGTTGAGCAACTATTACTCCTCCTGCTGAACAGCTGTGTGTGTGGGAGGGGAATACAGGATGGAATAACAGCAGAGAGGTTGCAATGCTTCCAAGTTTTGTCTTTAGTTGTTGCACTAGATTTTTAATTCTCCACAAGGTGGCAATATAAATACAGAAGACCAAAATGTAGTTCCTTTCCCAGACTAACTCATTTCTTATTACTCCATTAGCAACTGTTAAGAGTGCTGTAGTAGTGTATAATACAGAAGCTGATAATCGCATGCCAGAATATTTACTTACACTTCCTACTCTTCTCTTTTAATCACTACTAATTGTCTTTACAGACTCTACATGTGCATTCCAGCCTAAGTTTAGAATATTTTTTGAGCTTTGCAAAATGAAAGCATAAAGCTGTTGTAAGCACTTAATTGTAGCTGGTGCTATAGCAGGATCATATGATGTCTGTTGTGGCTCATTCAAGTAACTTGACTGCAGCATGTATGAATTGACCATAGGTTGCAGATAGTTTGTTAAGAGAGGTATGAGCATAGTAGGACAAGAGATCTGGAAAAGCAGAGGGAGAACATGAAAGCTGTAGAGAAGACAGCACTTGGCACACAGAAAATGTAATTCAGTTTGCAGAGCTGACTTCAAGCTCCCCTGGGAGCTCCCCTGATGCCATTGCTTGCCCATCCTGTACAGAAAGGTTAAAGATGCAGAAATATCTAACAAGGGCTTATGTTTTATGAATTATGTTTGCACCAGTGTTCCTTCTAAGCCGAGTTAGTGTGAGCTAGCTCACACTTTTTTAGCCTCCGGCTGACACATTGTTGCCTTAGCTCAGGAAGGATGGCTCCAGAGCAAACTAACCTATGCAGTAGCCAAATTGCTTGCTCACAACTTGAATGCCAGTAGCTCACAAAGTAGAACTTTTGCTCACAAGACTCCACAGCTTAGAGGGAGCATTGGTTTGCACCACTGCTACTAAAGGATTAGGCTACATAGAAGGCTTCATGAAGGATTTTAGCTAGGGATGCACACAAACTGGCTCACGAGACAAAATTCAAGCCAAACTTGGACTGCTTTGGAGCTCAGGAACCTGTGTTCAGGGACTTTTGGCCAGTTCACCTGTTTGGGGCCAGCCATTTAACCCTTTGGTTTTGCTCCACACTGTTTAAAGCGGTGGGGAGCAAAAAGTCCTTTCCTGGGCAGTTCCCCCTTTCTCCTAGCCCTGGCAAGCTGTGGCCAGGAGAAAGGGTGAACTGAAATTGCTGGACTGGTTTGGGGTGTGGGGGTTGGGTCAGTTCGGGGTTCAGTTTGTGGGCTGAACTGAACTGCCCTTTTTAGGTTTGTGCCCATTCCTAATTTTAACTGAGAACCCTGCAGAAAGGAGCAGCCTTATGGAGATGAGTTTGTTACCTTACTTTATCTCAACTCAGATTTAAATAGGGCACTTAGCTAAGAATGTATTCTGATAGCCAATATTATTTATTATAATGTGCATCCCCTCTGTAGGACAGCAGTGAGTAAAGCACAGAACTTAAAATGAACAAATTAGTATTTCTCTGCTGCTGTTTATGACTTTGGTTGTAAAAACAGTAAGAAATAAAGTATTTCTCTGTATATAAAACACCAAGTGGAATCTGGTTACAAAAACACCATTTTAAAACACAAAATGCCTACTCCTGGATATTCTTATTTAAATTTATTGAAGCATCTTGATTGACAAATTAGTTTGGGTAATTAAAAAACTGTCAGTTCCCTTTGCGAAATGTTAAGAATGTAATTGCTGCTTGCTTTCTTGGAATATTCGCGATTTAAAAAAAACACTCTGCCAACTATTCTGTGTATGTCTGTGTACATGTGAGGGATTGCACAGAAAAGCACGTTTTAAAATGCTGCTTGGGACAGAGAATCAGGGAGGTTATCAGTTAATCTTCCCTGGAGAGAAGAGCATAAGTGATTGGCTGCTCTACTCACCTTCTGATTGACCAGCATCAGCTTAGAGAGGACATGCTGACCTGGAGGGGAAAGTGTCATTTTCCTTTTGATAGATCTAGGTGGTCAACCGTGTTGGTCACTTTTGGTCTTGGTCTGAAATCTAATGTCTGGATCAGTAGCCAGAGAGTTTGGCTTCTGAGGGAAGACACTTTTGGGAGTCAATGATTTCTGTCAAAGAATTGTCATTAAAGTACTTCTATAGAGAGAAGAAGAGGGACTCCATTGTCTAAGAAATATTAAAACTACTCTGAGGGAGAATTCAGATTGTCAGTCAGGAAACCTTATACAGACAAAGGATACTGGAGAAGGATTTGACAGAAGGTCTGGATAGTTAGCAAGCACTCCCATACAAACCAAATAGTAAAAGGAGTTATTGCTTCTTAGGGACAAGGAAAATAACTTCATGCCAGTGAAAGGGGTTGGGAAGAGAACCCTGATCTGTGATAAAGGGGGAGAAGCTTAGACACCTCAGGAGTTAGTGGAAAACTGTAATATTTAAAGGGAAAACCAAGAACGCCAATGGGAGAAATCTAGAAACTATAAGCAAACACTATTCTCCAGAAAACAGTATTAAGAACCTGTGTTAGTGCTGAAATGTACTAAGCAAAGCACCTTTCATTGAAAAGATCTTGAAACTTTGAAAATAAGCCACAACATTCTCATGTATGTTCTAAGAATTCAAATATAAATTAGAAAGTTTACCCTCACCATCTCTAAACCTTGATTACACACACACACTCTCTCTCTCTGCCCATTTACTAAAATCTTTATTCTGTTTTTGAAAGTTAATTTTGCCCCACGTGCCATTTCATGAGGGTATGTTAAAACAAGACAGCTCCTGTATTCCCTCTAGTTCCTGTGCTGTGCCATAAGCCTAAACTAATATCTGTGACGGTGGGACAGCTGAAGCTTATAAAATAAAGAAGAAATATATGCTACTGAAGGGCAGCTCAGTCACTGAGGGGAACTAAAATATTTTTGGTGGGGAAATCCGGGGTCTGTCATAGTACACCATAAATCTAATGCTTTCTCGGCATCTTTACTTCTGAAGGGTGTGTGTCATTCCATGGGCTAATCAGTGGTTGCCCTAGTAGGGGCAGTCTTCCTTATGGAAAAGTTCTCTCATCAAATAATGAAGATTTTTCTAACATGAAGTCTTTTCTAGCTTACATAGAAGACAACAAAGCACTTGTCCATAAACTCCAGAGGTTCTATGTTTACGTAGCGAACCTTCATTTTTAGTCTGCAATAAATATTAGAGATAGAAAATTTAAAATTATACTTTACTTTTTTGTGTAATTATAAATTGCTATGAATTGAAACTAATAAAAATACAGAGCTAGTGGGAAGTTTTAGGATCTAAGTAAGCACACTTTCCTTCATTGGAGCAAGACTCCTCACTTAACAGAAAGGAGACTATTCTACATGAGTCCCTCTGGCAAATTACTTTTGTGACAGATGCTACTAAAATGTATTGGCATAGATGCAGAGAAGCTGGTCCACATTTGTATTGGTTACAGCAGGGATCCCAATCTTATTGAGCCTGTGAGCACTTTTAGAATTTTGAGAACAGGGAATGGGGACTGCCACAAAATGGCTGCCATGGGTGGCTGGAGCCACTATGAAAAACGAAATCTATGGGATACTGGACCAATCACAAAAAGCTGTAAGCCAGGCAACCTCCTACTATAAAGTCAATTATTTCTGGGTTCTCCTGCAATGGGAGCGGCGTTGTGGTTCTGTTGCAATTTAAAGACGGATTGGAGTTCAGCTCCATTTCCCCTTTGTCTCCCCCATTTCTTGAACCGCTTTTCTTCAGGTGAGGATTGGAAAAAGCATGCTTTTGTACTTGAGTGTCAAGTGGTGGTATAGAATGTCTGGAGTAATTTGCAAAGGTCGTGTGATATTTTTGGACAATCAGTTCTTCTTTCTCCCCCCCCCCCCCCCCAGAGGTAACATTGAAGAGGAAGACATTCTTAAGACCAATAAGTATGTGTATTCACTTCTCTTGCGATCAGTAGCTAACAAGAACCTGACGCTGCTTGAAAGAACAGAAGTTATTTTAAACTTATTGGAACAGTTAATCCAGGGAAGTGAAGGCAAAAATCTGGGCCTTCAGTGACCTAAAACTGGACAGTGGTATGTCACAGAAGTTGAATCAGTGCCTTTCTCCAGGAGGGATTCATGATTCTGTTCTACAAGCTGTTTTGTTTTTTAAATTTATATTGCATATTTAAATGATGGCACAGCTGGAAAAACAGAAATTTACCACTGTACTATGAGTCTTGGATATTTGTTTCATACTGTGTTTTTATATTTAAAGTGTTAAACATTGAATATAGATGTAAAAATGTACAGTTTGTTTTGCTAAAACTATAGTGAATTTGGTAGTGTTGCATAGGGTGGTTTTGTTAACACTCACCTGTTACGACTGTTTTGCTGTTTTTGTAAACGTTTTTGTATGCAAAACCTTCATGGAAGACATCTACCAGTAGTATTAACTAAAAACCATCAAACAATTCTATTTATATATGCAAAATTATAGCACCTTCCATATTCCTCCAAAATGTGCCTTTTCACTTCAGTGTAATAACTTAATTCAGACCTTATCCTAGAACATCCTAGAAACCGCTCTGAGCCTACTGTGTGGGGAAAGCGGCCTAGAAATCGAAATAAATAAATAAATAAATAAACATAAAATGGCCTCCTTTCTATCTTACCACTACCTTTTCCAGAAATGAAACTGTGAATAAAGTTGTATTTTGAATAAATTTATTAAAATATATATATATTAGCATTTTGTTAGCAGTGTGTCATGTTCTTGCTTCAAAATCCAAGTGTACAAATTACATTTGAGGACATAAGCCAGATACATTCCACTAAACATTCATTGTAATCACTGTGCCTACTTTTTGCTCTCCTGTGTCCAACTAATATACCCATTGTGTATTTGGGTATGTATCTTTCACAAAGTTAAATTTATAGCAATATGATGTCTGTCCATGGTCCAGCAGAGCCTGATAACCAATGCATGGCTTCAAGCTACCAACCGACAGTTCTCAAATCAGGTTTGGACTCATGCCAATTCACTGAATAAAATACAGCATTGTACATATATCTGCATGGCTGAACTTTATACAGTAACTGCAGTGGGTATTGTTATTGTCATAACTGGATCAGTGACTACACTTGAGACTTATAAAGTCCTGATCCAGACCCCGCTTTCCCCTGTATCGAGCATAATGGATTTTTAAAGGTGCCTGTTAATTGTAATTTCTATGGTAGTTTATGCCGTTTTTAAAAAATTTCAACCACAGAGCTGTACCGTGATGCTCTTCTCATTCTTCCAGTGAGATCTAGTCATGACTCTTAACATTGTAATATCACCAGGCACATATATTCAACTTCTTACGTTGATTGCATACAAGCATGAGACAACTACTGTGGAAGGTTGGTGTCATCTCTGTTTTTCTAAGAGAGAGAAATACCCTGAAAGTGCAACTGCTATGGTTTAGGGACCAAGCGAGCATCACAGCATAACCAGTAATACAGTCAGTTTCCATTAGTGGGTGTGTAAGGTAGCTACTGACTTTTGTACTTTACAGGTAGATGGGACACTTTCATTTCCTGTGTAGACTGTGTTTTTTTCCCATTACCTATATTTTGTCCCCCTGCTCAGCTTAACCTATGAGAAAAAGCAGAGTTGTAATGCTTAAATCTATGAAGCATGTGTGCTAATTGTTCTAATTTTGATACTAGCACTGTACATAGCTTCAGTAAGGGAAATAACTGGTATTTTGTAGTTCAGGCTTTGAAAACTATACTTTAACTCATTTGTAAGCTATTTCTCTGTCCAGAGAACTTGGTCCATGGGAAAGCTTACATTAATGCCTCACTGATTACAATTGTTCAGAAAAGTTTGGTGAACAGACATTTTGTTTCTTGCTAAGGGGAGAACTGACAGGTGCGCATCTGTGCCTCCCTCATATTCCGTGTTGTAGAATCAAGGCAGCAGCTTACTGCTCTGGGGCTTCTATCTGAAGAGAATGTAAAGGCTTTGTTGACCGAAGGATTTTTTTAAAAAAAATCAAACACACTTGTAACCACTGAGCTACAGGGATTGACTTCATTCTACAAGGTCTGACTCCAGCAGTGTGGCTCTTACAGTTATGCTGACCAGTGACTGCAAAACAGCTGAATTGCTTTAGTGCCTATAAACCCTGTCCCTCACATTTTATAAGCAGCAGTTCTCTCCCTCTAGCCTCACACTTAATGCACTTTGGCACCAGGGAGAAATTACACAGCAGGAACTGTCAGTACCCAAGCCAGCACACTAAATAACCAGTGTAATGTACCTTTTCTTTTGCTCTGTACTGAGATAGTCAGACATTCTGCCTCCTGTCTGAGTAAATTAGGAGGTGATACTGATACACTGGCTTGATGTATTCCTTGGCCACATGCTATGTATTAAGATAGAACTGATGCAATTTTTGTCCTGTTCTCACTATCTGTAAGAAATTCTCTTTAGAGGTATGCAACCCCCCTTCTCCAGTATTTTTCAGGTTAAAGTATACTGAACCTGAAAATATCAGTATTTCCCAATATTCCCGAATGAATCCCAAATCCATTATGGTATTTGGATTTGGGAAATATTCAGAATTCCTGAATTCTGGGGGGTCCAATGGATCCAAGAAGAAAAAAAAAAAGAATCAGCTGGGATGGCAGGAGCTGAGAACTCCAAGCCGCCCTGGCCAATTCTGGGCTGGCTCCTCTTTGCAGCTCAGTTGAAACCAAGTTGCAAAGAGGAGCCAGCCACAGCAAAGGCTTCTCCCCGCAAACTCTGCTGGCCACACCAGTTTAGACTGGCCTGGCCAACAGAGCTCACCCAGGAACTGATCCTGCAGGAAAGTTCTCACAGGCTCTGCTGGACACCCCGGTTTAAACCAGACTGTCCAACAGAACTGGCCCCACTCTACATTGTTTCCAATGGAGGGGAGGAAGGCATTTAAAGGGATTGCAGTCCGTTTAAGTGCTTTTTGCAAGCTGTGAGTGCCCTTTACCTGTGGCTATCCGGCAGTCCTGAAAAATCCTGAATTTTGGGGAGATTTTTCAGGGCAGCCGTTTAAGGATCGCTGAATCAGTTAAACACTCAGTAACCAGCTCAGCTTGGTTCATACTAAGTACACACCCCTAATTCTCTTAATTCCATCTTAATATGCAACATAATTTGGGTCTACATTATAGGCTATAGCACAACTAGACAAAAATGAACTGTGCTAGTCAAAAAGGCAGTATTGTCTTTTGTTGAAAAAAATCTCAATCTAAACAAAGGGGATTTTCAGAACTCTTATAGCAGTTCTCCTGCCTTTTCCATAATTGCAATTTCATTACTCCTAAAATGAAAACACACAGGCATGTATGTTTTTTATGTACCAAACTCCCCCACCCCCCAAATCATGACTTTATTTAAAAGCAACCAAGTTAAGACGCTATTAAAATCTGACAGCAGAGATGCCTTTCTCCACCACCCCCTCCCGATCTGGTAAGAATGAGGTAGAAGGTTCCCAGTACCTAAAAAGGTACTGGTGGATGACGGTATCTAGAGCAGGGGCTCACTGGTAAATGTAAATGAGTAAGCTGACCCTGGACAGCTTAGGGTTTTAAGCTTGTGTATAAAGTGCCATTAAATTGCTGCCTACTTATGGTGGCCCTGTGGGGTTTTCAAGACAAGAGAAGGTCAGAGATGGTTTGCCACTGCCTTCCTCTACACAGCAACCCTGGAATTCCTTGGTGGTCTCCCATTCAGATACTAGCCAGGGCCGACCCTCCTTAGCTTTCAAGACCTGAGCTATCTAGGTCTGAGCTATCTAGGCCTGAGCTATCTAGGTCAGGGTTTTATAGCTTAAAAGTCTAGCCAGTGACATTAGGACTAGTGAAATTTTGCTTCATCCTTCTTACAGCTGTCAAAAGGCAATATTTAGGGTCCAGTGAAATTCCCTGACAGTCTTCAAGGGCAGCACCACCTAGAATGTACAGTTTAATCTGGAAGAAAATCAAGACAGGGTGACAGTGAGCTGATCTTTCTGTTTCAGTGGAACTGGCAAATCTGCAGAAGCTGATAATAAGCACTCCTGGTAATACAAATAAATACAAATAAATTCAAAGTGGCATTTGAACGGTCAAATGGACAAGTAGTTTTCAGCATCATGGCAGCTTGCTACTACTTCATGATAGCAGCAGCTGCCAAAATGGTAATAGTGTATGCAAACAATGCAAAAATATTCCTCAAAGAGCCAGTACAGACTACTTACAGATTAGATAGGTGATTTTTAAAAGTCTGTATTTTTGAAATTTAGCAACCCACAGATGCAAGAAAAAAGTCAGCTGGACTACAGAACATTGCTTATATTAAATACAAAGTTTAATTAGAAGACAACAGAGCACCTAACATAATTACTTCTATCTCTAAAAGCTTCTCAGAGATGCTAACTATTTCACATTTATTAGGGTATAACATATATGACAAGGTGGGCTGGAAAGTTTTAACAACTTTAATTGTAACCTGTATCTATCTCCATTGTTTATACAATATAAAGCTAAATCTGAATATAACTTACATTTAAAAAGAATTCTACATTCCACATTGACAAGCCATGTATTTCATTTTAGAGATCTTACTCCAACTAAACATGTGGGCTTGGATCCCACCTGGAATTTCGGCATGCACAAGGGAGGTGCATGCAGAAATTTTTGACAATTCCTCCCTCCCAAGTCAGCCCAAAGCACCCTCTGAAATGCTGCTTCCATGACATGGTGACCTCTAAGAATACCTTTTGGGGAAAATCAGAGGATGGGTGAATTGGTAAAAATCACCCCTACCCCCTGCAGAAATTCTAGGTGGGATCCAAGCCATGGCTTGAGTGGACAGCAGTTCTACAAGTGGAGACTTTTCTTAATACCAGCGGTGAGATGTTGCGGAGTAGGGTTGATGGCAGTGCAGCTCACAACAATTCCTTCAGTGGCCATAGCTTCAGCTGTTGTTGGACCTATGGCTGCAAACTGAAATGATAGCCTCATTATTCAGGATAGACAGATACTATTAGCTATTGCTATATTAGTCTGCTACCTGATAAAATTCTTCCTTGCAAAAGATCAATTTTACGGCCTATTCAGAAATGTCAGAATTAATATTCCAAGGTCACTTTCGTACTACTAACAGCCAAAATTGAAAAGACACATAGTTTACATAACATAGCCGCCTAGAGCCGGCTTGCTGGCTAGGCGGGATATAAGTCGAAACAAATAAATAATAAATAAATAAATAAACTGCTGCTAAATTCAGCTTGGACAGCTGAAAAGTCTTAGTACCACATGAGACATGCTTCTCAGGCTGTGTGGATAAGAGTTCAGATTCTACCAAAAGTAATACAAACAACAAATTCAAGAAATAGTATGGGCCTAGAAGTGGCTCCTGGTACTAGGAAACAGAAAAGGGCAATTTAATGGTTTTCTTTGCTACTTACATTCCCTGGAGATTAAATATGTTTTTCTTATTAGCTAAATAGCCAACATGTGACAATCTAGAACAGAACAGCAAAAATACAAAATGGAGAAGCTAAGCCCTACTGCAAACAGAAGTAGCTTTATCTTGGTCACAATCCAAACATTAGGGTTTTTCAGTCAGATATCTTACAAACAGCAACTATCTTCATTCGTAGCTATTTTCAATTCATACTAACTCTGTGGAACTCAAATAGTGGTGCTGTGAACCTTACTAACAATGTTTAAGAGTTCAGCAGGGCCTGTGCTGTTTTAATCTGTTGTTGGTTTTTAATTGATTTGTATATTGTGTTAATATTGATGGAACCCGCCCTGAGCCTGCTTGCAGGGAGGGTGGGATACAAGTTAAAAAAAAAAAAAAGGATTAATATCTGAAGGGCAGCTTCACATGTAATTATCATAGCATCTTCAATTGTGTGATTAATGTCATGCAACAAACTGAAATACCCATAGATGCATATGAATCAGACACACTAAATAAGAAGATCCCTAAGAAAAATGGGCAAAGGGAAACTATTATATCCTTCTACAGAGGATTCTAAGGTAATTAACAGTTGCTACCAGTACTACATCCCAGTTAAACGAAGACAAAAGGCTAATGATGCAAGGATGGCCAGTAAGTCAAACGTGAATCACTCTTCTGTGAACCATTTTGTTTTATTTCCAATAGCTGCTGCAGACTTTTACCTTAATGCGGGGCATGAGATCACCAGATAATTTCTGAATCTGCTTCAGACAATATTTGACACCAGATGGACTGAAGAATGTAATACTTGCAGGGACACCCTATGTAAAAAAACAAAGACAAAGAGAACATCTACTAAAGTACAGCATTACTATTTGGATGCATCTCTTATCAACTATTCTGCCAGAAGTTTCTTTGATTTTCACTAGACATCTACATTCCTAAAGGCTAATCTCAATAACATTCAAAAGGAAGAATCAGAAATTAAACAAGCGTCATGCAGATTGCAGAGCTGTACCAGCAGAACATAGTGCTGCTTACACCAGGGGTCCCCAATGTGGTGCCTACCAATACCTTCCCTGGCACCCCCCCCCCCCAAGTGTTTTTAGACAGTGGGCAGAGCCAGGTAGGGCTTCTGCACAACAAGGCTTCTGATTGGTTGCACAGATTTTTAAGAAAGTTTTTGAAAACATTAGGCAGCTTGCATTTATTTAAAAAAATTATCTCCTGCCATTCTCATAAGCTCATGGTGGCAAACAACAGAGCTTAACACTATAGACATAACTCATTAAAATAATTCACTCAGTTATCCTCCAAAAAGCTAAACTGAACCACTTACAACAACATAAGAATAGAAATCCAAGCCCATATCAGGAAATTCAGCATTTCAGGAATCTATTCCTCAAGAAAAATCCTGTCGAAATAACTAAGGTCCCTTCCACACGAGCGAGATAAGCCGGAGGGGAATCAAGGCTTTTTTGCCCCAAAGCAATTTGCCCCGCAGTTGCATGATCACACAGCTCCATGGACCTGCCAGGGCAACTGCCACTGCATGATCAGATGCAACCACAGGCAAGTGTGTGGGTTTTTTTGTGGTGGGTTTCCAAGGCGCTTAAACGGGGGATCGATGCCTCGCTGGAAGGAAGGGGGGGATTGATGCCTTGCTTGAAGGAAGGGGGGGGGATCGATGCCTTGCTGGAAGGAAGGAGGGGGGATTGATGCCTCGCTTCTCCCCTCCACGGGCTTTTGATGATGCGCAGATGGAAGGGGGACAAAAAAACAGCATGGCGTCGGGATAGCGTGTGATCACACTATCCACGACGCCACACTTCCGCACTGGCGCGATCACACAGGAAAAGTCCGGCTGTGGGCGGCGGCAAACCGTTTGATACTGGACTTTAACCAGTAGCTTTTTACCCCAATCCTCTGCCGGACCAAATTGGTTTGCCCCGGCTTGCCAATGGTTCTGGGACGCCTCCCAGATGTGCTGGTGTGATCACGCCAATTTGATCAGTCGATGAATCGTCCCTCTTGCGTGGCAACTAGGTGCGTATGATTGCACCTTGTGTTATACATGCTCCCCTAAAAGCTGGTAGATAGCACCTCTATTACAATTTTTGAAGTGATATGACTTTAAGGATGCAGTTACCACACAGATCTATTGTATGGATTACTGGGCTTCCTCTGCCAAGGGCTGTTCAACTCAGATAGCTGTTGGCTGACAGTCAGATGAAGCCTTTGCTTGCATCAAGATCCTGTGCCATCCACATGTCCTGAGGGGACCTACCACACAGTTTGAGAACCTCTGTTCTAATGAGTCAAGTTTATAACTGGTGCTGATCAAACAACATGCAAGCTGCCTTTATAATAGTCTGGAAACTGAGATGATGTAACTGAAGCTAGCTCAACACAGCCATTCAGTGTGTGGAACAAAAGCAACAAGAACTGAGATCAATATTGAATCTAACGAAGTCTGTGCAAAGAAGTGCCATGCTCAGACAGGCAAGAAACACTAAAGGTGTACGGTGCCAGAGTCTGATTCATCTGTTTCCTGAATATAAGCTCTTGTACAAAAGAATGATAATTTGATAGGTGAAATCAGCTATTCAACAACAGATCTACAGTCTGAAAGCCATTGCAAGTATACATGTTTTAGCAGGAAAGGCAATAGGATACAACCCTAAGCCTCCAGGACTTCCATTTACTTCACTAGGATTGTTGTAGGTACTGGATTGCTGCCATAGAACCTGAAGTCAAGGAGACTGGTAATCAGATAATCACTAAGCAATAGTGCAAGCTAGCAGTTGTCTCTGCTCTGTACAGCTTTGGTACTTAGTGAGTGAACGAAACAGTAAGGCCACTGGCCTTAACACCTCTTGATTACTTTCTAGGAGGGCAACTAAAATAGGTTGTTCATGTTGAACGTCTCACATACAGAAGCTAATGAAAACGAAATTAACATTATGCACACCCAAGTTGGCAGGCTAAGAAATATTCCATAGTTTTGTAATCTAAAACTACCAGTTGTGTGCTTTGTAGTAACTGAAATATCTGGAGACCAGTGCCATTTTTATCAAACATGTTATATCTGAGATGACACAAACCGAAAGGTCTCAGTTGTTGGAAAGGTGGATGCTAAGAAGACTCTGTTGGCCTGACTCCTGCACAATACTGACTTAGCAAACAGAAAATAGTACATTTCTCGTGCTAAATGATGACTCAGATGGTGAAATACCTCTTGTGAGAAGTAATTCCTTAAGGATTCATTAAGATTAGGATGTTGACTAGTTTGATAAACCGTAAGGCTTTCAAATGCAATATCTGTAATAAAAAACAGTGATGGCACAGGGTTTTATTAGTTTCAGTCAATTCAAAACATCAATAAGGGTATATTTAAACTGAAGCTATATTGAGCATTCATACAAAAGTTTAAGTCTATTTAGTTAAGCAGCCTTTGACCATAATTCAGGTACAAATACTTATTTGATTTGGAAAAGGGGGGGCGTTGTAGCTCACTAGCAGAACATCTGCTTGGAATGCAGAAGGTCCCAGGTTCAATCCCCAGCATCTCTAGTTAAAAGGATCAGGTAGGAGGTGATGTGAAAGACCTCTGCCTGAGACCCTGGAGAGGCGCTGCCGGTCTGAGTAGACAATACTGACTTTGATGGACCAGGGATCTGATTCAGTATAAGGCAGCTTCATGTATTCATGTGTATTCAAAGCAAATTTTTATGAAAATGTGTCTGCAAAAAGCTGACTATCATGAAGTATATACTTATACAGAAATTCTAAGTGGTTGGTGCTATCATATGGCCATTTCACTATACAAAACATTGGGTTCAGAAGTTGATCAAGGCAGATAAGGTAAATTGAACTGGAAAACAAACGAAACAAAATTCCTACATGCAGCTGAAGATTTTTCAAGGGTCTAAAAATGCATGATTTTTTCCCAAATAAAGGAAGTATCTTAGCTCTAATAAAAAATGTATTAATTTAGAAATGATGTTATATTAATATATTACACTCATAGAAGACCATAAATGGAGTAGCTGAAGGCTTGTAATAGACTTTAAATGAGCTGTGCAAGATCTCTGGTATAGCCAATAAATACAATATTTGAGCATTATTAACAAAATATTATATGAGAGGGATACATCTTCTTCTGTGATTGATTTGGGAACTGGCAAAAGATGTGAGAGAGGAGACAAATTTCAAGAGAAGAAGAAGAAGAGATTGGATTTATACCCCACCCTTCATTACCCAAGGGAGTCTCAGAGCGGCTTACAGACTCCTTTCCCTTCCCCTCCCCACAACAGACACCCTGTGAGGTAGGTGGGGCTGAGAGAGCTCTGAGACAACTGTCCTTGAGAGAACAGCTGGTACAGAGCTATGGCTTGCCCATGGTCATCCAGCAGGTGCAAGTGGAGGAGTGGGGCATCAAACCTGGCTCTCCCAGATTACAGTCCGTGCACTTAACCACTGCGCCAAATTTCAAAGCATTAAAAGTGCAGTCCTTGAACAGACTATATATATATGGAAAGGTCTAATGCATCTTAATGTGCGAAGGGATGGCGCCTTCTTTTGCATTCCTGTTTTTGGAGATGGGACACAGGTTCAACAGGGTAATCAACTGTCCATTATGACTACTGAGTTTGTAGATACAATGGTGGCTTTACATTAGAATCAAAACATGTATCCTATCATAGCAGGTTAAGTTATCTAATGTAATGGCAGACAACAAAAGATGCCTTAATTGGAAGGGTGATTTGATTAATGAAATCTGGGTTCTGACAACTGAACTAAAGTATAGAAGATAAGGAGTTTCCGGTTGGGAGAATGGAGGTCTGACACGCTTTGCCAATGTGCAAGGCGGACAGCGGCTCTTCCTGACAGCTTGGGTGGGTTAATCCACCCGACGCAACCTCACACAGGTAGTGTGAGGACCAGCAAGCAATATAATCCAGGTTTGAGCAACCTCGGTGAAGGGAAAGTCTCGGAGGAGACTTTTCCGACACCTTGAGCACTGCAGCCGAAGAGGATTCTTGCGAGTATCTCTAAGGAGCCGAGCTGAGCTGAAAAATTCAGCATAAAACCTCCAATTCCCCTGATTCCTTAACAAAGAAGACAAAGTTTAAACGTTGGGACCACATCTGAAGCGAAGTAACAACAAAAGGTAACGGAAAAAAGTTTTTTGCCTTACCATTGCCGCGTTTTGAAAGATGAAAAACAGATCGGGTGAAGCAATAGACTGATGTTGATTGGATGAGAGCAGTTTTGAAGTGCTAAAAAACCGAATTTGAACTTAAAAAGCCAAAAAAACAAGTTGTTTAACATTCCTGCGGTTAAAAGGAGTCGGGAGGGGAAGCCAAGCATCGCGAGACAAAGAGGGAGAAGGGAACCAAGCATCACGAGATTAAGACGTGAGGACTGAATCAGGAAGTGACGGCTAGAAGAGCAGACAAGAAGGAAAAAGGAGAAGAACCGGAAGAAGGTAAAGGGGACTCTAAATACTGCCGGACCAGAAAGGGGACTCTAAATACTGCCGGACCAGAAAGGGGACTCTAAATACTGCCGGACCAGAAAGACCATAACAGGAAGTGACGTGCAGAGAGCAGACAAGTAAAGAAAAGGAAGGGACAAAAGGAAACTACGGCAAGCCAGAAGCAAGGTAAAAAGACTATAACCTTTGACATTAACCATAGAGAAGTCGCGGCCGCCATTTTGGATTTATAAAATTTTTAAACTGCAATATCTCAAAGATTATATAACGTAGAAGGCTGAAACCAACATAATTTGACTTGGCAAGATTAGCTTGTTTGAATGCACTAATTGGTGTTTGATTTGGAAGACAAGATAAAATCGATCTTTTTAAAGAGGCAAAACGGACCGCGGACTAAGATCGAGAGCAGCCACATGGTCCTCTCCTACAATGGCAGCAAAAAAAGAAAAAGAGCTACTAGCCGTTATGGAAGCAATGGAAAAGAAAATGTTAGACGCTATAGGAGAGGTAAATGTTAAAATGAATAATATAGCGGCTCAAGCAGATAAAAATTGCATGGAATTAAAAGCAGAATTTCAAAAATTATCCACAAGAACACAAGATATAGAAACTAAAGTAAAAGAACTGGAAGAAAATACCCATAAGACAATGAGAGAGAACGAGAGGATGGAAAAGATGATGCATTATAAAGATATGCAAAACCACTTGAGATTTCGAGGGATTGAGGAAAAATTGAATGAGGATATTTTTACAAGAATGCAAGAAGCAACAGCAGATTTTTTACAAGAACAGGAAGAAGTTGTTAAAGAACACATGGATCTTGTTTATAGAGTTAATTCTACATATGCAAGAGACAAAAACATACCAAGAGACGTGGTTGTCCAATTTACAATGAAAAGAACAAAAGAACAAATCTACAGGAAGTGCTTTACTGACCCCTTTGTAATAGATGGAAAGAAAATCATAGTAATGAAAGAATTGCCTAGAGCAATACTGCAAGAAAGGAAAAAATTCAAGCGTCTGACGGATAAACTGAAGGAGAAAAAAATCAGATTTCGTTGGGAAATACCTCAAGGACTAAGTTTTTATTATGGCAAATCCAGAGTAGTGATTAAAAGCACAGAAGAAATGTATGCATTCCTGGGAGAGAATAAAGATGATTTTGGAGATATTTAAGAATATATCAAAATGGATTACAAAATACTTACATGGAATGTAAATGGACTAAATTCACCCCAAAAACGTAGAATGGTAGGTCATTGGTTGGAAAAACAAAAATGTAATATAATTTGCTTGCAAGAAGCTCATCTTAAAAACCAAGACCATAAATATTTAATAAGGAAAAAATTGGGAGAAGAATTTTATTCTTTAGCAAGCAACAAAAAAAATGGTGTTGTAACATATGTTAAAAAAGATTTGGAACCCAAAGTAATATTCAAAGACAAAGATGGAAGATATTTAGCTATTGAAATTTTACTGCAAGGAGTGAAAACTTTGATTGTGAACATTTATGCTCCGAATGGAGCTAAAGAAATTTTTTTTAAAGAACTTCAAATGGAATTGGACAATGTAAACTATGATCAAATTATGATGTTAGGAGATTTCAACGGAACTGTAGATAATAAACTAGACAGGCGCTCTAAAAGAAAGGATGAGACGTTAGGGAAGCTTCCAAAAAACTTTTTTGAACTGATAAAACAAGAAAAGTTGGAAGATATTTGGAGGAAAGCTAACCCACAAGGAAAAGATTTTACCTTTTACTCTAACAGACATGACTCACATTCAAGAATTGACATGATTTGGATGACTACTAACCTAACTTTCAAGACAAGAAAAGTGGAAATTTTACCCAGAATAATCTCAGATCACAATCCGTGTTTATGGACAGCTGGGCAGATTAAAAAACAAAAGAGATGGAGAATAAACGAGGACTTATTAGATAATCAAGAAATAATTAAAAAATTACTTGAAGAAACAGACCTATACTTCCAAGTAAACATGCAGAAAGAAGTTAAAATTCAAACTGTATGGGATGCATATAAAGCAGTGATGAGAGGACTATTGATATCGTTAAATGCTAAAGATAATAAAAAGAAAAAAGAGCAATATGAAAATATTTTACAAGCCATTAAAACAAAGGAAGAAGAACTGAAGAAGAAACCAGGGAAAAAGAAACTGCAAAAGGAAATTTGGATGCTACAAGACCAAGCAAAAGCCATTTTGAACCAGGAGATGTACTGGAACTTAAAAAAACTTCAACAAAAAGCATTTGAAGGTGCAAATAAACCCGGAAAATACTTAGCATGGCAATTAAAGAAAAAACGTGAAAATAAATTTATCACTAAAGTGATAAGAGATAATATTGAGATAATAGATAACAAAGGAATAAAAAGAGAATTTTTTAAATACTACGCAAAACTTTTTAAGAAGGAAAACAAAGACAGAAGAAAGATTAAAGAATACCTGCAAACATTAAAGCTACCAAAACCAACAGAGAAAATTAAAGAACTATTTAATAATCCAGTATCATTACAAGAGATCAAAAATGCAATAAATGACTCAAAATTAGGTAAAGCACCTGGACTGGATGGATTTACAGCGAAGTTCTACAAAACGTTACAGGAGTCAGTTTCACCGGTGTTACTGCTATTGATGAACGATATAAGAGTTACTGGAGAGGTACCAGAAACCTGGAAAGATGCATCCATCTCACTGATCCCGAAAGAAAATCAGGATTTGACCAATGTTAAGAATTATAGACCGATCTCTTTACTGAATAATGATTATAAGATTTTTGCTAAGATTATAGCGGATAGACTAAAAGAGCACCTTAAAGAGACTATACAAACAGAACAAGCAGGGTTCTTACCTAATCGACAAATAAGGGACAATCTAAGAGTAGTAGTGGACGCTATAGAATACTACGACAAACATCCTGAAAAGGAAGTGGGCTTTTTCTTTTTAGATGCGGAGAAAGCATTTGATAATTTAAACTGGGATTTTATGTTTGAAGTTTTAGAACATCTTGAGATCGGTGAATATATGCTTAACTTCATTAAAGCAATATATAAAGAACAGAAATCCTCAATAATAATTAATACTGAAAAGACAGACGATTTTAAAGTTGAAAAAGGAACAAGACAAGGATGCCCGCTTTCGCCGCTGCTATTTATTTGGATTTAAGTTCTACTGTTAAATGTGAAGGAAGACAAAGATATTAAAGGCTTAACAACTAAAGGTTTTTCTTTCAAATATAGGGCCTTTGCAGATGATGTGATGTTTATAGTGGAAGACCCCTTATCCACATTACCACATTTGTTACAGAGAGTAAAAGAGTTTGGTGACTTAGCAGGATTTTATGTAAATAAAAACAAATCGAAAGTAATGTGCAAAAATATGTCAAATAAGAAACAAAACGAGTTACAAAAACTTACAGAATGTGAGGTGGTGAAAAAGACAAAATATCTGGGTGTAAACCTAACTATGAAAAATATTGATCTTTATAAAAATAATTATGAAAAATTATGGTTGCAAATTATGCAGGATATTAAAAAGTGGAATGTATTGAATTTGTCATTGCTGGGTAGAATTGCGGTGGTTAAGATGAATGTGTTACCACGATTAATGTTTTTGTTTCAAACTATTCCAATTGTGAAAGATGTAAAAACATTCAAATGTTGGCAGAAGGAGCTGTCTAAATTTGTGTGGGGAGGGAAAAAACCAAGAATTAAGATGAAAATAATGTGTGATGCCAAAGAAAGAGGAGGGTTTCAACTACCAAATCTAAGGTTATACCATGATGCAATATGTTTGACCTGGGTAGGGGCATGGACTATGTTACAAGATAGAATGTTATTGTCCCTGGAAGGTCATGATTGTAGATTTGGGTGGCATGCATATTTGTATTATGGCAAAACAAAAATGGACAATATGTTTAAACATCATTATTTGAGAAGAACACTAATGGATACGTGGACAAGATATAAAAACTTTTTTTCAGAAGAGATACCCATGTGGATTGTACCCGCAGAAGTCTTACATCCAACATCAAGATATAAAGGACAAGATTGGCTGAAGTATAGAGACTTATTAATAAGACATGGCAAGGATTTCAAACTGAAGGAGCAGCATCAGATTGATTTTGATTATGGTTGGTTAAGATATAGACAAATATATGACTTGTATAGAAGTGATAAAAAACACGGTTTCAGGGGAAAAAATAATGAAATAGAACAAGTTTGGGAGGAAGGTGGGAAAAAAATGATTTCTAAAATGTATAAAGTCTTGCTAAAATGGTTTAATGCTGATGAAATGGTAAAAGAACAAATGGTAAAATGGGCGATAAACTTTAACAAAGACATTGAAATGGAATCTTGGGAATTTTTATGGAAAAATGCTATGAGTATATCCATGTGTTATAACTTAAAAGAAAATTGTTTTAAAATGATGTATAGATGGTATATGACACCAAAAAAAATTGCAAATATTGGTCAAAATATGTCTAACAAATGTTGGAAGTGTAAAAAGAAAGAAGGGTCTTTTTATCATATGTGGTGGACTTGTGATAAAGCAAAGACTTATTGGTCAAAAATACATGCAGAAATGGAAAAAATCTTGAAATGTACATTTAAGAAGTTGCCTGAAATGTTATTGCTAGGACTTAAACTAGAAGAGATAAATGTAAAGAAAAGGACAATAATATGGTATATGATTACAACAGCAAGAATGGTGTATGCACAAAACTGGAAAAATGAAAAAATACCAGAGGTGTGGGAATGGTTGAAAAAACTGTTATATATGGCTGAAATGGATAAGTGGACTAGAAAATTGAATAATCTTTACTCAGAGACCTTTCTGGAAGACTGGAAAGATTTGAAAGAATATGTTGAAAAGTATTGGGACATGAAAAACTATATCTATACATGGTTATAATAGCATAAAGGAATAGAAATATATTATATGAATGTTTTAGTTAAAATTAGACAATGAAACTGTTTTTATTTAGAAATACATAAGAGTATAGAAAATAAGAATTGGTGTATAAGTATAAGTATTTTAAAGCTATATAACCGTCACCAGAAACGAAACATAGATATAAGTATTACTATTTTGAATAAAATGGAAAATGTGTTATGCTTCAGATGTGGTGGGAAACCACCAAAACAAGATAAAAATAGAATGTACAAATAGAACAAAATGTTATTTAATATGGAAAAAGGGATTTGTGTAAGGTTAAATGTATTATTTTCGATGTTTTTTTTTTTGAAAAATAAAAATTTCTTTACCAAAAAAAATAAAGTATAGAAGATATGCCTTTTCCCCCCCTTGGGTTTCAATTTGTGAAGGGTCTGAGAGTAAACTGCAGATAGGACAGCTAAGGCAGCAATGGCTCACAGGATTACCATCTGCTTCTGTCTTTGGGAATGTGACTAAACAATGGATGTATATTTATTTTATTTCATTTTATCTTCATTTTTATACCCCGCCCTCCCCGCGAGCGGGATCAGGGTGGCTTACAGGGCACAAGTGCCGATCAAACATCATAAAACAATTCAAAATCCACAACAGCAATAAAATTCCAATAAATAACAAAAATATAGCTACAATTCCCAATAAAGTGCTTCCAGTCTTACTAATCAGATGGCTTCCTATCGAGTTGGAGTCCTACCAACCATAGCCGTCAGGCCTGGGCTGCACTCAGCCGGCTCTCATTATAGATGTTGTTACAGTGCTAGTGGCATGAAAAGCATGAATGAGCTGCTGATGTATTTGAACAGCAGGAAAACTCAGAGGAGTGTTTATAGTTTATAAATATCAGAGAGTCTGGGTGTCTTAGCCAGTTTGGAAACATACATGAAATGGCCTTAGACTGCTTCGTATCATAAACACTACTATACAGGCAAGTGTGAAAACGAGCTTCGGAGTTCATGTTCAGTAGATGATCAGTGTTCCCCCTAAGCTGAGTTAGTGTGAGTTAAGCTCAGTTTTTTAGCCTCCGGCTCACACATTTCTGTCTTAGCACAGGAGGAATGGCTCCAGAGCAAACTAATTCATGCAGTAGCGAAATTGCTCACTCACAACTTTAATGCCAGTAGTTCACAAAGTAGAATTTTTGCTCGCAAGACTCCACAGCTTAGAGGGAGCTCTGGATGAGATTGCTGAAAATGTACTGTGTGATTATTCGAAGCAAAGCACAGTATTTTTTAAAAAATAAAACTTTATGAACTTGGAGACTTTTTCCCTAAAGGAAGACAGGAAAAATGAGGTGGAATTAAAGTGTATATTTTGAGAACTACTGATTGAGTGGAAATGCAGCTGTGGTATGTTACATCCCCATCTTGAAGAAATATGTCATGTTAACAGTACCAGGTGGCATATGCTGGCTTTACTGCATCTTGTTTCAAAGCCAGCAGTAGGGAAACTCTCTCTTGTGCTTCGTTTGTAGTTCCAAACATTTTACTTCACTTTCTTCAGCATACAAGATCTTTAAGTATGTGCCCAAGTTCTATTCTGTAGAAGCCAAAACATATCAGGATACCACTCTCTGGTATACACTGGACAATGGGCTCTGCTATTTAAACCAGAAAAAGAACAGTTCCTAGTATATGTGACACTGACACATCGTGCAGTATTGATCTACATCTCAGGTCATCAAACCCCATAGGCGTAAACTATGGGGGGGCTCGAGGGCTCAAGCCACCCCCGAAATTTCCCAGGGGGGGCTCAGCCACCCCCGGGAAAATGGAGCGCCAAGGCCGGCTGGCTGGCCGGTTGCCGCTGCCACCGCCTCTCCCCCTGCTCTGTTCCACCCTCCCTCCGTCCAGGAACCAGCTGGGCAAATGCCCAGCATGCTGGACGGAGGAACGGAGGCAGGAGCAGGCGGCGGGGATAGGCGGGGGGAGCAGGCGGGGGGGAGGCCGCCTCGTTTGCCCTCCCGCCGGCAGCTGCCGCCGCCGCCTCCCCCCCCCCAGGACTGGCCTGGCACGCTGGGCAGTTGCCCAGCTTGCCCCACGGAGGCAGGAGTGGCCAGGCTAGGCCAGTCCGGGGGGGGGGGGCGGGGACATGGTCCCAGCGCATGCGAAAGCTTTGCGCGCACACACAAGAGCTTAATATTTGATGCTGCTTGTTTGTTTGTGTTACTGGGTTTTATAAAGTATCAGGTGCTTTGTGATTTTGTCATTTTAAAATATTTTATATCTCTGCTTTGGTACTAGTCACTATTAAAACTGCTGTTATGGTTTTAAGACCCCCTCCACCCGTTTTTATGCTCTTTCTAGTTGTATCTGTTTATTGCCTTTTTACTCGTTGTAAGTGACTTGACAAGCAAACTGTCTGGTACCACAGGAAAGAAGTTGTTAAAATGAATAAAAGGTAGAATCTGTAATCTGCAAAGTAACCACCAGAAAAATAAATTGTAACTATTTTAGTCCCAAAGAAAGTGAAAAGAAGAGGAAATAAGTTGGATTTTTAAAAAAAAAAACAACTTTCAGTACTTTAAAACAAGTATGTAAAACCCATCATTTGTATGGCAACAGGCAGTGTCTCACTAAACTCAAATATATATAACACTTTTAAAGCATCAAACCTTTTCCTCTAAGTATTGTTGGAAGAGTTTCCCTCTTGAGAGCCCCACAAGGAAAAAGTAGAGGCAATGAACTGGATGACTCCCCTGTTTGAAAAATAAAAATGGATGGTATTCATGATGACATTTTAAACACAGACCACAAATTAATTATTTTAAATGGTTGCACACTGAACGTACAGTATAAAATACAGTGTGTTTCAATGTACACAGGAAATTTATACAAAGCAGAGGCTCTTTGGCATGGAAATTAAAAAGAAGTTTGAATGCCAAGACATGGATATTTTGGCTACAATGTTCTGGCAAAGAGTTAAATGACTTTGCTATGTTCTGCTTCTTTTGCTATTTGCTAGAGAGCTGCCGAACACAATGCTTCCAGTCATCTAAATACGTTTTCTTTCTCTCCTTTGATACACTTGGCATTCCTCAGACACACATGTATTTTGCTATCTAAAAACTTATTACAGAATAGATTTGCTGTCTCACACTCCACTGAGACTCACAATGCAATCCTAAACAGAGTTGCACCCTTCTAAGTCCACTGAAGTCAATTGACTTAGAAGGGCGTAACGCTGTTTTGGATTGCACTGTCAAGCATCAAAGGCATGGGATGATTAGCAGAGGAGTTCCCAGTGACATCAGGAGCAGTATCAACCTCTCTTCCTGTCACTAGGAAGTTATCTCAATGGTCTGATCTACCCATTTCTTCCCCCTTTGAAAGTGGACAGCCCCCTCAGGGAGAACTTCCTGGCATCTTATGGATATCTTTGGCAAGGCCTCCCTCTGGAAGCCAAATCTAAATACATTCACACAATATCTTTTTTGTAACATGTTTTTGTAATTAACTGGCACATGGATCCAGGGATGCCCAGCTGGTGGCTTCATGGAGCATCGGTCAGACTACTGTGGGGAATTAGATGCTAGATCAGGAAGACCCTAACCCAGTTGGGCTGGTGACTTCCAGAGATGCCAACTTCACAGCAGCTGTTTCCTATACTTTATTTTCTAATCAAAGAAATCACAGAAGAAGAGTGTGGCTTGCAGGCCCAGTATGTGCTTGGAGCTTGCTTTTTCATGACAGGTTTGGGAGATGGGAGTATGCCCAGTTCATGGCTCCTGTTAATATCTCATCCGTTCTGCATATACTTCTCAAATGCACTCTTGCCCCCCAACTCCAGACAATGCCTTCTCTTGTAATATTTATGTAGGAATCTTTCCCAAACTGAACAGTTAGGAGTGATGCATACACATATCAGAAAGCACGTACATTGTACTTGTGAGCCAAACTGCAAAATGTCTGGGATGTTTGCTCCCTGGATTGGGTGACTGGTGTGTTGGGGGAATCAGATGGAGGGACAGAAGAGTTAGACATTATCTACTTATGTTAAACTTTTTATTTGAAATTATCTGCTTTTTACAGAAAAGTTTCAAGGAAAAGAGAGACTGCAATATAGATTAAACTGTTTATTTTATATGCTAGAAGCACATTCTTGCCTTTAACCTTAAGCTTCTCAGTTTTCTATTGGCGAGGGAGACACAGGCTCACTCCAGGAAAATAAAACTGAAGGACCTTATTAGGAGTCAGCCCAGATTTATCAGAATAACCTAATTGCAAACTGAAGTTTTATTAGGCACCACAGACACGCTTGTAATAAATTACAGGAAGCAACAAAGGGCTTGAGACAGAGTGCAGAGCAGTATTTTGCAAGATAAAAGCAAAATATGTTAATATCAATCCTACCAAGGCTGCTGCTGGTTAATTGAAATGCCAATGTGATATCTGAAAAGCAATGCTAATCCTTTTAGACTTGTGTTTACAAAGGAAGAATGAACAGCAGCTTAATACCTCTGGACAACAGAGCAAGCACTATCCATAGCAGTATTTTCTTCCTCCGTAACAAAATATGGAGAGGCATTAAATTCCATAAGACCATGAGATCTGTCTTGAGAAAAAGGCTGATGCTACCTATTTAATTAAGGAGTCCATTTATATGTTTTCTCAAGCGCCTCAGCCAATGTCAGCACCAAAGGCAGAGAAAACTGGAATAACAAATGCAAGTATTTTCAGACTGGTACTATAGTTTGAACATGAAACCACAGATAAGACATTTTAATGGAAACTTAATTCTCTTGCCCTTGACGTTTATGTACAAGTAAAAATAAAGGATCAGTTTCCACTTGTTATAAAAAGACTATTTCCAATTTGTTAAGTATTAACTAGTTTTGTTTACTATGAAAGGTGTTTTGTATAAATGTTATCATTGGACACTGCTGCCCACAGCTCATAGGTTTGGGGGGAGATGGGTCCAGTACGTTATGGGCATTATTTATTCAGTGCATTTATTTATGGTTTCTCTCCAGCCTTCCTCCAAGGGGCACGTAGTTCTTCCCGCCTACAGTTTATATACGGCATGTGGAATTAATTGTAAATATTGGTTCATTTCCCATTAGAGATTTTGAACATACAGAATGATCACAGGAAGCTACCAAGGTTAAATTAAGACATTTTGAAGCCCTGGACTATGCCAGGTTTAAAAGGCCCCATAACACTGCTCCCCTTTTCTCTAATTTTCTACTAAACTTTTTTGTATTGAGATGCCACTTATAATCTGAGTATCTAAAGTGCAGCTTACTTAGCTTGTGCATAAAACCAGCTCAGGAAGTTGCCTTATAATGTTGATGTAATCTGGCAATGGCTTTCTAGAGTCTCAGACTGAGAGAGATCTTTCCTGATCCTGAGTAATCAACTGTGAGCTGGTGCTCTCATGTTTGGTAAATGAAAAAACTAGGAATTTTTTAAAAAAACCCCACTGACCAAGCACTTACCTGGATCCAAACCACAGTATATCACAGGAGAGAATTCATCTCCTGCACTTCTTCCACCGATGGAGCTGCTTACAAACTATGCACTGGAGTATGTAACTGGTAACAGCAATGGAGCCATAACCCTAAGTCTTCCCATTGCAGCTTATCTACTATCTAGACCAGGAGTGGGCAATTGTTTTGGCTCGGGGGCCACTTTGTGGGAGTGGAAGTTAGCGGAGGGCTGCACCTTTTAAAATGATTGCATCCATTAGTTAACTTTGCATTTCAGAAAAGGTATAAATTGTATCATAAAAATCAATAAATATAAATACAATAAAATAAAATAGTGGTAGTTTTATTCAATTTATTTGTTGTGCTAATTTCATATCATCTATAGCTGCAAGCACATTAATTTTAGAATCAGTTTAATGAGACAAATGTACCCTATCACACCACGTGGCCAACTGTCTTGGCGGGCCGCAAAAAACTCTGTGCCGGGCCGCATGTGGCCCCCGGGCCGCAATTTGCCCACCCCTGATCTAGACAAATTTCTCAAACAGTTTCTTCAAACAAGCAAGCAATACACCTTAGGACTGTAAAAAGCCAAATATTGTAGATTTAAAAACAGTAATTCCAAAATGTGTGCCCACTTACGGGAACAAATGTATCCTGCTAGTTTTTCAGCATTTCCACAGTTTTCTCCTTGTGGTACAAGGCCTATTTCACTGACTAAAAGAAAATGAGAAAAAGAGCACTGAGAAGGGGAAAGTGGTAAAATTCCCTGTTACAATTATGGTTCTTTACAATCCAACCCAAACAAAAAACAAAATCAGAAAGAAGGAGAAGAAAAACAAAAGGAAGGGGAGGCAAAGACCAGAGGTTAAAGTCTTGAGAAAGGAAACATATTTTCTGATGGTGTTTCTCAAGAAAGAAAAGGTGTGGGTGTCGGGGGGTGGGGCAGTGAGTTCCAGAGAAAGGATGAAGCTGTGACACAGAAGAAGTAACCTGGGGTTTAACACAGAGGAAAGTTTTACTGGACTGCAGACCACAAGAAGCCAAATAAAAAGAAAGAAAAGAGAGAAGATGGCTGCAAAAACAGAAGGAGAAAAAACCCTAGTGGCTTAAAATTATGCCAGACAGGAGCCTATGAAGGTAGTTTAACAGAGGAGCAAAACAAGACACAGATACAACAAATAAGCAGCAGAACTGAGAATGGAAGACAAGAGAAAGAGGCAAAGCAGAAAGAAGAAAATTACTATAATCAAGCTTGGAAAAATAAAATAATAAATCAATATTTCATACAATTGCTATAATCAAGCTTGGGGAAAAAAAGAATTAATCAATATTTCGTACAATTGCGCTAGCTTATAGGTGCCCCAGATATATCAGGAAGGTCTGTACTGTGTGATGTCCCGACAATCCTACCCTAACAAAAGGACAGTCACTAGGTAAGTACAACTTTGGTACCGGAAAAGGTCACTGTCTAGCACAGTGAAGATTTAAACTGAACACAATTACATCAAAATAACCTTACCATTGTAGGTGCTAAATTAAGAGAGGGAAAGGCATCATATTATCTTGTAAACTTTAAACAAACAATGGTGAGTTATACAGCACTAACCAGTCAAGAAAGTAGTTGCCTGATGTGTATTAGATTCAAACCTCTCCCCTTCAAATTTATTCCTTCACAAGAATTATAAAACCATGCATTCTAAACAGAAAGAATTGTCTTTAACTTACTTACCAAGTACAAGTGATCTAGTCAACCAACTACTGCTACTAACTGCAGTGAAATGCTCACACTTGTCAGTAATCATCTAACTCAGGATATACATAACTCCCCCGGTCAAAAAGGGCCCTAGTTAGAGTAACTTATTTAAAAAAATACAGCACAGCTAAGGGTCCATGAGAGTATTCTGCTAGTGGACAACAAAAGGACCATAAGCTACTACAGTATTTGTATAGTCTACCATTTTCTGATGAAGTCCTGAGACTACAACCTAAGAAAAACAAAAATAAAATAAAAACATTAGCCTGACATTTCTAACCATCATGGGTGGGGAGAAATTCTGAGATGTTATATCATGTCCTTACAAAAGAGCAGAAACCCAAAATGGGGGGCAGGTTTTTTTTTTTGAAATCCACAAACATCATACCTAGAAATCTTTACAACAGGATGAGATGAGGTGGCTAGAAAAAATATAGCACCTCTAATGAGGTCTACTCTAAAATCCCATTTTATTCAGTAGTGCTTACTCCCAGGAAATGATTGTAGCCATAGCCCTTCTCTTTCAGATTCCAACAGCAAGAAGAAGAAAAGTGAACTGCAAAACAATATATATTTGGACTTTCAGAAAACTTTCGAATTTTGCCAAAGTCTCTCATCAAAACTCTCAGATAAACTTAGCAGCTATGGTATAAGAGGACTGGTCCACTTGTGGATTAAAAACTGGTTAAAAGAAGCAAACAGTAGGAATAAAAGGAAGTTGTCACAGTGGAGGGGAGTAAGCAGTGGAGTGCCAGAAAGATCGGCATTGGGATCTCTGCTACTTAATTTATTCATAAACATTTTGGAATTGGGGGTTAGCAGCAAAGTGGGCAAGTTTGCAGACGATATCGAATTATTTAGGATGCTTAGAGCCAAAGCAGATTGTGAGAAGCTCTAAAAGAATCTCCCCAGTCTGGGTGAGCGGATGACAATGCAGCAAATGAGATACAATGCACGAAAGTGTAAAGGAAAGCTCACTGGGGTGAAAAATTCTGTATGTGTTCATAAGGCCTGAACAGGCAGTAACTGACCAGAAGAGATATTTGGGTGGTGGCAGTGAATAGTTCAATGAAAATACCATTACAAGGTTAGGGAGAAAGAGAGCAAAGAGGAGTGTTTTTTTTCTTCTCCCATAAAACTAGAACTTGAAGGTCCCCAATGAAACTGACAATAGATTCAGGACAGAAAAAGGAAGTACTATACCAGACAGAGACAATGCTGGTTGTCAAGGCAGAAACTTTGGTTGGGATCACAAGACAGAGATTATGTTTGTTGCAAAGGTAGAAGCTTTGATTGGGATAAATGTACAAACACTGGAGAGGGTCAAGCTTTCTTTAACTGATCACATGAAGAGTTCAGAGGTGATCTTGAAACCAGCCCTGTTAATGGGAAAACAGATTGGTGCTTTTGCTTTTGCCAGGTGGGCCTGCTTTCTGTTACATGTCTCTAGTAAACTGGCTTATTTGGTTTCTGCTGACTTAACCATGCTGGCCCAGGGAATTGTAACCTCTAGTTTCACTGGTCCCATGTAAGAACCTCACGATCCCATTCCGTACCAACTGCAGCTTCTATGTCAACTTCAAAGGCAGCCCTACATAGACCATCTTACAAGAGCTGGATGGGATACAAGTAACTGTATTGATGAAATTCTTTGTAAAACAGTCAGAGAGCAATCATGGTATTAAAACCTACACACAGTAGGGCAAGATGTTGTCCATAAAACACGCAAAATACTCTGCTGGTCAACACTGCATATCAATGGTGGCAGAGAAAAATAAATGTGTTTTGAGCATCACTGCTATGGCTTAGAACCAGTGGTTCTCAACGTGGGCCATATGTATAACTACACTTTCAAATGAGAGCCTGTGGCCATGCAAGCTCCATATAAAGCATACAGTTTAGATTAATAAACAGTCCAGATGATAAAGTACCTTTTTTCCAGCTAACAGCAACTATGAGGGGGGCCACAGAGGTAAATGAGGCTCAGAAGGGAGGCATGAGCTAAAAAGGTTGAGACCCCCTGGCTTAGACCTTCCAATGGTTTTCTCTAATACTTGGCTGGATTTGGCAGATATGTTCCGTGACATTTATGCTAAAAACATCTGTAGTTCTGGAAATAATAGAATTGTCATACAGAAGTTCCATTATGCACAGCACTGATAATAAACACCCCCATATTAATAAAGGATCACTGAGGTTTATATTGGATAAGAAATATCCCGAGTTGTACTGAAGCATTAAGGAGTACATATTAAGGAACAGACTCTGTTATTTAAAGTAACACTAGCAAAGAGCATTTTCTTTCATGCAGTAAAATAAACATATATGTTGTAAACTACAGTCTTATGTAGTTTTTAGAAAAACTTCCTATGGAATTTGTTTTTAAAAGGTAGCTTACCTAGTCCAGCAGTAGCTTTTCCTACTACATAAACTGGTTTGGTATTCCATTTTTCTTCCAGAGAATTTTTACAAGCTGTAAAACATTAACTTATCTGTAAGCATTTGATAATAAAAGTACAAATGCTGAAATGCTTATTTGGGCAGAACTCCAAAAGACTGTTCGTTTACAGTGAAAAAGTGTGAGCACTCAGCAAAATAGGAATATGTACCACCACAGTATAAACATCAGTGACTATACAAACCAAATAAAACTGCATTTTTGTTCAGAGTTTTTTAAAAAAGCAATAAATATAACATGCTTCAAAAACATTTGGCAGAAAATGTGCTGTTTTCAGCAACTTGCGTAAAGCAACATCCATTACGCACACTTGCACATTATAAGCCCCAAATTTCATATACAGAACTCATTAATGTTTTGTCAGTCATTGTCTAAAAAGAACCAAAATGTTCGGGGGGGAGGGGACTTGAGTGTTAAATGGTCGGTAGAACTAGTTACACTTTGAGCAAATCACAGACATCAAAACTGTGTGGCTGCCAGAATAAATAAATGCATGATTTTACAGGAAGTTGTCGAAGTCCAAAAATATACCCTGGTGTACAATACTCAAAATCATTACCAAGATCAACCCACCATGTAAGACAAACAACGTGAACTGAGCATCCTTAGACATCATGAAAATCTACTTTCCTTCACTGCAAACAATGTTGATTGCAGCATCCTTAGTATCAAAAATAAGTGATTAAGGGGAAATAAATCCAGCAAACCTTCCGGTATAATGATTTTCAATAAGATATAACATAGCCCAAGGAAAACTTCAATTGATTCTAAGCGGAAACTCGGAATTGTGAACATGCCTTTAGGAAAAGGCAATATTTTACTTCTCATTATTCTTCAGTAAGGAGTCACTTCATGAACTGTTTCAAGGTGAACCTGGGCAGGTGCTGTGTATAAATGAAATATTTTTTTCTGAAAACCTCTAATGGTTACATGTTTAAAAAATAGCCATAAACAGCTTGGGGGGGGCATAAACTAAAAAATACAGAAGTCTGCCATCATTTTAAAAAAATACTTCATACAGATTGATCATGCTATCTCCACAGTTACATCCCAGAGAAAATGTTTAGTAAAGCTTCAGAAGATATCTGACCCAGTGATCACCTAATGAACTAGGAATAAGAAAGATATCTTTCTCCTAAACATTTATCAAATATTCAAACAGTTCGTCACCTATAACTGAAGTTTAATTTGTGCAAATTCATGTTTAGAATGATATGCATCACACAAGAGAAATGATAAATAATGCACTAGTTTCAAGTTCTCACCTGTTTTACCATTATCTCCCAGACATAAGTTGACTGCTTCTACGGCTCTTGGACTGGTAAAAATTAGCCCACAATATTGTTCAGGATGAGAAAGCTATTTGCCAATGAGAAGGGGGGGGGGGGGGAAATTAGATTAAGACACAAAATACAACAGGGCTATTCCTGCCTTTAACAATGTTCACATGAAATCCCCAATGCATACAACTACAGTAATGTTAAGTCTGTATATGGATATCAACCTGTCATTTGACATCATAAAACTGATCTGCTACTGACATGACCTTAGATTGATAAAGCAGACTCAAGAAGCTAAAAAACTTGTCCTTGATAAAAATCCAGGAATTTGGAACTTAGAATGACTTAGTGTGAACTAACCAATAGAAAGGTTGCTTTGAGAGCTGCTGGACATTCTATTACCTGTGAAGTAAAAATGATACACAAGTTGTTTTCTGTTGCCCCAGAAGGTTGGACCAGAACCAACAGGTTGAAATTAAATCAAAAGAGGTTTCAGCTAAACATTAAGAAGAACTTCTTGACAGTTAGAGCAGTTCCTCAGAGGAACAGGCTTCCTCGGGAGGTGGTGGGCTCTCCTTCTTTGGAGGTTTTCAAACAGAGGCTAGATGGTCATCTGACAGCAATGCTGATTGTGTGAACTTGGGCAGATCATGAGAGGGAGGGAAGGGAGGGCTGCATCAGTGCTTGGTTCTCATGGCCCTTTCTTACACACCTAAGGAAATGCCAATTGTCACTTTGGGGTCAGGAAGCAATTTTCTCCAGGGCAGTTTGGCCAGGGATCCTGGAGGTCTTTTTGCCATCTTCTGTACATGGAGCAGGGGTCACTGGGAGTGGGGGGGGGGGGAGGTAGTTATGAATTTCCTACACTGTGCAGGGAGTTGGACTAGATGACCCTGGAGATCCCCTCTAATGCTATGATTCTATGATTCTAAGGAAGGAATCTTGTACTATAAATTGGGCGTCCCAAAGGAACCCTTGTCAGAAAAGCAACACAGTAACCTCACTACTTTCCCCACATCCAAATGGAAAGGGAAAACAATTGTTAACTCTTTCTGCATAAAATCAGTGAAATACTCAATGAAATCTCTAACAATCAGATGTTATGGCCTATTCATCTAAAGCACTGGCTCCAGTGGTGCCTGTTTCAAGTTGCGAGTGACCTGCTTGCCCGTTTACCTGAAACATGAGGTAGGTGCCACATTGGAGAACAGTGCTCAAAGAGCCACAGGGGGCTCCTTAGCCACTGAGCATCACTTATCTAAATCATCAACAAGTATTTACAATTCCAAAACCAAACCCTCATAATAAGTAAATTTACCACGTTTGCAGAATTTAAGCTTTATGTTTTTAAAAGAGGTTTGCTAAACAATCCCTTTATAGTGCAGATGTATAAACAGCATCATTGTGGTCTCTACCTAAGGGATCCACACCTGTCATCAGCCTCTTAAGCCGAGCTGAGGGCATAATCAGATGTACAGTTGCATACATGCTCTTTCGCATTTTTGCCACATCTGGGTCATTTCCATTTTGTGGCTGCAGGCATGATGACTATGTGCAAGAGCAAAGCTTGTGCTAATAAGCTGCTCCAGAGAACTTCCAGGAAATTTAGAAAATGCACTGTAAATACACAGAAAGCGTTTTGGTAGGAAAAATGCACCAGCTCTTTATATCCTCATTTCACTAGTGGTTAAAAGCTTCATCTGCAAGGTTCTCACTCTGCTAGTAATGAGTTTAACACCACAATTACTCAAATGTATAAACAACTTGAGTTTTAAAGGTCTTTAGGAAGCAAGGAGTGTCTGTGGCTGCAGTCACACACACTAAATAATCCACTTTCAATCCACTTTCAGTGCACTTTGCAACTGGATTTTTGTTGTGTGAACTGGCAAAATCCAGTTGGAAAGTGCATTGAAAGTGGATTGAAGTTGGATTATTTAGTATGTGTGACCGCAGCCTGTGTCAGAGCAGGGCTGCGGTCACACACACTAAACAATCCACTTTCAATCCACTTTCAATGCACTTTCCAACTGGATTTTGCCAGTTCACACAGTAAAAATCCACTTGGGAAGTGCACTGAAAGTGGATTGGAAGTGGATTATTTAGCGTGTGTGACCACAGCCCAGGATCATCCATCACAACTCAGGCTATTTGTCATTAAGCCTAAAACTATTTAAACCTCTCTCTCTGAATGACTGACAGGCCCCACAAGGTTATCCATCTCATGAGCTCTTTAACATGTTGAAAAAGCTGCTCTTCTACAGACAAGATTAAGCAACAATCTTAGGCCAGTGTAAAACTCAAAAGCAAGGAAAAATTTTAAAAAAATCAACCAAACCATTCTTGTTGTGGCCAGCACAGTAAAAATATATGCTGGAGACTTCCTAAGCAGAGTTATACCCTTCTAAGTCCATTGACTTCAAGGGACTTAGAAGGCTGTGACTCTGCTTAGAATGGTAATATTTGGCATTCTAAGCATGTGTAACTGGAAAGTAAGTCTTGCCAACATCAATGGGTGGTACTTACAATTGAGCTGTAAAAGAAACAGTAATTTCTATAGACAGTTCTGTACGTCATTAATTAACTGGACACAACAAGTAAAAGTCTCAAATAGTTTAACAAAAATAATGTTTTACTGTATGTTAATTTCTTATCAAATCTTGCCCCTACAAAATATTAATGACAAGGTTTTTAAATTTTGTATATATATAACTTGAGAGAACGCTTATCTAAAATTCTAAAATAAACACATGCACACCAGCTACAGCTCTCCCTTCCTTCTTTCACTTACTTCCTTAATCCCTATTGAAGACTGTAGCCTAGCTTTAGGAACACGTAACTGCATTTGTCCACATTTATTTCCTCCCAACCCATCTCTACCTCCCCTCCCTCATGTCCTGCTTTAGATGGTAAGCTTTTTGAAGGCTTTTTTATTTTAACTTATGTACCCGGATAAAGACTGCACTGAATGAATTATTACTATTAACACGTCCACATTTCTCCATGATCTTAGGTAGGATCTCAGTTCCATCGGGCAGTCTTACCACTTAAGCAACATCTCCAGAAGATCGAGTTAAATCATCCACCACCAAATGCACCCCTATGCACCAAACATGGCTGATGGACCGAACTGCCAAAGCTTGAAATAGCTGATAAACTATGAACTACTTTGTAGCATGGCAATGCAGGCGCCTAATCAAAAGGAGCAAATATAGGAGTAAAAAAATGAAAAGCATAATCTTTGCAAGACACGTATTAGCAGAAAGTGAGTGAAGTGCTTACTTTTTCGAAGAGAGCTTGAAGAGAAATAAACTCAAATGCTAAAACTGGGATCAAGGTTGCTTCAAGTCCATGTAAGCCCAGTTCCTATGAATGAAATCATACAGTTTGGTGGTAAGTAACTAGAACTGGTGCTCGCAGTTTAAAATAATTATGGCACTTTCCTAAATCAGCCAGACAACATGATTTAAAACATGACTTCGAGAAGCAAAGCTAATATACACATTTTATTTAAAATTAATTTATGTTATTTATTGTCTGCCTTTCTCACTGAAGACTCAAGACTTATAATGTAAGTCAGTCAACAGGATGGGACATCCAATAAGCAATGTAATAAGACTAGGATTGCAGAAATCTGAGACAAAGCTGAAACAAAGCAGAAGTGTTAACATCACATGTTAGATGATGTAAGAGGTTACATAGTAGGATAATGCAGCAACAGACAGTACATACTATACACAGTGATATAATCCACAGTCCCCTTCTCTTTTTTACAGCATCTTTTTGGACCTTTCTGTTGTAATATAACCCTATTACCTGTGAAAAAGCCCCCTGAATAAATCAGGTTTGCATAGTTTGCAGACTGCAAGGGGAGTGGGAGATCATCAGGAAGCCCATTCCATAGGGTTCATCATGACCATTGGCAAGGTGGCACCTGCAGAAGGCCATACTTAGATGAGCGAAGCTACTGTGGTAGAGCATAAGAGGAAGAGGCAGTCCCACAGATATGAGGGACCAAAGTCATGAAGGGCTTTGTATGTGACAGCCAGTGCCGTGAATAGAACCCAGTAACTGATGGGCAGCTAATGGAGCGCCTGTAGAATGGGAATATTATGCATGCTTGGCCTAGCTTCTGATAATAGCTGAGCTATGGCATTTTGCCCCAGTTGGAATCTCAGAGCTGACTTTGACCTATATGGAATGCATTACCATACATTACAGGAGACGTATGTAGAGTGCATGACAGTAGTCTACAGTCTCCAAGGTCACCATGGTGTGGATCTAAGTGGCCAGATCAACCAGGTTAAGGTAGGGAGCCGTTTTCTGAGCTGAGATGGAAGAAAGCATTTTTTTTACAGCTGCATTAACCTGTTTCCTCAGCAATAATGTTGGATCTAGTATGACCCCTAAGCTTTTAACCAAGTCAGAAAGGGTCAACTGAACCCTATCAAAGATGGAAAGCACAATGTCCTTTAAGATATCTGCCTTCCCAACCAGCATTATCTCTTTCTTGTCAGGATTTAGTGTCAGTTTGTTCACTTTTAGTTATTTAACCACAACAGACAGGCAGTGATCCAGGACCTTTACCTAACCATCAGGAGACTTGGATAAGGAGGACATGTCAAGCTGGGTGTCTGCAGCATACTGATGACAGTCAACCCCAAAACTGTAAATGATTTGTCCTAAGGGATTTATGTAGAGGCTGATAACATGGGGGATAGGACTGCACCTTGTGGAAACCCACAGGACAACTTACACTGGGAAGACAACTGATCTCCAAAAGCAACCCTTTGAGTCTGGTCCATGAGGAATTATTTGAACCAGTCTAAAGAATATCCCCTGATACCTACTTCTGCCTCCCAATTGCCTTCACAAGATGGCATGGTCTACTGCAGAGGTGTCAAACTGCTTTGTTACAAGGGCTGGATATGACTTAAATGTCACTTTGTCGCGCTAGGCCATGTGTGCCGTAAAACGTAATGCCAGGTACCGGAGATAGAAACTTTATAAAGGACAGCAGTTGGTGTAGTCTCACTGCAAAGCCCCATGGGCTGGGGGGGAGGGGTGCAGAGGAAAACCAACATAGGCGAATTGGAGAGGCAATAGCGCAGCACTGGGCAGATGCTCCCACAACGCTTGACTGCAGCAGATGAGGTTGTTCCGCCGTGCTGAGGCCACAATGGAGTGGCTCTGCTCACCCATTCCCCAGCACAAGTGCATCAGTTGATTATGGGCCACATAACAGCCCTGGATGGGCTGATTCTGGCCCCTGGGCCTTATTTTTGACACCCCTGGTCTACTGTATCAAAAGCTGCAAATAAATCCACTAGGAGCAACAAAGAGGCAAGGCTTTTTTCTAGGTTCAGACAGAGGTCATCAACTAGAGCGGGGTGTCAAACTCATTTGTTATAATGGCCGGATCTGACATAAATGAGACCTCGTTGGGCTGGGCCATGTGTGTCATAACATGTAATGCCAGGTAGCGGAGATATAAACTTTATAAAGGACACAGACACAAAGGGATTTTTTAAACTTAGAATAAAAACATGCTTAAAACAGTAGCACTCTTGCAATATTTTGTTTATCTTAACAGTCTCTGATAACTGACACCTCTTGCTCCGAATTACTGCATCAAAATGTCTGTGCTGTTGTAACCCTGAGTACGCTGCTCAGGTGTGTATCTGTAAGCTGCAAACCTACTTTTGATTTATTGACATTCACCACCGAAATCTCATGCTCAGACTTCTGAGTCTAGGACCCAGGGGAAAACATGAAACAGCTGAGCGACTGAAAGAGTCTGGAGAAGCAAGCTATGATGCAGCAGCAGCAAAAGAACTGGAAGCAGAAGATGGCCAGTTCCAGTGCAGGCATGATAAAAGCCCTCTGGGGGCCTGATCCGGCCCACAGTCCGCATGTTTGACACCCCTGAACTAGAGCTCCCAGTTCCATCTCTGTCCCACAGCCTGGCTCGAAACCACACTGAAAAGAGTCCGTAAATATTGCAGCTCCAAGGATTATCTTTGACTCAATCACAATCTAGAGAAACTTCTGCATGCACCCAAAGTCCAAACTATACAAACACACACACACACTCAATAGGAACTCATGCAGCCAACACTGAAGTCAACATTATCTTGCGTGTTTGCTACTCTACATAAATGAACTGATCTGTATACAGCATGGATACAACATCAGACTTTGGCCTTGAGACTCCCCAAGCATGAAAATAATCTAAAAGCAACATTTTAAGATATTGGCATGACACAATACAATGAGCAGTAAATACCCATTAAAAAGAAACTATCTTAAAAGTTGTACTGGGAAACCTTACAATAATATCAGAATAAAAACCTATTCATTAAACCAACTTCTATAAACCAACTTCTATAACACATTCAACATTATGCTAAATAGCAATCACAAGACTAAAAATCTATGTCTCAATAAAGTTCCTGGAGCTCAATAAAGAGTGAAATTCCATAGGGAGGTTTGGTAAACACCAGGGTGACCCCATTCCCACCAATCTCACTCAGAAGATCAGGTGGGTGGTTTACTTAAAGATTTACTCAAAAGATTCTGATGAATTTGGGACAGTGCTCTAGGTTGCTTGGTTCCAAACTGGATTCCCTTCTGTGAAACTCCAGCTACATCTGACTGAGTGGGGGGATCCTGCATGACCTGTCATTTTCTGCAAATAGTTCCTCCAGGCTGGGAAACACAATGTTTTCTCCTACCAAATGAGACTTCCAACCACCTAAACATCATAGGACTGATTACAAAAGCACTGAATGCATGAAATCTGCAAACAATACATTTGAAGGTTATGTATTCTAACCTTCAGCACTACCTACAACTTGTATGAAACTTTAAAATATGCTTCCAGAAAGGCAGGTGGAAGAGGGCACACATAATCCACACACTGCTCACTCTAACATTGGCTGTACTGTTTTTCGATAGTGCAGTGGTCCTTAAATTATTGTCTGTGTGCCATTAGCAGATTGTTACCCTGCTTGAAGATTTCAATGAATGTAAAGTGTTGAACTAGACTTCAAGTTTAAATTGTATTTAAAGTACAAATGCGTAAATCCTTTCTAAGGTTACTTACTTTTACATATGGATCTGGTCCATTTTCATTTTCTTTAGGCTCCTTCAGCAACAGAACTTTCATTGTTTACTGGAGACTTGCTAAGAAAGCAGAAACACAACACAGAAATGTATCTAAATTAGATCTAGAGGACTCCTCTGTACAATGGCTTTACCAGTTGAGCTTCACAAGAAAGAAGATAATTAACAGTGGTATTGAAGTGCAGCTTGTCATACAATGAGTAAGCAGTTTAATGGGAATTCTCTGGAAGCCAGCATGTACCCTGATAAGGCTAGCAAGATGTGTGTTGGCTTCAAATGATATGGTTCAGAAAAGAGATAAAAGACAGAGAAAGGCATTCATTTTGCTTTTATTTTTTCATAACATACCAATGTATACTTAGAAACACTTCTTAAAATTTTGCCAAATATATTACAAAAATCAGTGTATGTATGAATATATTCTGACACATCTGTTTTTTAAAGCATTTACATGTGGGCTCCCAAGAAAAGTCACCCTCAAGCTGTTCTGTCACCCTGCATAAAACAGAAAAGGCTGAACCTGCCAGGAGCTTCAGAGTGACTTCAATTCTGTTTCAGTGAACATGCATTTTAAAGTATTCTGCAGGACCGGCGGCTCTTAAGAACCACCAAGGGGTGTCTGTTTTTTTTAATAATCCACAAAATCCAAATTAAATAAGAATCCTGACTTGTAATTACTAGCTGCATCCTTCATACAATGTAACTGTAGTATAGAAAGCAAGCCAACAAAAATTCTAACACTTCTGAGCAGCACCACAAAAATCCAAAATGTCCCATTCACTCTCCCCCTCAGAAAACCTGATGATATCTACATGATCGAGACCAAATTAAAACACAACAGCACAGTTTTCTCACAAAACTATATCACCTCAGAATGTACATGGAAGATCACTTCCTTTGAAGAGTCCCATGTTAAAAGCTCCCCGAGCATGGAAAGCTTACACATCAAGACACAGGCTAGGCTAAACGTCTCTTCCCTGACATGTAAGTTTTCCACAACTAGACAGATTTTGACATGAGCAAGTGAAGCTCCAGAGGTGTTGCACTACTACACATATGACCATTTGTTTCAAATGGTTCTGTCTCACATAGCATCAAAGAGCTGCTGCTTTAACAAGTCATGACGGGCCACATTCTACCATTGTGGCAACTCTGGGATACATGAAAATAGCCCTAAATGCTCAGAACTGTCACTGTTGATGATGCTAACCAGCTCTGAGTCCTGATGGCCTGTTAAATTGTACACAAACCTCTCTCTTGTGTAGCTTGTTAAACCAAATACTGGAAACAAAAATAAATTTCCATATAAATGTAGGCTCTCTCAATATCCCCACATCCAACATTTCAAGTACCTGTCATTGCAGAAGCAAAATACTTGTGAAACATAAAAAACGAAAGAGAAAAGTCATAGGAGTGCTGAGACAAATCAGCCAAGTGAGCCTGACGCTTAAAATGATTTCAAAAAGAAAACTTTCCTATTCATTCAAAATACTAATATTTTAAAACTAGCACTTTAAAAAAAAATTTGGACTGGAAAAAATCCCAAATAATTTTACATGGATGTCCACTGTCAGGAACTGCTGCAACTTAAGAAGCAAGATGGCAAGACAGGCATGTGTAAAGACCTCATCCTGAGAACTTGAGGAGCTGATACTTCTTAAGGAAAGGCCCTACTGGGCCAGAGAGAATGATGGCCTGACTGAAGATACTAGCACCTTATGATTGTATCCAACCTTTCATTAAACTGTCATTTTATGCTACAGGCATGTCGTGTCCACACACTCCCCCTGGGTATGGAGAACAATACTTCTAGTTTTGAGAACCTTAACCCTGCTTTGTGGGAGGCAAACTCCAATCCACCCAGGACGACATGGGAACTGGGGTTTGTCTCAAGGCTTCGCAAATCTGGAAACCTTCGTGGTGTGATGAGAAGCACACAGGCACAGGTTGGCAAAAGTCAAAAGTGTCAGAGCCCATGTGGTGTCATGGTTAGAGCATCAGGATAGGATTCGGAAAACCCACATTCACATCTCCAGCCTGCTGAGGAAACTTGCTAGGTGACCTCAGGCTGGTACTGTCTCTTAACCTAATCTACCTCATAGGGTGGTAGTGAGGATAAAATGGAGGAGAGGAAAACAGTGAAAGCTGCTTTGGGTCCCCATTGGGGAGGAAGGTAAGGTATAAAAAAGTACAAAAATAAAAGCCATCTTAATCCCAGCTTGTTGTGACAGGTGAATGCAATCTAACTGTGCAGTTCTGGTGTCTAAATACGCAATGGTGACATTCATAAATTTGAACTATCCTTCTATGAATTAAAATTTAGTTTTCAGTATATAGTGCTCTTAAAAACCTGGTGCACATTTTACAAGAACTACTGTCAGAATAACTAGGTACCCACTATTCCAAAATTAGCTTAGTTTTTCCTTTTTAAAATCATTTGCATATTTATTTGCTCCTTGTCTCATACAATACAATTCAGGAGGGATGGCATGTATGTCACACAGAAGCTCAGTTAGGCCAATACAGATACTGTTGAGAGAAGCTACACTAACAAGCTAGCACAACATTTGTTTCTCTTTCAAATGTCTATGAGACAGCCTCTGCAAACAGCTGGTCTTCTTCCCTTTGAGTACTAACAGGATTAATTGGAAGACAGTATCAGCGTGAGCTGATATTACAAAGTGATAGAAAGTGTCAAATATGGTGATGCCACCACAGGACGAACGTAAGACAGACCTTGCATTATTGGGCTTTGGACTCCAAGCTATCCAAAGCCATTTTTCCTTAGCAATGGTGCAATTAGAACAATTGCTGTAGCTCTTGTTCTACAGCACTAAAATATAGCTGCCCTATGCAGGGCTTATACAGAATCTAAGTAGCCAGACGCAGGGGTGCAAAATGGTGATATTAGTCATCATCCTATCCATGATATCAGGACTTCAGTATATCCATCCAGGCTGCAGTTCCCCGACATCTTATACATTTGGGGGAAGGCACTGAGAACTGTTGACACATCCACATCCATGATATTCCTTGGATGTGGTTGTCTATTCAACTGTTTCGGTAGGATTTCATTTTCTTCCATGGAGACCATTAGGATACTACCACAACTCTCCATAGTATCTCTTGTAGTAGTTCCACATCAGATTGGTGATTATGATATCCATGTTACAATATGAAAGGGAACATGTAAGTAAGAATTTTAGCCTTGGTTTTGATTTGACCTGCACTGCTAATCAGGAAAATTCAAAACTTGATTTTTTTTTAAACTTGTACTGTAATATGTATTTCTGGTTTTCTCCCACATCAGTTAATTTCTAAAGTGACAGGTGCTGAACTTCCTAGAGGCACCTGATTGGGGCTCCATCTATCTTCATCCACCACTCATTCAAAAAAAGTATCCTTAAGGGTAAATATCTAAAATTAAATCAAGGTGGGCAGCTGTATTGGTCTGAAGCAATAGAACAAAGTTAGAGTCCAATGGCACACAAGAGCTCACACCTTGAATAAAACTTTGTTGGTCTTAAAGGTACCATTGGACTCTAACTTTATTCTATCTAAAGTTAACTTTCTTTTGTACAGTCCAGGGTATGGCTATGGTGCACAGCTACAGGTGTGTGACAATGTGGCTATGAGGTGTCACAAGGGCCCTTTCTGCACTCTCCTTTTAACCCATATTCACTGCAGTGTCCTCCAAGCAATTCTGCACAGAAATCAAATTCAACCTTCTTTTTAATTCAGGTTTTTCCCCATTCTACACTAAAATCAAGTTTAACCTCCTTTTTATTCCGGGGTTTTCCTCCCCATTCTACATTACATTATCTCCCTTCAGTGGTCAGCCCAGTTTCAGCCTGCTGTTGCCCCATGTTATTTGGATGCTGTTTTGCTGTAGACTTAAGTTGCCTCAAGTCCAACACTTGAACAAAATTTACCATTACACCTATTAAAGGTAAAGGTTTCCCTTGCTCGAAAGCTAGTCGAATACGACTCTAGGGATGTGGCGCTCATCTCCGTTTCCAAGCCGAAGAGCCAGTGCTGTCTAAAGACATTTCCGTGCTCATGTGGCCGGCATGACTAGAGGCCAAGGCACACAAAATGCTGTTACCTTCCCACTGAAGTGGTATCTATTTATCTACTTGCAAATTCTTGCTTTCAAACTGCTAAGTTGGCAGGAGCTGGGGACCAGAAACAGGAGCTCACTCCGTCATGCAGCACTCGGGTCTCAAACTGCTGAACTACCAACCTTCCAGTCTGCAGTTCAGCATCTTAACCAGCCCGCTGGCTAGGCGGGATATAAATCGAAATAAATAAATAAATATAAATAATAACCACTTGAGCCACTGCAGCCCTAATTAGCTATTAGCAACCCCCAATTCCATACCAGCAGTTATAGCTAGATATGAGCTGGCCCTGCTGCCAATATTGCCATCAGTTCACAAAACTGCTATTAATTTTTAGCTGAAAATTTTGGCTGTTTAGCTGAAGCGCAAGTTTCTTAACAGTGGCCTACAAAGAAGGGAAAGTCAACCCACGGCAAAGCTATATATTAAGTTTAGTAACCAAACTTGGATTTTCAGAAGACTAAGAGGACTTGGGGGTTTTGCAGCAAAACAATCAATAAAACAAAGACTGCTGGACATAAATGCTCTGATGGAAGGCACACTGCTAGACACCCCGAGAATAGCTCCCCTTTATAAGCAACTCACACCTTCTCCTTTAACCCTCCCATTTTACTTTACCAATCTATCAAACTCTGAATAGCAGAAAGCATTCACTACAGCATGATTGGTCACTTTACAGTTGGCAGTGCTAAGAGGCTGTTACAAAAGGGTCCCACATAATGAACATGTCTGCCCCTACAATCAAAAATTTATTGAGGATTTAGGTCACGTGATCTTCCGCTTCCCAAGATTCGCAGTAGAATGCGAACGATATTTTGGGAATATTTTATCACGATACCTAGGAAGCGCAGACAATAGACACATTGTATTCTTCACTGATAAAAGTAAATGGGTAATGTTGCAAACAGCAAAGTTTATCACAGGGGTGATAAAGCTTTCATCAAAACCAGCTTCTGTTAGTGTGGCCGATGGATAAGTTTATGTATTACATTTACGGACTGATTGATCTGTTGTTTAACTTTAAACTGTTAATATGATTTTAATGATTGTTACGCATTTTATACACTTTAAATAGGCACCAGATTTTTTAAACTGGTACTGAGATTGTGGTATTGTATTCTTTTTCTTGATGCTGTTCTTGGTGCTGTTTGCTAAGGCCATGAACTAACACAATAACGCTTATGTAGGCATGTAATTTACCATTACACCACATGTGATTCAAGGCATCATGAAAGCTAATAGCTCCCTGGTGCATGTACGTGTCTGCATAGGAGAAGGCTGAAAGTCTGTCAAGTGCAAAGCGCGGAGCTAGCCTGATGCTTAACAACGTTTCCTGTGCGACAGCAAGGATTGGGTGATTAATAAAGCCAATAAGTAACCACGATTGCATATGTACTGGGTCACCTATCCTTGGAAGGCTCCCTTCCTAATCCTACACGTGTGCGTGGGCGGGCTGGCGCTCTCGATTCACAGAGCAACAACCTGTACGTACCCCCGAGGCTCTTGTTCCAGGGCTTCACGACAAGTTCCGGGGCTGAGCGCTGGCCCTTTTTCAGACCCCGTCTAATCCCTTCGGCGGCGTCTCAGCCATCGTGTTACTGACCCAGCCCTACAGCACGCCCCTCTCGCCTGCGGGAACCCTGCCAGGCAGCCGGGGGGGGGGGGCGAGCAGAGTCGCGGGTTCAGAACGCCCAGGGGGCCGGCATCCCGCTTACCTCCCCGGGGGGGGGGGGAGCCAGGTCGGCAACGAGCAACCCCCGCCCGCCTCCGGCTCCCACTTCTCCCTTCTCCGCCGCAGCCTTCCTTTCCGGGTTCGGGGCGCATGCGCGGAAGAGCCGGGAAGCGGCAGCATGGCCTCGCAGGCGAAGCGGAGGAGAGAGGACGGGCCGCCGGATTGCCGGGAGGAGAAGGGCGCCGATGGGGAGGACTCCGAGTCGGAGGAAGAGCAGGATGAAGACGGCGGCGGCGATGACGACGACGACGAAGAAGAAGAGGAAACAGAAGAAGAAGAGCTCAGCGAGGTGAGTGGAAATCCCCCCCCCCCCCAGGCAAGCCTTGCCGTGACTTTTAGGGAGAGAGGCAGTTCCTTGTTTGCCCCCCAAAAGAAGTCTTCGGTGGGGGTCCATCGCTGCTCTTATAAGCTCGCCCGCCGCCCCAGCTCGGCCTCTCGCTTCCTCTGCCAGCCGAGGAGGGCGGCTGAGCTTTCCCCGGCGGCTGCCGATCCATCGCACGCCTACCGAGCCATGGAGTGAAAGCTGCTTCGCCACTGTTGGGGTGAAGGTGGCCCGTAGATACGCCCCCCTCCCCCCCCGTCCCGCTCCCCCCCCCCCCACGTCCACGCCGGCAGGAATCGTGTCCCTCGTAGCCCCTCCCCGACTTCCTCTTTCCCTATAGAAACCCCCCCCCCCTTCTTTCCCCGGCAGGCGGGGCATTACTTATGTTCTCCAGAGCTTCCCATCTCCTTTAGGGGTGTGTCTAAATTTGAGGAAAACGGCCACATTTAGAATTTGATGCCTGGGCTCGTCCCAAGAAAACAAAAATACACTGTAATAATGTATTTTTACTGTCTTTTAGGTGACGAGCCAGAGCGTTTCTGTTTGGTTAACCTTTTCACTGACCGGTTCCATTTTTTTGCTGCTGCTTTTATGGTCTTCTTCTAGCCTGAAGGCTGTTTTCAGGGTATCATTTTTGCAGCTGAATGTTGCTTTATGCTGTCCTTATGGCTTGCTTTATAATCAACAACACTTACGTTGTTTTGATATTATTGTGTTGTTTTTACTTTGAGTACTGCTTCAAGTAGGTCTCTAGAAGGGGGGCATATAAACTTTCTAAATGCATAAAGGACAAAGGTGTATGCATAGGGTGTCAGTTCTTGGTTAGTATGTTACAAAGAAATCTCCCAAAACATTCATTGTTTTACTGAGTTAAAATCAATTGTGTGTGTGTGGAGTTCCTGAACTGGAGTGGGGCTGTGATATGTAGAATATATAATCCTTTTTCTCAAGTCTGTTTTCCTAAACTGAATCCACCCCTACTGCCGCTGCCCTGATCCAAAGGAAAGATAAATCCATTCAAAAGGCATGGATCTCCTAAAGTATTGTTGGTCCTAAGGCCAGCTTCATAGCTACATCATCCCCCACAGGTGTATCATTGGGATGAAGCAGTTTCCATGAGGTTTGACCTGGTTTTGTCTAAGCTGGTGTTCTTGGCAACAGCTGAAGTGGGATTAACAAATCCGTCTTGAGAGTGGTTGGTGAGAAACAGGGCAATGCCCTCAAGCTGTTTGTGGGAGTGCATAGGGAGATAAACCCTAAATTAGTTTAGTTCAGAAGTGTCACACTCATTTGTTATGGGGGGTGGATTTGACATAACTAGGACTTTGCCGGGCCAGGCCGTGTATGTTATAAAATGTAATGCCAGGTAGCAGAGATATAAACTTTATAAATTACACAAACACAATTAAAGATATTATAGCAGCTATTCCATTGGAGCCCCACATTAGGAGGATGTGTGTGTTAAAACTGATATTTCTCTGCAAAACAGATTTCTTGAGTTTGTTGAATTGTATATTGTAACTGTGGTTGGTCCCAACCCCCCCCCCCCTTAAAATATAAACTACAAATATAAAAGATCTGAGCCTAGGACCCAGGGAAAGAACATGAAATGGCTGAGTGTTGCAAGTTTCTTCCCCCCCCCCCCCCATCTACTCATTGGCAGTGGCTCTTCAGGGTCTTTGGGTTTTTTTTTACAGAGTGGTCCTCTTCAGCACTTGTTCTGCTATTATTCCATGGAAGCTCCACATTAGGAGGGTGTGTGTATTAAAACTATTATTTCTTTGCAAATATTTCTCTGCAAAGTCCCTTTAGTTTGCAGGACTCTGTATTTTAACACTGGCTGGTCCCACCCCCCCACCCCCCGGCCCTTAGAATGTGCCTGCCTAAATTGGAAAGGTGGGGGAATAGTGGAGTTTGGAAAGCAGTTTTTTAAAATAAAAAGATACAAGGATCACAGCAGAAGGACCCCCCCCCCCCAGTTCCTACCTGTGACAAGGACTGCGGAGGCTGGGAGCAGTGGCTGGGGAGTTTGGTAACCCCGACCTCTGCTTCCTGCTCTCAGAGGCAGCCCCACCCTCTGCTCTCCATACTCTAAGGCAGCTCAAGCTCATAACAGCAAGGATGGGCAGAGGAGGCGGGGAGAGAAGAGAGTCTACTCCCAGGCAGGATTAAAGGCCTGGGTAGGCCATAGGTTTGACATCCCTGGTTTAGTAGGTTGCACAAAGAGAGCGGGCTGAATTCACTGATTTATCGATATTTTCAGTATAAGATAAAGAATTTGGATTAATATTGCAGATGCCTCAAGTCAGCAGTGGTGCACAGTAAATGTGTATCTCAGATAAATATTGGGCAATTCAAAGACTGTGACCTTTCTCTTGAACAGATATATTTGACAAGTTTGTGTGCAATTTCTTTTTTCTTTGTTTATACTCACAGGAAGTGAATGTTGAATTTGAAGCACATTCAATATCAGATAATGATTATAATGGAATAAAAAAATTGCTACAACAGGTACTTCTTTGTGATTTTGTGGCATGCAGTTACATACTTTATAGCAAAGTCTTATACTGTAAATATTAGGAGGAGGGATTACATCTGTCAGCGAGTGTCTGTGTTACCAAATGGTTGTAAACCCACAGAGCTGATTCCATTGCATTCTGAATCATTTTCAAATTGTGATAGTCTCATGCTCCAGTTCAGCACTTTTCCAGTGGATGCCCTAAAGCTACAAATTTAAAATTCTGAATCTTGAATTGATAACTTCATCTTTTCTAAAAGTGCAGTTCATTACATTATTCTGAGAATAATAAATCCACAGGAGAGCAGAAATGCATGCAAAATGATCTGGAGGTGTTAAAATTGTATCAGCAGGAAAAGGAAACGTCTGAGGCAAGGGTTTAAGTACAGTGAAGAAGTTTATGTTGAAACCTAGGCGAGTTATGCTAGAATTTATCTTGCCACTTGAATGCTGCCCTAATATTACAGTGGCATGGCAATTAATTTTTTAACTGTCTCTGGCTCTTAAACACTATATTTATGACTGGTAAAGGAGAACAATTTCAGTATTCGCAGGGGAGCCATTGTAGAAATCATGTTCTTAATAAAAGCCTGCAGTTTTTTTTCCTCTTCAGCTTTTTCTAAAGGCTCCTGTTAACACAGCTGAGCTGACTGATATATTGATACAACAAAATCACATTGGGAGTGTTATCAAGGTAAGGTGCTTTCTTAGTCTCTTAATTTAGTATATTGTGTGTCTATGTTAGATTGATGTTTTTATTGCATATATCCATGGTGAGTAAGCAAGGGATATTGTCTGGTTTCCTAGTCCTCTGTGACTTACCTGAAATGAACATGCTTTAGTAAAAGGCTGCATACAGGCAATTATTTCTGAAGAGCAATAGATTGACATAGCTCTTACTGTGGCAGCAGTTGCCAAGATTCAGTATTGGGGGGCCTGATAATTGTTGTTAAAAGCTAGGGGTTGAGAATACTGCCCTCCACAGAGCAAAATGCCTGTTTGTTCTGTTTACCTGTTAAAACTGCTTTTTGCACCCAAAATTTTAGGAATGTAAGAAAGTGCAAGAGTATATTTTCGTCTCAGCAGCACCCTGCAAATGTTGCTTTTTGTTTGTTCTTAGGACTGAAAGTGACTATTCCGTAAGGTGCTTCTTGTTTGTCGATCTGGCCACAGCATTTGATTCTATCGATAGGTCCACCTGTGGGTAAAGTTGGGGGGCTTGAATATAGACAACCAGCTACTTTTTAATTACTGGAGCTACACAGTGACACAAATTTCTATTGAATAAGCACTGTTCATTTCACATGCTTAGAAATGTACATTTAGAAGACGTAAAGTACCACCCAGTGGGATTCATGAATGAGACTTAACTGATCAGCACCAGCATCTAGTAGGCACCTTAAGACAGTGTTGCCCACAAGTATTGGGCACCATGTATTTTTGCATGCGCACACATATCCGTGGGCGCCTGACGTAACTGCAGTGCAATGTGTATATGTTCCCAACTGTCTTTGGTTCTGATTTCCAAGACCAAACACCCACTGCTGTCCTGATATGGCAGGGCTAAAAGAGAACAGTCGTAGACGTGTTGGAATGTCAGTGTCCAGATAGAAAAGGTTCTGCCATAATTGCTAATTTCTGATCTCTGATAGCCAAAAACAGTAACACTGTAGTCTTAAGCAGAGTTACCCCCTTCAAAATCCACTGAGGTAAGTGGGCTTAGAATTGTGCAGCTCTTCTTGGGACAGCACTGTAGGTGCAGGCTTATAATTTCAGATGGGCATCCATCTAAACTGATGGAAACATGAAACAGAGGACTTCATAATTTTGACCAGTAATTATAAATTACCTGATAAATTAAACTGTACCTGATAAACTGATACTTTATTAAGCATACACTGTTGAATTGTGTGTGTTTCATATAGCTATAGTTTTAATAGTAGACTGAACTGTAAATTATAAAAGCAATCTTGGTACCAAATTGCTGCTTTTATATTCACCTGAAGCATTCTGAAAACTTACCTTTCCTAGAGCTAGGACATCTCAGTATTTAAAAATATGCTTTCCCAAGTTGGCTGACTTTCTTTCTGTATAATTGGTGCTTTCTTAAGCAGATGTATGGGATTCTGTTCAATCACAAACATGCTGTAAGAGGAACATACAGCCTAATCCTGTGGATGCTTGCTTAGAAGTAACCGCCCTCCCCCCCCCCCCCCACCTGATGCTAGAAGGTTATAATAATGGCAGATGTTTTAGACAGGCAGAAAGCCTTGATAATGTTGCTCAAGAAAACATATTTCTCATTCTTTTTGTTTAATAGCAAGCTGAAGTTTTTGAAGAAAGTGATGATGAAGATGATGCTGATGAGGTTTTTGGCTTTATAAGCCTCTTAAACTTAACTGAAAGGAAGGTCAGTAGAAATAATGTAGAAGGACAACAATAATCTTGTTGTTTTACTGAAAATGCAGCTCAGTATAATTGTTTGGACTCTTCATTGATATCGATCCTGTCTCCTTTTAAAGCCAGCATTGAGTCATTTTTGCAATACTTTGGTAAATGATTTATTGCATGACTTCACACATGCGTTGTTATTACTGAAATCATTACAATAAATATGACAAATGTCAGCCTTAGGTAAAGAGGTGAGCTTTAAGAGTCCATGCAAACTACTCAGTATGTTAACCAAAAAAGATGAAAAGAATAGAAATTGAAGGGGGGAAATCATGAACTTTTTGCTGCAAATAATGCACGGTTGACAATCATTTCGGCTTGTCAATAAGAAATTATGGCACCATTTTAGAATTTCACTAATGATATTACTATGTGTTATGAATCTTCTGTTGCCAAGTTAAGAGCTAGAGAAATTACTGTGGTGAATGGAAGGTCATTTCTGTGTGGGAAGATCAAAGGAATAAATGTACAAAAATAGTGTCAGTCAGTCAAGTTTATTGTCTTGGCCATTGGCCATAACAAAACAAAACAAAATAAAACAGATAAAACAAAATACAACAGACATTATAAACCAAAATGGGATAAGCCCTTCAGTAACTTGCTGCAAATCCAAGACTTAGTCTTATATTTTTTGCCGCCAGTGCAAACAAAGCCATTCTGCTGGTAATATATGTGTCATTATCAGAGAGCAAAAAAACAGTCATGTCCAGATCTGAAATTCCATTATGCAGAGGTATAATTGGGTAAATAAACCTTTGCCTAAGTGATTCATGCCAAGAGCATCTCATAATATAATGCTCGATGTCATCCACTTCGCCTACGCCACATTGACATATTCTAGAGTCAGCAGGGGAGCCCAAGAAGCGACCAATACTGACCATTGAAGGTATGGCATGAAACCTTAGGGCGGTAAAAGCCCTTCTTAGATCAAGAGTGGTTAATTTCTCAAGGTACAAAAATAGTGTTATTAGTAAAGATTAACAGACCCAGTAAGATTTAATTGCCTCCCCATAGTGTAGTGTGGTGCCTCCTGTAACTTCAGGGTAGCAGTTGCCATACGTAGAGGCAAAAACACTTGCTTCTTGTTACTTGGGTCATCATTTGTTTGAGCTCGCAGTGATCACTAGCAGCAATGTGATTTTTAAAAACTATTTTAAAGCTTTTTCTTTTATTTGTCAGGCTCGGTGACATGTTTCGAATTGCTTTTGACGACATGTCTTATTTTTGTGGCTTTTTTGGTGGCTCTGAGCCATGCTGAAATGCAACTGCTAAGTGATAACTTTGCCGTTTCGGTCATCCTGTCGGAACCCCTCTCCATGCACACACATACTCCGCTCTTAATCTAAGACTTGATTTGTATCATTTTGAAAGAAATCCTTACAGTGTATTAAAAGTCAAAGCAAAGTCTCTAGTTCTGTGAAACAGTACCCAGAAACTCTCTTTTTAAGTTGCCTTATATAAATAAATGTTTGACAATGCAAAGAAAATCTGTCCTTTTGATTCCTAGGGTACCCAGTGTGCTGAACAAATTAAAGAGCTGATTTTAAGCCAGTGTGAGAAGAACTGTGAGCAGAGTATGGTTGAACAGCTGGATGAGCTCCTAAGTGACACCGCCAAGCCTATAGGCTTCCTGCTTAGTGAAAGATTCATTAATGTACCTCCCCAGATCGCTCTGCCCATGCACCAGCAACTGCAGTAAGAGCTTTTCAAAATCATTTTTGAACAGTAATTTTTTATCCTCAGGTGACCTCAGGTCCTCATTTCCATTTAAATGGAAATGTGTTGAATGAGACAGAAAAAAAATTACATGAAAGTGAAAGCCTGGGAACTGCAGACCAACATTTTGTTTGTTCTCAAGTAAGATCTTTAAAAAAGGGTATTTAATATTTCACATATTGTGAACAGTTATTTTACTTGTATTTGAAATCTCGTTGTGAGAGATAGAAAACCAACTTACAATTTAGCTGTCATTTGGTAGACAAATGTGTTCTGCGGATAGCTTTTAGAGCAAGGCTGGGTGAGAAAACTCTTAAATTGAGCGTGTATACGAAACAAACACACACGGACACACACTTTCATATATTCAGCTCATGTCATTTTTAGTTCTGGAATGGCAGGATGACTACAAAAATCCGATTGCAAATCCCTATGGTGTAAATGAAGGCCTGATACTTACTTAAAGGATATTAAGCTGATACATGAAATGCACATAAGAGCTTTGGCAAAGCCAGAAGGTCCAAGGTGAATCTACAGATTGTTCTGGGCTTTTGACGGATTGCAGTAGTAAAGGAATAACATGTTTTACAGTAAACCATGGCGTATTTTTTGTGAGATGTTTTGAAGCTGTAGATCCTTCTAAAGGGTGACGTCCCTCAGGGAGTTATGTGCACACTGGCTTTAGACTTCATTGAAGTGGAATGATCAGCTCATATTAAAGGGTGGAAATGGGATGGGGGTATATCTGTATCCACCTGGGGAGGAAGGTCAGGCACACAATCTCAAGTAAATAGAATTAAGTAGTATCACTGTTGTATGCGCAGCTTTATCTCAACAGTAATGAGGAGCAGTCTAATTTAATTCACCAAACATAAGCAGGAAAATGGCTGATTCCAAGACTGTGTCACATATTCATATCAGCATGCTGGTAGGAAGAGGATTAGATCAAATGCTGGATCCAAGCAGCAGATAGGCATAAGAAGCTGAGGGGTTCAAAGAACAGCAGAACACATGGGAAAGGAACAAAGGAAAGGAATGAGCCAGACAATGCAAAAAGATTCCATGTAAGAAAGGGCAGTTTAGTTTCGAGTCTCTTTTAGGGATTTCTTGGGTTTGACTTGCATTCTTCTAAATCAGCCACTAAGAATTCATTCATTCAGTAGCAGTATAACAAGGTATAAGCAGCTGAAAGGAGGATACTAAACATCTAAGTGACTCCACTTTTTTGAAAATAAATTTTAGAATGCTTTTGTAAGTTTTGGCATTGAATCTTACTAAGAAACATGAACCATTGATATCTTTGGCAAGCTTGAGGAGAGAATGAGTGCTTCTGGCAGGGGGAAAAGGGAAGGAGATCTCTTGAGGCTCCATATGGCATGACATCCATTCATGCTTATCAGGTACAGGTTTGTTGATGCGCGGGACTGAAGAAGGGGAGAAAATAGCCATCTTAAATCCCCAAAGCCCCTTTAGGTTTCCTTCAGATTACCCTGATCTCTTGCCACTACAGCATCTGTCTTCTGATTGTGAGTTCCAGTGCTCTTGCCCATTGCATTTAATGGTAAGGTGCCAACTGCTTTGAGGCCTAGAATACATAGTTTGTGTTCATTGAGTATGTTTCTTTTTCAGGTAGGAACAATATAGATATTTACAAATTGATTGTGTAGCCTAAAATTAGGAACATAAACAGGAAGTAATAGTGCCTACATGTACAACTAAGTCACTCCTACAGTTTGGTGAAATAAGCAAAGCAAGATTCTCATTTATTTCAGTTTATTTGTTTTCTCCAAATCAGCTTTGTTTCAGTGGACTAGAAAGGAGGGGGTCCGGGGGGAGTGTGTATGTGTGTGACTGGGAGGAGGGGAGAAGCAGATGCTTCATAAGCATTTTGCTCTGTTTCCAACAGAAACAGAAGTACTAGTTTCTCAGTGTTTCTCTTCTGATCTCTTAAGGAGATTGGGAAGTGTTGTTTTCTTGTGTGTACACCTATGGGCTCTGTTGGCACAGTGGAGTTGTTTTTTGATGTGTGGGTTGAAAATATATGGACCTCCAATGTCGGAACTGGGCACAGTGCAAGGCAGTGCTTCGTTCTTAAGGTTTATTGCTGCTATGTATATGTTTGAGTTGGTCATGAAGAAATCTGAATGTCAACCTGTTCTTTAGGAAAGAACTGGCAGAAGCACAAAGGACAAACAAACCCTGTGGAAAATGCTACTTCTATCTTCTTATTAGCAAGACATTTGTTGATGCAAAGAGTAATGCTAGAAAAAAGGGAAGCAGTGCACAAAAGAAAGAAGAACTTATGTTTTCGAATGCTGAAGAAGAATTTTTTTACGAAGTAAGACTTTTTTTTCTTTTTTTTCTTGTTAAGCTGCTAGATAAGACCTTGATTTTCAATAAGGCACGTAGAGGATTATGGGCTTTTTAAAAAAAAAATTGTGAAGTTGCCATTGTTGAAGGGGCACCAGACTCATTGTTAGTACAGGAAATCACCACCATGATGGTCTTAGGGACAGCAGAACCCTGTCCCAACCAATGGCTTGGATTCTGCAGTAAGTTTCTGCTAACTCCACTGCAGATCTCCAACTAACTACTCATGCTGTCCCCTGTCTCTGAAGAGCAGCTTTTTGGGAATCATTTTGTGCTGCAAAGGGGCGTGGTGTGATGAAATACTGCACTTGCTGACAGAATTTCTTCTCCTTCAGTGAGGGGAAGTCACCCAGAAGTGGTTAGTTCACGCCTCTGCTCGCTCAATAGGCTATGCAAATTTATTTTTTATTCCTACAGGAGAGACCTAGGCTGACCTCTCCAGTTCTTGCATTCGCACACTGTCTCCAATACATATTGGCCATCTTCTGTCTTAAATGGCCAGAACCAGCTTGTTGGTATTGAGAGGGATGCTTGAGCATTGGTTTGGAAAAGCAGTGGTCTAGGTTTGAGGCATTAGTCCCTCTGGTTGTAGAGAGTGCTGAAGAAGAAGAAGAAGAAGAGATTGGATTTATACCCCGCCCTCCACTCCCCAAGGGAGTCTCAGAGCGGTTTACAAACTCCTTTCCCTTCCCCTCCCCACAACAGACACCCTGTGAGGTAGGTGGGGCTGAGAGAGCTCTTTCCCAAGCTGTCCTTGAGGGAACAGCTGGTACAGAGCTATGGCTTGCCCAAGGTCATCCAGCCAGGTGCAAGTGGAGGAGTGGGGAATCAAACCCGGTTCTCCCAGATTAGAGTCCACGCACTTAACCACTACACCAAACTGGCTCTCGAGATACTGAGATACTATTTCATCGGAAAGCTGCAGTACTCAGGGTGTGGCACTTCTATGCGCTGGATAGTTATCAGTTATCCTTATGGCCTCGGCCTTCTCATGCCCTCATACCAACCACTGTCAAAAAGCATGTCTAAAAATGTCTAGTTTGGAACAAAGTTTGGAACATTATGAAAAAATAACTTCATTTACATATATCATTTATTTGCATAAATCAGTTCTGCACATGGAATTACTGGAACAGACTGTGAAATTATCTTAAAACATAAAGAATAAGCATATTGACTAAGGCCATATGTAATTTGGCTATTTACTTCAGCCTATGGATTCATAATATGCTTCCAGGGCCAGCAAGGGGTCTTCCGCAACATTTGTCGTTACATAATGCTCACAAGCATTCCAAGGGTATTCATTAGTTTTAGGGGGTAGCTGTGCTGGTCTGTAGTAAAACAGCTAGATTCATGTACAGTATATGAAACATGGCGCACAGAGTTCTACAACAAGCTGGTAAGCCTTGTAGGTCATTAAAATCGCTTTTCACATGAAGCTGCCTAATACTGAATCAGACCCTTGGTCCATCAAGGTTAGTATTGCCTACTCAGGCTGGCAGCAGCTCTCTGGGGTCTCAGACAGTCTTTCACATCACCTACTATCTGGTCCTTTTTAAGTGAAAATGCCAGGGACTGAACTTGGGACTCTGCATGCAAAGCAGAGGCTTTTCCACTGAGCCACAGCCCTTCCCTTTACTTGGTGTTACTTTGTAAATGAAACAAGCTGTATACTGTAGTATGCAACATGGAATGTGTTTAACCAAGTCTTTCTTATCTTATTATTTAGAATTCACTTCTGAAGTTCAGCTACTCTGTACAAGAGGAGAGTGACATGTGTTTGGGAGGCAGATGGTCTTTTGAAGACACACCCATGAAACCTTTGAGAACTGTGATGATAATCCCGGCTGACAGGATAAACAGCATCATGGATAAACTCAAAGAATATCTTTCTGTCTAAACCACTGTCTGCTAACAGTGGCTTGGTGACAAGAGTTCTTTTGACTTTTAAATATTTGTTTAAAAAATTCTATGATATCAATTCTGTGTTCTTTCAGGATCTCCTTCATATTCTAGTCAAACCTGTCAGCCATGCAGTTAGCTACCTAAAACATTCTTATATGCCATTATGAGATGGCATTTAGAATAGCTGATTACAAGTGCAATAAAGTCATCGTTAAAAAAAATGATGAATACCTTTTCACCTGTTACAGACAGTTTGTTTCATATTATCAAACGTGATGATAAACTGTTATTACCACATTATCAAACGTGATGATAAACTGTTATTACCACTTTGTTCAACTGTAAAATACCTGTACATTTATGAAGACTGATAACGGGGGTGTATATAGTACACAGTTGATTATGTATACTTCAGCTTAGTTTTATCTAGGAGGCTTATTGAATAATGCATCGTTGTTCAGCAGGTATTTCAGGGTATTTTTCTAATCCTCTGTCTTCGATGATGGTTTTTTGTCCCTTATCTACCCCTGAAATGGGTGATAAATGATTGATTGCTTCTTGCAGAATAGCCTTGCTTTCACTAGGAGGCAGGTTGCTAAAATAGTATTGAGGCACCAGCTTCATAAATCTGATACAAAACAGAATAAACAAAGGATGACATATGTTTTTAAGATGAACATTTCGTTGTATTTTTATATTACCATTTTGTAGCTCATGCAAAGAATGCTTATAGGCAGATATTTTAATGCATTAAATATAGAACTGCACAGTTGGAATCTAGGATTAGTTCTGAAGGAAATAGTCATATAAAAGTATGGATACAAGTTTATATTCCTATGCATCTCTACAAATTAATATACTCCATCTGGCTTTAGAATAGTAGGAAATGGCTTCCTGTTGTTCCAGATTGTATGTTAAATGCCGACTGTTCCTAGATTTGAGCATACAAAGAGCAAATTCCATTTGTAACTTTGGCACATACCCTATTAAAATTCATAGCTCAAGAAGGGCCAAATTTTTATCTAGTTTAATTACGGTAATCTATTTAAGCAGGATGTCCTAATGTTATGTCTACTGCATTTGTTTTAAAAGTCCATAATACTTACTAGTCCACATACAATATAAGTTGTTGCAGTTCAAAAGCCTTAAATGGCAAATGCCTGTTTAACTGGGAAGCACTTATTTGCCACAGGGTGGTACAAGCCAAGGTGCACCAATACAATATCAAACATGCAGGTCTTTTATTCTACAGTAGATCCATGGAATAACTTTTTCTTCAATATTACTTGTACTACTTTGGTTTTAGAACTGGTTTAGTTCTACCAAAATATATTCTTCAATTAAGTGTTATTGCAAATGGATAGCACTGTATCATTTTGAACTCTATATTTGGACAGGCACAACACTGAGCTAGTAAAATAGGACTGGAGCAGCTGAAGGCTGAACATTCCTATTTAAATTTCTAATTAAAATTTTAATCCCTCATGAAGTTCAGCCATGCTGGGCTGCAGCCTCAAACCATCTGTATAGGAAGGGTCCCTTTCATTTCATACAGGGAAATTATGTGACTGTGATCTCTACTGGGTCTCTTCTACAAGGGCTTTTATTAGAAACCTAGTTATCTTCCAGTGCTAGCACCTCTCACCTCCAAAACCTCCAAGTCAAAATAATTAATTGAAGGAGCTGTTTCTTTTCATTATTATTATTATTATTAACTTGTTGGCCAGTTTGGTATAGTGGTTAAGTGCGCAGACTCTAATCTGGGAGAACTGGGTTTGATTCCCCACTCCTCCACTTGCACCTGCTGGATGACCTTGGGCAAGCCATAGTTCTGGCACAGCTGTTCTTGAAAAAGAGCAGTTTCTGTCAGAGCTCTCTCAAGCCCACCTACCTCACAGGGTGTCCATTGTGGGGAGGGGAAAGGAGTTTGTAAGCCGCTCTGAGACTCCTTTGGGTAGTGAAGGGCGGGGTATGAATCCAATCTCCTCCTCTTCTTGGCAAAGAGCTGTTTTAAGAGAGCTAACATGCAGTATAATGGGTGATCCTTCTCCCCTGACATGTTGGGGGGGCGGTGTGTGTGGGGGGTCAACTGAGAGGCAACTATCAGACTTATGGGTTTCCCTTTCTCTGTGTGTGCTGAAGTGAATAAATACACTGGGGAAACCCTGCATGTATATGAATATGGTATCTCCCAAAAATAAATATTTTTGTCCCAAACTGTTAGCACTAGCCCTTCATTTCCACCAATCTACTCTGCCCTGTCCTTTGGCACCTTCAGACTGTTGATAGGTTACCTGCCAGTACACTTCCAATAAAATATTTCTGAGCTTGAATTTCTGTAATTCTCATTGAAAGTAGCCTGATGAAATTTAAGAAACACTTTCCAGCCGAAACCCTACAATATCAGCCTCTCACAGTAATTGATGGATGTCTGTCTTCTCTGAGATGTTTTCTGTTAAAGTTAACAGAAAACAACTGCTTAGTATGGCCTGTCAGCATTTTGAAATTGTCAAACGGGGGAAGGGATTCTGCCGATTTCAAAAAAGGCTTGCCACTAATAGGGAGCTGAAACTGGTGAGTCTGAATAGCACCATTCATGCTTCCCCACTTTTTTTGTTAGCCAACTATGCTGGGTAAGTTACGTAACTTGAATTTTCCCATGAAGCCACCATGAGAGAGCTTTAAAATATGTGCTGTCCACTTCAAACGGTATCCAAAGAAGTACTTAGAATTCTTATTGACACCATCCATCCGAACCTTCCCTTGCACAACCAGAGATGCCTGGTTAAATTAGCTGTGTCCCTATATATTATAATAGCCACCTGTGGCCCTTATCTGCAAACAGCTAAATCCACAGACCAGGGCCACACACAGACTAAACAGATATTTTAGCAAATGGGGCACTCCCCAGGTTTGCAGAAAAATCTGAAAATAAAAATATGTGTTAAATTCTTCCCAGCAGTAAAGTAGCATGTGCAGAGAACACTCTTTCTTACCTGTGTGGTGGAGCCTAGGAGCCTCAGCAGGCTATTTGGGAGCTGCTCTGGGCCCTGTTGCAGTGGCAGCAGACCCTGGTGCCATTCAGGGCCCTGCCGTGGCAGTGGTGGATGCTGGAAACTGCTCTGGGCTCAACAGTGGAAGGCACTGGGAGACACTCCAGGCTCAAAGCAGGGCCCAGAAATTGCTGCTGTAAGGCTCCAAGACTCAGCAGTGGGAGAGATGGGAACCCTCCCATGAGTTTTACAGGCCCCCACTTATCTATGTACTATTAGTATCATGTGGACCATCTGTGGATATCTAAATCCACAGATCGGGGCCACATGGATGCTAAAGAGATTTTCCTGTGATTTGTGGAACATGGTAAGTTTATTGTATATGGCCGTAGGCCATTACAATATAAAATATACACAGTATAAATTTAAGGTTCAAAAGTACTGTTCTAAAAACAAAGCCTTTAGAGTAAGACTGTATGACAGTTCAACAAATAAAGTTTTAAAATCATAAAAGCTATGCTACCAGTTTTGTAGCTCTGTGTTAGACAACACTAGAAACAGCCTTGGATCTAACTTTTCTGGCTGCAAGCACAAAAAGTGCTACCTTGTGTGTAACCAGGGGATACATATCCGACACGAGAAAAACCAACTTTTCATTGTCAGGATTTGGGGAATTCCCCTCCCCCAAATTAAAGAACTGTTATCTGTGCAAGTACAGAGAATGCACTTACCTCTGGTGTTCGCTGGCAGGCGGGGAAGCCCCATAGGGCTCAATGGTGGCCACACAGCCCAGGACACTCGTGGGGCATGCTGCCAGCAGCAGCACGCCCTGTGAGTTGCACTGGGCCCAGTGGTGACTGAGCAGCCTGGGAACCCTGTTGGGTCTGACAGCAGTGACTGCACAGCCCGGCAAAGCCCCTGAGATGCATGGAGCCTGGCCCAAAGGGAGAGGGACTCCCCTTGCAAGTATCATGGGCCCACACTTGAGCAGCTCCCAGACAATGCCATGGGGAGGAGAGCAACCCTTGGGAGGCCTGCCTGGAATAGCTCCAGATGAGCCACTGAGAGTGGGGAGGGGGGAAGGAAGCCTCAGCAAGCCTGCCTGGAGATGCTCTGAATGACCCACTGTGGTGGGGAATGCAGTAGGCCCAGCAGCTGCAGGGGAGCCTAGGGGCTGCACTGGGCCCAGGGAGAAAGTGGGGGGATGGAATTCCCCCCCACAAGTATCTCAGGCCCTGGAAAGTATTGGAGTCGGGAGGCGAGTGGTAGTGATTTCATAGTAAAGCTCTTTATTGAGGGTCAGATGGAACATGAGAAACTCCGGGCTCAGAGCCCTCTTTTATGCTGGTCGGAGACAATGCCCCGACCTCGCCCACAGGTCCTGATAGGACCTTAAGTCCGTGGTTGTAGTTCATAGGTCCCCCAGCGGGAGACCTAGGCTCATAATTGGTGGTCACTCAGGATCCAACTGGCTATTGTTCTACCTGGCCAAAGCTCAGGTAGATTCTGATCATATGCGCTGACCACGTGGCGGTCGCCATTACGGGAGACCAGGCAACCGTGGTCTTAGTACACAACAGGCCCCCACTTGTCAGTACTATAATTCTATGATACCATCATTAAAATCAATAACAGATGTGCAACAGTTTCTGTTTTCAACAGTCTCCTGCAACTCACATTTATTTCAACAGTTTTTACACAGGGGGTGCTCATGTTGAAATTTGTTTTTAAAACTATAGTTCTACAATAGAAAAATAAATCCCTGTTTACTTTTACTCACAGGTCAGGTGATATTGCGGAGATGATTTTTATAGAATTGTTTTCATCTATACTAAATTCATGGAACACAACCCACTCTGGGATCCTGCTGCTGTTGTAATAGATTGACAAAGGGTGAAGCTGAGCTACTTGCTTGTGTGCCAGCATCAGGTAGTTTCCAGAGCCATCCACATCACGAGCAATCTAGAATATGAAAAGTCATCTGTGTTTAAGTCACATGTTTACCTGGACGTATGCCATTGTCTAGTGCAGTGTGATCAAGCCTGTGTTCAGTTAGCTACGAAATAATCAAAGGTTATAACCTAATGGTTTTGATACTGTTAGAACAGTGTATTTCACTATCAGTAAATGTACAACATTAACTGAGGTAGAAGGAGATGGATAGTCTAAAGAATTAAAACAAGGGGGGGGGGAGCCATAAGGATCAAAGGAACAATGCATTTCAATTTTCAGTGGGAGAAAAAGTATTTGGATTAAATGATAGCCTTCCATACTGTTAATTCATATAGACAAAGCTATTCAATATCTTTCCTTACTTGCATAAAGTAACCAGATAAAAGAGCTTTCTTTATCCCCAGCACATTTTCGTTTAATCCAAAAGCAGGAGCTGAAATTGGCAATTCGATTCGTCTCATAATGTCAACCAATTCAGTTCTGATAGCTTCCGCTATCCTTAGTGCAGAGCAGTTCAGAAAATAATCTTGACACCACTTTTCAATATCGTAGTCTAATAGGGGAAAATGGTAAAATTATATTTTACTGGGGAATCCAATTTGTAATTATGGATGTTAAGCCAGTTACCTGGCAATATGTTCTTTTGTGGAAGTAATTCTTGCTCTAAATATATAAACAGAGACTCAGCTAGCAGAATGTTTGCTAACAGAACAGAGAACTAAATGAATGCGGTGAGCATCTCTTCTCCCAGTTGGACCTGATTTAGATTTTTACTAAATATTTTGCTTTCTGGTTTTCATATTTCTAATCTTAGAACTTTAATTATGCTGCTTGTATTATTTATCTTACTCACTACATTCTGATAACATTATTCCTCTCTTGTTCTGTTTATGGGCTCTCACTTTTCCTTCTTACAATATTTTCAGCTTTTTATACTTCGTAACAATACAGTCCTGCCCGTCTCTCTGCAGAAGTAAACCTTACTACATTAAAAGAGGTTTAGTCCCAGGTAAACATACATAGCCCGGCAGCTAAGGGCTCTCAATACTTTAGCCTTTCTTATCTCATCTTTTATGCCAACTCTGTTTTTATCTTTTTTAAAAGTAAGGTCCAAATATATATCAGACATCCTCTTCCTTTTAAAAAAGAAACCTGTTTATTCCTTTTTCAAACATACAGAGATACAAAAGGAACCAACAAATAAAAAGAAATCAAAATATAAAATTTAAAATAACCAGAGGAGATTTAACAGAACTGCAGATTACATCATTAGGCAGGCAAGAAAGTTGTGTGAGATGAAAGAGAAATTACTGTACAAGAACTGAACATTCCAATCAAATCTAAATTCAGAGTCATTAATTAGGATGGATAAGGATTAGTTCCTCACTAGATGAGCATGAGTTTCAAAGAATTTTGTTCAATTTGTTTTCAATAAAAGATAAGTAAAGGAACCACCAGTCTAAATAGCAGTTTGGTCCAAATCTTCCTTGCAGGTTTTTGCTTTATGAGGCACTTTCATCAATAAGGAGCATGTCCCAGATGTTCTCAAAGCATTGCAGAATAGAGTGGCTTTTTTGCTCGCCTGTTGCAAAGTCTATGATGTTTAGCAGGGCTTTCTTCAGATCTACTGGAAGTCTGCAATTGCTGATAGCTTGATATAGTCTACAACCTTAAAACAGCCAAGCCTTGGCACTCGCCTCTAAAACCCAGTAAAATGACCCAGATTCCTCCAATAAAGTACTTGTCTTTGTCTGATATATCATTTGAGTTTGTCCAGAGTGACATACTATCTACATATCATTTTATACCTGCTTTTTCAGTTAATACACCTAGAGAGTAAGGGAGAAAGCTATACAATGTTTCTTAAACATTTGTATCAATATTTTCCCCAACTTATATACAAAATGGTGTTCTCCCTTAGTTTCACATACTTGATTCCCCTTTTTTCATTTATAGCAACTGAACATCTTAAATAGCACTGATGACCTTTAAAATAAGTAGTCCTTAATTCCATCAATTGTTTAAAAGAGACTTTATCACTGTACAGTTAATGTCTGATTTGGAGCAGATAGTGTACTTGCAAACATTAATATCAATTTGGTTACCCCCCATAGGCATCAACTTCAGGGGGGCTAGAGCCCCCCCGTACTTTTCCATGTACATGCTGAGCCTCCCCTTGGAGACAATGGCCTGTAATGTCTCTGGCCCAGCCCCAGCCCCCCCCCCCCCCCGAAATTGGAAAGTCTATGCCCTTGGTTACCCCCCCCCCTTTTTTTTTGGTAACAGTTCTCTCTTGGTCAGTATGCACTATTTTGCATAGCTAGTAAATCTAGTTTATTTATACTCATCCCAAGTTTTAAACAACTAGTTTGGGCACCCTCCTGGGCAGAGTTTGAATGGAAATTTATAAAACACCTGGTGTCAAAAAACTTTCCCAACTTTTCCTTACTCTGTCACTCAGCATTAATGTACAGGTGATAAACACCAGTATCCGTGATACTGAGTCCAAACTGTTTCTTCAAATGACATCTTATTCAGGGATTCCCTTTTAATGCCCACCTACATTAAGCCAGCTAGACACTCCAAATAAAACAGTTTTCAAGTCAGCAGCTTCCCAGTAATGTATGAGACAAGAGCCCTCCTTGTTTCTTTTCGGCAATATAAAATAACACAAGAGCAGCTGCATAAGCTTAACTTTATTTGCAAGCATATTGAAGGTACTTAATAAAAAACAGAAAAGAAACTTTGGTTTCAAGGTTGTTTTCTTCTAGTTCCTCTCTAAATTTTTATACTCTTTCTTTATGCAGTGTTTCAGTCTTACACAGTCTACAAAGTGTGGCCCATTCGAACTTAAACTTTTTACAAGACTAATGCAATGCATTTGACTCTTAGAGCGCATTTAACAGCATCTCAGCTTGTTTCTATGTATGCTGGGGCCCTGACTCACCCTGGAATCTGTTTGCAGTTCTGTAGGGAGGGGGAGAGCAAGGGCATCCATGGCGGGTCAGCCGGGCAGAACGGGCGGGCTGGTGGCAAGCATGAGAAGCTGGGGCCTGCCCAATCCAACACCAGCCCTATCAGCGGATCTGGGGTGTCTGGGGGGGCGGGGCATGATGACTGCTATTTAGGGTGCCGCCCCGCCCCGCTCTCCATCTTTCCAGCACCGGACAGTTTGGCCCACCCTCCTGGCCCTTGAGTTAGCTGTAGTTGGTTAGAGTTTGCATGTGATTTTGTTTCACTTGATCTTTTGTCTTGTCACAACTTGGTGGTGTCAGCAGAGGGTGGATCTTTTATCAGGAAAGGCAGCCTGAGTGGGGATCCCCTTAAGAGATCTTGGCATGAGGGTCAGGCGGTATGCCCACCTCAGGGGCAAAGCTGGGGATTACCCTCACACTCAGGTGGCAGGAGAGACTACCTCAGGGCATCTGCCCTTGTGGGATCCAGAGACCTGTCATCTCAAGGTGTCCAGCAGATCATCGACTGGCAGGGCATCAGTTGATGGACAGGATCCAGTACCCTATGCTGTGCCAAAGCATACAACAGCTGTAACCAATAAAGTTGTGGCCAATTTTATTCCACTTTTCTGAAAACTGTGTGTGCATAGGTGTTATTTCAATAAAAGCCGTAAACAGGGTTATTAGTTAGTTGGGGTATAGAGGAACTCTTTGCCTTGAGCACCAACCTCACCCCCTCACCTTGGCACTGGGGCCGCAAACAGCTCATTGTGAGTTTTTTTAGCGTATTTATACATTTCCTCCTTCATGTTGTAAGCTATGGATTCATCTAACAAAAGTCATCTGGTTAGCCTACAGCCGGGCTCCCCAATGTTTTCAAGACTGCGAGCATTTTGGAATTCTGACATAGGGTGGTGGGTGCCACCACTAAATGGCTGCCAGGGAGATGGAGCCAGCCACAAAATTGCAGTCAGAGGTTGTGGAGCCAACTACAGAATGTCAGGTTGTGCATAACTCTAATAGTAAATCTTCAACACTTCAGACAAAAACTCTGTTTAACAGGATGCATCTTAAAATGAACATAGTATGTAAAAATATTCTCTTGCATACAAATAGCCTATCTTCAGTCTCGCAGTGAAGAGTCTTGTACTGTGGTGGCACCATGAGATCTCCAGTGGCCAGTCATAAGTCCTAGTGGGCAAAAACCCCACCTGGTTCTGCCCAATTTCTAAAAACACCCAGAGGGCACCATGAAAGGTATTGTCAAGTGTCATGGCACCAATGCTCCTCTAAGCTGTGGAGGCTTGTGTGCAAAAATTCTACTTTGTGAGCTACTGGCTACTGCATCAGTTAGTTTGCTCTGGAGCCATCCTTCCTGAACGAAGACAAAAACACCCATCAGATTCGTTGGTTTACATTTGTTGGTTTATGTTTCTGAACATGTCTCAGGGGGCAACACTGTGAGTTCTTTCAGTTACAGGAACTTCTCCATCAAATGACAGAGTGACTAAGCTAAGAGATTTTCTAGATTTCAGCCTTCCAGTATTCTCCAGAAAACTGCAAAAAGACAAGTTATTATGGCACCTCTGGTTTTCCAGTTCCTGTTCTTTAATCCATAATTCTTTTTCAACCTATTGTACAATCTACGCCTTCCTCCTGCAGGGAAAGATTTAACTGTACGATCATTTAACTATCAGCTATAAAACCAATGTTCCATTAACAGTGTGATCCTAAGAATACTTGCCTGGAAGTAAGCTCCATTGAACAGACAAGTAGGATTCTGGGTAGAACTATTTGGGATTGTTCTCTGAGCTGATGCTTTCTTGACCATTGTTAATTTCCTCCAATAGGCTTGCAAGTGGTATTTGGGTTTAAGTTTTTCATGACAACAGTGAGGGCTCAAGCATCATATCTCTTTTGGCCTGTTGCAAGATGACTTACTTGCTCCCTAGATCCTCTCTCCAGTCAGGAGTAATGTTTTAAAGTTTTCAGCTGCAGTTGGGAAACTTTTAGCTCTTCCTCTACCATTCTTGCTCATTTTGGGAAGGATTAAGGTATACCATGCTGCTTAAAATTTTAGAAAAAGCAACTGGAAGATGGAGCTCCTCTTCTATGTATCTGAATCTAGCTGATCCCGATAGACCCATTGCTCTTTCTCTCATACATCACCATGCAAGGATTTTTCCCCTTATGCCAAGTCAAATCATTGATCCATCCTGTTTGATATTAATTTCAGTGGGACTTTCCAGATTCAAGGCATATATTCTCCCACTGAGCCTTGTTCCTTGTTCCAGTGTTCAACAGATGTCTTTCTTGACCTTTCTATTACTTCTGAAATTATATATACTAGACAGTATTTACAATGCAGTCCTAAACAGAGTTACACATCAAAGTCAGTGGGCTTAGAAGGGTGTAACTTTGTTCAGGAGTGCTCTATTAATTTACAATCTTAACTCTTACCATTTGCTTGTTATCATCTTCATTCTAATTCCTTTTGCTTCTTGTTTATTTGTTAGACAGTAAATCACTTTGGACAAGATGTTTTATCTTCTATAAACTGCAAGCTTTAGGTCGTATCAGCTAAAATAACTGTTAACAAGCTATTCAACACAAATCCTAAAGTAAAATTAAAATATCTGACACACACTTACGTTGGCTTATGGCATTTGTACTAGCTTCCTTGTAAGCCTTGTATACATTGATAAGAGTGAAATGATCTCCTGCAGAATGCAAGAATTTTTGCCGGCAAGTTGCTGCAATCTCCTCTGTTCCCTGTGGTGGGTTTACAAAGCAACCAGGAGCTTGTGTTGAAAAGGATGTGGGATGAAAACAAGCCAACAATAAATAAGAGAATATGCTAGATACACATTGTATACAGTGTGACAATTTTTCATTGGGAAAGCTATGAAACATTCATCTCCATCCCTTGGTGAAGCCCTAGCTCACATTCTAAAATTCAAGGCAGAAATTAATACCTGTCTTATCATATCTTTATCCAGTCCTTCCTTTTAGGGTGGTGTACATGATTCTCCATGTTATCGTCATGGCAGCCTTAGGCTAGACTGAGAGACTGACTGGACCATAATTACTCGCAACTGATTGCTTTGAACCCTGAATGATTTCAACCCTGGTCCTCCCAGTCATAGTCCAACTACTACTTCACAGTGATTCTCAAATTATTAATTTACAACTTCTTTCATTCTGGACTGTCTGTCACACCTCCACCCTTCCACCCGTATCTTGAATTCTGTGACCAATAACACTAATAATAAATAGGAATGTTGTTTACTCAATTATGTAATATTGTTTTGAAAATTTTTGATATAATGGCTTCTGTATGTCTCTATGTGCCAGCTATGGTCATCAGACAGCCATTTTGTTTGTTTGGTTGTTTGTTTTTCGCACTTTTACCCCGCCCTCCCTGCAAGTGGGCTCAGCGCGGCTTACAATGTGGCACACAGTGCCATATCAGCATAAACATTTAAAAGCATATTAAGAGAATACAACAATAGAGTAACAAATTTACAATTAAAGTGCTCGCAGTGATGGTAAAAATTTCAGAAAGTTAAGATGGCGTGCTACAGGTTCCCTTAGAGATGTAACACTAAGGTTGTAATCCAGCCCTCCATGGCCTCAGGGCCCTGTCTTCTTTCAGGGCCAGCCCTCATCGCAGATGTTAGTAGTGATGGTTGGTGCTAATGGTGGCAGCTCCTAATCAAAGGCCTGGTGGAAGAGCTCCGTCTTGCAGGTCCTGCGGAACCGCATAAAATCCCACAGGGCCCTGATCTCCTCCGGGAGCTTGTTCCACTGGAGAGGAGTTGCCACGGAAAAGGCCCTAGCCCTAGTCATGGTGAGCCTGGCCTCCCTGGGGCCCAGGACCAGAAGTTGATGTTGCGACCCCAACTGTAGTGCTCTCTGGTGTATGTATGGGGAAAGGCGGTCCCTCAGGTATGTTGGACCCTGGCCATATAGGGCTTTAAAGGCAAGTACCAGCACCTTGAAGCGAATTCAGTAAGCTATTGCCAGCCAGTGCAGTGTCGTCAGCCCAGGCCAGATGAGATCCTATTTAGGGAGACCCATCAGGAGCCTGGCTGCGGCATTCTGCACTAGCTGCAGCCTCTGGATTTGCAACAAGGGCAGCCCCATGTAGAGAGCGTTACAGTAGTCTAGTCTCAAGGTGACCGTCACATGGATCACTGTAGCCAGGTCGTTGCGGTTGAGGAAGGGAACCAACTGCCAAGCCAGCCAAAGATGGTAGAAGGCCAACTTGTCAGTGGCTGCTACTTGGGCCTCCATTGTTAAGGAGCGATCCAGGAGCACTCCCAAACTCCTAACCACTGACATGGACATTAATGGCACCCTGCCGAAGGTTGGGAGTGGGACCCCCTCCCCAGGCCACCCCAACTCAGGCACAGGACCTCCGTCTTTGCCGGGTTCAATTTCAGCCAACTCTATCTAAGCCAACCAGCCATGGCGTGTAATGCCTGGTCCGGATCTTCTGGGCTGCAGTCCGACTGGCCACCCAACATCAGATAGAGCTGGGTGTCATCAGCATACTGGTGACACCCTAGCCCATACCTCCAGACAATCTGGGCAAGGGGGCGCATATAGATATTAAACAGCATTGGGGAGAGCACCACCCCCTGAGGCACACCACATTCAAGTGGGTGCCTCCTGGACAGCTGCTCCCCTAGCACCACCCTTTGCCCCCAACCCTGGAGAAAGGAAGTGAGCCATTGCAGGGCCTGCCCTTGTATCCCCATGTTGGCGAGGCAGCAGGTCAGCAGCTGGTGGTCGACTGTGTCAAACGCAGCCGACAGGTCTAGCAACAGCCATACTACCACAACACCCCGATCAAGATGTTGTTGGATATTTAGCAGAGTAAATGAAGCGCAGCAGAATAATGCATCGCAGACACGTGTGTGTTTAGCTTCTAAAAAGAAGTTTACTACAAAATTAGGGAAAGGGTTACATGGAAAGAAATAAAACAGTCTAACTAACTCATCTTTCTGTTTCTACGCCATCTTGTTCCTTTTGTCCCCCTCCCTCTTTCTTTGTGTCTGACCCTAAGAAGAAAGGAATGGAAGTTTTCCCCCAAAGCCCCACCTCTTGGGTAAATGCAGAATAGCATGAACTATTGCTAATATATTGATTAGGCAATAGTCAATCTTAAGGTCACCTTATTAAGAATAAAACTTCCCCCTTTTGGTGAAAAGATTCTATGCTACACCTAATTGGCTCTATGCTTAACTTTCTAACATTAGTTTACTGAAACTTCAGCTTAACTTTTTCATGACTGAAGGGATGACACTTGCAAAACCCAATACATTTGTTGGCTATCTTGTCACTTAGGGTGGACTGTCTAGCATCCACCAGAGCCCAGGCCTTTCCATCATGGTTCTAGCTCTGTGGAATGGGTTCCCTAAAGAGTTGTGGAGGGCTTTTACCTAGAGATCTTCAGGTGCTGCTGCCAGGCCTACCTGTTTGCCAGATCTTTTTTAGGGTGGGGGTGTTAAATGGCAGGCATCTTTTAAGGGGGAAGGGGAGAGAGATTTGGGACTTGCTATGTTATCAGTTGGGGATGTTTTAACTATTATTGTAAACTGCCTTGAACCAAGAGGAAAGGTGGGATATAAATGTTTTAATAAATAAATAAGGCTAATGCAAAGAGGACTTACATTTGCTAATATGGATGTTTACTCACTCTTCTTTTTTTGGTGAGAATTACAAGTCAATTTGAGGTGATAATCTTAAATAAGTGAAGCATCCCTTCTATAAGTACTTTTACACATCTGTCTACTCACTTGGCCAACCACTGGGAGTAAACATATGTGATGTCTGTAGAACAGTGCCATAAACCTGCCACTGTTTCACACCTTCCTGTCTGCTTTAAATATTCTTTTTTAAAAATACATTGCTCTTTCCAACTAGTGGTAGAACTTATTCAGGTACATATTTAGGATTACAAGATAGTAATTTTTAAAAAAGTAGTGATAAAACTGGAAGACATATCGTACACCTGTTATAAAAACAGATTCTGAAAAAACTATTTGATATGTACAAATACAGACAAAAATGTATTTAGGTGGTGATAGGGGTTAAACTGATATCTAACTGGTACCACTACAGGCTAAAACTACATTTTACAGGGAGGAGGAATTTATTTATTTATTTATTTATTTATTTATTTATTTATTTATTTTTTCAATTTATACCCCGCCCTCCCCGCAAACGGGCTCAGGAAGGAAGGAAGGAAGGAAGGAAGGAAGGAAGTCTGGCAGCTTTTGTTAGACTTCTTTCAATACCTCTACAAGGGTTTTGGTAATATCTTATCTTGTTTAAATTTCATCTGTTAGTTTATTAAAAGGTAGATGATTAATCAACTAATCATTCTTTAATTGGCTGATAGCTTATTTGTAATTAGACTGGACTTCAACAACAACCTCTATGGCCTGTGTAGGGGGGAGAAATACTTCAGAAAATACCTGTTACCATGGCAGCAATAGTTAGCATTTCCTCTACACAATCAAATTCACACGAAGCTAAAATAGACTTGGACATCTGTGGATCCACAGGAAACTCAGACATTATTATTCCAAATTCAGAAAGGTTTCCATCATTGTCCAAGGCAGCCAAATAATCCAGATCTTCCAAAGCTTGCATGAGACTTTCAGGATCTGGGATGGGCAGAAATTAAAAAATTCAAGCACATTATTGTACAAATTATCTTGTATCATAGTCCTGTGCAAACGGAATGCAGTCTGTTATCAAGGTACTCAAAATGGAAGTTACTCAAGGGATATAAGTATACAAGACAAGAAAGACTAATAACTATTTCATCCACAGAATCAGCTAGTACTAAATATTAAAGGACCAATTGATAAATATGTTTGCTGTATTTATGAGCCAAGTATGATAGGTGACAAATGACATTTAGAACAAACTGATGAAAGAAACAAATTCAAAAGTTCTACAGGTCTTCAAATATATATTTATTTATAGTTATATTTAAAATATACCACCTTCCCATATAGACATCCAGAATGGTATAGCAATTAGAGTAATGGACTAGGATCAGGAAGACTCTAGTTTGAATCCCTGCTATGTATGGAAGCTTGCTGAGTGATCTTGGGCCAATCACACATTCTCAGCCTAACCTACCTTACCAATTGGTTATGAGGATAAAATGTAGGAAAAGCACAGCTGTTTTAGATCATCACTGGGAGTAAAGGTAGGGTATAAATTTTCTGTCCATTTTTGGAAAAAAGAGGCATGTTAGAGTAGTAACATTAAAAACATATGTTTTTGACACAGATTTTAGGTTTTGTCTAAATTAGGTTCAGACAAGTTCCAAGAGAGAGGTGAGGCATTGAGGTCTACTCCATCATCCTGCCTGGGACCAACTGGTGGCATAGCAGATCAGGTTCAAGGTTCTGGTGTTAACCTTCAAGGCCCTTAATGGACTGGAACCCACTTATCGTCGGGACCGCCTCTCCTGGTATACCTCCCAAAGAGCATTGTGCTCAGCAGATAAGAACTTACTGGTGGTCCCCAGCCCGAGAGACATCTGGCTGTCCTCAACCAGGGCCAAGGCATTTTCCACCCAAGCCCCAGCCTGGTGGAACTCTCTGACAAATAACACCTAGGCCCTGTGGGAGTTAATGCAATTCTGCAGGGCCTGTAACACAGAGATGTTCCACCAGGCATTTGGTTGAGGACAGTGACGGTTTCCATCTGTCTGGTGCTCCTGTCTTTGCCTCCCCCTGCCACGAGGCAGTGGCAATTGGTAGTCTTAGTGTCATCTTATCAGGCTGGTTACTGTATTTTTATTGTATTGTTATTGTTTTAATTCTTAAATTAATATGTGAATGTTTTATTGACGTACACTGCCCTGAGCCCTGGTTTTTACAGGGGAGGGCAGTTTACAAATTGAATAAATAATAAATAAACTGCCGTTGGGCTCCTTCCCACCAACTCTGCCCCTGCAGCAGCATCCCACGTGATCATTATGGAACAGTTAGAAAACTAGAGTTAATGTTTGTTTCCCCCTTTCATTTCTTTCCCTTTTTCCTTTCGTCTTGTGAGTAGTATACTGCAGGTGTTATTTTGAATTGAAAACTGCCTTCAACGCAATGGCAGAAAGAAATTATATTATATGTATTAAAGAAATTCTTAGGTAATCTTTGTTGTGTAGTCAAAACAGAACAAAATGTTGCGCCGAGACAGTGGATTTACATGACTATATCATTACTATTGTGTTGGAGGCACACAATGCCATCAGAGCTGCTGTTTTGGGTGGGGTGAGATATACCACTAGCACAAAGGGAAGAAGTAGGTTGAACTGGAGGCATACCAGGGATTAATAGAACTTAGTAGATGTCAGTGCCTATTAACAAGTCAGTCACATCCCAGTTAACAATACTATGTTCATGCTGAATGTAAAACACACACCGCTTGAGTCAATGGAGGGATCTCCATTTACCTCCTTCCTTTGCAATTAAAATAGCTACATCTGAGAACATAAGTATATGTTATATTTTCTTTGCATCCTTCCTAGGTCTGTCATAAGGACTTTTGATTAGTTGTGTATTGTGAGTTACACAGGGCTATTTTTGTAGAAAAAGCCCAGCAGAAACTCATTAGCATAATAGGCCACACCCAAGAGCAGAAACTAATTAGCTTATTAGGCCACACCCTTGACAGCGCAGCTCCCTTCCAGGATCGGCTTCCCCAGGTGCCCCGCGGCTTGCAGGGTGCCTGGAGAACCTGAGGAGGGGGAGGCAGTTTAAACTGCCTTCCTTCCCTGGATCGACTTGGCTTCCTCAAACGCCCCACGGCTTGCAAGGCATGTGGGGAACCCGAGGTGGGGGAGGGCTGTAAGCATGGTCAACTCGGAAGCCAGTCGGAACTCCATTCCTGTGCGTTCCTGCCCAAAAAGAGCCCTGGAGTTACAGGATCAGAACTCAATTTCAAGGTGTATACAAGGTAAGTTCGGTTCAAGACCACTGCACACAGGGAAAGGACGCTTAAACCTCACCCTTCCTAACTTGAAATGGACCCAGGGAGCTGTTATTTGCCCCACCAGGGAAACCTATGTGTAGCCTATGTGTATGTACATGTAAATTTCCCTAACAAGGCAAACAGTGATTTCCTGGGACCACTTCAGGTTGGGAAACTGGCATAGAGGGGAAGCCTGGAATCTCCTCTCCCCAGCTGCCATGGTCCCCGTCTAAATTGCTGTGGCAGAACACCTCCCTCTTCTGGAATCCTGCTGCTGCTTGGTAGAGCAGTAAGAGCAATCATAAAGAAAAAAAAACAGCAGTGTGGTGATACCACAGTGTCACTTCCAGTTATATAGAGCCAGAGGTGACATCACAATGTTGCCATGACATTACAGGAATTTACCAACTCTCCATCACTTTTACTGCAAGTCATCCCTGCCCCCCCCCCCCGAATTCCCTGGTGTTGCCTGCAGATGGCTCGCAACTCTATAGCGTGTTGAAGAATAAAATTATATAATAGAACTATCGATAAGACAATAAGAATCCATTAAAACCAGCAGTAGTAACTTTCAAAAGATAAAAGCAGCAGGAGTAAAAATTAAAAGCACAATCTAGTTTAGCAGCCAATATAACATCAAGATTTAAATATACACATAATTTAGCAGCAGGTGAAATAATAATACACAAGATGTAAACAAAAGCAGAGAAGCAAAACTAAGACCAGCCACAAAACCCACACATACACGACTGGATTGTATGTTGGATATAAGAACTTCGGCCAGATATTATACATTTTGCCAAAATGACTTCTACAGCAAAGATTCCAGGTCTTTATACAAAGACCTGGGTAATATTATTGGAATTCCGATCCCTGCCTGCACATCGCAAAGAAGACTGAGCATTTATTAGCCAGCCTGCAAGGCTTAATGTGACAAAAGATGAGTCCTTGAGAAAGTCAAAGCATCGAAGAAGAAAACACGTTGGACATTTGAAGGAAAAAAAGTTTGAGTTTTATCACTGAGCCATGAAATGAAAAGTAACAGCTGATGAATGGGAGAAACCTAGAGTCAGTGACAGAAAATAGGGATGCAAGATTTAAAGGGGGGGCATGACTGGCTACTGAGTCTTAAAGGTAATTACTAGAGAATCACGACATGCTAATTTCTATAAATCAGTAAAGCAGTTTGTATTGTGAATGGAATATAGGGCTATTGTCCTTACAAGCATTTGGCTCTGCAGCCAGTTCTAGCCCCTAAGGAGTCTTTCTGCTTTGCATTTTTATATCTCTGAGCCGGTTGCTCTGAGACTGAGAAAGAAGGGATGACTCCAGGCTTTAGCTTCAGTATTATTATAATAAAAAAGTATTAGATTTTTTATTATATTAGAAAGGACAAGTTAATAAATGCAGATTATACAGGTGAAGGAACAGTAATAAAATAAAAGAAAACCTTGAATAGGATTTTCAGATATTAGCCTGCATTTGCAGCCTATAAAAGTCATTGTAAAAATAGCACAGGTTCATTTAAGAATTTTGATGGTATGGTTTAGATTTAAATAAAACACAACATAAATAAAGGAAACAAAAGCAACTCCTATGTTTTAAATCGGAAAGCCTTTTCTTTAACGGGACAAAGATACATAGTACTTTATAAAAGAGGTTTTAACAACAGCCAGTGTCATTTTTATTATGTCTGGCCTGCCAAGGTCAGAGTTACTGAGAGCCAAGCAGCACATTTCATTCAGGGCTTTGAGATTCTACCACAACAGTGTGTGTGTGTTGGGGGGGAAGGGAACTGAAAAGTCCTGAGGTCGGAGACACGTTGAGTGAAAACAGCTCATACTTTATTAAGAGGTCAGAACAAGTCTGCTTGCTGGACTCGCAGGTCTGCTTTTTATCCCTGTTCTTGACCGCACCCATGCACACACCCAACACCCGTGATTCGCTATTTACAGTGTCCCTGCACCCTATTTGTCTATCCCATAATGCAGCCTTGCTCATTGGTCCCTTTTAGGATTCGGGGGATCTATTGTCTCTGGAAGCAAAGCTCAACGGCTTCGCCTGGCCACATGTTTGGCCAACCGTGTGTGAGGTTCCTCGACCAAAACATAACACCCCTCCCCCCCATAGTTCCGAAGATCCCTGGCACACATAGTCCCTGAGGTAGGTGGGTTGCTTTCGCTCTCAGGTTGACCTGCGTAACCCAGGAGCTGGGGCGTCCAGCTCAGGGGCTGGAACTGGTCTCTCTGGTTGTGTCTGGAGAGTGTCTTCGATGCCCATTTGCAGTTCTGGGACTGTGGGAGGAATGTCTTGGGGGAGCACAGCTGTTTCCCCCGGAGGTGTGCCGTCCTGGGTTGGCGTGTCTGTGTTGGGTTCTCTGCTTGTGTCTGGCGGAGCCTCCCTGTCACCTCCGTACTTGTCAGTTGACTCCTCTGGGTCATCTGGAATCACCTGCCTCCGAAGGTGGTCAACGTGCTGCCGGCACACTTGGCCATCCTCCCCGGAGACCTCATAGGACAAGGGGCCCGTTACCCACACTACCTGGCCTGGGACCCACTGAGGCCCTTTCGCAAAGTTCCGGGCAAAGATGGGATCTCCTGGAAAGAACCCTCTTGGAGCCAGTCATGTCTCAGGATTGGAACTGTGTTCTGGTGCCCGGTCTGGATATAGGCGGTCCAAACAGGTGGTGAATTGCCGGCCCATCAGGAGTTCCACCGGGCTGTGGCCTGTTGTGGTGTGAGGAGTCATGTGCTGGCCAAATAGGAAGGCAGCCAGCTTGTGGTGCCAGTTACCTTTGTCCAGATGACACAGGGCTTCCTTGGTTGTGTGGACCATCCGTTCCACCTGGCTATTGGTGACGGGATGAAATGGTGCTGAGCGGATGTGCTGGATCCTGTAGTACTGGACAAACTCTGTGAACTCCGCGGATGTGAAGGCGGTGCTGTTGTCCAAGACTAGGGTGTCGGAGATGCCGTGTGTACTAAAGATCTTCCACATGGCCTGGATAGCTGCTTGCCCACAGGAACCACCTCGAGCCATTTGCTGTAGGCGTCCACCAAGATAAAAAAGACCTGTCCCTGGAATGGCCTGGAAAAATCTATATGGAGCCATGCCCATGGTTTGTGGGCAGATTCCGAGGGTCATAAGGGGGGGGCATTCAGCGGCATCAGCCAGGATTCCTGGCATTTGTTCCTTGGTAAACATATGGAGCAGTCTGGGGCAAGTGATGCTCTGTATTCTTGGTGCTTGGAGGGGGGGGGGCAACAGTGGAAGGGCTTCTAGTGTCCTGGTCCCACTGATGGACCTCCTGATGGCACCTGGTATTTTTGGCCACTGTGTGGCACAGAGTGTTGGACTGGATGGGCCACTGGTCTGATCCAACATGGCTTTTCTTATGTTCTTATGAGAATAGGGCCAGTGCTTTCTCTGTAAATGTCTCTATGCATGGTGTGGAGGTGGCTCTCCTTTTTTGAGCTCTCAAAACACAGATGAAAATGCTCTCTTTTGGGTTTGGAAGATAAGGAATATTCCTTGTGAGTAGCAATGATCACAGCTTAAATAGTAGGGTATTTAAAATGAGATTTGCTATACTGATCCCTAGTTCGAAGTAGTCAGTCAGGAGATATGTCCTCTTTTTTGCTTTTCAAAATATGGTAACCCTAGACTAGAGTATTTGGTGTGGGAGTGCATCAGGTACAACATGGCTGTGTGTGAGGCGATGACCACACTTCTGGTAACATGGAGGTGTGTCCTAATATGCCAATGAGCTGTGCTGTCAGGGGTGTGGCCTAATATGCTAATGAGATTTTGCTGTTGGGTGTGGCATATTATGCTAATGAGTTCCTGCTGGGCTTTTTCTACAAAAAAGAGCCCTGTGATTAACAGAGTCTTGTAAATGCATGAAGATCCCCACCCCCATATTGTCCCACTTCCACTTTCCTGGGTTGCAGTGTGCCAAATGGGAATCCCCTCCACCACCAGTGCATCACCATGCAAGTGTCTGTTTCTTCCTCTTAGCATGAAATGAGGCTTTGCTAACAAGAGATCACAGAAGAAGGTGCGTTTCCTTGGATGGGTGGCCTCCTTGATTCACAACACTATTTTCCATTGAACTCACACACACACACACACACACACACACCACACAAAATTGTTTGTTTCTATTTGTACCCCCACCCTTCCTGCAAGTGGGCTCAGGGTGGGCTCAGCTAGTACCAATTCATTATCACCATTTTACAGTGATTTTAAAATGCTACAATGTCCTGATACACTGTGGGCTTGTGATGCAGAACTCTTTCCCCCATCCCAAGCTGCATTTTACAGCACACACTGCAAAATGGGTCATCATGGGGCCACTTGTGAAAGGCAGAATACAGAGGCTGCTGCTGCCACCCACCCCCTCTGATCCCAACCACCTTTGAACACTCCCCACTCAGGCTAAAATAGAGCGCCCCCCCCCCCCCAAGCTGCTACCTTAATGTGCTACAGAGCTGCAGATTAAAGGAATCCTTGACTTGCACAAGCTAGCAAGCTAAGGCGGAAAAAGGGCTGTGTCACATGCTTCAGAGCACAGCCCGACCACCTACTTTGTTTAGGAAGAAAAGTGCAAAGGGAAAGCCTTTGAGGGAGGAGGAAAAGAGACTCTCTCTCTCCCTCACTGGCAAAGCCTGGGAGGGAGGCGGGGGAGGGAAGGAGAATCTCTCCTTCCTTGGCAAAGCCTGGGAGGGGGGGAGGAGGGAATGAAATGCCCTCTCTCATTGGCAGAAGACTTGTGATAGATTTGACAACAACCTCTAGTGCTGATTGGAGGGGCATGACAAATGATTGGTGGGGACCTGCTCCTTTATGCACCAGTGTGTCTATGGGCCTGCTTCCAGGGCAGAAAGGGTGGTGAAAAGCAAATGTGATAATGAAGTCAATCAGCTGTGAATCCACCTGACTGTATTATCAACTAGCCCACATTTTATGGGTTGCTAACCAAAATATTATGGGGGATTTTGTCAAACTCCATCCTAAAATTAAGGAGTATTGTGTTCACAGCACTCTCACAACTAGGATAACACCTAATCAAAAAATGCCATAAAATTAATCTGGCAGGATTTGTTCTTGACAACTCCTTGCTAAATTCTATTAATCTCACAGACACAGACTGACTTCTTTATATTTTCTAGCAACTTCTCTGTTATCAAATCAGACTGACCAGTCTGTAGTTTCCTGAATCCTCCTTCTACCACTCTTGAGGAGCAATACAATTTTTCTTCACTTCCTGTGTTGTGACACGTACTCTGCAAATTCCCTTGGTATTTTAGGTTGCAATTCATCTGACCCAGTATTTGAACTCAATTTCAGTAGCTAAGTTTTTCCTGACCATCTCCTTATCAATGCTGAGCTGCAACCCAGTCCCTTTGCCATTCAAGCTACTTCTGGTAGGTTGCCCAAAATTCCCTTTTTGGGACAAGAGTGGCAAAGGTTGAACCTTCCCTTTGTCCCTTGTTAACATTTCACTGTTCTCACTGGACCTCCTGTTTCCTTTTTCTTTCTCCAAATGTACTCGAAAAAGAACATTTTTTGTTGTTCTTAACATCCCTTGGCAGCCTCAGCCCATTTTGAGCTTTAGCTTTCCTGACACTATTCCTACAACTCAGACTACCCATCTATAGATATCCCAAGTTACCTGTCCCACCTTCAATTTCCCGTGCACATTCTTTTTTATTTTCAGCTTGTCACTTAGTTTTATGCAATCACATTGGCTTCTTTAGATGCCAACCAGCATCACCTCTTTCTTTTCAGGATTCACTTTTAGGTTATTCTCCCTCAGTTTAATTCCAATTTAAAAAATAATAATTCCAGAGAAGTAAAAGGAACACCCAGTAGGTGTATAACAGTTAATAATGTCTGTTGATATAACATTAATTCTTTCTATGGCCATGTAAAGTAGACCAGTAGTTTCATCCCATAATGTAGATGCAGGGCTGAGATATACAGGGACAGTGTCTTACCTGAAGCAAATTTACAGTGTCATCCTAAACAGAGTTATCTCTTCTAAGTCCATTGAAGTTAATGAACTTGGAAGGGTGTACAGCTGTTTGGGATGGCACTGTTAAACTGATAATCTGGAAATGCCCCATCAATTTTAAGGACAGGAAAGCTGCTATGATTCCAGATCCTATTCTGATCCTTGTCTAACAGCACAACAGTGCTATGTACCAGGGAAATGTTGTTGTTCTCTTTTAAACATGGAGAAAGGAGGACAATTTGTTTAAGATACATGTATTTTGCAGAAATGTGTTTGAAATTCTTGTTCAGTAAGTTTGAAATTGATAGTCACCCTCTGTCATCTCTGATTTCACATCTGCATTATGGAAATACTGATGGCCGATCTTAAGAGAAATAATAACCTTAAAGCTTGTGAATTTTTAGATTCTTCCAAGTCTTTCCATGATAAAAAAAAGTACAGCCTTAATCATAGCTAAGTGAAATTGGTGAACTTCTCCCAGGGCAGCCCAATGGGCTATAGCAGACTGAGACATGCTTTTACTTCCAGACATTAAACAAAGAGATAGTACATTTACTGCAAATGATGAGCTGTCTAAAGTGTCGTTTTGGTTCAACTAGTGCCTTCAGCAGGGCAATGCTGCTGGATAAATGGCTGACTTGAGAGTATCCCATTCAAGGCTAGTTTTGTAAGATACTGCTTTTCTGCTCTGTTCCAAGCACTGGACTTCTGCAGCATAATCATTCAACAATTAATGATTCCTTATACTGTTTTGAATGACCATGTTAGAAAATTTCTGACCATTCATCATTACTAGTAGTCCACTCTTCTTCTAAGGAGCTCTGATCAGCTCTTTAACTTGACAATATCCCTATGAGGGCCTAAGTTTGCCTTGCTGCAGCCAATGAGGAGCCACTTCACCTTGCACATGTTAATTCACCACAATTTCCCCAGCATCAGTCAAGAAATCAAGCATGGATAAAACTAAATCAATGATAACCACTAGGAAATTGTCATCAATAAAAGGCATAACTGTGCCAGTGTAATAAAACCAATTGTGGTTTGAGATAAATATTTTCACCCAAGCAAGCACTTTTTACAGATATGGGGCTTCAATAACCGTAAGGTGTTCCTCTCCAAGCAAGAGCTTCCCCACTTGTTTCAGTGAAGGAATAACATATCATATCACTTTTTTCTTTTACCATAAAACTTATTACCAGGCACATGGCACATGGAAAAAAAGTTAAACCTGCTATTGAAATATTGGCACACAATTCACAAATGATGCAATCTTGCTTGTATGCGTGAAACAGGTTCCTAAGTAAAGGAGCAAATATGAAGCGTCCCTTAACTCAGACATTAAAATGGAGGTCATGCAGTAGCACTACTAAAGGCTAATAGAAGCAGTAATATATTTATCACACTGAGACTAAATCAATTTAATGCAAAGTGAAGATGAAGTACACTTGGAAGGTCCAATGGAAACTATAATGGATTTCTAAAATGGCATTTCAGAGGAGTCTTGCCAGTGGAATAGCTGAACCAAATTAGGTGCTTGAAAACTCTGAAATGATAAGCTGCTACTCAGGACAATATACTTTCTTCTGAGGCAGAAAAGATGGCTTTTCCACTCCCAGTACAAAACTTTTCTCTGCAAATCACTGGGCTACAGCTTCAAGAAACTCATATGGGATGCAGTTCTGTGTCTAGCTACTCACACATAGTTCCTTTAGACAGACTTCAGACAGAGTTGTAGTCTCTCTCTTTCCCCCCTGTTCTTAGTCCAAGATCTTGAACAAACTTGATAGCAGTGGCCCTGGGCCCACCAGGACAGGTGGGGCTGCAAGGGGATGGAGGCAAAGAGAGGCAATGGGGAAAGGGGGATTTGACAGAGGTTTTGGGGGCCATGCTGGCGGGCCAACTCTTCACAGTGGTAGAGGATGGCCATGTGGTATGAGCAGTGAAAGAACAGGGTCTCCAGCACCCCGGGAAGGTGCTTTTGCAGGTGGGAGAAACCAAAAAGGGGGCTTGCTTGTAACAGGGATCAGGAAGCAACCCCCTGGATGTTAGAGTGGGTACCCAGGGGCACCTTTTGGATACTCAGTGGGGACTGAGTTAAGTGAGTGATTAAGTGTGTGGTTAAGTGCGTGGAGTCTAATCTGGGAGAACCAAGTTTGATTCCCCACTCCTCCACTTGCAGCTGCTGGATAACCTTGGGCAAGCCATAGTTCTGTCAGAGCTGTTCTTGAAAGAGCAGTCCTCGAAAGAGCTCTCTCAGCCCCACCTACCTCACAGGGTGTCCGTTGTGGGGAGGAAAAGGAAAAGGAGATTGCAAGCCACTCTGAGACTCCTTCGGGTACTGAAGGGTGGGGTATAAATTCAATCTCCTCCTCCTCCTCCTCCACCACCACCACCACCACCACTACTACTACTCTGGGGCTGTTGCCTAATTAAATAAATTGTAGCTGATTGATTATATGAGTTTTAGTTGAATAACCCATTAACATGCATAAACTTGCTTATGAATAAAAATGGTTGTTTTGAAGCAAAAGGCACTTTGTTTTTAGAAGAATTGGTTTTTATACCCCACTTTTCTCTACCTTAAGGAGTCTCAAAGCATCTCACAATTGCCTCCCCTTCCCCTCCCCACAACAGGCACCTTGTGAGGTAGGTGGGGCAAAGAGAGAATTCTGAAAAAACAGTGATTGGCCCAAGGTCACCCAGCAGGCTTCATGTGGAGGGGGAGTGGGGAATCAAACCTAGTTCTCCAGATTAGAGTCTGCCACTCTTAACCAAACACCATGCTGGCTCTATGTGTGAGTGGAGGTGGGCACCATCTTCCAAGTAGCAATTCCTCCTGTAGAGAGAGGAGAGATGCCTCAAACAAGGTAAACAGAATAAGAACCAAAAGGTGGGTGTGGCTGGATGACCACACTTCTGGTAACATGGGATGTGGACTAATATGCTAATGAGTTCCTGTGCTTTTTCTACAAAAAGAGCCCTGATTATAGGTGATTTTTAGCAACTGTAAAACACTACCAGAGAGACAAAGGATAAATGAAGAATATTCCCATAAATAAGACCAATTTAGCCAAAAAGGTTAGGTTCAGACATAATGCAAACAAAGGTTCATACATAATGCAAACCAAGGCTTGCCTCAACAAATAACTGTTTACATTTTCTTCTTTTCTGCTGCCCAGGAGGGCATCACCAGTAAACAGTCTCAGATAAAACCAACATTATGCCAAGATGTGCGCATTCAGACATCACACAGAATCATAGTTACAACTAACTATGGTTAATACACCAACTTCAGATCTTAGCTTGGTGAATCCTAATTCACTACAGTTAGCAGTGTGACCTGCATTCAGACATTTACACTAGCCATAGTTAGTTCAGTTAAAGCATGGTTTCATGACTGAGCCAAGGTCCCAACACTGGTGTCATGCAGAAATACTATTGTAGTCAAGTCAGGTTATCTGAGGGTTCAATCCCTGGCATCTCCAGTTAAAGTCTCCTGGATAGCAAGGTTGAAAAAGACCTTCTCCCAGGTTCTTGGAGAGCTAACGTAAATCAGAATTGGACTAGAAAAACCAATAGTATGACCCTGAATAAGGTTTCATTAGTTCAAAATAAGTATAACAAGAAGTGACTGTGTGTATGCTAAGTGCCGTCAAGTTGTGGTTGAGTTATGGCAAACCTGTCATTAACAAACAAAACATCCAAAACATCCTATCATTAACAGCCTTGCTCAGGTCTTGCAAACTGAGGGCCATGGCTTCCTTGATTGAGTCAACCCATCTCATGTTGGGTCTTTCTCTTTTCCTCCTGCCTTCAACTTTTCATAGCATTATTGTCTTTTCCAGTGACTCTTTTGTCTTCTTGTAATGTAACCAAAATACAATTGTCTCAGTTTGGTCATTTTAGCTTCTAGGGAGAGTTCAGGCTTGATTTGATCTAGAACCCACTTCCTTGTCTTTTTGGGGGTTCGCGGTAACCATACTCTCCTCCAATGCCACTTTTCAAAGGAATCCACTTTCTTCCTGTCAGCTTTCTTCATTGGCCAATTTTCACACCCATACATAGTAATGGGCAATACTTATCTTGATCTTGGTTGCCAGCAACAAATCTTTCCACTTAAGGATCTTTTCTAGCTCCTTCAGGGCTGCCCTTTTCACTCTCAAACTCCTTTTGATTTTGTGGTTGCAATCTCCTTTTTGGTTGATAACTCAGCCAAGGAATAGAAAATCTTGAACAATTTAAATTTCTTCATCATCAGGCTTAAAGCTGTATAAATTCCTCAGTAGTCGTTACTTTTGTATTCTTGATGTTCAGCTCTAATCCTGCTTTGGCACTCTACTTTAACCTTCACCAGTAATCTTTTCAAATCTTCACTATTTTCTGCCAGCAAAGAAGCATCTAGTTACTGCCCAAACCCTCATGGATGTGCCTTATTCTGCCCTTCCCCTCTATGAGGTCTCTTACAATTTCCCTATATCTTGATATCAAAATATCCTACATTCCTTGGGTATGGTTGTACTACATGTTACAGAGAAGGAAGGTGCAGCAGACATATGACCACCATTTCCAATGAGGGATACATATTTCTTGTAAGATCTAGATTGACTTCATGAGCAAAACCATGCAGTCTTGAAGCACTAAGATTGTCACACTCATAGTAACTGCATTTTTAGAGTGGCTCATTGTTGAAATAATGTTTCAATTTATCTACACAAACAGGGCTGACTAGTTAGCAGTGTGAACAGCTGGTTTCTGCTACCCAATCCACTTGTGTCAGTGGTTTTAGAAGGGTATAACTCTGCTTAGGACTGTCCAGTTAACAGACCCATAACAAACTAATATTCAGTGCAAGGTTAAAAATTGTAGCTAGAATTGTCAGCTCCCCAGTGGAAGTGGGGGAACCCCCACTTTCGCAGGCTCCTGCCCACCACTGGCCAGCTGGCCAGCCGGGAAAAATCCTGCCCCCAACTGAACTTTTCAGGCCTTCTTCCAGTTTCAGGCCTACTTTCAGTTGGGGGTGATGTTCTGGTTTTTGGGCAAAACTCTATGGTTTGAAGCCGCATTTACCATAGAGTTTTCCCCCAAATCCAGAGTGTCACCCCAACCAGAAGTAGGCTCGAAACTGAAAGTAGGCCTAAAAAAGCCCAACATCACTTCCAGTCTCCTGGAAGGCCATGGGGAGACCCCCGCTGGCCAGGTAAGTCAACCTGGCAACTCTAGTTGTAGCCCAGGCAAGGCACAGCTGAAAGAGAGACAGAGAAATCTATGGTTTTCCTAGAAATTGCCCAGGAAACTCAGCTCACACTTTTAAAATTATTGTGCCACACTATTAATGATAAATATCAGTCAATTAGCAGCATGCCCCCCCCCAAAGTAAAATTCATCAAAGAATAAAGCAGTGGGGATAACTATCTGTATTACCTGGCCTATCCATGAAGTCACAGTGGCCTAGGCCTGCGATATCCATCCTTTTCAAAAAAAGGACCATGCTGATCAGGTTGGACTCCTGTATTTTGGCTGGTGGAAGGGGCTTCATTTCCTTCTCCATAAATTCTTCAGGATAAAGGCAGAAACATTTTCCTGCCAGAGAATCCAAAAGCAATCTCGTTTTACACACTATTTCCAGAGTGACATGGTTGTTTACAATTGACAATGATATTTTTACCTGATGAAGACATGCCCAGAATCTGCTTACGCATCTCAGCTTGGTTTTTGCTAATGGGCTGTATCACAACAGTGTCTGCTCTGATTCTGGGATTGTATACCTTGCAATATGAAAAGAAACATGACTGTGGTAAAGAAGAAAGATTGATCAACCAGCAAATGGGTTTGCATTAGGTTTCTTGTTTTGCTTGGGAAGGATTCCCCCCCCCCATGTTTTATAAAATACTTGGCTGCAACCTCATGTACTTTTCAAAATATTTATTACTGTTTTGCCTTGAAACAGAAAACTGAAAGTACCTTGATGTATTAACTGAAACACAGATTGTTTATGTCAGGAGTACTGTAGTTTTGCTGAAACAAACATTGTCAACCCTTATTTCCTTCAAAACAATACCCAAGGCAATCCAATTGGCTCAAAAGAGTCCCATTTCCTCCTTTCTTGCATATGCAGCAGTAGCAGCCATTGTGTTCAAATGGGAGGTCTATGACCACTTCTGTATCACCCCCATATAACCCCCATCTATCAGTACAAGCTACAGGTTCAAGAGCTTGAATAGTTTGCATTGAGTGGTAAGAAAGGATTAGGAGGGAATATGAGATCTTCACTAAGGCTGAGTTCAGACTGGCAGTTTGGCCCGATATAGGCACATTTCTCAAGCGGATTAAGTGGTCCAGTTCACATAGCCACAGCTGTCTAGCATTCCCATGCTGTACTCACCTTGTCCTGAAGCGTTTTGATCCCGCTTTTTAAAAGTCCCAGGTGAAAACTGTAGCAAGCTGTTTGGGTGTGTGTTGATCCCGCTTCCTGGAAGTGTGGATGCAAATAAGCCGCAATCAAGCAGCGCCGGTAATGTGAACCCGCTGATCCGGCATATCTGCCCATGTGTGCTGTGCACTTGAGCGCACAACTGCCCGCGGGGACACTTCTGGCTCACAGAGTTAAAGCTCCCAGCCATGGGATCCTGCCTCAATTGCTGCTGCATCACTGCGCCCATGTGCCTACGCACAGGTTGGCTAAATGGACCAAAGCCGTGTGCAACTGGGGCGCCGCCACCAGGGGGCGCCCCACAGTGCAAACGCTCCATTCCGCCTCCTCCCCGGTATGGTCCTGCATCAGTCCACACAGTATGACCAGAAAGCCCTGCAACAACTTGGCCCGGGTCTTTTTGCCCCGCTTCCCTTGCACTTCATTCTGCCAGTCTGTCCTCTGCCTAAGACCTTCCATTTAGCATAATGACCCACTAGGGCTGCCTGAACATGTGCCTATATATGTGAGAGGATGGGTAATTGGATTGAGGGTAAGAAGGCATGGACTGGATTATGCTCATGGGATACACCATTTACAGAAAACCATGGTAAGAGAATGGTTTGTCTGCCTGGTCTTCTTTAATGAAAGGAAGAATCACACTATTGTTAGTTAATGTTATGTTCCATCTAAACTCTGGGCTTAATCTACTGGTACACATCCAAATGGAGTTCAGATACACAGTTTATATATGCAATGAATTCACCACCCGACCCCTGTACTTGCACTTAAGTGCTTATATTGTGCAAGTCCTCACAACTCATATTTGGGTAGTGGGAGGATTAGTGCTTGCTTTGCAGTGTGCACACCCATCTTTAGATTTCCTATGATGGGGTCGAGGAAGAAGGTAACTGTTTTATCCAGGTGATGAAATGTTCCTTGAAGAAGTTATTTTTATCAACTTCCTTCTCCTCCTCCCTCAATTGTCTGCCCCCTTCAAAGATTGCAGAAAGTAGCCACTTGGGCAACAACATATAAAACAAAAATGTAAACATCGGTTCCATTTATTTCTGGCTCCTTAGACCACGGAGAAGATATAGACACAGAATTAATTAAACCTCAATACCACAATTCTATTTTTCAATCAGTATCTTCCTTCTGCTTTTTGTTGACGCAGTTACATATGTGCAGAGTAAAGCATGCTTGCCCAGCTTCCAACCTAACAACCCAATCACAATCCAGCAGCCAGCTATAACTGCCCAGCACCACCTGATTTTCTTTTCTCTTGAGATGGCTTTGTTAGACCCCTAGCAGGCTGCAGTGCCAGGCCTGGAGAATCACAAGTCCTGAGGGGCTCTTATAAGGGAACAAAGAGCCAAAAATTTACTGTGTAATCCTATGTGGAGATACTTAGATCAGAGTAACTCTTCATAAGATTGCACTGTGTGACACTTATGATCTAACCCACTAGAATGTTTATAAACTCTGTGAAAATTCCACTCCCCCCAAATATTGATTAGCTATTCCTATACCACAGGAGGGAAAACACAGTCTCTTATCACAGCAACTGAAAACTATTGGGTACAGCTGGCACATCACTTATTCATGCTTTGATTTCATAGAAGACTGCCACCCTAAGCAGCATGTACGGACTGAGACTGGAGGCTCTAGTATGCATTCAGATCTCTCATGCCTGGAATAGTTTCTGCATCCAGTTTAGCAAAGGGAGCTAATCTGCACACACATTCCTTTGTGAATGAAGACTGGCTATATCCACTGAGCTTGACCTGTTCAGAACAGCAGTTTTTACCTGTGCTATGGGAAACCCTGAGGGTAGAAAATCAGGAAACAATTTAGGGTATACAGCTTAGAATAACATTGGTGCTGTATGTATGTTAAATAGCACCACTAGTTGTAGAAGCATTGTAAATAGCATCTCCGACTCAGGATGGCTTCATTGGCCATCTATTTGGCACAGTGCTGGTAATCAACATGTGATACTCTTATTATTCCAGATTTTCATTGTGAGGTGACTGCCTCCAAGTCAGCTTGTCTACAGATGTCAGACTAAACAAAGAATTCTGGACTGGGCCAAATAGCTATGTAACAAACAATGCAAACAAACCCACTATATTTTTGTTCCTAGCACAGGGCAAGGAAATGGATAATCTTGATTGAGAGTTCTTGAAATTAAAACAGGCTAGCTTAGCGGTGTGAAAAAAATAGGCTACTAAAAATCAAGTTTTTTGGGGAAACCGTATTATGTTTACACACACACACACAACCTCATGTTCTCTAGATACGTTTTGTGCCATTTAGGACCAGTTCAACATCCAAGTAGTTGCTTGGGGCATCAAATCAACCTGGGGTACCAGAGGGGAAGAGCTGATAAGCATAATTTACATCTGTTGCTGCCTCCCAGCCCACCTGGCTCTGAACCTCTGCAGCCCCTTGGAGCTAGGACAGCAAGAGTAGAGAGAAGATGCATGCTGTATCCCCAGTTGAACAGCTACCCTTTCCCCAGAGACAAGGGGAACACACAGGAGAAGGTGCAGCCGTCTTGGAGATGGGTAGTAGTGGTATTAGTGGAGGGAGCACACCTTTTCCCATGCCACAGTCTTGCCACGTGGGGTGATAAAAATGAGTTGAGCCAGCACAGGTACAATTCATAATTTAATATTAACCTCTGTTATTTTACTTACCTTTTGTCTCTGTATCCCAGTATCTATAACAAAGGACACTGTTTTGGACAAAATTAAAGATTCCCCCATACTTGTGGTTAGCAGCACTTTCCTTCTGTAATTTTTGCAAGGCTTTTCTTCATGTGACTTGAGGATTCTCTCTTGTTCATTGGGAAACAAAGGAACAGGGAACAATTCACCAAGATCAGGATTTAAATGATGCCCCTCTTGCTGAATAATCCAGAAAGCATTTCCTATTTCCTATAAGCGTGTAAGACATTTTCCATGAGTATTAAAACAGGCACAATTGCCAAATCTGAATCTACTCTTTTTTAAAAATGGATTTTATCTCTATGAAGCTCTAATGGCAAAAACAGAACAGCTGTAATGATGGTTAAACTGGTTAAACTGGATCAGAACTATGTATGGAAACTTCATACATTGTAATGTGGAGATTTTGTTTCTTGAGGAATTTATTTCAGCTTGGGAAGAGACTCTCTTCTTTTTCCCTACCCCAATTTTCTAAAGTGTAATTGTCTGAACAGATTTATACCATTTGATAGCCTACCATAGCCACACCAATCTCACAGAAAGACATTCTAATATCCATAACAATACTTCAACGTGCTACTGGAACAGTAATATAGAAGAATTATAACACAGCCACTAGATTTTCCATATCTGCGTGCTCCACACACACTGCTCAGAAATAGTAAGAATTAATTTGGAAAAATATCTATGTAGTTAACTTTGAAAATTGCGATGTTCTTAGTCTACTTAAAATTTAAAGTATCACAAATGCCATAAACCATGTATGAAAGCAACTAATTTTTCTTTATCTCTAATAAAATAATAGAACATATAGAGGAACTGTAAATTTTATTTGTAGCTTTCTTCCCAGTGTCACATGAACTCTCTGGGATAATAAAGATCAATAAAATGCTAAAAGAAGCTGTTAATTGAAAATTAAGTTTGAGAATTTAAAGGCATATCAGTACAAAAACTCTAAAGATTAAAATAAGCTTCAAAGCCTTTGTTAAATTATATCATTATTCTTTTCTACTGCTATAAAATTATTCCTTACAAGATATATGGAAAGGAGTTCAATGTGATTTAAGCTACTTTTCTCTCTCCTGAGGCCTAAAGAACCTTATCTGCATACTTCTCAGTTTCCTCAAATACTAACACATACCAGCATCAGAACTTTGTGCCAGCTTTCATTGTATCTAGGGCTTTAGAGTATCGATCAATAAGTCTGCACAGTAGAGCCAGGGACAGAAGGGGGGGTATTCTTACAACCTTGGGGGGAAGCCCCAGATTTCCAAAAAAATATGAACTGAACCCCCCCCCCAAAAAAAACCAAACAAACAAACATTAGGGACGATTACAAGACTGATCTCTCCATGTAAATGACTCCAATCCATGTAGGCAACACCTATCAGTAGAAAGAAACTTGCCCAGATGACAAGTTTATTAGCACAAGAATGAGGTAGTTGCGTTTAGCTATGGAACCTCATTCAGTGCCATGGAACATGAGAACTAGTGATAAAGAAGAGTGTCTCTCTAAATATATGTAGAATACATCTACCACACAACTGAACAACCAAATCATACATCATAGACAGCATTAAGAAGCATGACTTCTAGGGTAGAATGAAATTACAGGTAGGCATATCTCACTTAAAAATGTACCACAGCAATCTTAATACAACAAGACCTTGTTAAATATCTTGTAAAGCAGGATCATTTCATCTGAGGCTATAGCAGACTGCTGCTGGAAACTCTTGGAAGTAGCTTCCTACTTTTCATTTAGTGTAACTTGAATATCTACTTCCCAATGAATACCAGGCGTGAGTTTTGATGGGCTACAAAAATAGCTTATCCCAGCATGCAAGAACATGCATACAGAAAATTTCTACATGATATTAAATTACTTACTTGTTCACAGGCTAGAAATATCACAACATCACCTCTCCTTTTGGAATTATGAATGTCAAAAAGCAGCCTTAAAGCAGAAAAGAAATAATCTTTTTGAATGCCAGAGGTATATGCAACTTCTGTCTGGTACTGGCTTCTCACTCTTATGAGAGGTACAGCGCCATAATATGCCTGCAATTTGCTGGACAACTGAAGAGATGTGATTACAATTAGCTTCAGCTCTGGCCTCAATATCAAGACATCTTTAAGGAGTCCAAGCAGTACATCTGTGGGGACAGTCCTTTCAAGCACACAATCTATGATGATGATTCCATAACTGCTCAGAAGGGGACTGGACATCATTTCTCTTTGAAGCATGTCATCTGTACTGAATCTGTAACCATGCAAAACAAAGAAATGTTACTAAACTAAACTAAACATTAAGAGACTACACAGGTTGGGGTAAGCAAAATAAACCCTTTAAGCTACATGGGATTGGTCAAGGCATTTCCTCCAGAAACCGTGCTCCATGAACGAGTTAACACAGGGCAGCAGGAATGTGTCTGAGTGAGGGAACTGCAGCAGATAGGATGTGCCATGTCAAGGTTATGCTGCCACACCTGTAAAAGGCCACAATAGGGTTGCCAGGTCTGGGTTGGAAAATACCTGGAGTTTTTGGGGGTGGATCCAGGAGAGGGTGGAATTTAGGGAGGGGAGGGGCCTCAGCCTCATACAATGCCATAGAGTCCACCCTTCAAAGCAGCCGTTTTCTCCAGGAGAGCTAATCTCTGCCAGCTGGAGATCAGTTGTAAAAGCAGAAGATCCCCAGGCCCCACCTGGAGGCTGGCAACCCTAGGCTACAATCCAATGCACCCAGTGACATCAAATTCCATTGACTGCAGTAGATGGTGAGTGTGCAAAGTTCTCAGCCAACTTATGGAGACCCAGGCAAGGGGCTTTCAAGGCAAATGAGAAGCAGAGTTGGCTTGCTATTGCCTTCCTCTGCAGAGTCCTCCTTGGTGGCCTCCCTTCCAAGTTCTGAGCCTGGGCTGTACCATGCTGCCTTCCCTCTCGCAGTAGATCTTAAACATGTGGAAATACATGCTAGACAGAGAGCACAGAGCTGATCTATGTTCACGAAAATGGCAGTCAATAATCTAACCGTTTTTTCAGAGTAGGAAAACAAATGTGACAGAGCTTGAGAAAATTTTGCAGTTTGCTTAAGCTTGAGAACACTCTGCAATTTGCTTATTCTATTTCAGATTACATATTAAAATGCTGGCTTGAATCCCACTGATAGTCCCACTGGGAGAAAGAAGATCAGGGTGAAGATTCAACCCGTCCCCTCCTAGTCTGAGGCTTCTGCAGGGGTGCAGTATGAGCTCAGTATGCCCTCTGATGGACTCATCACCAAGGAGGCAGAGATGACCTTTGCTCAACAGCCCACCAGCCATGGATTGTTGAACCAACTTCCTTTTGTACCACTAGTGCCAGCCAATCTCGTCACATCCACATATTAGTAAAATGATATTTTACTATTTAGTGGCTATCGATATAGATAGAAGTATGATTGTTGCTCCTATGGAAGCCATATTTAAAGAAAATGTGGTCGCACAGAAGATTATTAGATTATATCCTTATTTATAACATTCAAAATAATTATGTATAATGTTGTATATGCTTCTTTATTAATTTATTGCTTTTAAAAATAACATTCCCTTGTGTTCTAGGAAGAGTGATAAACATCCAAAAGGAAACAAAATTATCTAAAATAAAATGCTCTCATATATGTTAGATATGAACTTGCTTCATATCATAAATTGTCAAGGGATTGTCATCCAAGCTGATAATCCTTTATTATAAAGAAGAAATGATGGGCAGGATGTGTGGTTGGAAGGAGACCAGATATACTGCAGAAATGCTGATGACATATGCATTTGAGTGTATGCATGTACACTCTTTGTGCACACATAGCATCCTCCTACAGGACCATCACTGGTGTGTGTGTGTGTGTGTAATGTCTAGGTTTGACCCTCAGCTACAGTTGCTAGCCATTCTGATGTCACAACACCTCTTCTGGTGTGACCTCAGAAGTGATGTCATTGCATCAGTGCAGCATGCTAGTATTCCCCACAAGAGACCTGCATATGTCTTTATTGGCTACACTAGAGTATGATATTGGTCAAATTTGAGTGTGATGCTGAAGTGTCATGGGATCTTGGGAATTTGCTTTGTATATTGAAGCAAGTATATATCAACATACAAAGCTTGTAATTATCAGAGAGGCTAAATATAAATGCACCAACCTCAAGATTGTTTCGGTGTTACAGCAGTTATCATAAGGAACCACATAACCCACTTCATGACCAATATTGACATCCATCTCATCAGCAACTCTCAGTGCCAACCACACTGCAGCATGCTTACATGTTTGTGTGCAAACAATTGCTCCATGTTGAAAATGGGAAGCAAGAGAATATTCAGCACACCACTGAGGTACCTTGAATGTAAAAAAAAAGACAGACAAATTGAATCAATCTACAAAATAAACACATGTTGGGGTTTTTTTTCTTATATGTTTTGATTATAAGAGATGTCCCAAGTGCTCCTATGTTACTTGCTAGCTGTCTGGCTACTAGCAACTGAACAGTTCAATAAGAGGAAATTATCTTCCAGGATAAATGTCAAGACCTGGAGTCAGTTAAGTGGTCAAACATGAAGTGAAAGGCAGTTCTGGGAATTCCTTGTTCTGCACTTGATTAGTTGGAGTACATTAGAGAAGTGACAGGAATAGCCTCTGGGGAGAAGAGGACATCTACACTCTTGTTCTTGAGCTCTCTGTTGTTTGCTTGGTTTAATAGTGTTATGTTGCAGCAACCTCTGGCCAGAGCCACATTGTCTGCCTGTACTTCCTACAGGGCTCATTTATGGCTCTATGATGATTTTAGGGCAGTCGAAGGAAATGACCATATGCCAGGAAGACGTTAGCAGCCAACAGAATTTTTTAATTTGAAGTAGAACAACTGTCTGTATGTATCATGGTAACTGTAGTACTTGTAGTAGAATTCCATAGTGGTTCTAATTAGGGATCGACATGAACTGAAAAAAATGCAGTTTGCAAACCACAGACCATTACAAATTTTTAGCCACCTCACAAACTGGTTTGGTTTGTGATGTTAATGAGGCAGTAGAATGACCCCCCATTTTGCTAGAGACACCAAACTCGCAGAGACGCCAAACTGTCATTTCCCCAGAAAGCACTTTCCAGGGGGCACCTTCTTTGGCAGGGGCATAGCTCAGACCCTGTAAATCCAGTCCTCACCAAACTTGGAGGGCAGGTAGTGGAGAGTCAGGCAGAGTTCCCCTGCAAGTTTGGTGTCTCTAGCTTGCACGGAAACTGCTCTATAGCATCCTGAACCTCCTGAACCTGCGCCTGTAAAAAATGACTGCTGCGTAGGTTCAGGAGTTTATTGAATGGATCCTGTACAGTCTAGAGACACCAAACTTGGAAGGCATGTAGAAGAGCATCTGAGGAAGCCCACTGTGAGTTTGGTGTCTCTAGACTGCACAGGATCTGTTCTATATACTCTTAAACCTCCTGAACCTGCTGTGGTCATTTTGACAGATGTAAGTTCAGGAGGTTCAGGAGTATATAGAATGAATCCTGTGCAGTCTAGAGACACCAAACTTGGAGGGCATGTAACGGAGCATCCAGGGAAGGTCCACTATGAGTTTGGTGTTTCTAGCTTGCACAGGATTCGTTCTACGCACTCCTGAACCTGCGCCTGTCAAAATGACTGAGGCGCAGGAGTGTATAGAATAGATCCTGTAGAAACTAGAGACATCAAAGTCACAGACGATCTCCCTCAGATGCTTCACTACATGCCCTCCAAGTTGTTGCTTTGAAGTTCTGTAAACATTTTGACTGAGTGCAGACAGTCTGTCTCGAAATGTCTCTGCTCACAAACTGGCATGAACCTCTATGAACAGTTTGAAAGTTCGTGGACAATTTGTGCCAGCTGACCTGCCATGAATTTGACTTTGTGAAGCATGAACCACCCAAAATTTGTCATGAACTTTAATTTGTGAGCTGGTTCATGCCCATCCCAAGTTCTAAGATCTTGTACTTTGTGGCTAGCACAGAGGTTTAAGAATGACACATGTAGCCTTAGAAAAAAGGACGAGGAAACCCACCCATTAGCTCCTCTCCAAGGTGCATTTAACACAAAATGTGTTTATACACCATCATATAGTGACTATTCCCTATCAGGTGATGGCATAAACTCATCTGTTATTATCCTACCTTACTTTCTGCCTCATCTGATCCCAACATATTACGAACAGAAGTGTTGCTTACACATCTTGGTTTGTTTTCCCAGTAAAATTTCTTTTCTGTCAGAGAGCCAAGTCTGAGTTCTCACAGTACAGAACAACAACAACAACAAAAAGGCGGAGCAGTGTTTTAAAAGTCCAGATAACTATGCTTATTGATGTGTGGAATGCAGTTATGGGAATGTAACAAGCACCCATGGGAGAGTATTTATAAAACGAGTGATGACTAATGTAACCCCCAAACTCCACTAGTGCCATTCTGTGAGGGCTGTTTTCCAGTTTTAAAACATTCATTACTTCATGAAGAAGCACTCATCCAGCCATGCTTCTTTTTAATGGAGGCAGCTCACAGTTCCACCATCACTCCTTAAACCCAGTGGGAGCGCCACTGCCCAAGCTGAGTGGACACTGCAGCAACTTAACATTCTCCAGGAACTGTGTGTTCCAAATCCATCAGAACACAACCACTTCTCAATTCTGGGAGCTTTGACAGAGAACAGGAACAGCTCATAGAACTGGTGTGAATGGCACGTCAGTTATGTAGCACTGCACTAACTCTACCTCCTTTTCTTCATGGAACAGAGCAGTGCTACATGGAAAACTTCTACAGAGTAGGGCTTTTGAGGGCCCTAGCTTACAGATATCTACAAGTGGAATGTGTTTATACAATTATGCAAGTGAAATATTTTTCATTTTATAGTCTGGAATAAGATTACTTTGAAAAAAGGTTATGGCACAAAGGTTGTTAATGTATTGGCTGAGGAATTAAGAAAACAGCAAGGCACCATTAACACATTTATGTGGGTTCGAGGGGGGGAATAATTCTGGTACATCGATTTGTTTGACTGTCATTCCAAGGGCCAAATTAGACATTACACAAGAGACACATAAACAGCCTCATGATATTATTTTAATGAAAAACAATAATAAGAGCTGCAATTGGGAACACAAGAACCGTGGGGAAGGGAAACATACACCCCCGCCCCGGGCTGTTTTTCCATTAAAAATTACCAACCAAGTTGCTTTTCTCCCACAGGGAAGAATCACAGATCCTGGCTATTCCTCCTCTTAAGCGGGTACTTTCCTATGGCTGCTTTTCATAGAACCCCCCCCCCCCCAAGAAACTGTTTAAATATCTACTGTGTTACTTCAGTGTTGACCTGAGTGTCATTGGACCAACAAGTCATATGTACATTTTTGTTTTAGGATTCTGGAGGGTTAAACTGTTTATATTTATTTCAAATAATTAGAAATCTATCACTCAAATCTTTAGGAATCTTTAGGACTTCGGTGCAACTCAATTGTGCTGCTATTTCAGTTTCAAGAGGGTCTTACTTCACAATGAAATTATTTATTTACCAAAATATTTGTACCTCACCTTTTTCTTGTCACTCAAGGTGTCTTACAATTCCAAATTAAAACCATATACAATACAATTAGCCAGCCAGATCAGCCGAATCAACCCTGGTGATCAATGGCGTGACAGATGTCGCAGCCAGATCGCCCACACATCTGCTCTTTAACTGATCCCCATCAAAGAAGGGCATTTATGCTGGCCAGATTTAACGTACTGCCATCAGCCATCTTCTCCAGAATTTAGACGATGTCCCTGTAGCCTGGGTGCTATTGAATCTGTTTCCCATGTTCTATTAAATTGTCCATTATACATTAAGATTTGAGAAAAAATTCTGAACTCCCTTCTCTGTACATGGTGTGGCCTTCCTGACAGTGTCAAGGCTCAGCGGTTACTTTCTGGACATAACTATCTCATAACCTCTAATGTCGCTTGTTTTCTCCAGTCTGCAATTTGATTCAGGGGAACTATTAATTGATCTATTTCATTTTGGTTGGCCTTACAACTGCTTTGTTACCTCAATGTGTTTTTAATTTTTTTAATGTACTTTTATCTTTGACATGCCAATAAAGGTTGCCTGTCTGTCAATACAATTAAACCTCATAAACCCTTTTCTCCAAGAAAAAGCCTGCAGCTTCAACCTCATTAAAAGCTCTAGCAAACAAAATAGCCTTACATTTCTTTCTGAAGAGTTCTAACAACAGTGCCTCCCTCATGCTCAGGGAGCCTATTTCATGAGGTAATGAAAAGGACTGGACTGTAGTAAATTCCAAGTGGGCAACTTTATGTGGGGGAACAACTAAAAGGTGGCAACTGCAGGACTTTAATCAATGCACAGGAACATATGGGAAGAGAGAGGTTAAATCACCATTTAATCAGTTTAAGGCTTAAATGCAGTAGGCTACTACTGAGCCAAGTGGGATTTGTATATCATTCCCTTTCTGATGATGCTCCATTGGTTACCAGTCAGTTACAAGGTTAGATTCAAAGTGCTGGCTATCACCTACAAAGCCCTTAAAGGCACTGTACCCACATATGTGCAGGTCTGCCTCTCCTGCTATGTTCTGCCGCAACAGCTCCACTCATTGAAACAAAGTCTTCTGAAGATGCCACCCTGTAAACAGTTTAAATTGGCCATTCCCCATTCATACACATTCTCTGTGGTGGCTCCTACACTGTGGAATAGTCTGTCTTGAGGGTATTAGGAAGGCCCTAACACTTCTAGTATTTTGCAAAACAGAGTTCAGAAGGGTATTTTTTAAAGAAAGAACAAAGCTGCAGTGTAATGGCTCAGTTCAGGAGGTAACTTTATTAGGGATAAAGTCTTTCCTGCAATGAGGTGCTGGAGCCTAGTGTTGCTCAGTTGCCTGCAAATCAGTGCTCGATGCAATGCTGGAGTCGGTGTTGATGTCGCTCATTGGAATCCCACCTTCGTCGCCAGTATAAACTATTGAGTCCAGAGACGTGTTGTAGTGAAATCAGCTCATAAGTTTATTGATGGTACAAATCCCGACTGCTGAATGGGGCTTGGGGGTCTGATTAAATACACATCTAAACCGCACTTCCGGCCTTGCCCAAACTTCCTGATAGGGTTACTCATGAGTCACCATAAACCATAAGTCCCCCGGTGGATCCTGGGTGGCTGACTGGTCTAATTTACAATCCGGCCGGGCTATTGACTTCCAAGGCAAAGCTCGGTAGCTCGGCTGGCCAGGTGTGTTTTCCTGACCGCGTGCACGGCCGCCATTAGGACACAACACTGCCTTAAACAGATATGATCATATGTGTTGTTCTGTTTTCCCCCTGTTCTATAATCCCAGCCCAACCACCTTATGCTGGTTTACCAGGAATCTTTGCCATTGGATTCAAATGTTATCTTGTTACTTGCTTACAGATCATGTGATATTATCAAACTTTGTAATATGCCTACTGATTGATCATACTTTTATCATAGTTGTAATCTGCCTTGGGTCCAGTGAGAAAGGAAGACATAATAACAATAACAATAATAGCAACAACAACAACAATTTTAAATTGAAATAACTGAATGTCAGTTATTGTCAACTGGGCAGCTGTTCAGCTTGAACTACCAAAAAAATTAGCTTGTCTAGAATTTCTAAACACAACTCTATCCACACATAGTGTTGAAGTTGCACACATGCCTTTTGTATCAGATTTACTAATTTGTGCCAGAAAATATGTAGGTACTTTTGGACTCAGAATGAACAACATTCTTTACACTTTTTCAAGTTTTACAGCAGTTAAGTTTAGCTTGAGGTTCTTGTTAATTGCTTTTTGCATATTACGAGCAATTCATTAACTGAAGCTCCACGGTTCTCAAACATAAAAATTTGGGTTTTTCTTAGTCTTTAGACAGATTTCCTGCTGGTACCAAGGAAGACTGCGGGGCTAAAAGTTTTAAAAGATTATTACTTTCATTATAACTATGATGAATTAAAGTGCAGATTTCAGGAAGTGAGAGCACATTTACATTTTCAAAGTTCAGCCAGAATGCCACCTGGGTGGTTATGAAGCAGTATATAATCACAAAATACCATTCTGAGAAATCAAGTAACATGCTGAGGATTGTAAAAAAAAACCCCACACCCCCACACCCAGACCTTTAATGTGTAAACTCATGCCCAAGGTAGACTTAAGGTGATAGCTGTTTGGGGTGCCTTAATTCTTTCACAGCAGTGTCTTAGCCAGCCAATCGTTGGACTTGGACCATGGGGGCCTGGATTCAAATCTGTGCTCAGTCACCAACTGAAAAACTAATCTACTTCAATGACCCATTGTGAGCATTCAATGGAGGTGGGGACATTGTACGATGCCCCAAGATCCTTAGAAGAGTAACGTAAAAAATGCAATATAACTAAATGACTAATAATAGTAGTTACATTAGCACAGCTGAGAGTTCAAATGAGGATGGGTGTAATTAGTTCCTTTTCAACAAAGTCAGAGCTGCCTAATAACCATAACCCTTTCCCCTGCTTATTTTAGCACCACCCCATGTGACATGCAGCTTGTGTACTCTTTGCAGGTTCCTGAAGAAAAGGATGGAAGCACAACTTAGTCCTCATATCAGGTACAACTTGTGAGAGAGGAGGAAATGCCAAGTGTTTTGGAGTCTGTGACAGAGGAACTCTTAACCAGATCCTGACACTACTGTTCTCTCAGGGCCAGTTTCAAAGACTGATGAGGCTGCGCATTTGCCAGGGATCCTCTAGTCACTCGAAGAACAATGCCATTCTCACTACGGGTGGCACACCCAATGAGATCAGAGATAGCATAAGAGAATTCTCATTTCACACGCTTGTCTTTTCCAGAAGTCCAAAAAGAACGCCTTGCCGAAGGATACCAAAATCTTAGAGCCATAACTGAGTTTTCTTGCAGCTCAGTCCTAAGAGAACTATAGTTCCCTAGAATGTGATAAAATTATTCCAGTACTAGCTGATGTCTATAAAATGCCCTGCATAATTGTGAAGGTGGTCATGAATTTCCGATAAACCACCTCTGCTCTGGGATGAACATGAGGAAAGAGATGGGGAGGGGAGGAGAAAAGCACATTCCTTACAGGATACCACAGGGTAGGGAAGCAATGCTTCTCTAGCCTGAGTTCCTGACCGCTGAATATTCAGTACTGTATGAGCCCTCCTGTCCTTCTGCTCAAGCAGGGGGGTGGGGGGGGGAGTAATAATAGGATTGTGCAATTCTTGGATTTTGTTTTCATTACAGCCTTTATTACTCACCTTCATTACAGTTCCCTCCCTTTTACTGTGTGGTATGTGGATAGGCCAGCACCAAGGTTGAGGCTGCTGCTACCCTGGCCAGGCAGGGGGCCAGTGGGACAGCACATAATGTCAGACACTCTGGGGACAAAATTTCCCAGAATGCCCTTAGGGCACAGTGCCTCAAACACAATGGAAATATATTTTCAGCTGGGGAGCCATTTTGGTCTGCAGTAGACAAGCCAGACTCAAGTCCAGTAGCACCTTAAAGACCAAGAAAATTCCCAGGGCATAAAATTCCAAGAGCCAAAGCTCCTCCATTCCTACTTGCATCTGACTAAGGGAGCTTTGACTCTTGCAGGCTCATACCTGGGATTCTGTTGGTCTTTAAGGTGCTACTGGACTTGAATCTAGCTCTTCTACGCTGGAAAGAATATCAGAGCTGCAGAGAGACAGATTCTCTTCCTGCCTGCCCATGATGGTCCATTGGCCTCCTGCCTGACAGTGACCCAACCTGAATCCACAGAACACAGAGAGTGAGTGAATGGAACAGAGTGAGTGTTGTGAATGTCAGGTCTGTAGAATCTTTCCCTCTGTGTCAATCTTAACATTGCAACTCAGACAGACCATACACCAGAATAATGAAGTAAAACGGATATTTACTAATGTCATTGGTATTTTTAAACATTTTTTTTAAAATCCCCATGAGTTAGAAACCCAATGTACAAATCCCAGTGGACAACTTTGTGCACAGAACATGACAACCTGAGCAGGGAGATGGCCCCTCCTGCCTTGAGGGCCTGGGCAAGAAGACTGAGAAGCTCTTCTTTCCCTGTGCAAGTCTAACAGGGTCATTCTAAGCAGGTCTACTCAGAATCATACTCAGGTCTATTCAGTGGGCTTATTCCCAGGAAAGTTTTCTTAGGATTGCATGGCAAATGGACTTGGACAACTTGTTCCGAACGAAGGGTAGAAGAGACTCCCCCACCAACCCACAGCATTGCCTCAACAATCCAACTCTAGACAGGTGCAGCAGTTGGAGGGACTGGTTCCATGGGGCTGCCCCCTCCCTTCATAGAAGGGTAAACAGAGAGCTGGTGGAAGTAATACTGTTGCTGCACCATCCATCCACTTCATATTGTGCATAATATCTAGATGGAAGTGCTGCCTGCCTTTTTAATATGTGATCACTAATACCTGCTTCAATAAATCAAAGAATGTAATCCTTTTCCCGTAGTCATATTTTAGTTGATTCCTGTGCCTAATATGCAGGTACCAAATTATCCTACTGAGATCAATGGAATTTATGTGTGTATCACTTAAGCTGAGAGTTGCAGTGTAGGGGGACTTGCATGTATAAACTTCATAGAAATTAATGAGAATGTTAGAAAGTTTTTGAAAGTTCAAAGTCCCTCTCAGCTCTATAAACTGCAAAGGTATGGGGCAGGTTTGCTAGGTCCTGCCTTTGGGGCTGGGACTCTCCTTTTTGTCTCTTCCAGTTCAACAATTTATTTTGATATCGCTAACATCAGCGAAGTTCCTGCTTTACTATGCTCTTAATTTATAGTGTAGTCTTATAACATACAGAAATCATGGCATTTAAAATCAAAATTATTTTTTTAAAAGCATTTTAGTTTTATTTGACCTTTGTTTTTAAAACCATAAACATATGGCTTTACAATGTCATTTTCCCATTAACCATTGTTAATATCATATATCTAATTCTGAACCCATGCAGATCAAAAACCCCAAGAATGGGGCCAGGTACACATAAGATATATTTCTCCATAGACCTGGGACATAAGCCTTTACACAGAGAATTATTAAAATGTAGAATTCACTGCCAGAGGATATAGTGATGGCCACAGGAATAAACAGCTTTAAAAGGGGATTAGAAAGATTTGTAGAGGATAGATCTATTAGGGGCTACTAGCCATGGTAACTGAGGGGAACCTCTATGTTCAGAGGCACCAAATCACTGAATCCCAGAGCCATGAGACAACATCAGGGGAAGGTCTCAGCCTCTATGCCATGTTATTGGCCCTCCAGAGGAACTGGTTGGCTACTATGGCTGCGATCACACGTTCCTTTAGATCCGACATAGGTGCGAATGCCTGAGAAATCTAAAGGGAGCGATCAGACAGCAACATCTGGGAAGCATCCTGCAGTCATCGGCAAACCGTGCTGCTCCACCATGGATGTGGAGTTAAAAGACACTGAGGAAAGTCCGGAGTTATCTGGATAAGGCAGGCCATGGGCAGACTTTCCCCTGTCTGATCACTCAAGCACGCTCTCATGCTGTCGGGATGGTTTGATCAGGCCATCAGGCCTCTGTACCATGTTTTTCTCCCCCCTTCACAGTATGCACATCATCGCATACTCCATAGGGGGCCCTCAGTGTGGAGGTATGATTCCTCAATTGCTCGTTTATGCGCAAGGGAAACAAATGGCAAAAAACCACAACCACAACTCACCCACGGTTGTGTCTGATCACACAGTGACGGGCTGCATCCACAGCTTCAAAGGGCTGTGTGAACTCACAACTGCGTGTCAAATTCCTCCAAAGGAAACAGCCTCTATTCCCCTGCGCTTCAACTGGCGCATGTGACCACAGCCTATGTGAGACAGGATGCTAGATTAGATGGACCATTGGTTTGATCCAGCAGAGTTCTTTTTATGTTCTTATGACACCCTGAGGGATGCAGAAAAATATAAATGAAAAAACCCCTAACATTTTAACAAAAATATCAAGATCTTGTGATGCTACATTAGGTGGTGGTGGTGGTGGTGGGGACAGCAGGAGCTGATTGTCAGGAGTGCCTCTGAAGACCTGCCTCCTGTGGACATAAGTGTGGTGGAGGATCAGTCCCCAGCTCCAGAGGAGCCTCCACCTGAACCAGAGGAGGCTCAGGCAAGCACCTCTCAGGGCATTACCCCAGCAGCAGCTGAGCCACAGCCAAGCTCAAGCCCACCTGATTCACCTCCTTGGGTGGAACGGCTAAAGTCACAATCCAGGCAAGACTTAGCTGCTAGGAGAAAAGAGGCACACATGCGTAGTCGCAGATCACTCAGCCCTGAGTTTTAGAGGGAGCTGGAACCTCACTGCCAGCTGCTAACAAGCACAGGAAGTGACTGGGTATTTAGGCACAGCACAGCACAGCCTGGGTATTTAGGCACAGCACAAAGACCAACAACTTGTACTAGCAACAGGTCATTCTGGCTAAGCTCTGCACCTGCTTGGCTCACATCAGCTAAACCTGATTCTGGACCTTCTGGTTTGTGACTCCGGCTCTGTCTGACTTCGGCTTGATTCTGGACCCTCTGGCTCGTGACTTCAGCTCTGTTTGACTTTGGCTTTTGGTTGACTCCTTGGACTGGTTTGCTTGTGAGTTTCTCTCTCTGACCTTGGCTTGGACTGACTCTGCTTTCAGCTTGTGTTTTGGACTTGGTAATTCATTCCTGATTTGGCTTGACTTTGGACTGTCTTGGACTTTGACTTGGTTCCTGACCTACTAGCACCCAGCCCATGACACTGATGCCATATGTGCCAGCAAGGCAAGCGGCCAGGCACACAGATGGGCAAACACTGTTGGCCCTGCTGCTGGCATTGCAGGTGAGAGGGTGAGCAAAAGGAGCCAGTGCTGCAGGCATAAGCCAGGCAAGCAGAGGGAGCAACACTGCAAGTGAGAGGGTGGTAAGTGGGACCTACTGCTGCGTGATCCGGACAGACAGACAGCTCAAAACACCCACTTGTATAGTAACAATACACAATAATGTATTATGTGGGAAAATACAAAGTTGGGCACTAGCTCCATGTACTAATATCTGGCCTTTTTGCCTTTTGACTTCTCCAAAACCCCTTGGCAAACTACTTTTAAAATCCAACAGAATTCTGAATGCAATTTTTGATGCAGCATCATGTTCAAAGACAAAAAAATCAAATCCCCACTGGGTGTGTACAAGTCCTTATGCATGCTGTAAGCCACTCTCTAGTTTTTAACTACCTAGATCCTAAAGCATTGTGAATGTGACATGGAATTAAACACTAGCATGAGGAATAACCTCTTTGCCTGGAGTTAATATTGAACCAGAGATTTGAGGTATTCAGTATTCTCATCATCAAATGGTTTTGAGCAGATCTCCGTAGGCACATAAAACCAAACAAGAAAAATTTATATATCAGTAACATTAAAAAATTAAAGCATCATAATCCTAAAAGTTTAGCTGAAAAATTCATACCACATATTGTTCATATACTAAAATTGGGCAGCAATACTAAATTCCAAATATTTTAATCCTTGAACTTTGCAGCTGAAGTTTTTGAGCACTGAGCTTTACAAGCCTTCACAAAAAACCAAGGGGTGACTACTAGGTAACTACACTATATGTATGTAATTATATGCTCTGGGTAATAAGATATTATAGTCCAAAATGAACATTATTTCAACTAGTAGTTCCAAAATAGAAGGACCCCTGAATTTGTAAAAGTATATAAGCAAATGTTAGTAATTAAATTAAAACATTATTGTCATTGTGGTGATCCCTCTTGAAACTATAACAGCAAGAATGCAACAATCCAACATTTAATTCTGGTTCATAACATATTGCAAATTCTCTGCATCAAACACCCACCTGGGAGCTCTTGCCTGTTCTGGCATCTCCTGAAACAATCACAATCTGATGATGATGCAGACTTTCCATGAAAGCATATTTCATTTGCCAGATAGGAAGTTCCTCTCTTTCTTTGAGAAGCTTGTAATAACGGGAAGAGAATGGCAATCTGTCAAAAGGATTAATCTCTAAATCTTCTGCACATTTCCCTATCCTTTCCTCCTCCATCTCCTCCACATCAGTAGAATCAAATAATTCTGAAGAGCACAGCTTCTCAGAGGAAAAGGATAAACAGTCCATCTCTCTTCTTCATATATTATTTCCAGCGATGAAGCACTAGTGCTGGAACTTTAATGAAGACATTTGCACTGATAAATCACTAAAGTCTTGGAAACCTAGGACAAAAAATAAATCCACACTCATCTGGTCCAGATAGAGAACTCCCCAAACTTTCAGGTCAAAAGTTTAACAAAGTTTCAGTCTTCAGGCTTTATTTTCTCTTTGCCTTCTTTGTTTTCTCCTTGTCATCTCTGAGGGCCTTGAGGATGATTGGTCAGAAAATACATTTGAGAAAAGTTTACATACCCACAGTTAAAATGAGTCACCCAAGAAGAAACAGTTTAGCAGAAACCGATTACTTTCTGCATATTAAATTAGTGGACTGTTGCTTCAACTCAAACCATTAATAATGAGTTGGTGTAGTTTTTTTCTCTCTCCCCACACTGTAGTCTCCCTCTCCAGTTGGGAAAGTGATTAAGGACTCTGCTGAGCCTCCCCTTTGTCACATGTGTCTGCATCCTGATTCATTGTGAATAGAAGGCTACGGGGTGAGATTATTGTGGTTGATTGTGAAGAGGGTCACGTGGTTGCTTAATACCATCACAATAGATTGTACCACTGGATATGGAGTGCAAAACTGGCAGGGCTTTGTGCAGGAGCCAGAAAAAGTCTCATTAGGAGACATTAAGCCAAGCATTCAAAACACTCTGCATTTAATACAATCTGCAATTTTCTGGGACATTTCAAAGAGGGGGGCATTGCTTAAAATATATTGATAAATAATCTGCATTGTTGAATTACGAAACTAGATTTCCCCCCTGAATTAATTCAAGAACCTTTAGGTACAGGGACATGGGACTCCCCAGATGGCTCAGTTTTAGGATCAGGATGCTGCTATAATCCTTACGTGTGCAGTTATTTGGCTCATACTGATTTTTGTTGGTACACATGACTGACCCAGACTGGAATGTGACCAGCAAAAGTTGTATAGTTTGCATTTTACTTCCTTTGTTTATACCTCACCTCTCTCCCCAGTGGATATTCAAAGCATCTTACATCAGTCTCTCGTCCACTTGATCCTCACAACAATGCTGTGGGGTTGTAAACTGAGACTGTGACTCGCCTAAAATGTACTTTCTTTATGGTATAGTCCTCCTTTCTCACTTGGGCTCAAAGCAGATTACAGACTCCAACAAGGTTTCATGGCACTGTTGGGATCTGAACCTGAGTCGGTGCATGTGTGCATCCTGGGGAAAAAGGGGCCTGCCTATTTCTTGCGCTTCTGTTGGTGTTACTCAGTACTGAACTGAGAATAGGAAACCACCACCTAGTGAGCCTTCCAATTTAGCAACCAATGTATTGCTGGCATTTTCATAGTGGTATTTCTCTTTTCCTTAATTTCAAAATTCAGTGTTAAAGTAAGTCTTATTTCTGCACTAAGAAAAGCTGAATGCTGCGACCAGTACAAACTAAGACAACATTGGCAAATTTGACTAATCTGTGTAAAAAAACCCCCCTGTTCTTGCTTCCCAGGGGGAGGGGCAAGCAGCTGCTGAGTTCTGAAGCGTTATCCCCTAATCATGTGATTCAGGCAGAGGTGATGCTAACAGTCATCCCAATAGTCTTTCCAGATGGGTAGCTGTGTTCAGGGGCGTAGTTTTGAAAGTGCCGGGGAGGCGGTTTATGCGTGCGTGCGCGCGCCGGGCTGCTCCAGGCCGCCCCCGCCCCCGCCCCCGCCCCCGCCGCTGCTCTCCCGGACCAAGCGGGGAGTGGGAAGTAGGTGGGGAGAGCGGCTCTGGCGGCGGTGCGGGGGAGCGGCGGCCAGGCGCGCGGGCGCTCCATTTCCGGGGGGGGGGGACTCAATCTCCCCCCCCCCCCGGGAAATTTCCGGCGTGGCCCGCGCCCTAAGCCTCCTCACAGTTGACCTCGGTGGTTGTGTTAATCTGTAGCAGCAAAATAAAACAGAAGCCCAATGACATTTTAAAGGCTAATAATTTATTGCAGGACAACTGCGAAAACTTATGCTGGAATAAATGTTTAAGGTGCCACTGAACACCTGTTTGATCCCCAATAGTCATTACTTGTCAATCATTTTAGCATCAGCCCATTCTGGTTTCTGCACTATTACCAGGAAATACCAGTACATATTCATTACCATCTGCCTTGGAATTCTCAGGATGCAGCTCAAAACACCTACTTTGGTTCTTTTGCCATATAGGTGTGGCATTATAGAAAGAAACCCATGCCACAGTAGTGATAACACTATACACCAACATGTCTTGTAGGAAATATTTCATCATTCCAAACTGTCCATCCTGGTGGTGGGGAATTCTTCCTGCTCCCTTCAAATACTCTCACGTGAAAGTTTTTTTACATGTTTATGCTAGAAACTGAGAATGAGCACCTATGTGAATGAGGGTGACGGGAAACGATTTCCTTAGCAGGCTGGCTTATCAAAACGGAGTTTTGTGGCTTTAAAGACTAGTTGCCTAACACACTTTTTTTTTTTCCGTCCAGTGTCACTTTTAAGACCACCAAAGTTTTATTCCAGGTATAAGCTTTCGTGTACAAGCGCACTTCTTAAAGGCGCCACTGGACTTGTTCCGCTGCTTCAGACCAACACAGCTGCCCACCTGAATCTAACTGGCTTGGGGGGGGGGGGTTGTTTTGTTTATGGTATAACACGAAACAAATCCAGCTCTGGTCACACCGAAGGCCACCTTATCTACGGTACCGACACCATCATGCCTTAACGCTTCCCACGACCTGGCAAGTTTTCTGGACTTCCAACAAAACAGACTCCGGCGGTGAGAGAGGAGGCGGGGTCTGTCCTCTTCTCTCCACCTCCGCCCTTCCTCGCGCCCTTTCCATTCCTCCCTTCCAACCTCGCCGGGCGGGCCGTTGCGCTGCTATGGCAACGGAACTCTTGGCGCGGCCTTGCAAGGTGGCGGCGTCGAAAGCGAGGAGCGCTCATGGAGCCATCTGTAGGTGAGGGCAGGGGGGCAGGACGGACGGGCGCGGAGTCGTAAGGGCTTCACTGCATCGCTTCGGGCCAGTCGCTTGTGGGGCTGGCGAGCTTCCTGGCGTTGTTGATGGGTGTGTGTGGCGGGGAGGAACGTATCGACCTCTCGCTGAGTTCCTTGGAGGAAAGGCGGGAGGCAACCTTTATTAATAAGAATCAGTACTATAATTAGTTGCTTTGCGTGAACACTGGAGGAGTGGTAGGGATGAGAAAGCGCCATTACTATCTGCCACTCAGTTATAAGGCTTATGCTCCAGGAACATAGGAAATAAATAAATACAAGAGTATCTCTGAGCATGCAAAGAGTGTATTTCTCTCACTGTGAACTAATCAGTCCCATTCTACACCCCAGCCCCTGGATGTGGGAGAGATGCAGCCATAGTCAGAGGTAGGGTTGCCAGCCCCCCACCCCGGCCACTAGTGGGGGATGGGGGGTAGGGATGCCAGATCCAGGCTGAGAACAATTCCTGGAGATTTGGGGGTGGAGCTTGGGGAAGGACAGGGACCTCGGTGAGGTACAATGCCATGGAGCCCACCTTCCAAAGCAACCATTTTCTCCAGGGGAACTGATTTCTGTAGCCTGGAGATGAGCTGTAATTCCAGGGGATCCCCAGATCCCACTTGGAGCCTGGCATCTAGGATTAACATAGGATTGCAGTGTCAGAAACCATGTCCTTTGGCTCAGAGGACATGGTTTCTGACACTGCAATCCTATGCCGATAATTGGAATCATGGATTAGCCTGGAGAAACTGGATGGGATTACAGTTGACCATTTAGATTACCAATACCAGCATGTTAGTCCACAAAGTGGAAGAGAGAAACTGGAAGGGAGAATCATGTGTGGGTCAGTCTCTCATGGGACAATGCTAAAACAAGAATGAAAATCCCAAGGGAAAAGAAGAGGTTTATGGCCAGAATTTTGCCCCAGGAAGAAGTGGAGGGTGGATTAGGTGGGAAAGCATATCAACATTTGAAAATGTTTGGGTAATGTATCCCAGGAAGCTGAAAGACGGTGTGTTGTTGTTTGGTAGGGAACAAAATTATACATACAAACCTCATGGACTTGATTAGGAAACAATTGTACTTTGAAGCATCACTAAGGAAAAATAAGTAGTCTGTCATTTACATCATTCTACAAAATAATTGTGTAATGTATCACCGTTCCTTGTGTGTCTTTGTAACCCAGTGATCTAGTATGTCATTCTATCTTCGTTAGACTTGCAGTCTGCATTTACTCCACCATTAGTCCATGTAACAATCTATTTTCTCTCCACTATTCTTTCTGTGGCTCAAACTGCACATCCTGCAGTATTCCCCACTTGCTGCATGTATGAATAATCCACAAAGTAAATTTATTTCCATTTTTCTACTCATCGCCCCACTCAAACCGCCTTGTACTATGTCACAAAACTGAATAAGTGTGCTGGAGTAAGTTGCTTAAAGAACAAAAAGAAGTGATTCATGTAAATGAATAAAGGGGAAAGGGAATAGATGTCTCTCCTACTACAATCTGGAACAAAATTTCTGCTTCATCACAAATAGTGATAATTTAGCCTCTGGCTGTGATTAAAGCCTACATACCGTATCAACCATATCAACCAAGAGAAATATAGATAGACATCCTCTGGTTATATATAATTCTGTTTTCATCATGGACTCTCTTGAACATTCCACACACTCCAAAATCAGCTGGCTCCCTGACGTCCCTATCCACTGTCTGTGAGTACTTGCGTGCCATTGGCTGGGTGCTGGGTCTGCTCCTCTTCCCCGCCCACTCCTTCAGCCACTGTGCCCTGTCAGAATTTCTGGCAGATGGTTTTCTCTCTTGATGAAGACCAGTGTTCCCTCTAAGCTGAGTTAGTGTGAGCTAGCTCAGTTTTTTAGCCTTTGGCTCAGAGATTTTTGTCTCAGCTCAGGAAGGTTGACTCCAGAGCAAACAAATGTATGCAGGAGCCAAATCGCTGGCTCGCAACTTTAATGCCAGTAGCTCGCAAAGTAGACTTTTTGCTCACAAGACTCTGCAGCTTAGAGGGAGCATTGATGAAGACCCTTCTGCCTCCCTCCTGCATGGGACAAAGTGTTCCCTCAGTGGCTGTTGGAAGGTGTAACAAAATGGTAGTCACCTGTGTTTGTCAGATGGCTGCTGTCTGTGGTTGTTTGTTTAAAATGTTCCCCCATAAGGTTCAATTGAGCTGTAGTTTCTGAGAGGGGCCTGCAGGGGTATCACTCACTGGGTTGAATGGGGCTTCCTCATCTGCTGGCCCACAGTTCCCAGCTGCCCCAAGGCCAAAAAGTGCAGGAAAAGAGGGTGATGTGGCAGTCAGGGCTTCAGAGCACGGTAGAGGCTGCAGATGGAGTGATGGAAAGCTGAACAGTGAGGGGGGAAAGGTAGGTTGAGGCTTAACTGGGAAGGAGAATGGGTTGCCAACTCCAGGTGGGGAATTCCTGGAGATTTGAGGGATGGAACCTGGAGAGGGTGAGGTTTGAGGAAGGGTGGGACCACAGACAGGTACAATGCCATAGACTCTGCCCTCCAAATCAGCTATTCCCTCTTGGGGAACCACTGGATAAAATGGTGGACTCTGTGTCCTTATACCCTGCTGAGATGCATGCCCCCATGACAGCCAATGTGACGTGGCAGTCAGGGCTTCAGAGCACGGTAGAGGCTGCAGGTGTGAGGGGGATGGAAAGCTGAATAGTGAGGGGGAAATTAAGGTAGGTTGATGCTTGGCTGGGAAGGAGGGAGGGTTGCCAATTCCAGGTGGGGAATTCCTGGAGATTTGAGGGATGGAGCCTGGCGAGGGTGAGGTTTGAGGAGGGGTGGGGTCTCAGACAGGTACAATGCCATAGACCCTGCCCTCCAAACCAACAATTCCCTCTTGGGGGACCACTGTTGCCAATCTCCAGGTGAGGGCTGGAGATCACTCAGAATTACAACTGCTCTCCAGATGGCATTGATCAGTTCCCCTGGAGAAAATGGTGGACTCTGTGTCATTATACCCTGCTGAGGTTGCCACAGCAAATTGACGCTGAGTACCCAAGGCCTTGGCATTCTCCCAGAGCCTCTTTGTAGAGCCCGTTGTATTTATTTCAACAACGGGCCTTATTCCTAATAGCTCCATATTTCTCAAACTCTTGTCACAGATTTTGAGCAGTTTCTGATGCACCAGAAGCTGTGTGCATTTGGAGAGAAATCTAAGATCAGGTGTACTTTTAACTTCTTGGAGGAAAGATGAGATAGAAATGCACTAACTAACCAACTAGGTCAAGTATCGAGTAGTCAATAGTGATCTCAAAGGACCAAGGATCTGATTCAGTATAGGGTAGATTAATGTGTTCAGTCAGTCACTGTGGGAAGTGAGTAAGATTCCGAACAGATCTGGAGAAAAATGTCTTGTCTCTTTAATAAAAGCTTAATGTGTGGTAAATAATATCCCATTAAGCCTCAATTAAAGGGAAAGGACATTTTCCTTCAGGCAGTTGACAAGCCTAGAAGGGAGAAATCCTTGTTCTGAATGGACCAGAGTTCAGGTATCAGAAATGACATCAAGCTGTATCCTTTGTGTCAAGCCTGATCAGATGTTTTTTCAGGGAAACCACTGAAAAACTTAAAACCTTATAAATCTGTTAGTGTGCAGTTTATATCTATTGGTTCTTATACCTGCATCTTTCTCAGACTTAAATAGCTCATTGCGCTCTTCTGCTAGTAGAATTCAGTACTGAGAGAGACTAAATCAGGGGTATTAAATATATGGTCCGCAGGCTGGAACCAGCCCATTGAAGGCTTGTATCCAGCCTGCGAGCAACTGGCTCTCTCCTGCTTCTTTCCCCAGGACTACCACCACCGCTGTATCACAGCTCGCTTTTGCCTGTCTCCCTCAATCACAGGCCGGGGGGGGGGGGGGGGGGAAAGATACAAAACAAAGCCTCCTTCCCTCCATTGGCTGAGGTCTCCTCCCCCCTCCTGACTGAGATGGGGAGGGAGAGAGTCAGCAAGAGAGAGAGAGAGAGAGAGAGAGAGAAAACAAAGTTTGAGTCCAGTGGCACCTTTAAGACCAACAAAGTTTTATTCAAGGTATAAGCTTTCATGTGCACACACACTTCTTCAAAGAGATGGGAGGGGGCATTCTTCTGACAAGCACAATTTATATTGAGATCTCCCTGCTCTGTTGTTTACTATGAGACCTGATCACACACATGCACGTTAAAAGAAAGGAAGGGGGCACGGAAAAGAGATGTCTTGGGATAAGGAGAAAGAGAAATTAAAAGGAAGTTATTTTTGCTTATTCTGAAAAGTTTTTTTTAAAGATCAGATTTCTCTGTGCTTATCTGGGATTTTATTTTCTTTCAAAAAGACCCTGATTAAGAATTATACAACCTGGATTGGATTCCATTGTTTAATGACTGGAAGTAGATGCCTAAGTATTTAAAAATACATTTATGGGTTCCATATGTTGCAGTTCAATATGTCTCCCTCTCTCCCCTCCCACCTCACTGGCTGCCTTTCTTCACATTAACACACACACCCCTTTGCTTTTTTAACTGTTTCATTATCATCACTATCACTGAGTGGATTTTGCCCAGTCTGAAATCAGCACATTATTTCCCTTGGAGAGATCTCCCACTCTAGTGCTAACAGATGAAAGGGGGGGGGGGGGAAAGAAATCTAACAGCACAGCTGGCAGTCTTTATTAGCGGAAAGGAGCAAGAGTCCAATAGCACCTTAACGAATAACAAAATTTATGGCAACTTTCTGCTCACTTCTTCAGATACAGCTAAAAGTCCATCTGTCTTTATATCTTGGAGAGTGGAGTGATTTCAGATGCCAAAATGACAATAGCAGGCACTGGTAATGAAACAGGAAACCTAGGTCTCAATTCAGTCCACGATGATGCATTCTTGAGCTTCGTTATCAGTTGCAATTCAGCAGTAATCTCTCTGAAATTCCTTTGTAAGAGAACTGCAATTCTTAGGTTAGCAACTGAATGTCCTGGAAGGTTAAAATGTCCTCCCAATGTTTTTTGAATGTTGTACTTTCTAATGTCAGACTTACGTCCATTTATTCTTTGCATCCTCATGGATTGAATCCTCCTGGACTGATCTGATACCTAGGTTTCCTCTCTCATTACCAATGCTGATATCTCCATGTCTACTGTCCCTCTGCATATCACGCCTAATCCAATCAAATCTGCTATTGTCATTCACCTGCGGTTGCCATTTGGCATCTGAAATCACCTTTATAAAGTTTATATCTCTAGTACCTGACGTTACATTTTGTGGCACACATGGCCCGGCCTGACAAAGAGATATTTATGTGAGATCTGGCTCTCATAACAAATGAGTTCAACACCTCTGCTCTAAATGGAAAAGAGAAAGCAAACACATTATGTTTGCATCTTTGATAATTTGTTTTTTGTGAATGGTGTTCATATTTTACTGCAGCTGATTACTTTGTTCCTTTATATGTGGTAGCTGAACTTGTATATTGTGCTTTGAAATAAAATTGGTTTGCTTTGGTGACTGGAGACTGCTGTCACTTGACATCATTTTAGTGGGCTGACTTTTAACTGTGTTTCATGCAGTGATGTTTTTACTTGATAGAGTTAAAATTTTAATGAAATAGTAATCTTTTGGAACTGCAGTGATTAGACTATGGCTGCAATCAGATGCACATGCATTTAAGTACAATTGAATAAAGTGAGTAAGTAGGTGTAAGCTTGGGCTACTAATACAGTCTTATTCCTAACTTAGACCCACTGGTTATGTCTTTAAAATCGTGAGGAGAGTTGTAAAATTCCTGGAAATTTTGAAGCCATGGAAAGGCAAAACACCGTTTTTTTCCAAAATAAAAGGGCAATGTTGGGAAGATAGAAATTTATGCAATACTTAGGGTTGGATCCAGAGTAACTTTGCTCCTAACAGTAGGGGAGGTAATCTACATCAATTCGCTGTTCCTGAGAGTCCCATCTCCAAAGAGCAGCATTTTGGGGAGATCAATGGACTGGAGTGTGGGGTGGGAAGAAGAAACTCTTTGGTCTAGTGAGAAAAGTGCCTTGTGTGAGTGAAAAACTTAGTCTGGATCCACTTGACAAACCTTACTGTGTTAACAACATTAATTATGTCATTTATATCCCAGCATATAACATTGTGTTAATTGACATACTTATTAAATTCAAAAGTATATATTTTGTGGGAAATATTATGCCCCCACCCCGATACTAAAGAGAGAGACAGATATGCAAACTGCTGCATCCTGTGCTGCTCTAGCATATGTCTCTTAAGCTGGGTCCAAACATGTAGCAGAATGACAAGGCAGAATGCTGAGGTGGTAAAACAGACTGAACTATTTCAGACAGCAGGGAGGAATATTGTTCACAATTCATCTGTGTTTTAAAAGTTCTCTGTAAATTCCAAACTAGCACAGCATGAGGATGGCTAGTCTGGAACTTTTTGCCTTGATTTGCTAATTTGCAGGAAGTTTTAACAAGGGGAAGTATTCAGAATGTGGCCCTCTCCACCTACTGTCTGAAGCAGTACAGCTCATTCTACCAGCTCAGAATTTCTCCACCTCATTCTACTGCGTGTGTAGACCAGACATGAGTTTTTGTCATATTGAAGCACTATAAACCAAGAATAGAGATTTCCCAATGATCCTAAGGTCCGAACATCAGGTAGAGAAGAAAGCCTTTATTTATGACGTCAGTCTCGGCAGTGGTAATCCATTAAAGCTACCAAGCCCAGATTTTACTGAGGCTTGGCGTTTTATACCAGGGGGTGGGGACGCACAGAAAGGAAGGGGACAGTGTCATACAGCATCATATTTGTTAACAAATCATATGATATAACTCCGCCTAACTAGCTGCTCAAGTGTTAGGAATGTTTCTATCTAAATGTTGCTAATTGCTTGCCGTTTCCATGGTTCTTTAGCCCAGCCTAAGAGCAATAATGTTGCCCACTAAACAATGTAAGACTGTTAGCTAGATGTTGTTAGTGTTCCATGTAACAGCAAAGAATCTTGTTTCATTGACCTTGCATTTCAAAGCTTCTAACGTACTAAGCAATATGCAGAGTTCTATTCAGCATAATTATTGATTAATTTTTCTTATTGCTTCAATATGAGAGGGAGGAGAAAATAAAAATAGAAAATACAGTTTTGTGGTAAAGAAAAGAAAGGGTGTTATTTTGGTTGCTGAGTTAAACACACATTGAAAACACTGGATTTTTCAATAGTATATTATTATGCTACACACAGCATATAATTTAATTGTGCACAAAATTAGTCTCACTTAAACAATAAATCTGTGATTGAAAATACGTTGTATATGTTTATAGTACACACAGGAATCATCTGTATATCTAATTAAAGCATAGTCTCAGAGTACAGGTTTAAAAAACCCCCTGTACAACCAAGCCCTGTATAGATGGAAGGGTTTTTCTAACAAGCAGGGAACATCCCCAGGTTTGTGGAAGAATCTGAAGGGTGAGGATTTTGTACAAGCCCCATAAAACTATTTGAGGAGGGGTTGCTAAGCAATACCATTAAGTGGCATTGCAGCATATGGCAGGACATAGAAAAATAAGGCAGTAGAGTCAGTGAGAAGGCAGGTGGTGAGGACAAAAGCAGGCTGTAGCAGCAGAAAGATGAGGGTAGAGGGCAGAGCTTAGAAAATTCTGATAATGCCAGATAGGATATCCCAGGGGCCAATGGAACAAACCGTCTGGAAATTGAATGAAAACACCTACTGGCTTTTGGTTACACATTTCAAGTCATGCTGTCACCTAGGAGGTGCTAATATAAAAGGAATAAACTGGGCCCATTTTAAAGTTAGTTCAGCAGGTGCTATTCCCCCCCCCCTCCCAAGATAGGCCTACAGCTGAAGCTGTGCACTAACATTTTACACGAAAGTAGCAGCGTTGAGCTGTAGAGCTTCAGCTGATTGATGACCTGCTATTAACAGGCATCTACATGTTAAATGCTTCTTGAGAGTCATATCTCTCCCAGTCTTCTGTGGTGCAGATTCCCTTCTTGGCACTTTTAGTTCTAGGAGCACTCACTGAACATCTTTTTGAACCTATTAGAGAGGTCCCTTTGAAACCGTTAATGTTAGAAGTACATTCCTCATATGAGTTAGCTCACAAAGTATCAGAACTAGGGCCATCAGAAGAGGACTCTGAAGGTACTATAAGGACAAGGTAGTACTAATAACAGATCCAAAGTTTATACTCAAGTTCTATTTTACCACCCTCAGGAAATTTGTCTTCCTTCCTTTTACCCAAAACCAGTTTATTTGAGGGAGAAATACTTGTATACACTAGATGTCTGCAGGGCACTGAGAATTTAGCTACTCAGGACAGCTCCCACCATGTAATTCAATTATTTGTTCATTTCATATCATCTACCTGTACCAGTGAAAATGAAAACAAAAAACTCCTTTAGTTTAAGGGAAGTAGTGAAAGATGTTCATGTGGAATCAACCTTCCTATTAGTCTCCTATCTTCCACTTAATGATTTTCTGAGCATGAAGGATATAGATAAACACTTTAGGCTGAAAAATCATTTTTCTCATTTATGAATTAAGAGATTTACATAAGAGTGCTTATGATACAGTAGAACGCAACTAGGTTTTTAATCACATTGATTAATCAGTTTATCATTTCAGCAATAACTATTAATGTCATCCTGATATCCTGGTACATCTCTTTCATTATATATCTTTTTAAAATATCAGAAATCTGGCTGAATATCCTTAGAAAAATATTAATGAGAGTTTGGATGGGTAGCTGGGTTAGTCTGGATGGGTAGCAAAATAAAATGGGTACTGTGGCTTGTTAGTTTTTAGGATGCCAGTGTATTCCTGTTTTATTAATGACAGTTTTTGGAATCCTAAAATTAAATAAAACCCCTCCTATAATATAATTAAAACATGAAGTTTAAAGATAAAAAGTATTTTTGGTTTTTAAAAAGTTTTAATTAAAAGGCTTCAGAGGAGGATGCCCATGTTTTGGGTTTTTCGCCTTTTCATATTTTACTAGCACAGTGCAGTAAATATAGTTTAATTAAAGCTATAGGCTAAGTTGTTATAAAGAATTATAAATTTCTGCAGTTCTTTGAGCTAATTAGAAATAGTATTTCAGTCTGCCAGATCCATTGTATTTCTTCATGCAAAGCTTTTTTTATTACAGCTAAGCATGGCCTTCATGAAGTGATTAGCTGTAATATATTCATTGTGCGGGAGGTCACAGTTAGGCCTTCACCACTCAGCAATACATGTCAAGAGCCTACAGTTTCAGAATATAGTATGCCAACTCCCCCACCATTTGATGTGAAAACAAGTCACCCTTTCTTGTCCATTTCTGTTCCACCAAGATTGATCCACTGTAATTAAGTAGGGTGCTTCCACTAAGCAAAGAAGAAACAGTTCCTGTATAATGTTAAATAGTAAAGTACAGGCATCTTTACTAGCCTAGGGCCATGTAGTCCTAGGACAAGGACAGTGTGATTCCAAACAGAGTAATTGCTATAGGTTGCTTGTGTACAAGGCACATGGCTGACACCATATTGAAGGTGCTTTGTTGCATTGTAACCTATATTCTGTGGATCTTGCTTGGGGACCTGGTTGCTGGTGTACAAAAGGGATTGCATGAACTGAATGGATACACTGAGGCAGCTGCTTGTAATGTAAACTCAGTCTAGTGTAAGATGAGATACGGCTTAAGTACCCCAGATCATACAACCTAGTCTGCTTTCCTGCCCCTCTAAAGTATATAACATCTCACTCTTAATAGTGCCAGAAATCATCTACCTGAGATTCTATTTCATTTAAAATTTTGAATTATCTGGCATGCATGTTCAGTAGATTTTACTGTAAAGTAGTGAAACAGTTATGTTTTGCTTTGCTTTGAGACACTAGTAACTTTATTTTTCAAAACACCTGAATGCTCAGGCTCAAACTTTATGTGACTTTTTAAACAAATTGGGTCAGGGTTCTGCAGCACCGGGGAGGAGTGGCTTCAGCCTCCCCTCTGCACCATTTTCCAGAGCTGAAATGACCCTGCAGTGCATTTTTGCCCTATTGTGGGGCTGCAGATGCAGAATTCAGTGCATGTGGATTCCCACAATGGGTCAAATAATGCTTCCTGGGACTATTTTGGTTTTGGAAAATGGTCAGGTGGTGAAGGATGAAGCCACTCCTCCCCAAACACTATGGTCCCAAACTGAATTGCCCCCTGAAGTACTTGGGGAAGTAAATTCCCTGCTGCCGCCATGTTGCTAAGGAAAGAGACTTGGGTTGGGCATCAACAGAGTTTCAAATTTCCTGGCGCCAAAGAACACCAGATACATTGTAATTCCAGCAGCTTATTTATCTCTGTTAGAGATCCTGTCCCACTGCAGGGTTTACTCTATGGCTAGATGGAATATACTCCCCTCCGTGGTAGTGGAGGGCTGTTATAGAAAGATCCCATTAGTAGAGAGGTTTTGCCCATGTGGAGCAGGGAAGGTTGAGACAAATGAGCATATTTTGTTTCACTGCCACTTCTACCAGGAAATTTGTGTGAAGATTATTGTACCCTTGCTAGAGAGGTTTCCGCCTGCTCTGAATCTGAAATTACAAAGAAGTTCCTTTCAGACACAAATCCTCAGCTCCCCTGTGCCAGATTTCTTGCAGTGTCATGCAGAATTTGCAGGGAATTAACACAGAATGTAGCTGAACCATAAAATGTAGATGTTTTGTTCAATCTGTTCTGTGATTTTAAGAATGCATAGGCCATTCAGTAATTTAAATATTGTATATTTCCTAAAATTTATAAGACTCAAGTACATTGCTGTAATTGATGTTGTTCTGTTCACGAACTGTATTAATAAATTTGATCTGATTTCACTTGGGTTGGGATAAACCCAGCCCAACTCACTAAAAAAATGTTGTTTAGTCTGAGCCTTAGTCTTATGTCAACAAAGGATTATTATATTTATGTTTGGGTTGAGTTTGCTATATTATACAGTTAATTAATAATTATAATAATTATCATATGGCATTTTGTATAGAATAACCAGGAGATCCTAAGATTGTTTGGCAGACAGAAGTTCTAGCTCTTTACCGTTATGCACAACTAGTAGTGAGCTAGACTTGTTTTTAAGGCAAGAGACATTTCAGAGATGGTTTGCCATCGCCTGCCTCTGTGTCACAACCCTGGTATTCCTTGTACGTTGCCCTTCCAAATACTGGCCAAGGCCAACCCTGCTTGGCTTCTGAGATCTGACATGATCAGGCTAGCCTGGGCTACAAAGTTTTATTCATAAGATACTTAGAGTGGTGGGAAAGTAGCTCAGAGATGTTTTAAATATTTAAATATTTTAAAGAACTTTTTGTTAGTGTACTTTTATGCCCAGGAAAATACATGTTTAATTCTTTGTAGCATCAAGGTATCAAGAATGATGAGACAGTTAAAAGAAATAACATGTTTCTCTGTGGCAAAATGTCCATAAAAATTCTGGATGAAAGGATTAGGTACATTGTTTATGATGAGTTGGTCAGTATATATATGAATGTTGTTGCCTGTAAAGTTGGATTAACATCTAAGAAGTTTTAATTTAAAACACCAAGATAATATTTCATTTGGTTATGTTGAGACTGGAAGTGGTCCTCCATTCCTCAGTATTCTTAGATTCCCCAAGAAACTTACTTAATACAATGATTTTTGGAGGGTACAGCCCACCCCCCAAACCTGTTAGAGTTCGGGTAGCATTTTCAGGTAGCCCAAAAATGGTGTGCAGAAGTGTGGGAATGTCCACCACTCACTTCAGCAGGTGAAGAGGGGAACCTAGCAACAGGGGAGAAGTGAATAGACAAGTATGGAGAGATAACCCAAAGTCAATGTGATGAGGGGAGAGAAGCAGGCAGGGGGAGTCATGTTGAAAGCAGCACTTGAGAGGGACAAGCCTAAGCCAGTTGTGGGGAGAAAAGCTGGCAGCTACTGGTAGTGAGGACAGGGGCAATTCTTCATGGGTTCCCTGGCCTTTTTATTGTACTTTTCAGTATATTGGGACCTTTCAGTTTAGAAAAGAGACAACTTAGGTGTGATATGATAGAGGTCTATAAAATTATGCATGGAGTGGAGAGAGTTGACAAAGAGAATTTTCCCCTCACTTTCCCAAAATACTAGAACTTGAGGGCATCCAATGAAGCTGATGGGCAGTGGGTTCGGGACAGACAAAAGGAAATACTACTTTACACAGAGAGCGATTAAAATGTGGAATTCTGTGCCAGAGTATGTAGTGATGGCCATAGGAATAAACAGCTTTAAATGGAGATTAGATTCATGGAAGATAAATCTATCAAAGGCTACTAGCCATGGCAACTGAAGGGAACCTTGGCATTCAGAGGCACTAAACCTATGAATCCCAGAGCCAGGAGGCAACATCAGAGGAAGGTCTCAGCCTCTATGCCCTGTTGTTGGCCCTCCAAAGAAACTGGTTGCCACTATGTGAGATAAGATGCTAGATTAGATGGACCACTGGTCTGATCCAGCAGGATTCTTACTATATAATATAACTAGGAATAAGGCCCGTTGTGGAAATAAATACAACAGGCTCTAGAAAGAGGCTCTGGGAGAGTGCCAAGGCCTTGGGCACTCAGCGTCACTTTGCCGTGGCAATGTCAGCAGTGTATAATGACAGAGTCCACCATTTTCTCCAGGAGAACTGATCTTTGCTACCTGAAGAGCAGTTGTAATTCTGAGTGATCTCTTGCCCTCACCTGGAGATTGGCAACAGTGGTTCTACATGAGGGAATAGCTGGTTTGGAAGGCAGAGTCTATGGCATTGTACCTGTCTGAGGTCTCACCCCTCCTCAAAGTTCACCCCCGCCAGGCTCCACCCCTCAAATATCCAGGAATTCCCCACCTGGAGTTGGCAACCCATTCTCCTTCCCAGCCAAGCATCAACCTATCTTTAATTCTCCTTCACTGTTCAGCTTTCCATCTCCCCCCCACCTGCAGCCTCTACCATGCTCTGAAGCCCTGCCTGCCACGTCACATTGGCTGTCATGGGGGGGGGGTAATTTCAGCAGGGTATAAGGACATAGAGTCCACCATTTTATCCAGAGGAACTGATCAATGCAATCTGGAGAGCAGTTGTAATTCTGAGTGATCTCCAGTCCTCTCCTGGAGATTGGCAACAGTGGTTACCCAAGAGGGAATAGCTGGTTTGGAGGGCATTGAAGCCCTGACTGCCATGTCACTCTCTTTTCCCTCTTTCCCCGCATTTTTTGGCCTTGGGGCAGCTGAGAACTGTGGGCCAGCAGATGAGGAAACCCCATTCAACCCAGTGAGTGATAAACCTGCAGGCCCCTCTCTGGAACTACAGCTCAATTGAACCTTATGGGGGAACATTTTGCCATGGACAGCAGCCATCTTACAAACACAGATAACTGCCATTGCGTTACCAACAGCCTACCAGTCAACAGCTACTGAGGTAACAGTTAGTCCCACACAGTAGGGAAGCAAGAGAAGCATCTTCGTCAAGAGAGAAAGCCATCTGCCAGAAATTCTGACAGGGCACAGTGGCTGAAGGAGTGGGTGGGGAAGAGGAACAGACCCAGCACCCAGCCAATGGCATGCGAGTACTCAGCCAGTGGATAGGGACAGCTTCTGAGTGACACATCAGGGAGCCAACTGATTTTGGAGCGTGTGGAATGTTCAGGAGAGTCCATGGTGAAAACAGAATTATAACTGGAGGATGCCTGTATATCAGGCAGGATAGTTGTTTTCATCACTAATACTATTTAAAAATCATTAGGACGAGCCTCTGTACTTTTCTAAAGCACAAATTCAAGTTAATTAAACAACACTAAAATGAAATGCATTGTATGGTTATTTCTTAATTTTCAGCAGTTGGAGCTATTTTACTTAACTTTGAAGAAGAAATGCTATATGAAAAGCAGAGTAACTCCAGTGAAGGCCCCTATAAGCAAAGAAATAAGTGGGCCTTAGATGCTTGGCCTCTAATTCTCTGTGCTTGATCCAAACTTCACTGGGAATCATCCTGAAGTCACATCCTCGAGTAGAATAATGATGGTTGGCAAGGCCTATAAACAGATAGTTCAGATTGTTATAGACCTCTTTGTAGGAACTAATTATATATTTAAGAATAAAGGCATTTTGCCTTTAGATTGTCTAAAAATTAATTGTATATATTATTAACCAAAATAAAGCCTTCACTTTCAGTGGGTTTCTACATCAAAGAAGTTGTGCCTGGAGGAAAATGAAGTGGTAAAATAAAATATTCACCTATATTCCTTTCATTCACATTAGAATGTCCCTGTATCTTTTGTAACAATAGTATACATTTCTGCCAGTTTTCCCATTATGACCTATTGTGTTAGTCATATCAGAACTCTGAGATGACACTTCATAAGCATCCCACAGCTTTTGCTGCATAAAGGTTTATGTTAAGTGCTTTGTTCATCATAGTGCTTTTATGTATTTATATTTTTAATTACACAGTTGTCGTAGCTGATGCTAATAGCGAGGATGTTCAGTAAATTAGGTGTCTGCTCCTTGTTGGTATAGAAATTTCTGTGGAAAGGCCAACACGCTTCTGATCAGGTTTCATTGTAGCTCTCTCAAGAAAAATATTACCTCCCTCATTGTTTGATATCTTTGATACCAGGCAATTGTAATATATGCCTTGTTGGCTTAATGAGAAACATTGTATAAGAATGTAATAACATTTGGATAAATATTCAAGATATTTAATTATAATTTCTCATGATAGTTGATCATTGATTCCATAATAATTTTATTATATTGAAAAAATATATTTTAAAGGTTATTCATATGACTTTGTTTATTCTACAAAAAATATCTATGTTTAGACTAAATCTGTGTTCATAAGTTGGAGCAAGAGTGTCCCTGAATCTGCTCATGATTGCCGGCATTTCCATATATTAGTGTCAGCGTAACATTTGTTGCTGCACTATATTTTTTCTGGCTGTGCCACAGAAGATGCTTTTTGCCTCTAAATATAAGAGAATGCTACTTGGATATGTAGGCATAAATTCTGGAGGGAATCCTATACCCAAGCATAAAGAAGAAGAAGAGAAGAGATTGGATTTATACCCCGCCCTTCACTCACTTGGAGTCTCAGAGCGGCTTACAATCTCCTTTCCCTTCCCCTCCCCACAACAGACACCCTGTGAGGTAGGTGGGGCTGAGAGAACTCTTTCCCAAGCTGTCCTTGAGAGAACAGCTGGTAGAGAGCTATGGCTTGCCCAAGGTCATCCAGCCAGGTGCAAGTGGAGGAGTGGGGAATCAAACCCAGTTCTCCCAGATTAGAGTCCACGCACTTAACCACTACACCAAACTGGCTCTCCTATCCATGTCTATCTACATTGACATGGAAATTGCTAACTCACAAAGTGATGGAGATGGAGAAATGTCAATAATATGTTCCTATTCTTATTACATAATTAGAGTAGATGGGATATTAATAAAGCTATTCCAAGCCACAGAAACAAAGTCCATCAAAATCTTAACAAGAATATGCCAACAAATATGGAAAACAAAACAATGGCTCACAGACTGGAAACACTCAATCTACATTCCAGTTTCAACAAAGGAGATGTCAAAGACTGCGGCAACTATCAGAACATCACATTAATTTCTCATGCAAGTGAAGTGATGCTCAAAATCTTACAACAAAGACTGTTACTTTATACGGAATGGGAAATGTCAGATATTCAAGCTGGATTCAGAAAAGGAAGAGGCTCTAGAGATCGTATTGCAAATTTATGTTGGTTACTGGAGCATATGAGAGAATTTCAGAAGAAAATTAGCTTGTGTTTCATAGATTACAACAAGGCTTTTTGACTTTGTGGATCATGAAAATTTATGGTTGGTTTTAAAAGAAACAGGTGTGCCACAACTTCTGATTGTTTTGATGTGTAACTTGCACTCTGGACACAAGGCTATTGTTAGGCCAGAATATGGAGAAACAAAATGCTTTCCAGTTGGCAAAACAAGGATGCATTCTGTCTCCCTATCTCTTTAACCTCTATGCAGAACATATCATAAGGAAATCTGGATTAGATTTAAATGAAAGTGGAGTGAAAGTTGGTGGAAAGAACAATAACAATTTGAGATATGCAGATGACACCACATTAGTGACAGAAAATAGTGAAGTTCTGAAACAGCTATTGATGAATGTTAAAGCAGAAAGTGCCAGAGCAGTATTACAGTTGAACATCAAGAAGACAAAGTAATGACTACCGAGGAATTACACGTTTAAGGCTGACAATGAAGAACTTGAAATTGTTCACAATTTTCTATTCCTTGGCTCCATCATGAACCAAAAAGTAGACTGCAACCAAGAAATCAGAAGGAGATTGAGGCTGGGAAAGGGAAGCCCTGAAGGAGCTAGAAAAGATTCTTAAATGTAAGGATGTGGTGCTAGTGACCAGGATCAAGATCAGGGCTATGTTTGGGCAGGAACACACAGGAATGGAGTTACGGCTGGCTTCTGAGTTGGCCACGCCTACAGCCTCCCCCGCCTGGGGAAGCCAAGCCAACCCAGGGAGGGAAGGCAGTTTGAATTGCCTCCCCTCTTCGGGTTCCCCAGGTGCCCCACTGATCCAGAAACTGCCTTCCTTCCCTCGGGTTCCCCATGCGCCCCCAAGCCGCGGGGTACCCGGGGAAGCTGATCCTGGGAGGGAGCTGCGCTGTCAGGGGTGTGGCCTAATATGCTAATGTGTTTCTGCAGTTGGGTGTGGCCTATTATGCTAATGAGTTCCTGCTAGGATTTTTCTACAAAAAAAACCCCTGATCAAGATAATTCATCCCATAGTATGGGATGTGAAAGTATGGGTGTGAAAGTTGGACAATGAAGCAAACTAACAGGAGGAAAGTGGATTCATTTGGAATGTGTTGTTGGAGGGGAGAGTTACAGACATTACGGACTGCTAAAAATACAAGTGGGTTCTAGATCAAATCAAGCCTGGACTCTTCCTAGAAGCTAAAAGGACGAAACTGAGGCAATCATACTTTGATTACATTACAAGAACCATAGAGTTTTGCCCAAAAAGTAGAGCGTTGCCCCTGACGTCGCCCACTTGATGACATCATTTTTGGAAGCGGGATGTCTGTTGGGGGGTGGGGTTCCCCCACCAGCCAGCTGCCAGCCGCAGGCTGGAGCCTGAAAAATCAGGGGATCCCCCTGCCCCCACCTGGGGTCTGGCAAGCCCAGCATGTAACAATGCAGAAGTTTTTGTTTTGATCTTAGATTTCTTTATGTTTTCTACATAGTAACTGTGTTAAAACTAATATACTTGGATTACAAGAAATACTCTGAACCGATTTTACATGGTGATTCATTATTGTATTCCCACCTTTCCTCATGGCTCAAGGAGGTTTATTATTTTATTACAGTTTACTTGGCCCCAAAACAAAATATAAGCATTATGTTTTTAAAAATCTTACACTTGTCAAAATTTCATGTGAATTGCCATGGAATAACATTTGTATGTATGAGAAATACAAAGGTGGTAGAGCCATTAGTGTTGGAATGGGTTCATTGCAGCTCAGCTAGAAAGCTTACTTGATGGTCTTGGGCCAGACATTCAGTGTAACCTACCTCAGAAGGTTGTTGTGAGGATAAAATGAAGGAGAGTAGAACCATGTATGCCATCTAGGCATGTATACCATCTAGGTATGCCAGTTCACACAGTAAAAATTCAGTTGGAAAGTGCACAGAAAGTGGATTGAAAGTGGATTATTTAACGTGTGTGACTGCAGCCCTAGAATTGCTTAAAGATAAAATGTAATAGCTTAGGTATAGAGTTGGTAAATGTGCAAAAAAGTTTATTATCACCTTTGTTTCATTTTATTTGCTTGTTTTTAAAGGGAGACAACAGTGTTATATTCAGGAAGGCACTCCTGAACTGAGTAATTCTGTTTTGAGTAATTGGTTTAAATAATTGAAACTGATTATTAAAAAAGGGCATTGGTTCTGTTTAATTTTTCATTATTCATGAGTTTCAGATGTCTCCAGAGAAGTAAGTAAACTCCAAACTTGACTTTGTAACAAGAGATTACAAGGTTGACTGACCTGGAACTTTGTCTGGAAGATTTGTTTTGGGGATAAAATGGATGTGATGTTTCTCAGTTCATTTCCTACTTGAAAATAATACTGAAGAGAGCTAGGTTGCCAGTAAGCTTGAAGAAAAATGTCCTGTTCCTTAAACAGAAGCTTGATGCATAGAAATGGGCGACTGAAGCTTTTCAGGGTGTGGAGGTAGATAACGTCACCTAAAAAATCCCATAAAGGCAATATTAAAGGGACAGGACATTTTTTTTTCTCCAGGCAGCTTATGATTCTAAAGTTGCCCTTGTCAATTTTTATAGTATGGCAATACATGGAGTTGTATAAATATATTTATACTGCCCTGAACTGGATAGCCCAGGCTTTCTCGATCTTGTCAGATCTTGGAAACTAAGCAGGGGCAGTCCTGGTTAGTACTTGGATGGGAGAGCACCAGGGAAGTATAGGATTGCTATGGCAAGGCAGACAATGGCAAACTATTTTTGATTGCCTCTTGCCTTGAAAACCCCTAGGGGCTCACCGTAAGTTGGCTGCCCATACAGCGCAGCAGTAATGGAGCTTCTGCATAGCAGTTTCCCCCACATTTTCCCTGTCCCCATCTTCTGGCAGCAACCATTTGCACCTCCCTGGACCACCAGTATTTTCCCAGTATTTTTTTAAAAACAGACATTGTTGTATCAATATAGTAACAACAATTATAACAGGTTTTCTGAATTCCCAGCGTTCATTTTTATAAAAAAGTAAGTCTCTACCCCTTTTGATGCAGAAATATGCCTTTCCTTTATATCCCTGCAACAAAAGGTGCCAGAGACTTCCTTTTTAAAGAAAATGAAAGCTGGGAACCTATCATTACACACATTGTTATAAACATATCTGTAACGATTTCATGTTTTGGTGTGTGTGTTCCTTTAAATGTTTAGTGTGACTGCAGTAATATAAGGAGAATGATGGGGGAGACAAGTGTGATGTGATGTCTATGAAGGATTCTGTGTGTGAGGTTTGAAGAGTGAACATAGTCTGTGTGACCATGGGATTTTGAGTCTTTTTCTGAGTGATTTAGACCAACAATTTAGTCTGTGTGACTATGAGAGATGATTCTGTTATGTGTGAATAAAACAAAGAGACTGGCCTGTGTGGCTATATATATATATAAAAGAGAGAGAGATAAGCCTGTTAGAGTGGAGTTTGGAGTTTGAGAGACTGTTAGTAACACCAAGCATTGCCAGTTATATTTACAAGTTTCTTTCTTCAGCAGCTGTTCAAAATAACCAGAAACCTATTTTGTTCTTTATTAAATAAATCAATTTTTGTTTAAACTTATTCCAGAAATCAGTACAGTATTTCCTCAGGGCCACATAGTCCTCTGAAGTGCCCAGACCCTGGGTCATACCAAAAGAGAGAGATTTGGAATTTTTAATTCCTGTTGGCAGCAGAAAATTACCAAGTTTATATACACATAGAGTGTTTAAAGGAAAAACCATTTTCCCAATAGCAAGAATCTCACAATATCGCTATAACAGTATTTGGTTGCTGATTTCAAAAAGCAAAAAGCCCCCAAGTGGCAGGGGGAGGAAGTGGCTGATGTGGGAGAAAATGGCTGCTATGTCAGCAGGTCCAAGAAAATTTTGACCTATATGGCAGCCATACAGCCTTTGCGGTGATCTTTCCCAAAACTCAAGAGGATCTCAAAACTCCAGAGCAATTCAGTTTTGAGAAGGATCAGGAAAAAGCTAGGACACTCCTGGGAGGTGCTTGAATTTACCATGGTGCTGTGGAGAAACAGGAAAAAATCACTGCTTCCCTACAGTATCAAACCTAGGGAAAATAACCTGTGTGGAAATGCCCAAGGTTAATTTTAATTACTGAATCCAGTGTTATAAAATAATTCACTGTAGTCACTGTCCAAGGGAACAAAGTTAATTTTTGAAGATTGTTTTCTGTTAAATAGACTAATTGCATTTACAAAAAGTTACTTTTAAAAAGCTGTGTCTGAAATGCACAGTTTGCAATATGTTAATATATAACTTGTCAGTACCCTGAGCTGCATGGCCCAAGCTAACCTAATTTCATCAGATCATGGAAGCTAAGCAGAGTCTGCTCTGGTTGGTATTTAGATGGGAGACCACCAAGGAAGTCTGGGGTTGCTGTGCAGAGGCAGGCAATGGCAAACCACTCCTGATGGTCTCTTGCCTTGAAAACCCTACAGGATCACCATAAGTCAGTTGTGACCTGATGGGACTTTCCAGCACCACCAACTTTTCTGCATGTCTATGTGAGAGGATTTGATACTGGAGATATCTAATAGGATGGAATGCTTCTTTCTCACAGTCTATTATTTAGCCTGTGCAGATGTTTATGATAGCAATTGAAACCCCTGCATAGATTGCATCACAGTTCTGTTTGCGGTGTCCCCCCCAATAAGAATTACCCTAAAACTTTTAAGGAGTCCTAGGAATTCCCAAATCAAAATATTCCTTATAGTTCTACAAAGATGTTAATGTATATTAGGTATATGTATATATTGTCCTGCCAAATTGTGTATTGTTGTGTTGATGCTTTGATGTGATTGATTTGCAGAAAGACGTGCCATCTCAAAACCACACCCTCCAGTTGTAGGCCATGTGAGTCACCACAACATTCAGCTATATTGGGACTTTGAAGGACAAAGAAACGGACCTCAGGAGCAATGGATTAAATTTTCTGTTGAAGAAGAGGATCCCAAGTTACACACATATGGAATAATTTACACGTAGGTGCAGTTCTAGCGCTGTCTTTTCCAACAATTGAAAGAAAAAGCTGAGTGTACAGAACCAGTTGACGTAAACCATCCAGATTAGTGATTCTGAACCCAGCCTTTAGCTGTGGCTGCAGGTATAAACGGAATACATGTAGGTGTTTCTTCAGATTGTAAGCACTTCATTTTTATCCTTCACCTCACTGAAGCTAATATTGTTTGTTTACTTGAAAGGGGAAAGTGTCTATAATCCTGGAAATTAATCAACAACAAATAAACTAATTTATTCCCTGTTAAGGAGCCTGTTGTCCTAGGATCCAGGGTATAGACTGTGTAGGTCTTTTATCAGTGGTCCTCTTGCTCCTGCTGCTGTCAATCTCCCTATACATTTTACTGTATCTTCTGTTTTTGTTGCCATATCGTTTCACTTCTAGAAAACTTTCCTAATTGGGGAACAAATATAGGCTGATTCACAGTATTAAGTATTGAGTCAAGAGACTATAAATCAAATGCAGGCTTTTATTCAAACATCGTTCAGCTCAGGGACAGCTCTAGCAAGAGCGGCACTCAACTTATAGTATTCCAACGAATAACTATATGCAATGTAATGATGAAGACTCAGTTTCATTGGACCTAAGCAGGGCTCTGCAATTGGTTCCCTGGATTGGCTTCAGGACCAATGAGAAGTCTTTATTCAATAAGACTTTATTCAATAAGCCAATAAGAATGAGGGGATTGTAATACCAGAACCCCAACAAAGCAATGCATAACTCAATAAGAAAACATAACACACAGTATCATTGATGGAAACTTCTGGACACCAACATTAATTATTTGGTTATTATCAGTTGATAGCTGTTCCAACCATTTGGGGGAGACAGTGTACACATTTTAAAATAAATTAATAAATTGTCAGCATGTCCTGTCAGTGACCTACTGACTCATCATGTATTTCCTAGTAATCAGAAATATTCTGTCTAGACTATGACACTAGGTGGCAGAGTTAGACTGCTGGAATACCATGTCTACACTGTTAACAGTATTTAAAATTTAAGGTATATTTAATGTTCTAGAAAACAATCTGCTTAAAGTGTCAGAAACTTTAAAAGAATTTTTGCTTTTTGGATGAAGCAGGTAACATATGCAAACATGCTACAGTTTTTTAAGAATTATTTTTATTTAAAAAGTTTAAAATTCACACACATGCTGGGGGGAAAAGAAATAAAGGACACAGCATCTCCAGACATGCTGCAGTTTTGAAATATGTTTTTGTTTGTGACTGAAACACTAGGCAAAGATGTTAAAAAGTTAACTTTTTCACCCTTGACAGGGCAGTACTGTTCCAAAATGTGTTAGAAGTGTATGACACTTGTATAGCTGTTCCAATGCTTATCTTTGAAGATGTCCTCTCCTTTTGCCTTTTTGAGTTTTAAGTATGCATAACTTAGGTACATAGCAAGTGTGAGATGTGTTCTGCGCTTATTTTGTGGTAGTTGCATGGAACATGGAATTTTTATGTGCAGTTGGAAAATAAATTATGTGCAGTGAAGAAATGAAGCCATATGTTGACACAACTGAGCAAAAATACCATATATATTTCTAAACAGTTATGCATCTTTATTGTTCCATTATCTTCATAAATTCACAATCACAAGTGTTGGTTACCATATGGACTCAACCTTTGATACCATCAGTGTTTTGAATTTTTGAAGTGTAAGCGTAAAGGCACCATATGGGTCCATTAAAAAGAAAAAGAAAAATTAATTTGGAAAAAATTAATATTCTTTTATAGGGGCTATGCTCGGCAGCATGTTGTGGAAGGTCTTGAACCTAGAACAACATACAGATTTCGACTTAAAGTGACAAATCCTGCAGGGGATTCTGCTTACAGTTCTCCAGTTTGTGTAACTACAACAAGTAAGTTCATAATTTATTGCTAAATGTTAAGCATTCTCAATGTAAAAAGATCTATGTAACATTAAATTAGGTAGCTATTGAATGGAAAGAAATGGAAATAAAGTAAATTTATTATGCAGCACTACTCCAATTAAGTTATTTATGCAGCCTCTACTCCAAACTGTATTTTAAACTTTGTATTTGCATTTCTTTCCTGTTCCGTACAGAAAATTCTTAACTTGAAATTTATGCTTGCTATTTGGGTGTCATTTTCATGTCGCTCAAACCTTGCATGCCAAAAATAGAAAATAGGACAAGGTCTCATCAGCCACTTGTTCCATTGCTCTGATATACATCAGAAGAATATTTAGTATCTAACAATGCAACCCACAATTGACTCTGTAGGCACCACCCTCCCCTTCCCTCTCCTCAGATCAGCACTGATAACAAAGCTCCAGCAAATGCCAGACAAGCTTAGGAGCCAGATACCACGCAGCCTTAACTAACGATTGTGCAGTACTGCGTTCAGTCCTAAGAATGACTGGAGTTTGCTCAGCTCCATCTGTGTGGGATGATAGGAGAAAAGTTAGAGTACTGTATCAGAATGCATGGCACCACTCTGAATATACTCTGAGTGTATTCAGATGCATCCCAAGACCTATGCAAAATGGTTTTTCGTCTTCCCATCAACAGAAGAGCACCTTCAAGTCTTTGCATGGAGAACTCCGCTTCCCCTTTGAAGTACATGGTGAAGGCATTGTTGGAAGCAGGCATCCATGTGGCTATTAAAGTGTCTGTTCCCACTGTGAATTATTTGCCTAGCACATCCTTTATGTCCTATTGAAATCAGTAGAATCGTAAGCAATCTCAACTAGGTCCATATCCAAAAGCTACCAGGTGATCCAACCAGTGATTTAAACCACATTCCAGCTAGCGATGAGCCATCTTGAATGTTTCAGTGAAACAAAGTATGCTGGAATTGTTCCTCACTATTCAGTAAACAATCGTGAGAGGTCATCAGATAGTAAAATCTCAAAACAGTATGTTTTCGGGGATCAAAGCCACTGTTTTTTGAATTAAAAACACAGTAAGGTACCTGGCCCCCGCACAGGTCATAAATGTGGCACAATGCGCCAGATTCAAAGGGGAGGGAGGGTAAAGCATATCCAGGTAAACTGGGAAATTATAATTCCCCCTTTACCGTGATACAGGAACCATCCCCACACCAGGAAAATGAAGACTGCTCAAGCACTTCACGTTGTCTAAGAATCCCAGTAGGGGGAATTGCGGATTTAGGCTTGGACCCTGTACCTTTGCTCTGTAGGGAAATAGGTCTCACAAGCACTCGTTTCTGCCTGGTACGGAAGTGAGGGAGTTATTCAGCCTTCCCAGGACTACAGTACAATCAGGCTGCTTTTCATCCACTCCTTATTTCTTTCTCTCTGGTTCATTGTCAAACCAATTTAGGGGCTCACCTCACTTGAGGGTTTGGAGTTCAAGTCCGTTCTGCTGCTTTGCCAATTAAAGGCTTAGCTCCATGTTTACATCTCCCTCTCTTTTTGCACTGGCTACCGAGGGAACCAACATGTTCAGCTGAGTACATTACGGAAGTAGAAGTTTCCTGTTCCAATTTTAGTATATGTGCTACTGAGTATAAGAGGATAACCTATGAAGATTGTTTATGTCCATGTGTGGATGGGAGTATTTTGTCGTTAGTGCATGTTTTCTTTGAATGTAAAATCTATAAACATGTCCGGGAAGTATATATTAATCCCATAATTTCTAGCCTGTCCAGGGAAGATAGAAGGAATTATCTTTTAATAATGTTAGCAGATTGAAACAGGGAAATTACTTTTAAAGTTGCTAACTATGAGTGGTTGGCCATTAAGATGAGCAAAATATGGCTAAGTCAAGATAAACAATAATATAATTAGCATATAAATTTTATGAGTATTAAGTTCTGAGTTTTTATAAAAATGTATGAGGATATTTTAATGTGTATTTTTGCTATTAATGTCTGGGTATATATCGGAAGTGGGCTTCTATTACAGTTTATATATAATGTGTCAATGAAAATGGTCCAGTTTAGAGTTTTTAGTTTAGGCTGAAGGTTTCCCATAGTTCGTTTTGCTGGCTGGTTTTGTAGGATAAATTTTACTAAAAAAATTTAACAGTTGATAATTGTCTTTTAAATATTGTCTATTAAATATTGTCTAGAAGTTATTTGTTTTAATGCCTATTCATTCATTCATTCATTCATTCTTTTATCCCATGCTCTGAGCCAAGGCCAGCTCAGGGTGGCTTACAACAGATACAATTCCAAAATACATGTATAATGATACATAATAATAACAATGATGTCGGTTGTTGTTTGACATCTCTTAGCTCTGTATGTATACTGAGTTTGTAATGGCCTTTGGCTAATAAATGGCTACTGACTTGAAAGATTACCTGCTGCCCCTCCCCTTCCTGCTCCTGGTACACATTGACAGAATTTAATGTGGGTCACAGATATCACACAGATTGCATTAAAATGAGAAGAAGAAAATAAAAAGCACACACAGGGCTCATTTCATAGCAGGAGCTCCTCTGCATAATAGGCCACACACCCCTGATGTAGCCAATCCTCCAAGAGCTTACAGTAGCCCTTGTAAGAAGAGCTCTGTAAGCTCTTGGAGGATTGGCTACATTGGGGTGTGTGGCCTAATATGCAAAGGAGCTCCTGCTACGAAATGAGCCCTGAGCATGCATACCACATCTGCAAACACAACAAACTAAGCAGAGGTAAAAGAAATGTGAATAAAAAGCAAATCTTCTAAATCCTGACTCTTCCACAAGAGAGAGACTAATTAATTCTTGAAGTTGCAGGCATTTAGAAATCAACCATTACTTTGGTTTCAGGGTCTAGGGGTCATCTCCTGGTGATTTCAGAACCAAGTGCTCTTAGCTGTTAAGTTGAGGGACTTCCTCCTTTGAAAGGTGTGACAAAATGACAAAGAGAGCTTCTTCAATGTGCTGAAGAGGTTCTATTATTTGCCCTAGCTCTTTCACTGCCTTTCTGTAGGACATGTCCATTCTGCCTTTTGGCCTCCTGAAGCTCTACAGCCTTTGTGACTATGGCTTAGGTGTGACTATGGCTGCCCATTATTCTTCAGCCATCTACATTTCTCCCCTTCCACTTTTAAATTTCTAATATAAAACATTGATATATACATCAAATTACTTTCCATTAACAACGTGTAAAACCTGCATTTCTATGGCGCTGACTGGCTCTGAGTTGTCCTCTCCCAATTTATATCTCCACTTTCCTCCTACTCCACTTGCCTCCACTTTCCTCCTGCAAATAAGCCCTTGTAGCCTGTTAGGGGCTGGATGCCTCCCCTGACTCAAGCTGGCATTGGACAGGTGACCTGACCATAGGGAGAGGCCCTGCTCACCATGCTCAGAAGAACCTGGAGCCGGGGAGGGTTGGGCTACGGGGGGGGGGGACCATGGCCCAACTGCCACAGTGGGAAAGAGCTGGAGGATGCAGGAGGAGGTAGATGTGGTGAGCAAGGCCTGGGCAGGATGGCTGCAGAGGATGTCATCAGTGGGCACCATCCACTGCAAGGCCTCAAAAGACCTGAGCTGGCAGAGCAAGTGCCTGTCGGGACAGGAGAGGCTGGTGGTGAGCAAGATGGGGCAATTTTGGAAGCCCCCTGGCAGTGAGAAAATGAGACAGATGAGCAAGAGCTGGATGCTTAGAAGTCCTCTGTAAATGGTGGGACTCAAATCAGGACCCTGCCACTTCAGCCTTTACAACCAATGATATAGAGCTAGCTGCTGAATCTTGCATGTATTGGACCTACTGGACTACAGTTTTTCTCTTGATCAGGGATTACCTGATTGGGTTCCACCACATGATCCAAGAAGCTAATCATAAAATACCAGCCCTATAAAGCCTGGATTTGCAAGCTGCCTTCTCAGGTTTTACTCAAAATAGTTCTGGCATGCATTAATATGCTCTTTAATGATAATACTCAAAATCGTTTCAGAAGGTAGCCATGTTGGTCTGCGGTAGATGAGCTAGTTTTGAGTCCGGAAGCACCTTAGAGACTGGACCAACAAGATTTCCAGAGTATGAGCTTTTGAGAGTCAAAGCTCCCTTTACATAAGAACATAAGAGAAGCCAATGTTGGATCAGGCCAATGGCCCATCCAGTCCAACACTTTGTCACACAGTGGCCAAAAATACCAGATGCCATCAGGCGGTCCACTAATGGGGCTAGGTCCCTTGAAGCCCTCCCACTGTTGCCCCCACCAGCACCAAGAATACAGAGCATCACTTGCCCCAGACCAAGAGTTCCTATCAATACCTTGTGGTTAATAGCCACTGATGGACCTCTGCTCCATATGTTTATCCAATTCCCTCTTGAAGCTGTCCATGCTTGTAGCTTCTACCACCTCCTGTGGCAGTGAATTCCACGTGTTAATCACTCTTTGGGTGAAGAAGTACTTCCTTTTATCCGTTCTAACCTGACTGCTCAGCAATTTCATGGAGTGCCCACGAGTTCTTGTATTGTGAGAGAGGGAGAAAAGTACTTCTTTCTCTACTTGCTTTATCCCATGCATAATCTTGTAAACCTCTGTTATCTCACCCCCCATCCATTGTTTCTCCAAGCTAAAGAGCCCCAAGTACTTTAACCTTTCTTCATAGGGAAAGTGTTCCAACCTTTGTCAGACAGGTAGGAACAGGCCTGTAGCTCCGGTGGAGCCTCCCGGGACCTGTTCCCCCCAATTTCCTTCCAAGGCCCCTCGACTTTTGGGAAGGAGCAGGGGGAGGCCGCATGTGCCTGCACTCCAAGTCATGAATTTGTGGCTTGGAGTGCAGACACATGGCCCCACTTCTCGCCCAAAGCATTTAAAGGGTCCCTTTAAATGCTTTGAGAGAGAAACAGGGGTGGCACTGAAATTCACAGCTTGGAGTGCAGGTGCATGCACGGCTTCCCCAGCGTCTACCACAGAGCATTTAAAGGGACCCTTTAAAATGCTTTGGGAGAGAAGTGGGGGGACATGCGCCTGTACTCCAAGCCATGAATTTCAGTGCCCCCTGACTTTTTAAAAGCCCCCCCCCTTTTAAAAATCCTGGCTATGGGCCCTTGGTAGGAATGGAGATCTGTGAGTCCTTATGTCCCAGTCTGAAGGTGGGAGGAGTATGGCAGAGAAAGGAGTCAGAATGCAGAGGTACAAGGCAAAATGTAATCAGCTTGCTTAGAGCAGGGAACAAATGCTTGAGGGCATAAAATTAGCATCCGTAGTGAGGAACAAATCCTATGCCCCATTCAGTCTGGTTCCGAATTTGTGAATAAACTCAAGTTGAGTGATCTCATGCTGTCATCTCCCCTTGAAGCCTTTTTGTTTGAAGACTGTCATATTATTAAGAGCGTAGTATTCAACTTGATATCCAGATATGCTTGTAGTACTACCTCTTGGAACTCTTTTAAGAGTTTGTCTATCAAAATAATACACTTGACATTGTTTGCAAAATAATTTGTTTTCTACTTCAACTATTTTTTTCTGCCTCCTAGATGTAGCATAGGAGCAGCATTTAGCATCTTTCTCTCAAGTATTAAGAATATTTGCTTTTTTAATAGAAAAACATTTATACTTTAAAATTCTATAAATAGTACAATTTTGTATGCTAAGTTATAAAGGATACATTTAATGTTGTTAAGTCAGTAAAATCAGTGTTGATGGGAAACTTAAGGTAGCATACATAATAGTAGTCTCCCAATTTTTTGTCTTCTTCTGGGGGGAGGGGGACTTCTCCCCTGTGGCTTCAAAATTTCCAGAAATATTACATATTATCTCCAGCAGAGATAAGAAAAACTGTGAGTGTATGCTGCCATCATCCTTTCTGTCTTCTTCCTCCCGATTCCCTGTGGGCCTCCTACTCTTCCTGTTCTAAAAGTAAACAGGAAAGTTTAAGTTTTGGGATTCTTTTTTGTTCATTTTAGTCCCACAGTTCATTTAATCATTGTTTTCTAGATGGCACAATGGTCCTGTATAAAAAAACTGAATAACTGTCAGATCAACTATGTTTTTTTCTGTACAACTGTACAGCATTTATTTCATCTAAATATTTCACTCCATTCATATTCAGAGCTTCATTGTTTTAATATGCATGTAAAGAATATGCACATTAAAACAAAATGTCTCTTTTGGTTTAATATTTGCATTCAGTTGGAAAGAGCTCTCATAAATTAGAAAGGCAAGTGCTTCAAAAAGGGTCTGATGCCTCTTTTTTTCCATAGGTAAAGTGCAGGAAAGTCCTGTTTAAATGAGGCATGCAGTTTTAATCAATTGGACCTAAAATAGAAAGACAAACAGCTGCCGCTTGTTAATTGTCTTCACCAATGAGTTCATCATTTATTCACGGCTTTCAATAGAGCCTTCAGTTCCATAAATAAAATTCTTATTGCCACATTAGAATATGATGTCCTGCACATCTGCAACCAATTGGCTCGCTTACTATACATGGAGAATTTATTTCAAAAGACAAAAGCATGACCTTCACCTGTCTAAATTTCTTAATCACATTTATTGTGTTGACATAATTTCAGAGACCTACTTTGCCCATTTTGCCTAAGCTTCTCATCTGAAAGATTTATTTAAAGCAGAAATAGTTTATGGAGCTGTTTAGATATAAGAAGAAGAAAAAAAAGACTACAGTTTAAATTCATTGCTTCTCTTAGCTTTGATTCCTTTAATCATTGGCTCCTGATCTATAAATTAGCTTTTCTTCCCAAATTAGATTGCTCTTCTAGAGCCTAAGTGTGATCACTATGGAAATAGAATGTTCTTACTAGAAAAGAGCTGCAAGCAACGCAAATCCATAACATTCTTGCAAAAGTATACAGCTGTTTTTGAGGGTTCAAAACAGTGTACGTTCATTATTTGTACCATTTCCCTGGTATTTTAATTGTTTACCTACTGAAGTCACAGGGGAGGCTGAGAGACTAAGGCCACTTTATGGATTTGTGGCGAAAGTGAGATTGGAGCCAGAGATTTTTTTAGTTCACACATTTAGCTGTTATGCTGCATCAGCTTTTAAAGCAACACGAATGTGAGCCCTTTTTTTGGAATCAGTATCAGTGACATACAGTGTTTTGGATGTTGTTGTGAACCACTGTGTAGTTTTTGGAAGGTGATCTAGAAGGTTTTAAGATAAATAATCTTGTATAATCTGGAAAAAAAATCCAGAATTCAAAGTCACCTCTTAAATGGGTGTGTAAAATAATGATACAAGGTCCATTGTTTAATTTCAGAATTTGGGAGATACCCAAATGCAGTATGGAAAAATGTGAAATCAGTTATCCTGCAGTGTTTTCATAGCTAACAGCATCAGCAGAATAAATTTCTGTCTAACTTGTTTTGCAAATATGTTCATGCTTTGTTTCCTTCAGGAGAACCAATGAGTGGTGCCCAACTCCATCGTGCTGTGTGCATGAATGATGTAGATGCAGTTCTTAATATTCTTCAAGGAAAGTGAGAAATAATTCACATTTAAAATATCCATATTTATGTAATAACAAACAAAATATAATAATGAGAACTGGATGAGTTGTGCTGTGTCACAAAAGTAGTTTTCCCTGTCTTATAAGTGTATTGGATTGCATATTTTATAAGCCAAGAGTGACAAATTGTTTGTTGCAGTTTATCATGGAAGTACACAGATCAGTGGCATGTATACTTTGTAATAGGGTAGGTGTGCATGTTGACAGTGGTATCCCAGGCCAGATCTGCAACCAAGGCACAGGCAGCACCGCTGGGGCCAGTGGTGCAGGAGCAGGCAATAGGCATGGCTTATGCCCACCATTGTCTCCCAGAACTGCACAGCAGCCAGCCGAGTCCAAGGTGAAACCTGAGGTGCTGGAAGACCTGCTGAGACTTGACTTGCTCTGCGCATGCTTGGCCAAGTACAACCCTATCCTCCCTTTTTGTTTCCTGGCTGGTCAACAGCTTTGCAGGTAGATGCTGCATTTTTTTGCTTGGGCCAAGGAGGTTGCCTACCCTTTTACTGCAAAATGGGTTTGAATCTAGCCTCCCTCCCCATATCCCTATTTGTGAGCATAAGGCAAGCATGGGTTTTAGCTGATTTCTTGTTTTCCCCACTGCATAATTTTTATACACACACACACACACACACCCTTGCATAAGCAGAAGGAATCTCATGCTATTAATTTACATTTATTAAAATATTTTAATCTCACTTTTCTCCCACACTGGGAATTCAAAAGTGGCTTATAGAGTAAAACAAGTAGGACCCCGCAAGAAACTTACAGGGAGAGGGCATCCCCCTGCCTTTGGTTTTTCCCACTCCCCCCTTCTTTTTCTCTCCAAGCCAATATCCCCTTCTTTTTCTTTCCCTCCCCTGACCAAACCAATCCCCTCTTCTTTCTCTTTCTCTCTTCCCCCAAGCCAATCCCCTTCTTTTATCTCTTTCTGTCTTCCCCCAAGCCAATCGCCCTTCTTTGTCCTTCTCTCCCTCAAACCAATCTCCCCTTTTTTCTCTTTCCTTCCCCCCACCAAGCCAATACCCACTTCTTTCCCTTGCTCTCTTCCTCCATGCCAATATGCCCTCCTCTGTCTTTCTCTCCCAAGCCAATCTCCTTTCTGTCCCCCTAAACCAATCTCTCCTCCTCTTTCTCTCCCCCCACCAAGTCAATCCCCCTTCTTTCTCTGCCCCAAGCCAAACCCCCCATCTTTCCCTTTCTCTCTCCCCCCAAACCAGTCCCCTGTTCTTTCTCTCCCTTTCCTTTTTCCTAGCTTTGGGCCTGGCAGTGGTGCCAGTGCCTGGGAGTGGCTCCTGGCACCTGTGGCCACATCTGGAGCCTCTCCCAGTGTTTCCTGTGGCCAGGCCCAGATCCTTTCTTAGTCTTCTGTGCCACTGAGGCCAGGCCTGGAGCTTCTCCTGGTGTTTTCTGCTGCTGCAGCTAGGCCCCCAAAGGTAAGTTATTTGGGGGGGGGGGATTTTAACCACCCAATTTTTAAAAAAAACTTTTCAAGTTTTGCTGCAAACCTAGGGTCTCCCAAGTTTGCAGAAAAACCTGCTTGGAGTAAGTGTGCCCCCATATCTATTTATATGTTCATAGATAGAAGACATACTTGGGTATTAGATTTATAGATACATATAAATAATAGAAATTTAACAAAAATATACAACTGGTTAGGGGCCCTCCCCATCAAATTAAAAACAAGTGATGTTGGGGAAGGAACAAGTGGTGACAATGTTTGTCAGACAATAATGAATTGATGTTTCTCTTTCAATAAGGCAAGTGATGGTGGATACACTTAATAAATTAGGATTTTCAGCTTTGATGGTTGCTTCACAAAAAGGATATATCAGGTAGTATGACAACCTCTTTTACATTTTTCTTATAGATATTTTTAAATTTTAATGTTTTATTCAGATCTATAGTATGCTTCACTCATTTTCTGTTCTTTGTCATATCATGTGTTTAAATCAGTGATGGCCAGCTGATGGCCCATAGTCCAATTAAGCTCCAGAGCAATTTTATCTGGACATCACTAGCCTTCCCAAAAATGGTTTTGATGCAGCAGTAGTCTTGACAGCATAGCAGAAAATGCCAGAGGACTGGTACTTCATTCGGTAGAGGAAAATGAGCGTTTTTTTGCTGACTTCCCCTCCTGCAGATCCCCCCACTTCACTCTCACTTTCTTTCTGAAGGCATCCTGAACCCCAAGAGCAGAATTTCAAGGGATTTAGGGGGCTGTGGAGGAAGGGGGAAAGCAGAAAGTCCTGACATGCATACTACATTCCTCTCATAGTATTTGGATCAAACCAAGTTTTTGTTAAAGGTATATGATACTGAGATACATTACACAGTACATAGCATGCAATTGTAGACATTTGTCTACATTGCTATGGCTGAGCATGTATGCTCGGTTCCAATTTTATTATGGAGTCCAGCCATTTCAGGCCACTTAATGGACCCTGATAGTACAGAAGCTGGCCATCCATGCTTTCAAATATGCCAATTTTGATAGTTTAATTTTTCTCTTCTTACAGCTGCAGTCCTGAAATTAATGCTTTATTTGATGTTCACAGTACTTTGTATATCATCCACTCCATTACAGTCTTGGATAATATGTGATTATTTTTCCTCTTTAGTATACTGAGAATTGAAATACAGCCACTTCCTCAAAATCATCCAGCGAATTCCTGATCAAGTTGTGTCTTGAATTCAGGATTTCATCAGTATTCTAATGCCTGGCACTGTCTTAGAAAGCATGTTATTGGTTTACAAAATGACTCAGTATAGTTCGTGAGCTTGTAAATGGATTCAGGGTTGTGGTCTATGCTTGAAGTATTGTAATTTCTCATTAAAGCAGTTATCAAAATTAGCATCCAAATTAGCATTTTATTTTTATTTGATATAAAATAATACATTAGAACTGTTTTATATCTAGACTTGTCGAAATTTTGGTAGAGAATGGAGCAGACGTGAACAAGAAGAATAGCAGTGGGAAAGACAGGTAATGAAGTCTTGTATTTTGTCATCAAAGAATATATGGGACTGCATGGTGCTGTGGAGTAAAAAAATAATTTTATCCTAACATAGGCAGAGAAGCTGCACTATAATGCCATGAGATCTGTTTTTGTGTACAGTGTGCAACAACAGGAAAGTCCACCTGGGGCTGAACTGAAGCAGACCCCCCCAACTTTACAACCTTGCTTGCTGGCTGCAAAATTGGCTGTCTTCTTCAGGGTTTTCACAATAGAAGGATGCTACCCTACCCCCCACTGCCCAGCTAAATGTTTCTCTTTAGTGATGATGGTACTTAGCCAGTTCTGATTAGCTATGTAATAGCGCGGCATCATTACGATCAATTTATTATCTCTGATGGGTTAGGGTCAAACAGTGAAATAGAGGGAAAATGACTGCACAGTTTGTAAAAAGACGCAGGAGATGCAAATTAAAGGGACATTTGATATTTTAGGAGGAATTTCACCCCTTACATACTACCCATTTCATTCCAGACTTTTGGTGGGTAATACTTGGGGTCAGCCTTAGCTCTAACATACAGTTGCTCTAGTCAGTATCTTGAACTATGGTAGTTATGGTTTTTGGCAAACTTTGTTAAAATATATCTGTGATCTGTCTGGTGTAAATCTAAAGAGACACTAAGGGCTTTGGGCCTTCAGCAAGCAGCAGTATAGAAAAGGGAAAGGACAAAACACGTATTTGATTGGATCAATACAAGACCACAGCTTTACTGCATACAATAAAATTGCATTTTGACATAACATGGGCAGGGAACTGCAGAAGGTGCTGACAATAGAAGTCCCAATGACTTTCTTGGGATATTGCCAAGGAAGCAAGACTGCCAACACCTGAAACTGCCTATTCTATGAATGTTACCCCGGAGGTCCCTTAAAGAGATCCTCAAGGATCATGTGGGTAGACTCCCCAGTCTAGTGCCCACCCACAGGCCATTTTTCCTGCCCAGCACCCAAGCACCAAGTTGAAAAGTCACTCAGTCCCCAACCTTGGTCAAGTCACCTTTTGTACCTCCAAGATGGGCCAGAGAGCAGATCTCTCTCTACATCCCATCCTGGCTGTCTGCACTGTACTGAGAACAAGGCTGCAGATGTAGAATGGGCAACTCGGCACAAGCTAACAGTTGAGGCCATGGCACCACTCAGCCACCCCTTTCCTTTCTGCCGTGTTGGGCGTAATAGGAGGCCACTGTTTATAATGGTAAGCTGTAGTGCATTCAAACTTACAGGGCCAAGAAAATAAAATAAGACCATGCAGACATTCTAGCAAATACCGCAGTAAAAATGAATACATTGGATTCAACTTCAAACTTTATCACAAAATAAACAGACATCGGACTGGATTAGCATATCAGGCAATCTAATTTGGGTTAAATTACTCTGTTTAAGGAAAATACGTATTTGTAGATATTCTTTATGGTTCAAACCAAATTTTCTTGCAGATCGGAATGAAAAGATTTTTAAAATTAAGTATTTGTTTGCACACATATTTATGTAAAATTTATTTCACAAGTAAATTTCTGAACAAAGTCAAACAAGATTAGTTTGTAAGCTTGTTACGTAGCAACAAATAGTAGGCACTTTAAAATATTTTGTTATTTATCTCTCTTTACTTTTCAAAACTGCGTATTTGGTATAATATTATGTACATTTTGTGTAACTCTAATTTGTTATTTATATGTGGAATACCTGATTTGAAAGCAGACAATGCACAATTAGAGATACATAAAGCAAAGAATGTGAAAAGTGGGTGCAAATTAATACCCATTCAATTCTGAAGGTCATGCACAATTTACATATTTATAAAGAAAGGAGCCCTGGTGGAATAATTTTTCTTACATTCTGAAGTAGCATGGAATTTCAGTTTCTTGAAACTTTAATGAATGTTCATACAAATGCTGTTCATCTTATTCACTGGAATGAAATTTGATTATGCAGCCAAATCCTGTGTTTCGTTGGATAGCTTGATTATAATCAGTTCTAGCCTAGAGAGAATCTAATGTGGATGACACCACCTACTGTAAATTTGCGTTCCTTCAGTCAAAACTGTATCAGAAATCAGCTATGCAAAGTTCTTGCCTCCCAATGGCCCTGTGGAGTACATTTTAAGTCAAGTCAGCATTAGTCATTTTAGGTAAAGGCATTTCTGTTTAAGTTTCTCATTGAATTAAACCAATGGCTGGTTTCTTAGGAACGACAGAGACATCTTATTCTTTATGCAGTGATTTCTATGCTACTCAAGCAGTTTTCTTTTTATTCTTCATTTGATTTCTTTGTTCTTCTTTAACTCTTGTAATGGCTGATATTCCTGTCAGAGTCTTTCCTGAACTGTCTCTGGCCTTATTTTACCTTCTCTTCTATTAACACCTCTCACCTACTCCCAACTCCCAATTTGACAACCTCTGATGTCTCTTAACATTTCTGTATTTGCTGTCTGTTGGGAAGGGTGGCACAGGCGGTCTCTGAATAACTGTCAGGCTTATCGTTGTGGTTGAGAAATCTTAATTCCATGCAAGCCAATATGCTACATCTTGAATTGAAGTGTAATGTATTGTTCTCTCTGGCAGCATGAAAGCAAAAAGAGGGGGGAAATGAACTGCAGAAAATGCTGAACTCCAGTTACTATGGCTCTCCAACTTTATTTTTTGGAACAAGGGGTTCTACAAACCCAGTTATGCATTGCATAAAACATTCTTTATAAAACAATGCCTGACTGAGCAGTCAGTTGGTTTTGTGCTGTGTTCTAGGAATATGCATAAGCTCCACTAACAGCTTTTAATGTATCTGAAGAAGTGTGCTTGGACATGAAAGTTTATATCTTGAATAGAACTTTGTTGGTCTTGAAGGTGCCACTGAACTCAAACTTTGTTCTGCTGCTTCAGACCAACATGGCTACCCACCTGAATCTAGTGTTTCATGTTGTTATTCTTTATAAAGGAGTTTGTCTGAGTAGTAATACAATTAAATCCGTGGTTTTCAAATGTTGTTTTGTGGAGACAGGAAAAATACCTTTTTTAAAGCTTTAGAAAGGCCTTTAACGGAAACATTACCAGCCCATTGTCTGCAAAGTCCCAGTCAAATTCCACGAGTGTTTGCATGCACCTTTCCCAAAGAAAAGTTTTGTAACTGTAAAGAGTAGCAGTATAATTAGCAGTACAGTCGTAACAAAGTGACACTCTCCTACCTCCATTGAAGACAGTGGGCTTGGAAGGACGCCACTCTGTTTACACTGTAAGATTTTTCAGTGTGCTACATTGCTATAATGCCTACATTCTGTTTATCATAAAATGGATTGGAGACATTTCATTCCATTAATATGAAATTTGACATAAGAAGTTATTTGGAGAGGGCTGTTAAGCTGGCCAAATTTCTGGAAAACTTGTACAGAAAGGGCTAGTACAAGTTTTTTTAAAATTTGCCTTTATGTTGAAGATGCTATAAGGTTGCAATTGCTTTTTGTATACCAAAATATACCTTCAGTTTTGCCTCTGGCTGGTGTTCATTCAAGATTTCACAAATATTGCAGGAATCTTACCCCACTGATGTGGTGAAATTTTGTTGTATATTCATAATGCCATGAAGGTTCAAAATGCCCATCTAAAAACTACCCATTAAATCAAGAGGAAGTTAAGACTGCATGTCTGGTAGGTAAATTGAGCCTTCGCTGTGAAATGTGGTTGTGTGTAAAGTGCCATCAAGTTGCAACAGACCTACAGTGTCCCGTGCAAGGGGCTTTCAAGGCAAGTGAGAAGCAGAGGTGGTTTGCCTTCCTCTGCAGATCCTTTCTTACTAGTGTCCCTTCCAATTACCAACCCTACTTAGCTTCTGAAATCTGATGAGCTCTGGCTATACCATGCCACCTTCTCTCCCTCACTGTGAAATGCTGTCCCAAAATAAAAATGGCAGCTGAATGCATTGGACAGTAAATGTAGAACGGGCAGTCTGAGCTGCAGTAGTAGAGCAAGGGATCCCAGAAGAAGAAACAGATTAAGGAGAAAAGGAAATTTGGCAATGAACATATTTTTAAAGGTGGCTTCAGGTGAGTAGCTGTGTTGGTCTGAAGCAACAGAACAAAGTTTAAGTCCAGTGGCACCTATAAGACCAATTTTTTTTAAAGCTCATACCCAGAATTAAACTTTGTGGGTCTTCATTAAAGGTGCTACTGAACTCATATTTTGTTCTTTTAAGGGTGGCGTTATTGTTCTACAAAGGCTCAGTAGTGCAGTATTGCAACAACTCGAAAATAAGCGGTTTGCAAAACTTCTTGTGTTCTGATTTGTTTTACATTTTTTTTGGCGTGGAATGCATTAGTTTTCAATGGGTTTATGTCGTTTCTATGTTGCACAGAAGTACTCTTCTGTAAGAAGGCAAGGAAACTAAACAATCCTCCCATTCTTCAGAGTAAAGGTTTTATGTAATCCAGTGACATTCATTTTCAAAACTCAAGGAAACTTCAAAACTGCAAAAATTTTGGTTTAAGAGAAAAAATTCACTCATGCTTGAAAACCATGAAAAATCGTGAGTTAAGGTTTCCAGTTTAAGTTGGAACTATAGTGTTTTCCATTCTGACATATCAAGCCTGCTTGCTACTTATGGTGCAAACCTGAACAGAGTTACACCCTTCGAAGCCCATTGACTTCAGTGTTGTTCTGCTTAGGATGGCACTGTTGGACTCATACATCCATTATATATTATGGCAGCATTAATGGCAAAGAGTAGAACTCTTGAATTAGTATAGTTAAATAGGAGGTTTCTTGGACTAACTTAAGGATTGTAATGACTTATTGATTTAAATTTTCAGTGCTGACAGTCATGCAAAAGAACAATGTTTTTTTATTTTGCAGTTTAATGATAGCTTGTTTTTCTGGTCACCTGGATATTGTTCAGTATCTCAGATCCAGAGGAGCCTCTTGGGAATCGAAAGACCTCGGGGGCTGCACAGCTATGCACTGGGCAGCTGATGGAGCACACTATGATGTTATTCAGTGGATGATTGAAGATGGTTGTAAGGTATGGGTTTATTTGTGTAATGCAAGGGAAGACATATTTTATGGTAGTTTTTTAGATGTGGTACATGCTACTGTACATAGGAATAAGTGCTCCAGTAGTCACTGTATCTGTGAGGTCATGCAGAAATTGCATTGCTTGTTTGTGGAAGCTTCTGTATCATTTCAAGTGTCTGTTATCATTGTTATCATTGTAGTTGTCTTATCTAATGTAAAGTGACATTAGTGGCACTGTCCCAGGATGAGTTACACCCTTTTATGTCTCTTGACTTCAAAGGACATAGAGTTATGTTACTGTTCTTAGGATGGCACTGTAGGTTAGCTTTTCTTATTGAAAAGTCTGTCAGTCGCTGGGATCCCATGAAAAATCTCCCCTGATGGAAGGAACTTCTGTCAAAAGAATGGAACTTGCTCACCTCCTTCCTCATGCCCCAAATATCCCCTGGAATGCTGGGGACAAGGGATGCCCAGCAACAGCATAGGAAAGAGTTGGAGGGCTACAGCAAGAAAGGAGAATTGACAAAAATCAACTCCCCATTTGTCAGTGGAAATTTTACACTGAATCCATGCCACTGTTTTATTCATATTCGTCACTATTGTCCATATTGTAGTTGTTGTTTCAAGCAATATAACTTGCTTTAAGCTATGTAACTTATTCCTTTCCTTCTGAACCAGGTTGATGTTAAAGACATAGGACTGGAATGGACTCCACTGATGAGAGTATGTGCAATAAGTGGGAAGAGTGATGTGGCCATGCTGTTAATAGAAGCTGGAGCAAATGTGAATATAAAAGACAAGGATGGCAAGACACCTTTAATGGTAGGCATTTACAATAATTACCATGCCAGTTCGATTCCAATTAAGGAGAGAGATTTTGTTTGTAATCTGAAAAATTTGAACTCACCTGTATCTTAATATTTCAGATTCAAAGGCCTGCAATATTTGAAAGTGAGAAGTGACTCCTACCTGTTTCCCTGTACAGGGGTCTCCTTATACTGGCATGGCTTGTGCCCACTGGTTCTCTTCCCCATCACCCTCAGTTTCCATCTCCAATATAATATGCAGCTTAATTTCACCCTGACATGATAAAATCTATTGTCCATCAGTCCTGTGACAAAGGTACAAAGTCCTACTAATGACAGGGGTCAGGTATTAGTACACTAGTTGGCCCTCCATGGAAGATTTTCACTGTTGAGGGAAGTTCCTTTCATAGTCTGGCAGGTTTTTTTTAAGGGATTACCCTGTTTTTATGCAGCACTAATGCTGTTCGTAGGAATATTATGCAATACTAGCACAAGGAACCCTTTTACTATCAGTGCCGGCTTGAACTGGCATTCTGAAGACAGGAAGATCTGAAAAGCAGCAATCCATTTCTTCTTTGATTTCTCTTGTTAAGGCACTTTATATCAAACTATTTCCCTTTGGTTTGGTGGATAAAATGCAGTACATAGGCTGAGCAGATTCAAATGTTTCTTTAATAAGATGAGCCCTCTGATTCCTTCATACTTCGAAATTCATCTTTCTGAAGTACCACATTTGTAGATTCTATAAAGATCAAATGTTCTCTATGTCATATTTTCATTCCAGTCAGACAGAGAGAGAGAGAGAGAGAGAACACACAAGTACTTACAAATAGGGGTTTAGGATGATATTTTAATGATCTGTTGAAGCATGCATATTATTGCCAAGCTCTGACTTCTGATTAATATTCAGATCGCTCACGTAAGTGCAAATTTCAGCACTACAGTTGAGCCAGTTATACACAGTATCCGTAAACATGCTCAAATGGTACGCAGCAAATTACTCAGCTGTCCCTGATCCTTTGTGACATGTCTGTCTGATTTCTATCAAACATCTGTCCAAGACAACTGACCATATTTTTAGGAGCATACCGAAGCTGTTTTTACTGTATGCTTAAAAATGAAAAGAGTAAATGTGACAGACATGTTTGCAAACCTGTATATCTTATAGCTCTTGAGGGAACTATGACTGGCAGTAGCTCCCTGTAGAGTATGTATATGGTGGCAAATGTAGTATGTGAAGTGGCTCTGTTAGAGCCATTTCACACAGCCTCTATGTTCCGTTACAGGAACGCTTCTATAACGGTTCCTGTCTGGCATTTCAGACAGAACCGTTGTAGTGCTGGTTCAGTAACAGAACATACCGGCCATTTCACACAGGAACGCTTCTCTACCGTTAGGGAAGCGTTAGAAAAGCATTGCTGAACCGGCTTACGTTGAAACCTGCTCCCAAGTGTTCTGTTGTTCCTGTGCTGGTTCTGAAGCGCTACAGGGGTGCTGTGTGAAATGCCCCCCCCCCCGAAGCGCTTCTTCCAATGACGTGTTTTTGCGGCTCTTTTCACCCACCCGCGCGGGCAATTTCCGGGGTGTTTTTTAAAAAAAACAGGTTTAGAGCGCTATTTTGCTGTAATGGGACAGTAAAATAGTGCAATATCGTCCCCTAGTGGGCAGCTCTGTAATTACAGCAAAATAGCGATCTAAACCTGCTTTAAAAAAAAAACAAAAAAACCGGAAATCGCCCATGCAGGTGGGCGAAAAGAGGCTTGAAACGAAAGCGGCTGTCTGAAATGACGAACCGCTTCAGCGACGGCTCTGTACAGGTAGGGGAAGGGCTGTGTGAAATGGCCGTTACTGTACCGGTTTATTCCAAGCCGGTACAGTAATGTTTTAAAGGTGCTGTGTGAAATGGCTCTTAGATGTTGAGTTCTTACTGGTTGGGTTTTAAATGACGCTTTTGCTTAGCTATTTAGAAAACCTAGCTGCTTCACCCCTACACTTATGATTGTTCTGTAATTGAGTCAAGAGAAATTAACAACCTTACTTCAAAAACACTAAACCAATAAGCTCCCTTCAGTGATTCATTGAAAGCTTCCCAATCACTGAGGAGGTTGCTTGTGCTAATAACAGCTACCCATTTAGAGGAGAGCAGTGTTTTCTTCTTTACTCTCCTTCATCTGTTACACTTGCCCCTGAAACTGATAGCAAGCTTCTCCTAGAGCATTTGATACCGGACCTTATAGACATCCATAAAGGACCCCCCCCCCCACCCCCCATTTCAGTAAAATTTAGCTGTAAAACCAGGCAATTTCCAGATTGACAGTAGGGAAGCAGTTTGAATATTCTGCCGAAAGCATTTCCTAGCATAACAAAAGGGAACAGCCTGAATTAAGTGGGAATTAACTGAATTAGTCCCTTCTCTCCTAAAAAATGCAGGCTATATCTCCGTGATTAGCTATGATAACACACTTTAATGCACTGAAGGATTAAGTTGGCAATTACCCCTGTTTTAAGCCTGTTGTGTGCCCTGTATATGACTATCAGTTCACACCTGGTTCTTCATCTATCGTCCATATTAGTTCAGGTGGCCAGTGCACTGCAGTTACTCTCCTCCTTTGGCATTTAGAATCAAATTGGCCAGTAAGATTAAAACTTTTTGGCTCCAAACCAATCCTGACTTTGGAGCTCACTTGGTGCTCACTTTCCAACATTTTTACAGTATAAATATAGTCTTCCAATCCCAGAACTTTGCAGCAGCCATTCCCCTGAGCTTCCTTGCTACTGTCCCTGGGTAACTTGAACACAGAACCCTTGGAGATCTGGAGCTGGCCTCAGTCTCTATTCTGCTTCTTCGTTCATTGCTCTCCTTCCCCCTCACTGGTTTGGCTTGTATGTTTTCATTTGTTCTCCTTTATTGTGTGCTTTTATTGCTTAGGTGTCCGGCTGTCTAGAGCTAAGTTTTGCTCTCTGTGTATGAGTGAGCCTGCAACTCTCTGAGTGCCTCCTGCTTTTCTTGATCTATATTTCTAAACAAATAAATATTTAGACTCTATTTTACACTTGCTTTATTTCTGGGAATTTCCCCATTCTCATAGTGAGGTGCTACCACCATAATTCTGAACCTTGGTATACACAGACAGTGTTCCTAATTTAATTTTACCCAGATACATATGCGTGTGCTCTTAACAGGCAAGGGGGATGCTCCAAGTGTGGCCACAGATAATGTCAAATATATCACTGGCTGTTGGTATTAATACACAGGTACCCTTTTGGGTCACAGGTACCCTTTTGGGTCATATTAGACTCATGGAGCCATATTAGCCACATATTAGCCACTTTCTGGTCAAAGGCTACGCAGGCAGTAGCTTTCAAGATGGGAACATGTTTATGTGTTTTAAATTGCCCCTTTTAGGAACTACGTAATATTTCATAATTCTGCTGGCATTATACAACACCTAACAGAATAGGAGTATTAACCCTTGCTGAAGAAGTAGAGGTCCATCCTGCCTCCAAAGCAGCTCTGCTTTATTTATTATTAGTTTAGTTTGATTTGTATCCCGCCCTCCCTGCCGAGGCAGGCTCAGGGCGGCTTACATTTAAAAGTTAAAAAACATTAAAACCGAGTACAACATCATAGAACTCTTAAGCATAAGCAAATCACAAATACAGATAAAATGCTAATAAAGTGCTGGTGGCGATGACATACTTCTAGACCATAACAGAATAAGAACAAAGTATGGCCACAGATAATGTCAAATATATCACTGGCTGTTGGTATTAATACACAGGGCATTAGTTGGCTCCTAATGGAAGGCCTGGTGGAAGAGCTCTGTTTTACAGGCCCTGTGGAACTGTAAAAGGTCCCGCAGGGCCCTGGTGTCTTCCAGGAGCTCATTCCGGGAGCTGCATATGATTGGGCAGGACAGACTGTTCCAGCCTTGTGGGAGGAGAAAAAACTTACTTTGTGTAATCTACCAACTACAAGAGCTAATCCAGAGAGGCCCTTCGCAGTATAAATGCTTCAATCTTTGGTGCAAAATGTTCTCCTCTATAGTGTTTTGATTACAAATTATCACAGAGATATCCAGAATGGAGAGAAAGGAAAAAAACCTACATGGGACTTTTATGTGAACTCAGATTTTGGGCTTGTTCACATAAGACAAATTGCCTCCACAGGACTAAGTTCTGTATAGGAAACTAAGTGAATCTATTATGTAGTTAGCACATGCAATGAACTTAAAATGTTTATTTCAGGGATTTCTGGAAGCAATTTTTGCATCTTTTTCACATCTGATATGACATAGGCTCCATCAGTTTCCTAGATGTATGATAAGGAAGCTGAACTTGAGTCAAGCAGCCCGTAGATTCTCAAACTTTAAAAAGGCATATATAAATGATTGATAACATTTTTATTCTGCTTTTGTAGGTGGCAGCATTAAACAACCATGAAGAGTTGGTTCAATTATTGCTAGAGAAAGGGGCAGATGCTTCGGTTAAAAATGAGGTAATATCAGTAACTACTTTTTTGGGGGGGGGGGATACTAGTTTTACAAAAAACACCCCAAAAAAACCCACCACCAAATTGAACATGTAATTGTTTTTCCAGTATGGCAAAGGTGCCCTAGAAATGGCTCGAAGTTTAAACAGAATGGTATGTATATATTTTCCTTTAACTAATTTCTAAATACCTCATGTAATTAACATTTGTTCATATCAGTTAACTTCTTTTTAATTTTTTTCTTTAGAATGTGGCTTCGCTGATAGAAGCAAGCAGAATAAGGGAGAGGACTGATCTTCCTACATCATCTTGTACAGAGTTATGTGATGAAAATCAGTGAAGCCCTCACCTTCTGATCAGGATGGACTGACCAGAGGACGACATTCTGGTTGCTTTCCTGCTTACCTTTTGACTGTTATAGATTCTTGGGTACTTTCATTAAAATGTTAGCTCTGCTTCATCTCCAGCATATTCTCTGGAGTTTAAATCTACCTAGGCATCTTACCAGCATTATTTCACAACTCTGTGCCTTTTCGTGAATGATGTCCCTTTTGCTCTGAGTACAGTGCAGGAAGTACAGAGCAGGAAGTTCTTCTAGAGCAAGAAGATAAATAGAAAACTGAGAAGAAATGGACAATGAGTCTATCCTATAGACTTCCAGGGTGACCTGACTTCCTAAGGCTAATATAAATTAGCTCTTGTACTTGTGTTTTCTCTTATATTTAAGGGAAACAGACCTGGCTTTTTCAGAAGCCTTAAAATGCTTCCTTCCACACAATCAGGAAGTTTCCTTCAGCTGGGCAAGAATCTATCATTCTGGCAAGCAGAACTGTTAATTTGTCCCTGAGAAGTTTAATAAGCCAGGATCAGCAAAGATCTAATTTGTAGGTGACGGCCTTCAGAGTCCCAGGGAGAACAATATGACATTAACCATTGAAAACTGACAAGCAGCAGCTTCTGCTGAAATGTCTGACAACTGATCTGTAGGCAAACCAGAATCTAAATCAAATGCTGTCTAAGAGACTTTATCTGCAAAATTTTTTTGCAAAAATGTAACAGCATTGCTCTGAATAATCTACAGTGGGTTCAGATCAAGGTTTCAACAACCATGAAATGCCTTAAAAATTCAGCTAATGCCATATTGGTGAAATATAAACCTTTTCTGCTACCATCACTGCTATTCCATAGGCCTGCAAGTGGTGTGTGTTGTGTGATTCAGTGTTTCGTGGGGGGTTTTGCTAACATTAATTTTATTGCTTCCAACTCCCTAGTAAACCAGGGCATCAACAGTGTCACCTTTAAAATTCCCTGTGTGTGCTATCCTAAGCAGAGGAACACCCTTCTAAGCCACTGAAGTTGATGAATTTAATCAGTGTGAGTAGAAAAGAGCAAGTCCGGTAGCACCTTAAAGACTAACAAAATTTGTGGCAGGGTATGAATTTTCATGAGTTACTGCTCACTTCTTCAGATCTTAATCAGTGTAAATTTGCTTAGAATGGTATGGTGGATCCCTGCTGCTTGTTCTACTGTGAGGCAGATTTTTCCACCAAAATTCTTTTTATTCCCCACTGTGACTGAGCAGCCCCTAGTAGCATGTAAATGAATGTGGTTTTTAAAAGACTTTCTGTCCCACCTAGTTTTTAGAACATAATTCAGCTTTTAGTGCAGCCCAAGGAACTTTCTGTGGTAAAACAGGAGCTCTCTTCTTATTAATCCCTTTATTGAAAATGGCACTTGAGCTGTAAAGTTCAATCTGAAATAACGGTTTTATTTAACAGGCATGGCTAGGTTAGGGATAGGCAGGGGATGAAAAGCTGAGGTAAATTTTGTTGTATTTACAGGGTATGATATTTTTAACAGATTACAGAGGTTTGTTGACACTTATTTTCATAAGTGCTCAGTTCTTAACAGTGAAATGCTTGTCTTAGAGATTTCATCGCAGCAAAAATGTGTCTTCATATAGATTAATTTCACTAACTTAGTTTCCTGGAAGTAAGCACTTTCTTCCTGTACTTGTTTCCCTCCCTGTGAGATTATAGAGTTCCTTTTGACTTTGGAGATGTCTAAGACCGTTTTCTTTTTAACAAACTAGGGATCCTTTCAGAGATGAACCCACTGAATAACTGAGCAGGAAATATTCTCTGTTTTCTAGAAGCAATATTCCTTTTCTACCTGGCTAGACTGGCAGTTTCAACCTACTGACCAATCCTGCCAGATCTGATCCTCAGTTCTTGACACTGTGAATACACAATTTTCAGCTTGGCTGACACTTAATCTAAATGTTCCTATTTTGAACTTTCCCTCAAATTTTATGGTACATAGTAAGAGCAAGGAGTTGTGTCCCTGCACTTTCCAAGTGACTTTGTCTGATTCCCTCTGACAGACACACCAACTCCAACTGTCTGACTACTGACACTCCAGAGACGAAAAAAGGAGAAAAAGTCCCTTTTTTCCAGCGTTCAGCTGCTCTTAAAGTTCTCAGCTGGTGCTGACCAATTGGGGGGGGGGGGGGACATGGGCAGCAGCCTGTCAATCAAACTGTGTTTCCCAGTGAGCCATTAACCTTTAATCTCCCAGCTCTCTGAATCTGATGTACTAAGCATCCTGTTATTGGAGGTCAGATGGCAATGTAAGTCCCCTAGAGGATTCTGGATCCACTGGGATCTGTTAGTGTCTGGGAGAGGACCATCCTAAGCAGTCCCCGTCATTACAGGCTAACAGGTTAGATCCAACCAGCAGATAATGATCTGACCATTGGATTTAATTGCACCCTGCTAACTAGACTGCTGTAAATCTGCTCACGACAAAAAAGTATCTCATCTGTTGGGCCCATTATGAAGTAGGACACTCCCACGGATGCATCAGCAGTCATTATGTCCTAACAAAACGTACCTCAGCAAGAATACTGAAATTCTCCAGAACATACCTGTGAAGCAAAAGTCCCGTAGAGGGTTAACTTGTCTAACAACTGAGTCATCCTCCTTTAAGTGCAGCTGGCCTTCTGCTCAAGATCATGCAGAGGTACTGATTAACAAGGGAGTGCAGCTGAGGTTGTTGGGTTTTATTCTTAAAATAGGGGCTTTTCTAGCAGTTAAAGGGAGGAAGGGGCATTCAACCTAGCAGGTCCTCAGAGTGATACAACTTTCCTCGGTCTAGATCTATTTTCAAGCCACCTAGAAGCTGTGCCAACTTAAAGGTAGAATTATTTGTTTTTTTTCTGTGCTTCTGCAGTGTGTTACTGGATTTTAGGTTTAATTTTAAAACCTCCTTTGCAATGAAAACTTTGATTTTAAAACTTAAAAATTAGTCTGTATGTGATTTGATCCCTGGTGAACTCACGGGGGTGCCTCACTATCTTGACAATACCTTTTGAGGATTCTCAGTACAAATATGAGACATCATTGAATTTATAGAGCTAGAGAGGAAACTAGCAAAAGTCCTAACCTGTATCTGGAATCTAGAACTAGCTAATACAATCAAAACTGACTGCTGTTTGTACTGGGAATATACAAAAGAAAATAAATTCTCAGAGGGTCCCCATTGCCCTCCTCCCCATGCTCCTTTTTAGGGTTAATGAATAACTATAAACCCAGATGAATTACCTAACTGAGAGAAAATTGGTGCTGCAGTTTCGTCCTTCCAAATTTTGGCCATATAAACCAGATTTATATGCTCATGTTCAAGCGAATCAAGAATGACAGAAATTTTCTTATTAACAAACCTGGCATTGTGCAAAGTCAAGGTTGTAGTGGGTCAAACAGGGAATTTAGCCTTCCTTAGATGTGGCCAAAGGAATTGCACTTTTATGTCTCTCATTCCATCTTTCTTCTGCCATACATTCCATACCTGTGCATTGCTGTAACACTAGAGGAGATGTTTCAAGCTCTGCACATCACATCAGATGGATGACAAAAAACAGGCTATACATATCGTATACTCAGGTGCAGAAACCCACATGCCCATTCCCAATACCCAGCCTAAAAGGAAACCAATCACCCAAAGTTGATCAGCTCAGGCTAAAATTCCCTACCTGTGGTGCTGGCAATAAGAAGCCAAGCCTGGCTCAGAGGAAATATCTTCAGACCAATCCAAGGCTAGCAAATTGTTTTCTTTCCAAGCGCCCCCCCCCCCCCCAGCTCTTACTATATTCTTATGCTAATACTCAGTAATTTTCCACTTGCCCCATTCGATATATTGGTTACTTAAATATTTCCTGTCCTCACTCCAGGACTAGTCATCTTCCATAATAACACAACTCCTCAATCAGCATTTTTCACATTTCCTTAACCTGCATACCATTCAATTTGAATAATGTACAAAGTCTGGATTTCTGTCTGTGTGCAGATTACCTGAGGTTCTGGGAACCTGTATTTTATAAACAAACTTTAGTGGCATTTAGAGATTATTCATTATACTGTTGTAGAAAAATCAATTACCCCAGTACCGCTCAATAAAGTAATCACTGTTTTATTTTCTGATGAAATTATTCCATCTAATTACAGAAAACACAACATGGTACACAAGTAAGGTCATGTTTACTGTTTATTTAATACAGAATATTTCACAATGAATAGACAGTCTGGCTATTGCAACATATGTTTGTATTAATCTTTAACATGGTACTGCAGTGATTTTTACGGAAATGTGTACAAAAGTAAAATAAACTCTTACACAGTGTATTATGTGGCAAAATGTTTAGCAAACACAAACATAACTGAAAGCATTATAAAGGTATGGTTCATAAAGCTAATACAGAGGTTTATGTCAATCTAATATCTGTTCATAGTCTACTAAATGGTCTGCAGTTGCCAATCTATTGCCACAGCTCTAAACATTTTACTTAGAAATGTCCCATTGATTTCAGTGAATGGAACTTGCTTCCAGGAAAATGCACCAAGGAGCAAATGATCTACAGTTAAAGTTATGAATCAGTTGCTAATCTTATTTTAAAGATATTCCTATTTTAGAATATTTTGTTCACCAGAGTGGGTCCTATTGGCAATTCATATTGCATTTTGTATGGTCTGCTAAAGGGATGTCTGGATGGGATGATGATACACAGCAATAAAGAAACTTTTCAGTCCAAAGTAGAAACGCTATGAGGAAATGTAAGTTGCCAGTGCAATTACCTCTTAAACCTGTCCTGTTTGCCTAGTTGAGTTCACATTTAGTTGCATTTGTCTTAAGCAAAAAATATTATTTCAGTACCATTAGTCTTCAAGGATATCCAAACCAATCGACATTTAGCAGGGATGTTTTATTTGCAGTTATTTTTGAAATTGATGCATTTATAAATTTACATCTCCTAGTCTGCAACCAAACAGTGATTTAAAACATGTATCATTCTAGAAAACTGGTATGTTAAAAGTCTGCTATAATGAGTGGAATAAGTGTTACCAGTGCAACATTTCACATTTGCCAAATTGAATCAGCATCATCGGTTATGAGAACTGTTGCCCTCATTTGATTATTTGGAAATAAAAGAATCCCTGGCTTGCCTGTGATTCATCTTGGAATAAGTGATCGAGGGATTCAGAAGTTGGATGGTGCTCTCAGTTCTGTATTAACGAACAGTGACAAATGAGCAAAGAGGGAAAAGAGAGAGCCTGGGATTCTCTGCTCATTTAAGAAAGGATTGCTGATACAATAGTATTATTTAGTATTTACATAACAGTTTCAAAGATTCAGATCACTCAGATAAATGTAACATTTTGAGGAAGTAAGTGGCTCTTCTGTTGAGCTCATGGTATAGGCAACATTTGAACTAAGGACATCCTGAACCATGGCCCATTTCTAAAGTCACAATTCAGGAGAATCATTTTGAGTTAGCACCTCTGAAACAAACTCATACTATTTTGGTTATGTAAACAAGCCCAGAGCTGTCTAAGAATAGCACCTTCTGATACAATGCATTAGGATCTTATAAAACTGTTAGGTATATAGAAAACTTTCACCTGTTAGAAAGAAACATACTGGCAATTTAAAAAGAACCTTGTCTATTTGAAGGTCATGCAAAATCTGTAGTCTGTTAATGGTCCAAGGTGGCATGTATTTTACAAAATGGCATAGTTCATAATAATGCTTATTACACTAAAATGAATGGGTTAGATCCTATGGTAGTTTTTCCTGCAAGGGCTCCTCCGCATAGAGGAGAACTTTTGCCAGTTCCCATCTCCCACATTGTGCCCAATGTGCACTCTCTCTCTTGTAATCTGCAGATGTTTGCTATGAAGTGTATGTCTTTTCCACAGCTGAGACACACTGGCCTGGATTTTGTTAGGATGATTTAAGGGGAATAGAGTAGATGGACAAGCCTCAGAATAGGGGGCTGAACTAGAAGGCTTGTAGTTCCTTCCAACCCAATATTCTGTTATGCTGATTCTCTGACAACAGTGTTCTTTTTTCCCATAAGAACTTATGGAAATAAAATAAAAATAAAAAAACCATTACAAGGATTTTCTTTGAAAGCAGAAAGCTGTAATTACCTTAAGTGCAATCTGCTGGTGGACTGGTTTATATATGTAACATGGAAATTTAAACACAATAAGAAAAGCAGTCTTGTTTACTAAATCATCTGTTGTTTCAGTACGCAGATAGGCTTAACTAGGTGTTTCACTCCCATTTTATCTATGTTTACAGGTTATGGCTACCCAGGGACTGTAGAATCTTTGTGTGGCCATGAACCTCCCCCACCACCACCACAAGAAAGATTCCCCCCCCCCTTTTTATCACAACATATAACTTTGGATTTAACATCACTTCTAGAAGTGATTTTTAATCTTTTAGTTTGTATCTCTGTCTTGTCCTGTGATAAGGATGCAGGATGGGTTACAGTACATTGGCTTGGATTCATTGGAGGATTTCTGCAAACTGGAGGATGGATGGTTTTCATTCCCCTTCCTATTGCAGATCTCCAGCTTCCCCATCATGCTTTTTCTGGGGGTCTGCTGCCTCCACTTCAGCACTTTGGGGGGCATTTTGAGCTTGAGAGGGAGTTGGGTAAGTTCTGCTCCACTGATGGAAATCAGAAATTACTGTGGGATCCAAGCCACTGCAGTCAAAAGGGCTACATGTTTGTGGTTTTGGAACTAGGTTATGCAGTCCATATTATTAAGGTTTATATCACATAAATTCACAGTCCAAAAGTCTGCTACAAAAACATGCTAATTCCCTGACATTAAATGACTTCCCTATTCATTTCAATGGAGCAGGCCAAGCAATATTAACAAAAGAATGTGGAATGTGCATGAAGAGGTGGTCCGTCTGTTGAAAAGAACTGAGATCGTTTGGCATGCATCATAGAGCATATGAATCTATGGAGCCAGGTGATGTAGCCCAAATAAAATTAAATATAGTTAACATTTTAATCTCTAGTGTGTTTAGCACATGTCAATAAATTGTACTGTGCAATAGTATGGGGCTTGCATCAACATGCATACTCTTATACGTTGACTGTAGCATCAAGTGATGACTTGTGCATAAATAGCTGTTCTGGGTATAGTTTTCATATCACACAATGTCAATTCATATAAAATACTTTTTGGTTAGAGACAGTTCACTTGTTTGACAGATATTGAGCAGCAAATGCTGAGATGAAAAACATAGTCATATAAATCAGTCCTTACCCCCAAGGAAGTATGCTTAGGAAAGATCATTAAGATCCTGTAGAAGCAATAAGTCTTAAAAGATTCCAGAGTACAATTTTGGTTTCCATGAGGTATAAGCATGCATAACCCACTGTTCATTTCCATATATTGTAAACCTACAGCTAGTTAACATATAGCTCTCATTGATTTCAAATGTACTTCCACATAGTGCAAATTTCAGGGAAGGACAATGGCAGCTGTTTTATGATATTTTGACATCTTTAACATGCTTCCCTTTACTGACTCCACAGTATGAACTTCCCTTTGCTGATGTTACCATCAAAGGTTTAACAGCATTCTGTATAGTGTACAGCATTCTTCATTGAAAATGTGAAAGCGAGCTCCCATGAAATCCAGGGAAAATCTAATATTTGCCAAGGGATAATAAACAAATATTTGATTGCAATGTTCAACTTTAAAATAACCTTATTTAAAAGGTGTGTGGTTATACTCTGCAGAAATACTCTGTTGTGGTTGGATCCTACAAGTGTACAGAGTGATTTTTCTTGCCCCTGCTTCTCCCCACAGTCACATGGCCTCTGAAAAGGATGTCAAAAGTTGGCAGGACCATTGTGGATAAAATATCACACAGTATGGGGGCTACAGGAAGGAGGAGAAATTGGGCAATATTACAGATTCCACCAATCTGTTGTTTGCAGAGAGTTTCCTTGGCTAATTTCCTTAGCAAAGGAGCTTTTCCTTACCACAACTCCCATTTCCCATGGTGTTTTGTCTATGAGGATCCGCCCTAAAACTAGTATTTCACTTTTGGGGATCACAGAGAGCTACTTGGGGATACAGAAGGTGGGAAAGATGCTTCTGCACATAGTATCCAACCCACAATCTTCTCTCAGTCAAGTTATACAATACTAGGAGTAAGGCCTGTTGTGGGAAGAAATACAACAGGCTCTAGAAAGAAGCTCCAGGTGAGTGTCCTAACTGTGGCTGGTGGGGTGGTGGAGGGAAGGGGAAAATAGTGGGAGGCAAGCCATGTTTATTTCCTTCTGCTTAGCTATAAGGCAGGGCTGTCTCAAGTCATTTTGCTGCCCCAAGTGGGTAGTATGGGAGGAGAGCCACATGGTAACAGCCAGGTATGGTTCCCTCCACCCCTGACTTATGTTGATTTGGGGCTATGCAGTGGCAGCACCTCCTCTTATGCCATGTTTTCTGGGTTCCAAAAATCTGGAAAGTGGTTCTGTAGCCATTTACAGGGTTGCCAACTCTGGGTGGGGAAATACCTGTAGATTTGAGAGGTAGAGCCTGGGGGGCAGGGTTTGGGGTGGGGAAGGACCTCAGCAGGGTATAATGCCATAGAGTCCCCTGTCCAAAGCAGCCATTGTCTCCAGGAGAACTGATCTTGGTCATCTGGAGATCAGTTGTAATAGCTGGGAAATTTTTCTGTAGGGGAAATGATGTGCTGTGGCTGGGGAATATGGTGATCTCCAGGAGATATCCAGGCCCCTCAGGGAGATTGGCAACCCCAGTGAATGTTTAGGGGAACATTGGGAGATGTATTTTACCTCTGGACCCATTCAGTGACTCCCAACAGCAACCTGTTGAGAATGTTGGAGGTGAGGGCCAGTCAGGCCACATACACAAATAACCTCTGTGTTTCAACTGGCTGGGGTGGGGGGAGAGGATGGCGTGTGGAATGGAGTGAGGCCCTATCAGCCTGCATATGCAAATGACCTTGAAAGGTTGGCCCAATCAGGTAGAAGGTGAGTCACTGGGAATATGGATAGCCTTATATATATCTAGATATGCTTTTTTAATCATACATATCTAGTTAGGTCTTTCTACTGTTACCTATTTTTTTATGTTCATGCTATAAAACAGCGATTGTGTCTTGGAAGCCACATATGACTCTTTGAAATGCTGCCTGTGGCTCTTCTGAGCAGTGTTCCCCAATGTGGCAGCCAACCCATGTTTCAGGAAAGTGGACAAGGGTATCCAGTGAGGCTTGTGGTTGGCCACTGGTTCCCATCTTGAAATAGCCACTGTTGTGAGGTTTCCTGTAACATAGATAAGCTGTGAGGTTCTCTGAGGTGTGACCCTTGTACCAGCAATGGAAGTAACAACTCTAACTCTGCAGCCTCTACATTCTCTTCCCAGCTCTCGGGCAGTCATATCTCAGCTTTAGTTATCCCAGGTTTAAAATAAATGCATGGTAGATTTTTATTGTAATCTGGAATCAGATGAGTTTTTAAATTAAATTTATTGATAATTTGTTGTTCTGGATTCTTTGGAAATCTTTATGAAAGATTTATTTTTCTCTTTCTATATTTTTTCCTCATGAGCAATGGCTTCGAATATATGTTTTGATGGAATGAATGGTTTCTCTTATATGCTTGTTTAGACATAAAGATTATTTCAAGTGTTGAATAAAGTATTAGTAACACCAGTTTTAATATGTATAATTACATTAGAATCAGTTGCCCAAATCCAGAAACAGTTACACGGCAAGGTATATTACCTAGGGACCCCGTGGGCAATAACTGGAAACAAACAGCAAATAAGGATACCCACCCTTGTTTTATAGGAAGATGAAATGGAATTGTATTTCTTCCATTGCAACATGCAGTGCCAACATGGGCAGATCTACATTTTGATATGCCTGTGATCACCACCAATCTAGCTTCTTTTCTACACATGGCATATGGCACAGAACCCAGTGAAGACTGATACATAAACAGGAGAACCTCACATCTCATTCACAAGCCCCCTATTATATGCCTAAGGGGACTGATGAAATAAGGCAATAGGAAATGCTCAGAATATTTCTTGAATGAACATTATAGATCTAAAATAGTATTGCGTTATTTCTTCAGCTTTTTCACAATTAGAAATCAGAAGCAAGTTAACTGCAGATTAAATGTGTGTTATTACCACAAGAAACAAAGGAATTCACCAAGGCTGGCATCTTTTTTAGGCAGTGCTAAATTACATAAAATGTGATGGCTACTTTAATAATAGGCATGTTGGGCTTTCCTGTTAAAGGTAGTCCAAGAGAATGAAATCACCAGGAGAATGAAGGCAACAAGATGCCTTTAAGAAAAACAGGAAAGTACTCAAGAAGCATGAAAGGTAATTTAAACAGCACCTGCCTTTCATTTAGACTGAAATGCCAAATCCAATCTTTAGAAAACCTGAGTATCACTATCATTTAGCATAAATATTACATTAACATTTTCCAGAATGCCGAATAAATTAACACATAGGTAATTACATAGTAACATATGCAAACTTTAACAGCTGATTTTTTTCCCCAAAGAGGAATTTTTTTTGTTGCTTTATTGGTTTTGGTTGTGATGTGGATATATTTATTTGGTTTATTCATAAGCATGACTGCTGCGGTTGCCTAGATACAGAGCACAGTAATTGGGATAGCAAAATTACTGGGAAAAGACCAAAGGTCTTCAAGTTCTGTCTGTTTGCCTGAAGAAGCACAGATCAGTGACTCTATGGGCATTAGCACACAGCAGAGATGACCAATGGTCTGGAAGCTGGAAACAGTTTTGCTTAGCATAGATCAAAGTCTTTGTGAACACTATGATGACAGGGAGGGAACATGCATTTAGCAGGGGCTAAAAGAAAGGTATTGCCAGTGGGTTTTGGTTCAGCATTGCTAAGAGGAAGGAAGAGGGGAGAAATTAACCTCCCTCCCTCTTGACAACAGCTATGAAAGTAATATTTTCAGAAAGTTACTGAACCGGAGATGAAAGGGAGACCATAGGGAGACGCATTCAGATATCATGCTAAGGCAGATGTTGCTACAGCAGGCACAAACACACAAAGTTTCTTGCACCAATGTGCTGCTTTGTGCTCCATGCCCCCTCTGGCTTGTGAATAAGGACCTATAAATGCAAGTGCTCTATTGAATCAGACTTCTCTTACTCCCAACAAAATCCAGTCTCTGTGGAGTAAACAAACAAGTTCACCTGAGCACCTGTATTTGTTTCAAATAAGGAATCCTTACTATTGCTCCAGGGATGTGGAATGGTACCGTATAGCCCGATCTCATCAGCAGATCTTGGAAGCTAAGCACAGTCTGTACTTGGATGGGGGACCACCAAGGAAGACTGCAGAGCTGTGTTATTTAAGTTACTCTTAATAAAATTACACAGCATTGTTTTCGAGAAGACATTATTGCCCTTATTTTGGCTACTGTGCAAAGCAGATTTGACTACCCTTTTTCTTGTAATAAAGATGATGTTTGTCTTGATGAAAGAGTGTTTTTTTTAAAATTATGCTTTGACACCAGATCCTGGATGATAAAGGAGCATTGTTAATTGAGTTTGTGTAAATGTAATAACTGATTTAGCTGACTGTTATCACTGAAAATATCAGTTGACCATACAATACAGAGATTAATTGACTTCTAGATATGGGCATCTGTCTTATTTCTTTAAATTCTGGATGTGCTCAGAAGTAGATATGGAAAAACCCAGAGGAGGAGACAAGAAGATGCAGAACAGCTCCCTTGCTCCATGGAAGACATTGCTACAATTCTTACTTGTAAAATACAGCTTTAAAAATAAACTGAGAAGTAAAACATTCTGTCTCTTCCAAAGACTAAATGGCTTGAGTAAATTGTAAGGATGTTTTTTATCACTTCAGACTGCTTTGCATGAAACTGGCCCAACATAGAGGCTGATCTGATAACTTATAAAATCAACAGACATGTGTCTTGATGGGAATTGACTAACAGGCTGGGGTAATCTATCATTTCTTCGTAACAAGTGTCACCTCTTCAATCTTAGGCAAACACCTTGCCCTCTGCTTACTTATTTTATGCCTGAGAAACCTGGCTGTTGAATGGCATCTTTGTTGGTGATATATGGAAATAACCCCATAATCAATATGGCCATATGATCTTCTCCATCACAGTACAGGAAAGAGGCCAGTACCTTCTGATGCCCTGATTGAAGTTAGTTTACCCAAACACACACACAGGAAAAACCCCCATCAAAACTCAGACATTCTGCATTAACACAGAAGTACTATGTCTAAAAACTGAGGTTAAAATAGCCTTGTATAATATACAGTACTTTTCATTAAGAAAATATGTTGAAAATGTATGCATTTTCTTGAAGTACAGGCTTTCAACTAGTTTTGAACAGCCAGGTAAATTTTTGTATGGTTACAGTACACAGAGATGTGGTAACATAGAGATTGGGGGGTTACCATACTATGGGGGAAAGATGGCTTGTGGGCGTGCACTCTGTTCGAACCTTTGTTACCAAAGACCAGTGAGATCACCAGACTTTAAAAGACTTATTCATAAGAAAGAAAATACTAGCGCTGAAATGAATCCTGTAACAATGATTGTGGAATTTACAGTGGTCTCCAATGTCATACATTAGAAACAGAGCAGTCAAGGCTGGATTTCCCATCAAAATGAGTATCTAGGGGTTAGCATTCAAACCTCAAAACCTGTTCAGTGCTTTTTTTGTTATAATGATCAGCCTAGTCATAGAGGTGGATGGTACAAAGAGGTGCGTGAAGACTTTTATACACGTTACATTTTGCAGTGTTTCCCTCAAAGCAGTTGCTTATCCCCACATTTCATAACAGGTTATATAGTTCCAGTGTCACCACTGCTTAAATGAAGGCTTACAAGTCACTTAGAAACAAATACAATAGTTATTGCTTTGTGAAGCAGTCAAGGAAAATGTGGACCTGTAGCACTTTGGGCTTGTACTGTTATGGTTACTCCACTCCCGCTACAAGGAAAATAGGGCCACCATGCTCACATTTTTGAGCCCTAGCTGATGTTGATAAATGGCTTCTGTGGCTTCTGTGGCTCTGACATTCCTCTGTGATGCTGCATAAAGTGTTAACAGTTCTACATCTTCCAGACTTCTAGTAGTGCAGAACAAATGACCCCAATGTACCATGTTGGAGGAAGTGTGTTTTCCTGAAACATCATGTGTGCTGGACTTAAGAATGGTTGTGTATTGCAGTATTTTTTTACTGCACAAGATTTGACAAGTTATCACTCATTTTCAGCACGCAATGATAAAACAGCACACTATATTGTTGAAGAAGAGTATCCAAAGTGTAGTATCTGAATTTTTATGCAGAAAACATCATATGATGCTCTTACACCTAAGCTCAGAAACATGTGCATCAAGATAAAAGGCATCTAGACAGTGCCTTTTATCCAAGTCACACACAATTAGACTTTTAAGTTTTATAATTTGGATAGAACAGGTTAACTTCAGATTCCATCAAGGTTCTCCATAAAGTCATATCTTGCCTTCAGTTTCAAGAATCAAAATATCAGCCACTAACTTTTGAAATTCCAGCAGTCCCTTGATTTCAGCAGAGTTTCATTTCAGCCCTAATCAGAATGCTGTGAATAACAGATTCAAACTTATCAAACTTTGAGGCACCTGCACAGCCTATTGAGAAATCTGTAATGAAGGATGTTTTGAGGTTGCTTAGAAATCACAAAAATGGCTTCCTTCCAAAGACAACCCAGCTATGGTGAAACAATATCTACTACAGTGCTCTGCACTGTAATAAATATTCAATATAAATTAATAATTTACAAGTACCTGAGCAAAGACGCAGACCACCTTCACACAGCATAGCACCAAAGGCAGTAGCTCAGAGTTTTAAAAAAAATAATGGGGTTGAACATTAAAAATTCTACCTATTGATATAAAAATATTGATCTCCAACAAGAATGGAAAATAGTGCAAATTTTCTGTCTTCACTCTTCAGGATAGAAATGATGCTCTGTTTTGTCATTTCCTATAGGCAGCATTGCAGGATCTAGGCACAGGAAGTGGATGTTTAGGTGCAGGCCTAGTGTGGGGAGAAAAGGAGGTTAAGATAATATTTATAAACATATTAACAACATTAATTAAAAACATATTAATTGAACCACAGTATTAACTTCTTGCTGGAGTGGGTGGTTGTGTCGTCTTTGGAAAACAGGAACATTCGGGTCCCCTGATTCAAGCAGAATGGGATTTATTAGCTCCCATTGACCTTTGTTTGAACTTGTGATTACTATATAGAAATAAAAATGTTCAAGTATAAATCAGAAAGTGACACTATAACAGGATTTAATAAAGATTTTGGTTGGTCTGGTGCAACAAGAAAGGTCTCGCACCCTAGGATGGCTTTGGCATTGGCTTAAGACATTGATAATGGATGTGCACCAAAAGGCTGATTCAAGTTCCTAAAGGTAACACACCACTGAAATTTGTATCCTTGTTCAGCACTCATGATCTGGTGCTCAGTCGAATGTTTAGTTAGTTTTTGTATCCATGCTTTTCACTGCAACTATCAGGATTCTATCATGATCTATTAGGATTTTTTTTGGGGGGAGGGGTATTCTTATTATGTGGCACACTTTCCCCAAAGAATAGTCAGAGTGCATCAGTTGGACTCTGAGGTCCTACAGTATTTTCTTGTCGCATTTTCATACGCACATGAAGCTTCCTTATACTGTGTCAGAACAAAAAAAGTATTATATTATTCTGACTGGTATCAGCTCTCCAGGCTCTTTCACATCCCCTACTATTTGATCTGTCTTAACTGGCCTGCTTCCACACCAGGGTGGTGTTCTGTGGTAGTCAGGCTGCTGATGTGATTCTGTGTAAAATAGCCCATGCAATGGAAATTCCAGGCAGCCCAGGGTAATCTGTTTTCTCTCCATTTTTAGCAGTGCATTTTTAGATGCACAGCCCTCCCTGCCTGTGTTCTCATGTGACTGTCAAGATTCTCTGCCTACTCTCTCTTAATTTTTTGTTATTTTCGAGGAGCATGGATAGCACTGCACAGGAATAACGCAAAGCCTTTAAAAAAAAAGCCTCTATGTATTTGCAGAGACATCTCCAACAATCCTCTTCCAGTCCCTAAAAGTCAGGCTGAGCTGTGGGTGTTTAAAAAAAAAAAAAAAAAAAAAAAGCTCACAAGCTTAAGTAATGCTGGATAGGAATAATGCTAACAACCTTTAAAAAAACTTTTAAATATTTGCACAGCTTCTGCCGACCCTTCTCCCTCCTCTCTGTCTAAAAGGCAGGTGATTCACTTCTGTTATGCTAACTGTTGCAAGGGACTGGCCCCTTGCGGTCATCAACAAATTAAAACAGAAACTAACTAGCACTTCACTGATACCCTGCAGTTGCCATTTCAAACACAAAAAACTCCTGTGCCAACAGGGTTGCCAGGTTGCTAGTGGGGGACTTTGGGGGGCAATCCTGGAAGGATGTCACCAACATGATGACGTCATGCAGAAGTGATGTCATCATATGGGGGATGCACCTCAATCCCAACCAGCAAATTCAATGCTTTGAGTTCAGGTGTGCTTGCCCCCAATTTCAGAAAGCATTTAAAGGGTCCCTTTAAATGTTTTTTTTTTCACACCTGAATCCCAAGCAGTGAATTCACCACTTGAGATTCAGGCACACAAGGCACCTGCTCCTCAAAAAGCACTTAAAGGAACCCTTCAAATGTTTTTGGGGAGTAGAGGCTGCACACACCTGAACTCCAGTGGCGAATTCGCCACTTGGAGTTCAGACGTGTGGCCGGCAGCTGCCCCTTTCCCTCCCCTCCTGCAAGATTTTACTTATTTATTTATTTATTAAATTAGATTTACTAGGCTGTCCTTCCATACAAGTAGGGCTCAGGGCAGCTTACAACAGAATAGCATACAATACATAATTTAAATTAAAACCAACATTAAAACTACCCAAAAGCAGATCAATAAATAAAACAGTATGCAATCCAAGATGGTGGGGAAAAATTCAGCTCCCCAGCCTGTGTGTGTGTGGGGGGGGTGTGGGGGTGGGGAAGAGTATATGAAAGTGCCAGATGTCATACCGTCCTTTCGCTGTCCTCAACCGAATGCCTGGCAGAACATCTCTGCCTTACATGCCCAGCGGAACATTGATCAGCTGGAGGGCCCTTTAAATCTCACAGGAGTAGAGGGAGAGAGGTGGGTGGGGGTGGGGCTTTCCTCGCTGGCCAGCTGGGCAGTGGTGGGCAGGAGCCCCTGAAACTGGCATCCCTATGTGCCAACAAGTTCAAAATAAAAGATTTGTGTGTATGTGTACATAGAAGGCACAGGCTATTAACAGTCTGTGCATAAATAGAGGATGCGATCACGTGGAAATGTAAAAAAAAATGCACCAGTGAGATAGCTGAAATGTGAGAAATTCTTGGTTTGAAGGCAGCCCTGGAGATGTCAGGGACCTTTCATATGCAAAGCAGATACTCTACCACTGAGCCACTGCCCTACCCTCCAAAAATTTCATCTTCACTTTGCTGACGTTTAGAGGCTGTTCTATGACCAACTTCCCATGATGGATAAAGGCTGACCCTGGCTCTCTGAAGAGGATATGAAAAATGCTTCATATTAGTGACACAAACAGCACAATCCTGCACTTCTCTATTCAGAAGTTAAGTTCCACTAGGTTCAGTGGTGCTTACTCTCAAATAAGTGTGCATAGGATTGCACCCTAAGCATATTATTTTCAGCTTAACTGATAATTCGTATAATAAATCTTTCCACTAAGCCAATTAATACTTTGGAAGCTGGAAGAACATACTAAATCCTCCCCTAAATACTGTTTTTTAAATAGTGCTATTATTTATGGACCTAGCATTGATAGCCCAGGCTAGCCTAATCTCATCAGATCTCGTATGCTAAGTAGGGTCAGCCCTGGTTAGTATTTGGATGGGAGACCACCAGCCCAGGCTAGCCTGATCTCATCAGATCTTGTATGCTAAGTAGGGTCAGCCCTGGTTAGTATTTGGATGGGAGACCACCAAGGAATACCAGGGTCGCTACACAGAGGCTGACAATGGCAAACCACCGCTGAACATCTCTTGCCTTGGAAACCCTATGGAGTCACCATAAGTTGGCTGTGACTTGACAAAACATTATTTAAACCCCTCTTCATGTTTAATAACAGAACTCTGGCAAATATACGTTCTTTATATATTTCACAGAACAAAATAATGGATTTTTTTCTACTGAAAATTAGAGTGCTTTTGCTATACTTGTATTTCAGATTATTCACAGGGAGATACAAAGGTAAGAAGGATTGATCACGGTAGAATTGAAGAATTTCCTTATTTGAATGTGACAATTCTCTACAAATCCACTTGTCAAGATGGGATAACTTTATTCATCGGTGTTTTGTTTTTACTGTCAAGTGACAGCCTATTTATGGTGACCCCATAGAGTTTCCAAAGCAAGAGGCATTCACAGGTGGTTTGCTGTTGCCTGCCTCTTCACAGCAACCCTGGTATTCCTTGGTGGCGTCTCCCATCCAGATACGGGTGACATAACCAGGGCCAACCCTGCTTACCTTCTGAGATCCTGATTGCCCTGAGGACCCAGAAGCCCCTGTACTGAAGTTGAGGGAAAGGGAAAATGTAACCTTTGATCAGTCACTATTACTCAGCCTAACTTACATACCATGGTGGTTGTGAAGATAAAATGGGGGAAGGGGGCTGTATACATTGTCCTGACCTCTTTAGAGGAAAAGGGCGATATGCATGTGAGAAAAACATATGTTGCATGTAGAGATCACCATTTATTAGCCTATTCACGCTAACAGCAACTATGTTTGCACAGGATTTGGGGTTGGTTCTGTGTCTTTTGAGGCAGGGTGGCTCAATGGCCTTACCTGAATATTTGTTCTTAGTTAGATGAGTGTTATCATTTATGGGAAAGAAGCAACACCCTTCCACTGATGAAGCCAACTCTATTTTATAGTGTTTCACAGAAGCTTTTTCTGCTTGAAACATACAGCTGGATGACCAAACTAACCTGACTGGAGCAATCTGAGGCCCTGGTTTTGGAAGCCCAAGCACTGTTCTGGAAACACTGTTCAGCCGAGTAGCTTTGTTCTGTGGGTCAGCTGGCAAAGGTTTTTGAGGAGGACTTGGCTTGCAAGATTCCTGCAATGCGATACCAAGATAATGGAATTTGTATAATAAAATTAATCTTATACTATTAATTGTATAACATTTTGTTCCGATATAAAGCATTACAATAAGTGAGCTAATTGTTAGGCACTTCGTAGAGAGAAAAGCGTTGTACAAAGGAGTAATAACAGTAATAATCTCAGACCATTTTGTGGCTTGCATTTATAGCTTATGACACTTGTAGTTCAGCCAAAAATTGTAGCTACATCTTTTGATTTTAAATCTAGTGCTTCAATCATAAAAACTTCATTTCTGACAAAATACATATTTTAACTCAAACAAAAGTCCAAATTTTGTGGCCACCCTATTGGTCCTATTGGTGCCAAAGGAAAGTACTAAATTAAAAGACAGCAAGGTGCCCAAGGGGTCATTCAAAGAGGGGAACTATGAAGAGTTTCACAAAACCTGAACAGGTGCATAATTTACTCCCTCTGAGGGAGGCCCAAAATTATCTCTGTAAGCAAGCCACTAGTGTGATTTAACTATGTGAATTTGCTTTTTTGAATGGGGGAACACAACGTCATTGCTAGTTAACATGCAATGAGCAGAGATGAAAAAGGATGAAGCTTATTTTAAGGTCCACCTGGCATCTGGGCTTTTCAAACAACCGTTTTAACTACAGATCTTTCTCACTCATCTTTTTTTTTCTTGCAAATGACACATAAAGAGGATTGCTATCACAAGAAAGTCATGGCAAACTGTAAAGGATGATTTCAAGTTCCACCCTCCAGGAGCCTCAGCCAATCTCTTTCAAATGACAGATTGGAATGGTAAAAAGGAAGGAAAAAGAGGAGTTTGACTTAACTACTGACCAACTGACAGTTGAGTGTTGTTGGATTTGAGGTTAGGAGGTCTTCTGGTGAGGCAGGGAGTCTGTTAGACACTTTAGGTATTTTGAAGATAGGGAGGCTTTGGGTGCTGCTCCTGTCAAAAACAGTTATAAAGGGGCAATTCCATCTGCTCTGTGTTGTAAAGTTTGTGTGCGGTTCCTGTCAAAAACTATGAAAAGGTAAAAGCTTTCTGTTCCATGTCATAAGTCTGAATCAGTCAAACAAAAAACTGCTATGCTTTTATTTTTGTGGCCAGCTCTGCAGTAACTTTGTTATTGTAGTACTGAGAAAGGTGGAGAAAAGGAAAACAAAGGCCCATTCTGCATCTACCATTTGCTCTGTTGTTTTACCAAACCCACACTGGAACAGAAAAAGATGCGGCTCAAAACCACATTCAAATATCCCGGGCCAACACCTTACTGACTGCAAAGTCACCCCTGAATAGCCATAAAACAGCCATAACCAGGGCTCATTTCGTAGCAGGAGCTCCTCTGCATATTAGGCCACACAGCCCTGATGTAGCCAATCCTCCAAGAGTTTACAGTAACCCCTATAAGAAGAGCTCTGTAAGCTCTTGGAGGATTGGCTACATCAGGGCTGTGTGGCCTAATATGCAGAGGAGCTCCTGCTACGAAATGAGCCCTGGCCATAACTCCATGCAGACAGGAACCATAAATCCAAGAAATCAAACAAAGTGAAAGTGTCATGCAGTCTGGACACTGCCATGAAATCCGACAATCAAAGTGAAAGTGGCATGCAATGTAGAGGGGAATTTCTGTTCCAACATGGATTTGGTAAAACAGCGGAGTGAATGCTAGATGCAGAATGGGCCAAAGAAACAACCAAGCCATGCATACTTTTTCTTAGCTGTTTTAATCAAGCCTACAGTACGGATCCTTCCAGCCTATACTTTCCTCATAATAGGCCACATGAATTCCAGGTCCCAGCATTGCCCTCATTGAGGACTAGAAGACTAAGCAGTCCAAGAAGCCTCAAAGAAGTGGGTTTTTTAAGAATTTTGTATAGTGTGAAATTTAAGTCCTTAGTTTCTATGTCTGGAGAAGACATCATACAAACACATTGGACTTCTTCTATTGGGTGTTTCATCCTGTAATTTGTTACATGCCAGAAGAGATGCCCAGCTGAACTTTCAGCTCTTTTCAGCTTTCCTCATGATGAAATATAAATATCAGTGCAGTTTTGCATGCAACTGACGAGTGTCAAAAACAGGTGGGGGATTTAAAAGATATGGCAATTATAAGGAAAACAGCATTCTGGCTTAGCAAGTGGTCCAGTGGGTAAAATTAACATTAACAGTAATATCAGGTGCTAATGATGACCCATAAACTGAAGAACTAATGAGAAAAGTCTAATGTTCTTGCTATGTATGGGCTATTCAGAATGAGTTAATTTTAAAAGAATAGCTACAGATAACCTGAACTGTCTGGATTGTCTTCTAAAGAGGAAAGGCTACTAGTAAAATGCACATCAGTAAAGGAGCTTAAAATCGACTAGATGTCATGAGAGAGACGACCGTTCAGCCTCTACATCATTCCTTCAAGCAAACATTACAAGCAAGACTGAAGCTGAAACACATGGAGAAGAAATATTACTGAAATATCATACTAGGTTATAAATTATGGCTTTATTTTTTTCAGTACTTTCCAGCATTCCAGATCCTTTAAAAAACCTTTTGGTGCATTTTGATGTAAGGGGAATTGCACTCAGTTTTATTGCATCGTTGTAATTTGGGTTATTTTTATTTCCAGTTAGTACAGCTTTTCTGAAAATGAAAATGGCAAAAATATAACCCGAAACCCAGTATTATTGAGTCACTTGGAGATTATATGGAAATTACCCTTCTAGACTGACAGAGGTTTAGTGGTGGTGCTTGCCTGCAGGCCTGAAAAATGTGAACTGTGTCTTTCTGCAAGCTGTTTGGCATGACAATGTTACTCACATAGTTCGGACTGGTAATAGAAGTAAAAGTTAGGAAGTAAAATCTTTAATAGAAAAATCTATATGATCAAGCTTGGAAGAAAGCCTTTTATCCTTGATTGTAATCTTCAGTGAAAAATATTCTCTCCCTTTGTCACATGCCACGGCCAAACCAATTCAGGCTGGAGCTATACAGATGGCTCAGTGTTCAATGACTCCCATTAAAATCTGGGACACTGTTTATTTGGGAGTCAAAACTCTTTCTCACTCCTGGCACTGGAATCCCCTGGGGCAGGGTCAGCTGCTGCTCCGATGGTGTCCCTGAATATACGCCTTCCCTTGTTCCTATGATGGATGGCTGCCAACTACTGCTATTTCACGTAGGCAGCACTATCAGTGTGTTATGTATTGAGCCTGAACTTACTTGCAAAAGAACTTAGCTTGAGACGCATAACAATAGATCGCTAGGATCCTAGAATGGGCCAGTAGGGAGACAGGGATCCTAGAGAAAACCAATCAGGGAAACAATAGAGTATAAATAGCCTATCGTTGGGAGTGGGGTGTGTTTGGGGTGTAATCCTTTTCAGGCATAAATACTGGGCTTCAGCCAGGGATAGCCAGTCCAGGAGACTAAAACTTCCCAAAATAACAAAAACAATGCCTGTAAGAGCAGCCACTGTACTATTAGTAGCTATGTTGAAGGTTATTAGGCAACTAAACAACATTCCTGAGCAGGGATCATTTTGTAGAAAAAGAGGTGCAGGAGCTCATTAGCATAACTCATTAGCATAATTTATTTGCACATGTCATACCCTCTGACATCATCAGAAGTGTGTCAGAAGGCAACACCCACCGCTCAGACTCTACCCCAAAAATCTCCAGATATTTCCCAACTCAGAGCTGGTGAGCCAGCTTTACACTTTGACTAAAGACCCTTTAGGTTTCCTTTGCTCTTGCAGGGAAACTACCCTACAGCAAGCATGAAAAGACAGATCAAGTCGGTATGCTTTTGCTTTTTCCCACAGTGCATCACCATATGTGCCCGCTCCTGGGCTTGTTACTCCCGGAACGGCACTCCTGCGTGTTCCTGCTCGAAATGACCCCTGTTCCTGAGCCTTCTTAGTTTCTGTAACTTGGAGACCCTGGAAATTGATCTATCTGCCTCCTGATGAAGGAGGACTCACTAGTGACAAGACTGGCAGTGACCACTACACTCAAAACAGGGTCCAGCTGCAGCTACTGCATAACTGCATATCCAGGCCTGGCCCGGTGGCAGACCAGCCACTGCTCACCTGGGTCTGGCCTTGCAGCTGCATAGAACAGGGCCCAGCTTGGTGAGGGCGCTGCTAACCACTGCAGAACTAGTCCTGGACCAAACTGGCAGCCACAGTGCAAACAGACCTGGTCTGCTGCTAGAGGCCACTGCACAACTCAGCCAAGTACCAGCAGCCACTATGCAACTTAACTCACAGTGCTGGCAGCCACCATGTAAATTGTCCAGGCTTTTCCCAAAGAGAAGCTGGGTCCTGTGGGGACAGAAGGAAAGAAGTCTGAAGACGGGAACTGATAAAAGTAGGCTGGCTTGTGACTGAGAAGGAGGAAAGAAAGCAAGAAATGACAAGGGGCTCTGGGGGTTCCCAGGGAAAGGAAAGGGAAATCTTGGTGAGGGGGATACAAGGAAAATTAGATCTCTCTCCCCCCCCCACCCCAAGCAGGACTGGTGCCACCATGGGCCCTGGACAAAGATTCCATCTGCCACCCCCAGATGACCCTGATCCAAACCAAATACCATGACAAAACAAATCACTTGGCTGGCTGTTACCATGGATCTGTCATAATAAAGGGATCCACATGTCCATCTCTCTGTCCTTTTGGGGCAAGCATAACTAATCAGAAAATAAAACTAGGAATCTCAAAATTGGCCACCAGCTTCAGGATGATCATGGGAGTCCCAGGGCCCAAAATGAAAAGAACTGGAATATCTTGGCCCATGTTATCTCCAGACACCCCCCCACAAAAAATATGCAATTTGTAAAGGAAGCTAAACGTGTAGTGGTTAAAGTGTTGGACTACGATTTGGGAAACCCAGGTTCAAATCCCTACTCTGCTATGGAAGCTTGCTGGGTGACCTTGAGTCTATCACTCTCCCTCAGCCTAACCTACCCCACAGGGTTGTTGTGAGGATAAAATGGAGGAGCAGAGAATGATGTAAGTTGCTTTTGGGGGGGATTAGAAGTGGAGATAGATGAATGGTAAATCATGAAAGGAACAGAACAATACGAAGGAGAAGAAACGTGTTGAAAAGAGTTAGAGAAACATAGGAAAATACAATGAAAGATTTTTATATTTTGCTTTCACACACTTAGAAGGCTGCCCATTTGCAAGATCTAGCTACAAACCTGAAGAAAGGTGTAACTAAAGGAAAAAGCAACCCATAGACTGCTGGTGATAATGACCTTGTTAAGAGGCTGCATCCTAGCAAGGACTGTAGCTTGTCCTGGCTGGTCTAGCCTTTCTCCAATGCTGACTTGGCTGATGGGTTTAATAGGATCCAATCAGCAACCAGTTTCCCTCAGCCTCCTAGTAAACTTGGTAAAAAGCCCAGCCAGCAGACTTTGAGAGCTTTTACTATGCTCTGCCTTCCCCTTGCCCCTAGCAGTCAGTCAAAACTGCATCAGAATTTTTTTAAATGTAGTCTGTGAATGCACCATGATGATGGCTTCAGGGCCCTCTAGCTGACTTGGGCACCCCAAATTTTGTCCCCTCAGTCTCCCCTTCTTGGCGGCCAAGCCTGCAAGTCTTTGTGAGTCCCCACTTGTCAATATATCTATTTCCAAACCATGCCATAGAGGATATGATTGACATAGCCACAAAATGGAACTAGGGACAGACCAAGGAGACTTCTCTATGAACCTGAAGGAAGGCCCAGGGTTGCAGAAAAACCTGAAATCTAACAGCAACAACAACAACAACAATGGGATTAAAGCTCCCCAAAATAATAGAATCAATGTCTCAAATAATAAAAACAAAATAATAGAAACAATGTCTGTACCTTTAATAAAAGAATGCCCACTGAATTCTGATTGTTATGGGTTGCTGGGGAATATAACAATATTACCAAGCTTTCCAAGTCTTGGTTTTTGTAAAAAAAAGGAAAAAAAAGAAAAGTGGGGTGGGGTGGGGGAAAGGAGTGAACTGGGAGGCCGAACCAGCCCAGGAAAAGGTCCCACCCCTCCTCCACTGTCATGTTCCCTGTGGAGGACAATTCAATAGGGATAGATCCAGTGGTGGCGACCAGAAACTGGCTATCTACACAATCTGTCCAGGCCTGGCAGTAGCAGCCACTACACAATTCAACCCAGCCTGGCCCATTAGGGGTCACTGTACAACTGGGCCCAGTCTAATTCTAGCTATTGCATATCCAAGCCAGATTTCTTCCTGGGTGGAGGCTGACATGAGTAGGGAAGAAGGGAAAGCTGAATACAGGGGCACAAATAAAAGTAGGCTGGCTAGTGGGTGATATGGAGAGAAGTAAGCAGGCCCAGCAGCAGGGGCCACTGTACCACTAGGTCCAGTGCTAGCAGCAGTCACCACATAACTAGGCCTGGCTTGCCCCACCACTGACAGCCATTGCACAAGTGGAACTGGTCTATAGGTACAGGCAATCATGCAATTGGGTCAGCCCTGTGCTGGCAGCCACTGGCCAACTCTATTAGACTTTTCCCAGGGAGAGATTACCAGGGGTAGGGAAGGAGAGAATGATGAAGACAGGAGGGCAGATAGAGGTAGGTTGGCAGTCACATAGGAAGCAGAAAAGAAAGCAGGAGAAGGGGAGAGGTTGTGGGGGCTGCCAGGAGGACTGAAAGAGGAAACAATGTGAGGAAGGGGATACAGGGGAAAATGAGATGTCCCCCAAGAGTCCTCGTGGGGCCCCTCACTTGTATAAATCTAATTTTATATATAAAAGCCCATTCAGACATTGTATTTATGTCATGGTTAGTGTGACCACAGAAGAGCTAGAATGTTGGAAACTTATTTGGGGCATAGGGAAAGAATCACTGATGTCTTATCTTGCCCATAACTCCAAATCAAGATTCCTTTTGTGGTGGGAGACAAAGCAGCTGATTGAACTGTACGGTAAAATTCCACTAACTGAAAGCATTTCCATCAGTGGAATGGGACTTCTTTGTCTCTCCCCTCCTGCTGCAGCTGAAAACTTTGCCTCTGAGGGACAGATGACCCTCAGGAACATCATGGGGTGAACTGGGAATCTGCAGTGGTGAAAACTGTTTCCTCACCTTCTGTTAGTGGAAATTTATGACAGACTCTAAGCCATTGTGTTTCCCACACTAGTAAGAGTGAGGGGAAACTGATTAAAAGTAGAGCAAACAAGGACAGGGAATGAGTAGTAGTGGAGACGTGAATGTGAGATAGGTAGTCAGTAGGTGCAGTATGACAAACTTTTGGGGTAGTGAAGGTCAAGAAATGGGGTGTCAGGGTCAAAAGGATGCAGCTGTCCCCTAACTCTAAACCACACACTTAACACTCATGAAATGTTGCGAGCTTTACACAAGTGTGACCAAGAAACAGAACTTGAGACGAACAGGCTCTTATTACTTTCTTCAGGTATATGAATATACGATCACTAAGACCACTGGGAGAGCTGCAAAACCTGACACCCCACCCCCCCAATGGAGTCACCACAGCTGAAGCACACATATGGTTTAAACAGATTATTTCCTCAGGCAGGGAGACTCCCAGATCTCTCACCAGCTCTGCCCTTCCCTCAGATACCATCTCATCACCCTTCAGCACCCAGCCAAGCATGTGGACCCTTCTTGACCTGCCTGCCTCTCTTAAATCCTCCCTCTGTCTGCTCCCAGGGCATGCTAACCAGCCCCATTTCAGCCAGCCATCCTTCCTCCCCATCAGGCCAATCCAAGTGGCCTAAGGAATGAGACTCCCACAGATGGCTTGAGCCAACCAACTTGAATGAACTTTGTGCCCTGTGTCAACCCTTTCCTGCTTAGCTTGTTCAGCCTGAGGGTACCTCTGCTACATTCTCCACCCCTGCCCCTATAAGTAAGTTAATGAGCTCCATACATTCTTAGGAAAACAAAGTGTAGCACCAGGGGACAACACTGCACTGGGAGCAAAACCAAGAGTCCTGCTTCTACTGAGAGGGGCTCCATGGGGTGTGCAATATGACTTATGTTTACAAAATTAAGACAACATATAGAAATGGAAGCCAAAAAAAGTTCCATCTCTTTGCTGACGTGTATTGCCAGCATTAGAGCCACTGTTCTGCACAACTGCTGAAGTTCTCTGTGGCAGCAAAGCTTGTTCTCTGACCCAGTTTCTCCAGGGAGTGTAAAGTATTTATAGATCAGATAGATTTATTCCTTCAGCTTTAGAACAGTAACTATGCGGGCTGTATAAATGTACCAGATTTTGACATGTAATCAGGGAAAGGGTATCTTCAATAACATTAGCTCTTGTTACTTATAAGTTTATGAAGCAATCTTTTTTAGTGCATTGGGCATTATAAACAGTCTATGAATGTCAAATTCCTGTGGACTGAATTTGAATCTGAAATATAATAGAAACACAAAGAGATCACAGTATGTCTAGTTTCATATGAACTTTTAAAACATCTGTTTAATTGCTGTACCTATATATCCTCTGGCAATGAGTTCCAGAAACAGAAGGTCAAACTACACATGATATTCAGTTCTGTCAATGTTTTCTCTTAGGTTTTTTGTTAAAACCTCAAGGGAACAGCAGGACAAGAAGTTCATACGGAAGGAGGGGATACTTAACTATTTCCCTGCAGGCTGTATTTTTTCCTATCAAAATTTTCCCTTTCAAGATTGTTTTTGCTCTAATGGGGAAAAGATTATGAGTACCTGTAACACAGAATACATTAACTGAGCAGGACAAAATAAAGAAAAGATGGGAACAATACACAGAAGAACTACACAGAAGAGATGAAAGGATGACAGGTTCTCCTTGGAGAGATTATATTGATCCTGTCTTGAAACAGCTGCATGGTCTGCTGACTGAGTTCTGGATCAAATTCAAGGTGCTAGTTGTTGTTCAGTCGCACAGTTGAGTCTGACTCTTCGCAACCCCATGGACCACATCACACCAGGCCCTCCTGTCTTCCGACGTGCTCCGGAGTTTGCTTAATTTCATGTTTGTTGCATCGATAACCAGGGGTCATTTCGTAGAAAAAGAAGTGCAGGAGCTCATTAGCATAACTCATTAGCATAACTTATTTGCATATGTCACACCCCCTGACATCACCAGAAGTATGTCAGAAGGCAAGAAAGAAAGAAGAGAGAGAGAGAGAGAGAGAGAGAGATAAGAAAGAAAGGAAGGAAGGAAGGAAGGAAAGAAGGAAAGAAGGAAAGAAGGAAAGAAAGAAAGAAAGAAAGAAAGAAAGAAAGAAAGAAAGAAAGAAAGAAAGAAAGAAAGAACAGCTACTAATCCAAGCCTCAGAAATACCACTATTCTGAGAGGATAGCTTCAGTGGTGGCTGAAGCCTTCAGAAGGCTGGTCGGAGGAACAAGGACCTTTCTAGGGGACAGGGTCATTTTGCTGCAGCCATGACACAAGCAGGCATTCCCCCGCCGGGGGGGGGGGGCTGGCACCAACTCCCGGAGCTGCACTCCCCCGAACTCCTGCTCAAAAGGACCCCTGTCGATAACACTGTCTAACCATCTCATCCTTTGCCGTCCCTTTCTTCTTTGACCTACAATCTTTCCCAGCATCAGGGGCTTCTCCAGTGAGTGCTCCCTTCTTATTGGGTGGCCAAAGTATTTGAGCTTCAGTTTCAGCATCTGGCCTTCCAGGGAACAGTCAGGGTTGGTTTCTTTTAGGATCGACTGATCTGATCTCCTTGCAGTCCAAGGGACTCTCAAGAGTCTTCTCCAGCACCATAATTCAAAAGCATCTATTCTTTGGCACTCGGCTTTCCTTACAGTCCAACTCTCGTAGCCATACATTACTACTGGGAATGCCATTGCTTTGACCATACAGACTTTTGTTGGCAGGATGATGTCTCTACTTTTTATTATGCTGTCTATGTTTGCCATTGCTTTCCTCCCAAGGAGCAGGTGTCTTTTAATTTCACGGCTGCAGTCACCATCTGCAGTGATTTTGGATCCCAGGAACATGAAGTCTGTCACTGTTTCCACGACTTCCCCTTCTATTTGCCAAGGAGAGATGGGGCCAGAAGCCATGATCTTAGTTTTTTTTGATGTTGAGTTTCAAGCCAACTTTTGCACTCTCCTCTTTCATCCTCTGCAAGAGGCTCTTGAGGTCCTCTTTACTTTCTGCCATTAGAGTGGTATCGTCTGCATATCTGAGGTTGTTGATGTTTTTCCCAGCAATCTTAATTCTGGCTTATGATTCATCCAGGCCGGCATTTCACATGTATTCTGCATATAAATTAAATAAGCAAGGTGACAATCTACATCCTTGTTGTACTCCTTTTCCAATGCTAAACCAATCAGTTGTTCCATATCTGGTTCTAACTGTCGCTTCTTGACCCTTATAAAGGTTTCTCAAGAGACATGTGAGGTGGTCTGGTACTCCCATCTCTTTAAGGACTTGCCATAGGATGTCTGGCTTGAGGTCAGTGATTACACCGTCGTGGTTGTCAAGGACATTGAGGTCCTTCTTGTATAGTTCTTCTGTGTATTCTTGCCATCTTCTCCTAATCTTTTCTGCTTCTGTTAGGTCCCTACCATTTTTGTTCTTTATCATGGCCAGCTTTGCATGGAACATTCCCTTGATTTCTCCAGTTTTCTTGAAGAGATCTCTAGTCCTTCCCATTCTGTTGTTTTCCTCTATTACTTTGTATTGTTCATTCAGGAAAGCCTCCTTATCTCTCCTTGTTGTTCTCAAGGTGCTAGTAATTACCTTTAAAGCACTAAATAGTCTGGGACCTTCATACCTGGTGGACTTTGCTTTTTCCAACTTGCTTTCTCCCAGAATTTGCATTCTTCAACCTGCAACCTGCTTGTGGTGCCTGGCCCCCGGATGTTTGCCTGGCATCCACCAGGACAAGGGCCTTTTTTGTGCTGGCCCCATCCTGGTGGAACCAGCTGCCAGACAGTACACAGGCCCTGCGGGACTTATCTAAATCCCACAGGGCCTGCAAAGCAGAGCTCTTCTTTTTAGTTTTTCATTAATTGTGTCTGTTTATGTGGGCTGCCTTTTAGTTTTATTATATTTTTAATTGATATCTGTTCATATTTTAACTGTTGTTAGCCAACTCGAGATCTCTTGGCAGCAAGAGGTGGCATATAATTTGAGGAGAGGGAGGAGGGAGGAGAAGGATGAAGAAGACAGATTCCTTCAAAGAAGAATCTTTTGAAGTACCTGCAGTTTTAGAAAGTGAAGTGACAACTGCATTAAGAGAAACTGTGAGAAACAAATCATCAAGAGTAGATGGGATGTCAATAGAGCTATTTCAAGCCACGGAAATGGGAGTTCATCAAAATCTTAGAATATGCCAACAAATATGGAAAACAAAACAACGGCCCACAGACTGAAAATGCTCAATCTATATTCCAGTTCCGAACAGAGGAGATGTTAAAGACTACAGCAACTATTGGACCATCGCATTAATTTCTCAAGTCAGTAAAATGCTACTCAAAATCTTACAACAAAGACTGTTAACAAATATAGAACAATAAATGCCAGATGTTCAAGCTGGATTTAGAAAAGGAAGAGGCATATTGCAAATTTATGTTGGTTACTGGAGCATAGCAGAGGATTTCGGGAGAAAATCAGCTTGTGTTTCATAGATTACAGCAAAGCGCCTGACAGTGTAAAGTTGGGTTTAAAAGTTAAAGTTGGGTTTAAAAGAAATGTGTGTGCCAAAACATCTGATTGTTTGATGTTTGACCTGTATGCTGGACAAGAGACTGCTGCTAGGACAGAATATGGAGAAATAAGAATACTTTCCAATTGGCAAAGGCGTCAGACAACGATGTATTTTATCTCCCTGTATCTTCAAGCTATATACAGATCATAAGGAAAACTGGATTAGATTTAGATGAAGATGAAGTGAAATTTGATGGAAAGAACACTAACAATTTGAGATATGCAGATAACACCACACTCCTGGCAGAAGATAGTGAAGATCTGAAACAACTACTACTGAAGGTTAAAGCAGAAAGTGCCAAAGCAGGATTACAGCTGAACATCAAGAAGACAAAAGTAATGACTACTGGGCAATTACACAACTTTTAAGGCTGACAATGCAGAAATTGAAATTGTTCAAGATTTTCTATTCCTCAGCTCCATCATCAACCAAAAGGGAGACAACACCCAAGAAATCAGAAGGAGATTGAGACTGCGAACGGGCTATGAAGGAGCTAGAAAAGGTTCTTATACATAAGGATGTGGTGCTGGTGGCCAAGATCAAGATAATTCAAACTATCGTATGTATGGGAAAGTCTCTAGTGCCTTCTCTAGTGGAAATATAAAGAAAAGGGAATATCTTCACAAGGGAAGGGACCAGAGGCTTTCTTTAAAAAAGAAAAGAAAGCCAGGAATTCATAGAACCTGCTATACACTGTACTGACAACATTATATCAGTATAATAATATTTTAGTGCCTATTTTTTTAAAAAATTGCAAAAGCCCTGATGAACCTGGTGTGGTGGCCACTTCTGAGAGATTGGGGCTTTATCTGCAGCTGCACCAGCAATGGGGAAACTGCAAAATCCTCTCCCTGTATGGAAGCTGCTGAAGAGACGAAACAAAGGAAAAGGGTCTCTGAAAAATATAGGGTATTAGGACAGAAACAGCCAGGCCCGTAGTCAGGGTGTGTGTGTGCTGGGGGTTGTGCCCCCCCATCGAATCTTCAGTACCCCTCATGGACCACAGCAGAGCAGACCCAGGAAGGAAGGACCCAGGAGCCGCACCATGCCCCTCCAGCTGCCACGGGCACAAGGAATATGCAGGGCCGACACAGCCCTCTCCTCTTTCCCTCCCCCCTCCTCTGGCTGGCAGGGGCAGCGCTCTTGCCCAGCTCCAGCAGTCACTGCCAGCACCATCATTCCTATAGTGTGAGCGAGCAACATCGGCTGGCAAAGTGCTGGCGTTGGTGCTGGGCACAGCCACCTTGGTGCTGTTGTGGCTGTACACATAGGCTGAGCTGGCCTTCTTGCTCCCTGCCTGGCAAGGATGGTCCCAGCTGCTGAGGGAGTTTGACAGCCTGACACAGTGTTTAAGCTGACTGACATGTCAGTGGATGAAGTGCATCTTCCTGGGGGGGGGGGCGTAAGTGGCTGCAGGAGGGCACCCCCTGCAAAAAAATCCTGGCTATGGCCCGGGAAACAGCTCTTTTGCTTTTCCACTACAGGAAAAGGGATCTGAGAAGTAGCAACAGTGCCAGTTAATCAGGAAAGTTGGCCAAAAGCTAATCTTTGTGTTCCTAAAAAAACTACATGGAGCCAGAGAAAGGGGCAAACAGCCCCCCTCAAATATAGCACAGGGCAGAAGTCAGAAGCCCCTCCTCCCGTCGGTCTCTGCAGCCGAACAGAGCAATTGAGTGATTTTTCAGTGATCTGCCCACTTGTTTGGTATGACAGTTTGTCGGGATGGACAGCCATATTCCAACTCACATGTAATGTCTAGTTTGGACCTAATATGGGAAGGAAAGAAACATGAGACTCTTGAAAAACTAACAATCCCACTGTGCCATGGGTTTATGACATCTTGAAAAGATACCTACCTCATTATGCCTGGGGAAAGGGTTGGCTGGTAGCATCTTTGTGGGCACAGACTGCTTACAGGATAGGTCACAAAGGGGTGGCAAGTTACGTTCTGGTGGGTTTGACCGTGGTATGTCCTGGGCATTCACAGGGTTACTAATGTCACCTCTCTGATACCGCAACAGTCTTTGTGAATCATTCCTCTGCAGACATATAGATCAAAGCCAAGTTAGCATCTTAAAAACATGGACATGATCCAGACAAAATTCAGCATTTCCAAGGTCCATTAATTTCAGTCAGAAAGAGAAACAGAGAGCGCACTAAACATGTCTTTCAGTTCTTCCACTGAAATCCATGCAAGCTAAAATACTTAACTTCATGGCTAAGTTGTGCCCATATGTTGCTTCTCTGTCAGATCTTTATATCTAATGGATGTAAATAATATATCTGATGGATGTAAATAAGCCTTTGAAACTGTTTTGAATGGGCTTTAAGCTTCCTTTTTTAATTTGCCCATTTCCACTTCACCTTTTCTGAAGCCAAAGAACAACCAATTAACAGCTTCCAAAAGCTTACGCCACACTGATCCTTGGATGTTTGAATAGCATTGTTCCACACTGAGAAGGCTGGCTACAATCCAGAGACCAAATGCATTCATTTCTTTTTCACCACTGGAAATCTCCATCTGTCAAGAATTTGGAAGTCAGCATGCATTTTTGAGCCTAGGTAGTTTTGCTTCTGTTTTACTTATTAACCATAATACTCTATAATTTCATAGTACCTCATATAAGCTTAAAACATGTGGGAAACATAGTTTAGATTTTATCAATAGTACTTTGACAGACCCACCTTAGGTGTGTTTAAATTTTGTGGCTTTTTGACTAGATTTTTATTGAGAGTTGTGGTATGAACATGATTGGACTCAAATGCACTGGAAGGCCGTGCTGGACTCACAGACCTGCAACACAAACATACAGGTTAAACATGGTCAGTGCTTTAAAATCTTGCTAATTTTTTCCTTTCTTTAGTAAACAGTAAAAGTAAAACCCACCCAACATACTAGAAAGAATAAAAATAAATACTGATTGTTTTGTTTGGAACCATTAGTCTGTTAAATTAGCTCTTGCAATCTGTGAAAATGCTGCTTTAGAACTCCCAAAATGACTGTTTTAAGGAAGCTGTTGTTTAAGCAGCAATGACCTCAGCTATGGATATCACGGTTCATTTGGTGGCTTAGGCTAGGGTTGCCAACCTCCAGGTGGGGCCTGGGGACCCCCTGCTTTTACAACTGATCTCCAGCTGACAGAGATCAGTTCCCCTGGAGAAAATGGCTGCTTTGAAGGGTGGTCTCTGGCATTGTACCATGCTGAGGCCCCTCCCCTCCCCAAACTCCGCCCTCTCCCGGCTCGACCCCCAAAGTCCCCAGGTATTTTCCAACCTGGACTTGGCAACCCTAGCTTAGGCAGAAAAGATGACCCTAATACTTCAAGCAGGTCAAAATTGGTAAAAACTTTGCTTTAATAATTGCTTATTAATATAGCAAGATGAAAAACACATTTGGGACATGTTTGCATAGAAGATCCGTGGTCTTGATTCACCAGCATGGGACCGGATCCATTCTCAGGAAAGCTGGCCTGCATGCTCATTTTCCTGAGTATGAAGATCCCCTTGTGGGATTTTGGGCTGAGGGATACAAGGAGCCTGCCCTACTCAGTGGCTGCCAGGGGCTACCCTCACATTCAGGTGGCAGGGAGAGACCACTTAGTGGTGGTTGTCCTTGTGGGATTCAGCGACCTGTCATCCCACAGTTCTCACGGCCCCAGCCAGTAGGCTGGGGTGGCCAGGAGATCTTTGACTTGCCAGTGGGCCAGGCAATTTCCATGATCCAGTTCCCCATGCTGGGCCAAGGCTTCTTACAGCTGTAACCAATAAAAATTGTGGCCAGTTTATTCCAAACCAGGTTGTACATGTGTTATTCAAACTTGGGTCATAAAATGGGTTAACAAGACATGGGAAGTAAGAGACCCTCTTTGGTGACCTCCCCCACACTCTCCCCATGGTGCTTAGGACATGTTTGCATAGAAGATCTGTGGTCTTGATTCCCTGTTGGAAGTGTTCCAGATAAAAGCATGTGTACCATTTTTCCTGGGACAGGATGGTGGGCCTCACTTGCTTGGGCTGCTGCAGCAATGGCTCCCAGCTATTATGCAGGGTGGGTTTAGGGTTGGGAAATACCTGGAGATTTTGAGGGTGGCACCTGTGGAGGTTTGTGGAGGGGAGGGACTTCAATGGGGTATAATGCCATTTTATGCAGGTGGCCATTTTCTGTAGGTGAACTACTCTCTATCACCTGGAGATCAGTTGTAATCTCAGGAGATCTCCAGCTACTACCTGGAGTTTGGCAACCCTAGGTGGGCTAGTTATGCAGCAAAGGCTGAAGCCTACATTAGCCAGGAGTTTAGTTATACACTGGAGGCACTTCTGACTTCCTTCCGTGCTGCAGTGTGATGACTGGCTAGTCACTTTCAGACATTAGATGTTCCACTTCTCTAGTAAGGGCCTCTATGTGTGGCTTACAAGTTGCTGTACTGCAGTTCCTTCCCATGCTAAAAGTCCAGGCTATGTGGGAGGAGGTAGCATTGTGGCTTTTCTGTGTTAGTATTTCCCTCCTGGAAACAGTGGCACAACTGTCTCTTCCCCTGTGGCCAGGACTTCTGATGTTCTCTAAGCAGCCCTTGCAACTGAAAAATTGGCCACATTAATCAAAGGTGGTAAAGGGGAAAGGCCATCACACCTGGCCATCAGTGATCCAGGAGGCATTCTGATCTCACCTCCCCTTTGATGACAGCTGAGCTGAGCTGCTACAATGGAGTGACTGTGCCACCCGTGGGTGGCTTGGACAGAGAATCAGTGTAGCCTGTACTCCTTTTGCTGGCCCTTTCTTCAAACTGAAACAAGATATGCTGTTGCAGTACACCTTTAGGTTACTGTTTTTTTATTTCATTTTATTTTTTATCTATTCATTTTATTTTTATTAAAGAAAAAAGAGATCTTAAAAATATCTTACCTTAATTTCTCTATTGTAGTCTTCTTATTTATAAGGAACAATCTAATTAAGATTTTTCTCTTGAGATACGTAAGTAACCCAGCAGCTGTAAGGCATAGGGTGGTAATGGCAAGTCCAATGATTAAACTTCTGTTATCTGAAAGCAAATAGTTCCAACATTCTGATTAATAGACTGAGGTCAATGAAAGGTACTTTGGTCTAACTTTTATCAATGGTATGGCACATCACAAATAAAAATACATCCTTTGATTTTCATTTGGTTCAGAACTGATGTTTCTGTTAGGAGGAATGACATAGTTGCATATGGAAGAGAGGGATTGTATGGAAGAACCATGCCAACTCTGTCACTGCTCTCGATTCCGGGTTTTATACTTATCTCTTCTCACATGATCCCTAACTAGGTTTGCCAGATGCCTACTTATGGTAGGCAACCTCCCAGCAATTTTGGCCACTGCCCACTGATGCTCAGCTGTTGGGGGGCAGAAACAGGCTGACCAAAGGTGATCATGGTCCCCATACAATGACGTCACTCCTGGTGAGACCAGAAAGTGCTGGCATCACACCAGGGTGACATTCTAGCACTTGCCCGAAAACTTGGGGCGAGAGCTACAGTGTCACTCTGGTGAATAATGGTTGTATTCACTCTGGTGAATAATGGTTCCAGGTTGTGTTGAAAGTGATGTAATCATGTGGCTGCACCCCCTTCTGTGGTAAGTACCCACCTCCTCCCATCTCTCACTGGTTGCCATTCTACTGAGTTCCACTGAGTATTCTAATGTAAAATTAATTTGTCTATTAATTTCTAACCAAAATGGCACAATAATCAGACTTACCCCAACACATGTGTCCCATTAACTCTTGGCTGGTTATACCTTCAACCCCTATCTAAGTCTGCTAACTATAACTGAATGAATCTATGAGGCATCCAGTAGCTGCAAAGAATGATCTTGGGTTGTGTGTTAATTGTAATCTAATTACAGTTAAGTTTGCTTAACATTGTACAGTGTATCTTGCCAGACTGTTTTCTGAATTTACATATTCAGTTCCATATTCCAGGTTTGCCTTAGTTCCTCTAATACATGTTCACAATCAAGTTTCAGTTAGGCACTTAAAGACTAGTGTGCTTTTGATGACTTGTCTATATATGTCAAGAAAGACAAATATGTCAGGTAGGTCTAAAGGTCCAAGTGCTTCTGAGCCAAATTTGGTATAATGGCAGTTGATTAAGTAGAGAATTACAATATTTTATGCCCACTGAAGTCAATTTTATTTATTTATTTATTTATTGAAATTTGGGCTTAGCAGAGAATAGCTCTATTTAGGATTGCACTGCAAAAGGTTTAATAATCTCATTGTTTAACAGCTGTGATAATGAAATGATTCCAGATTTGGCTCATGTCAGCTATATGAAAGATCTGCCAACAATTTTTATTGTCAATTGCATGTGTGTGTATGGGTCAAATATCTGGGCTAACCCATATTTGCAGAACAGCCTGCAAAACACTAGAAAAACTAGGACTAAGACATTGTGCTAGTGTTACAGAGATTAATTTGACATCCACATAGATAAAAGAAAGAGATAAAGGACAGTGGATCTCTATCACGTTGACTAATAAGTGAGGCAAGCGGATACCCGTGATACATGTGGGGGGAATCTGTCCCCCACTGCTGATGATTCACCACAATTTACAGCTCAGGAGGGGAGGATACTCATGGGGGGAATCCCATATTCTCTCCCAGCACCAAGCCTGGATTGGCTCCAGGCCCCACTATCTACTAATCAGCCTGGCAACCTTCTCTGCTGCAGCTGAGCCCTGCACCACTGCAGCTCCACTGAACTCCACTGCAGCTGAGCCCAGTGCAACTGCTAGCATCCCCTGCTACCACTGCTGATTCCGCGCAGCTGCCATCATCCTTCACCACCACAACCAGGCCAGCATCTTCTGCCACCAGAGCCAGGCTGCTGCACCTTCCTTCATCCTCCACTGCTGCAGCTGAGCCTGGCGTGGCTGCTGGCGTCCCCCGCCAAGGTGGTCTTCCTGGCTGTGGGCATCTTCCTTTGCTGGGCTGGGCGTGGTGTGGTTGCCGGCATCCACCCACACTGAGGCTAGGCCTGATGCAGCTGCCGGCCCCTGCCGCCAGGCTGCTCTAGAGTGGCTTTGTTGTGATCGGGTGAAAGTGCTGTCTGTGGAGATAACACAAATGCATGGGGGTGGGGTGGATTTAAACCCCTGCATATTTTGTCTAATTTTCTGTTATTTTCTGTACTTAAATCTAAGCATTTTAGCTATATCTCTGTTTGTACCTAAACACTGCCATGTGCTCTGGTAATGGCCACCGCCACGCGGTCCGAGCACATGGCCAGGTAAACGGCCTGAGCTTGAGGCCAGCAAACAATAGTGCCCTAGGATCCTGGACATCCCCCTATAAGAGGCTCAGAATATTCAAATGTACCAACTAGAGTCTCTGGCGGGAAGGGTGTCCTATCATGCTGTATGAGTGCAGTCGGGGGCGAGGCTTTCCTGTGCATAAAAGCAGACCCCCGGCCCACCACAGGTATCCTTGAGCTGAACCATCTAATAAACTGAGCTATGCTTGAAATCACTTCATCGTAGGGTTGCCAAGTCCTTTTTCCTTACTGGCAGGGGGGGAGTCCTCCTGCCGCCGGAAGCTTCCCTGGCATGCGCGCTTGCGCGTGTGCCACAATGATGTCACCAGAAGTGACATCATCACGTTGGGGGCGTTGCCAGGGCCATGCTCTGGCAATCGCCCCAAAACTCTATGATACCATAGAGTTTTGGGGTGATTGCTAGAGCGTCGTCCCGGCAACGTCCCCAACGTGATGACGTCACTTCCAGGTGATGTCATTATGCTGGGGAAGGGGGTGGGGTTCCCCCTGCTGGCCGAATGCTGGCCGGCGGATCGGGAACCCCTGTAGCGGGGGATCCCCCGCCCCCCAGGCTGTCTTGGCAGCCCTACTTCACCGGCCTCCCAAGTCCAGTACTTTTCATTTTCATATTTTTTTAATTTTTTTGGCAAACATGGGGAATGTCCCAAGTTTGAAGAAAGATTTGTTTAGTCTCTGTGTGGCCCTGATCTGTGGATTTAGCTATCTGCAGATGGGGGCTAACAGTATATTGATATTTGCTCTGTTAGGGGAAGTTTTGTTTCTTCCTTTATTTCACTAGTCAGGTTATGCAATACTGAAAATAATTCTTCTCATAGGCATTTCAATATTCTGAGTACTTTCTCTTGCACTTTCTTTTGACACGTACAAATTAGTATTTAAGAAGGGTTAATGACAGGAAAAGCCAAAAAGGAATATTGGTAGGTAAAGAAGAAAATGGATTCCAACAAACACACCAATATGCCTTTACCTCAGGGCAAACCTCAGTGTAAGGACTAAACTTACTGCCTAGAATTCAGAATATAAATAGCTTATCTTCACAAAAGCCCATTACGTATTATTCTAAGCATTATACTTAGAAGAAATTTAAGAAACTACCTATGTAGACCACGTGGCTTGAATAAAATTCATCAGATCACTAAAAATTCATCAAGACGTGCTGTGTATTTCTAAGACAAATGGTGTTCATCTTATTAGGCGACTCCTTTACCAGTTTGACGTGCAGATACTCAGATCATAATTCAAACCATTTTAATAAAGGTTCATGTTTAAATCTAAGTGTTGGGGCAGAACCATTTGCTTCTCTAGAAATTTGTATTGTTGTTTACAAGACATAGTTCTGCCACTGCAAACTGATAGCTAAAGCATCACAATACATTAATTTGCAGTGTAGTATTAAAAATAAACAAACCACAAAATGAAGGCAAGCACGTCTGACTTTCAAAACAGCATAAATTTCATTTATCTTCTCTCGTTATGGCAAAGAGAGCTTAGTGTATTTGGCTCATGTCAGCCATATGAAAGATCTGCCTGCAATAACAACACCCCATTCCCTATCCTAAATTCATTTACTTGGAACTAAGGGCTGCTTTACACATTACTTGATTTTTCTACACATGATTACTGTACAGTTGATGACTGGGAGCTGAATGTGAGAACTCAGTCGTGTCGACTGCACTACATTTGAGTGATATAAATGTTCTCTTTGTAGTACTATGACCACAATGGCCCAACAACACATGCAACATTCAATAATCAAGTGATGAGTGTGTGTTTTTGTACTGCATCTGTGAACTAGGCCAGGTCTATTTCTTATTTATTATACTAAAACTCAGATCAGTTTTCAAATGTCTAAGAGACCTAAGGCAAAACTACTTTTTCATTCACTTAACAGTTAACCCTTAAGCTATTAGAGCCTAAGGCAAATCTCTCATATCTTAAAAGCACAAACTGATATGGCCTTAAAAGTGTTATAAGGGTTAAACAGCACAAAATCAATTTGTACACTAAACAAAAATAGAGGAAAATGAAAATAAGTTCCCTCAATCTCCTTCTCCACCTGGGCTTCTTGGGCCTCTCCCCACTCCAGCACTCTGGCACAGCCAATCTCATTTCACCAAAACGAGAACAGAGGGGAGGGGAGCTTCTACAGCAAGCTCTAAATCTAAAGCAATAAACTATCCGAAGGGTTGGAACCCCGTGGACATACAGAAAATGAAAAGCTGCAGTGGCGGCTTTAATCAGTTGAAGAAAAAAGACTCCTCCACACTGTGTGTATAGCTGCAGAGAGAGCCGAAAGTAAAAATTATGGAGAGAGCTTTCACTTCTCACTGATAAAAGGAAAAGAGAGAGTTTTTCTCCCCCTCCTTTTACAACTGGGGGGGGGGGGGAGTCAGAAGCAAAATAAGCACAAAACAAAAGCTAAAACCAATTAAAAACAACTAAAACAATGCTCCTCTACATAGGAGCACAGCTTACAAACACCTAATCATGCTCAGCCAAAAACCAGAAGTCCTACTAGGCCAGGTCTGTTTATTTCAGATTCCAAGTGTATATGTTAAGGATCAAGACTGCTTGTACAACTGGAGTCCTTTACCATACTGTTGCATAGCTAATCACTTTTGCTTTACAGATTACACCTTTAAGACAACCACACTTATTTTTTGGCATAAGCTTTTGTGATCCACAGCCATTTGCTTCCACACATAGGTATTGCTCCATTTTGGCTTCCAAACTGGAGAACTGTCATCATGGCCCTAAGCCTAAGAACAAACAGTCTACTGATGTCAAGCCTTGAGATTCAAGGAAGCCTCGCTTCCACAAAGGCTTTGTGAAAATTTTGCAATAGGCCTACATTTCCCAGGCACATTCTAAGCTTTAGGACTGGACTGGGAGGAAAGGAGGGAACCCAGGCACCAACAGCTCTCAAGGAGGCAGAACTCTGATAGAGGGCATATAAGGCCCGGCACAGAGAGACAGGTTTTTCACTCTGAAAGCACAGCAGCTGTGAGACTGCTTTTAGAGGGTGTTGATCCTTTGCCCCACGGTGGGGCGAGTCTGGCCTACTTGGATCAGGTATTGAAATAACATAGGGACTAAGTAAGGTAGTTGTGTCAGGGAGATTTGTCGGGTTCTAGCCAGGTTTTTTCTTGATGAATTTTGCCCTGAGTTCATGCTGTCCCATTTTTACAACTTTTCTCCTATTGACTTACTTGTTATACTATTTGTTTAAGAAATCATTTTCTTTTTCACTGTGCCTTGGTTCTTCATGCCTCAGATTTGGCTAGACTTGCCAGCCCCCATCCCCACTTGGTTTAAGAACCCCTCCCTTGCTTTGAAAGAACTGGGCAATGGGGGGGGGGGGGAAATGGCAGCGTCAGGGGTGATGCTCGAGCACTTCCTCCTCCTAGTCTCATTGGTAGGCATAGAGTCAGAAGGCTAGAGCCACCATAGCTACTGGAGGACTCACAATTCTCATGTGTTCTCAAACCAGGGTCGCACTGCACTAGTCCAGACTCAGAGCAGAGCCATATGTTGCTGTTGTGCTGGTCCCTCAACACTGCCAGGATTTGGATTGGAAGGTAGATAGGAGGTCCATCCTAGTCCAGGTAGTGCGGCCATGGCATGCACACCAAGAAGTGGGGGGAGGTGGTTTCGCCCATCCCAAGCCGTGGGGATGCAGGTCCCACTGTGCTGGAGTTGCTGGGAAGGTTTTCCGGGCTGGTGTGTGTGTCAGAGGGTGTGTGTGAGCCAGGGGAAATGGAGAGAGGTGGGAGGGAGGGGGACGTATTTCTTCTCGTGCTCCCACCCAATTCTTGTGGGCCAGGGACAAACGGGAAGGTGCCAATAAAAAATACGAAGGGGCGGCGGGGGGGGGGGGGTGCCCTTCACTTAATGCTGCCTGGGACCTCCTTGCCCACAGGCATAATGCTGTCTTAGCAAGGACAACCCCTTTTTTGTCCCAGGCTCCTAGCTGCCAGCCTTCCCAAACTGATATGCTTTGATTACATTTGCCAGCACAGGGCAGGGAAACTCCTCTCCCCTTACTTGACCATTTCCTCCATCATCCCCAAGACCTTCCCTCATGGGCCTGCCGCTGCTGTCGTGTGTGTGTGTGTGTGTGTGTGTGAGAGAGAGAGAGAGAGAGAGAGAACCAGGGGGATGCATAGAGGGGGGAAGGCTGTGCGTGTCCTGCTTCTCTCCCTTGGCAGCTGAGGGGGAATCTCCACTAACACAACTGTTGGATATGTGTATGTGTGTGTGTGCGCACAGTGTGTGAGCCCTAAGGGATGCATGGAGGTGGGGGGTAGAGGTGTGTGAGGGAGGCTGCACGCATCTTTCTCCTTGGCAACCGCGCATGGAACTCCTCCTGGGCCTGCTGTGGCCAGAGCTTTCACTGGTATGTGTGTGTGTGTGTGTGTAGCCAACCAGTGGCTCCTCCTCCATCAACATTTGCTACAACCATTCCCTTAGGCCAGTCTTCTAGAGATGAAGTCAATTGCCCCAAGTTTCTCTCTTCCTCCATTGTTGCTGGAGTTGCATATCAGACTAGATTCAACAAGTAAGGAGATACTTTCCAGTTTTCAAGTTTTGTCACTTTTATGAAACATTATTTACACATAGTCTGCTGTTTTTAATTTAACAAGCAAAGGCGAAAAGTATGTCAGGTCTGGGATCATAAACACTGTAGATAAACAATCTTTTTCCAGTAATGACCACAAGTGAAAGGACCTGTCCAATGTTTTATGTGCTTGCAGCTTACTAAGCTGCAATGTGTCCCAGTGTTTTTGGTTTACATAAGTACCTTCTCATTCTCTCCCTCCTCCCCATTGCTTAAGTGTCATGTTGAGGACTCTGATGCATCTTTAGTTTTCTGAGTTGTCCATTGCTTGTGAATAAATGTCACTGCTGGGAGACATCAGGACCTCTGAGTATTTATGAGGAAAATAATTTTCAAAACAGTGTATCTTGCTTGGTGTTCAGTTCATTTAATTAAGCTTTGAAGGACTGTTTTGGAAGAGATCTGCTTAAAGGCTCTGATGTGGTGGAGAGGGTGTCCTATGTTTTTTATACTTGCTTCTAAAAGAGAAAGCTTTTGAGGTTACAGTTTTTATCTCCACTAACACAGTTGAAATTTGATTATTACTCTTCCCCGCATTGTTGGCTTCATGGGCTGATGCCAGCAATAATTCTTTGTACTGAAATAACATTCCTAGTGGTGATGCTTTCATGGCTTGGGGCTACCACTAATCCCTTGACTGGGACCTGTGAAAGTTTTCAGGCAAATAACTTGGCACTATATTCCAGAAAAATAAACAGCCTACTAATTGGACTTCCCTGACCTGGATAGCCCAGGCTAGCCTGATCCCAGCAGATGGATGATTTGTGATGGTGCTGGATGGAGTTCAATGCCTTTTTTATGTAACCTATAGACTAATTCTGTCGTTCAGCAAAGGGATTTTAAAAAATCCTTTCAATACTCAAAACATATGCTTTTGGAGTTTTATGTATGAAATAGCAACATACGGGCCTTTTTCCGGAATGCTTTGCTTCCTTCTATATCGTGCTGTACAAGAGCGTTTATATTATGGTATTTAAAATGAAGGGGTTGGAAACTTGGAGCTGAAAAAAATGAGAAGGGAAAAAGAGAGCTTTTCTAGTCTGATGTTTTTGATCATTCTGTCTTAATAGCTGTTTCCCCCCTCCCAATCCTGTGTGTAATTAATTTCCCATTATTACCTGCCCCAAACCAGTGGGCAGCTTCCTGTGTCCCCTCACTAACAAAACTACTCTGTAGGAGGGAAAAAATGCAAGCCATGCATGATAATTTCAGCTGGGTGTGCATATGATGCTGGGAAACTGTAGGTGATTATATGCATTTATCACACGTGATTATATGTGCATGTCCAGCTCTACATGGCATTGCTCTACATGGCACGACATTGGTTTTGTATTGTTTGAGGGCCTATAGACAGGAAAGGGAGCAACCAGGCATTTAGAGCCTCAAAGTCTGGATAGTGCTCAACTTCCAGTGTTTGGAGACCAGCAGAAGTGATCTATGCATCCTTTGCCTAGCAGCAAGCATTTTGGTCCCAGCTCTAGAATTTGGAGATGTGACAACTTTTGGAAATACCCTAAATTTCCAGCCCATCTTGGAAATAGTTGGTACATTAAAATCAGGGTTCGTTTGGAGGACTTCGATTATTCTAATCCTGTAGCTCAGATGCAGGCTGAGCAGTCTTGCATATTTAAAAACAAACACACTAGAATCCTTATGGCCTACTTGTTTGAAGTGGTTTGCTTGTTTTTTTCCCTTCTAATTGTTAAATGTTTTAAATTAAGTATTTTATGTGTCTTAAAGCTTTTTGTTATTTTTGCACTGGAAGGAGGCCTAAAAACCTATAGGTAACGTAAAATGGGGAACAAGTGAGGAAAGTGATATATGACAGTGTATTCAAATTTGAATTTTGAAAGAAGAAAGTGACTTCAGAGAAAGGGACAGGTTTGGGAGAGTGCCTGGAAAATGACATCACAGGAAGAGGTGGGGTTTTGGTGCAGAGTACTGGAAGTGACATCATCAGAAGGGGGTGGAGTTTGGGAAGTGACATTATTTGATATTTACCCTGGAAATGACATCACAGGACACAATACCACAGAAGTCCTGGCTTTACCTCCCAAGTCTCCTGGCTCCACCCCCAAAATCCTCAGATACTTCCTGAGTTGGACCTGACAACCCTAGATTTGGCCATGCATCAGCACATGCCCTGACTAAAAAGGAGGCTGTCTGTGAGTAGGGAGGATGCTCTGGGCCCTCTCTAGTAAAGCTCTAGAACCAGAGTGGTGGCAATCTGTTAAGGCCCTTGCCTGCTCCAGGCCTGAAGGAAGTAGGAAGAATGGCAGGTGTATGTATATGTGGGGGAGAGATACGTGGAATGGACATCCTGTCCATGGCAGACTTTCATGGCCTTTCACCATACCATGGCAAGAACCTTTTGGGGGGAGCTCCTGCATGCCCCTGGATCGTAACCATACTTGTTACAATGCTATTTCCACCTTTTCTCTGTTTTCAATAACTCTTTCCCAAATCTGCTTTACTCTTATTTTTTTGGAACAGACACTAGTCAAATGCATTATTGCAACATTTGTAAGGAACAGTGTATATGTTCCTGCCCTGCACAGGTCCCACCGACATCAGTACTATTTGCTCACTGCCAGCCCCTTGGAGCTGTCATTTTTTCCAAGCAGTCATAAATAAATAAATATAAGAAATAATAATTGCTACAGCATTATAGCACAATAACATTATAGCAATCTATTGCTAGTTATCGATTTCTATTTTAAATTTTAGTTCCTTGGAATTCCCACTTTTTGTTTTAAGAAATAAAGTATACAGCCCTTTTTGTTGTAGAGGTATAAGGGGAGCAGCAAGGCAGTTTTTTTGTCTGTATTGCCTGGAAAGGAATGGAGAAGGGAAGCTGCAAGATGCCTAGAGCGGGGCAGGAAGTCACTGCCAATTGATGGTTTCACACTTCACAGGGAACTTATTTCTCTGTGATCCAGGTAAAGAAAATGAAAGGTGCATGGTGGCACTTCAGGGTGAGGGTACTATTTGTATGTCAATATTACACTATAGTGCAATATCACACTATAGTGCTATGCTGCATGTTAAAGAAAAAACAAACAAACAGGGGTGGCATGTCACAATGACAGCCGTTAAGATCATGCTCTGCATATGCAGAGTCTCTGTGGAGCATGTGTAGAAGGGAAAAGTAAGGAAAAGATGGAGGAAGGTGCACTGACTCTACTGACTCTAAGAACATCAGTAGAACTGCTCTGGGAATAATAGATTTTAGTACTGTGGCTTCAAATTCACTCATTCCTCTCTTGGACTTTTTATTATAGGAGAGATTTGTGTTTGAATAGGGTCTGTCTCGTTTACAGTCCTTTTAGACAGCTACATCTTGGTGTGAAATTGTAATGCCATTGCATTGTTATGGAAATTATTATGATGTCACAAGCTCAGCATTACAGTCCATTACAGGAACTAGTATGCAGTAAATGCAATCTAATTTACTTTTGAATAGCACTATTCATACAAAAAAGTGATATCATTTCCAAGTCAATTGCTAGCTGTACATGCAAATGTAGGCCTGATTCTGTTCTCAGCATCAGCTAAATGTAGGAGTACAGCCACAGAAGTCAGAGGTTTTATATTGCACAGAATAAAGTAGTAAGAGGGAAATCAAATCCCACGCAACTTCAGGAACAAACTCCTTAGAGCAGTAGACAGAGAGAAGATGAATAAAGTTTTTAGAAGAAAATCAAATCTGATACCACACAGTGAAAAAATAAGTACTAGGATTTGCCCTTAGGATGTAAACATAGAAAAACTGAAAGATGAGGATTCTGGAAAGAACGTCCCTATATAGATACAGTTCAGGGCCTCCTGGAACTATTACATTGGTCTGGATCAGATGACACATAACACTACACACACCTATTTACTGTGCGTGTTCCATCTTTGATGTCACTGGCCATCCATCCAGGGGTATAACATTCAAACAAGCCCAAATTCAGGATACATAGGCTCAAATTGCATGGTTGATTCCTGGATTCCATTTGGGAAATAAGCTGCATCGGATTTGGCTCCATTTAAACAGTACCTTCTTGTACGGATAAACAGTGATGCAAGGTGAACAGCAGGAAGCTAAGGTGTCCTTTTGCTCTCAACTAACTCTCCACCACTTGCAAGACTGTGTATTGTCCAATCCAACCCAATGAGTACATGTGGGGAAAAGTGTCAGGTAGGTTAGGGATACCTATCATGATACACAGGCTTTTTGAAACCCCTTTTATGTATAGTGGGGTTGATCCATGTGGCAAGTCAGTATACAAGAAACAGCATTCATTGTTAATCAGCTAATACAGGGAAATATGGCAGCCATGTTACGAAAAATGACCACAAATTTGTTCTATAAAAATCTATGAAGAAGGCAGTTTTTTAAAGCATGGAAGCACTCAAAAGAAAGGTGACTTGCCTGGAAAAGATGGCAATTAAATCCCTGATCTTCCAGGACAGTGGTTTTGATGTAGCTACAAAAAGCACAGCTTTCAGCCAAGTTGGCTTGGTGAATAATTTAAGTGTTTCATCAAGAGCATGAAACAGATTGTTTGCTATTAGTGCAACAATTTCAGTTACTTCTACAATATGGTAGAGACTGAGCAGAACACGACAATGGCATATTCCCTTACCAGAGAGTTTATGCATGTTTTTGTATGAGCTTTTTCTCCTAAAATTACATTACTTGCATAAGGGGACTGTTTACAAAGCGCAGGAAACCAGCTGCAGTAATATATGGTTTTTTTGCTAATGCAATCAGGATTGATTGACTGACTATATGAGCCAACTTGAAGACTAGGAGAAAGGGTAAAGGGGAAGAGAAACCCCAAAGTTTGATAACAATGTAGTGAAGACAAAAAGGGAAGGATATGTTTGCAACAGGTGACATGAGAATGTGAAAAACATAGTGGTCAGGAATGACTTTGTGGAAGAAAGAACAGCCTGTTGTCACTTTATTGACTGCTAGAGAAGCAAGGGAAAGTGAAAACCTTAGGCGTTTTTGTGCCACTCTTCACTGAAACCAATTTTTAATGGCATATAGAAATGGAGACTGGAGACATGAACATTAGACACTTATCCCGGTAATCTGATGTCCAAAGCCAATGAGCTTTCGCCTCATAATCAGACTGACTCTGGAGCCAATTATTTACTCACCAGATTGTCTGACTGGTCCACTGTCTAGGCTGCCACCAAATCCAGCCTTGTCACAAAAAGGAGGAGCCCAGTGGGCTTCACAATGGCAATTTTTCTTATTGTTGCAGACCTGGAAAATAAAAAAAGATCCTTGCAACTTTCAGCCAGTCCACTAAAAACAGGAATGATTACATAAGCTTTAAATAAGTAAATAAATGATTGCTAAAGAAAATACACCCACCGTGCCTACGGTAGCATTCCATAAGCATTTGATGCATTTTTTGTTGTTGTCAAACTGCATCCTGGCCTACACAATACATCTTATACCATTTCAAGCAAGTGACATGATAAAAACATAACATAAGAGAAGCCAATGTCAGGCCAAAGGCCCATCTAGTCCAACACTCTGTCACACAGTGGCCAAAAATCCCAGGTGCCATCAGGAGGTCCACCAGTGGGGCCAGACATGATGTCTGGCACTAGTACTTGCCATGAGTATTTATCATGCAAATATTAATGTGCACTGTATGATACATTTTTTAAAATAATTTATGTTGCACTGTTTCTTCCCTCCTCTCTCAGAACTCCAGAGTTTCTTATTTCATAAATCTCTGCTAGATTTCCAGAAGTTGTAGAAGCAGTCGTACATTGAAGAAGAACCACAGACACACAGACAACTTGATAAGTCTACATTCTTCCAGACAGTTTGGAATCAGAACTCTGTGATCAGCAGCTACTTAAAAGCCTTGATCATGGAGTATAATGCAAACATTCAGAATGCCACAGGCCAAAAAGATAGTGTGAGATTAGGTTTAATTATGGTCAACAACCAGCTCAGAATAGAATACCAGCAATGATACATGGGTTTTATTTTGGTTTTCAGAATAGAATACCAGCAATGATGCATAAAAAGTTACATAAATTATACTAAAATAAGCAAATAGAACCCATTAGATCAATAAAGAACTACAGTAGGCTTGGGCAGCTACACAAAATCTGGCCACTTGATCTCTGAACCAAGACTTATGGTCAGAGAGGTTAAAGTCAATATATAATTCCTCAAATGAAGTCATGTCTCATATTAAAACAGGTAATACAATAGAACATGTCCAACAGTTTCAACTTCCCACTTTCACAAAGGGACGTGTGTTCTGGTGTGGAACGCCTCTATATCTCCCTTGCAAGAGTGCAGAAAGTGGGGCATTGACCTGGGCCAAAGTAAAAGCCTTTCCAAATCTAGAAACTGGTAGATTGGCCAGGTAATTAGAAGGCACAAACATCTTGTCCGTGAAGAAATAATATTTTGTTGCAAGACTTAAATGATGTTGCAATGCAGTACCCCAGATGCTTTGCTTAATTATTGGTTTGTTTTTTGTGTATCCAAGGGCTATTGAACTTCTGGGAGAATACCCCAAAGTTATAAGTTTCTCTGAAAGGAGCCTTTTCATTTGGACTAAAAGGCATGTATGAGTGTCAAAGAAGCCAACCACACAGGAAAAGATGGGAAAGGATGGCTTTCCCACACAATTTTTGCTGCAGCTCAGCGTCTTAACTTCATTGGTTCCCCCCCTTCCTTACGCATGCTATTATTGTCTGGTCATTGCCCTCCTGCTTGCTTTTTCTCAAGTTTCCCCCATGTTTTTTTCAGACCAGCTGTTTCAGACTAGCTTCTTTACTGAGTTTTCCCTGTGTCTTTTTTCCAGACTGGCTGGTCTGAAAAAATATAAGGAAAAAAATCAAATCAAAACTGGGAGACTACAACAAAAACTCAGCATGCAAAATGGACATGGAAACCCTTATCAACAAACCAGTATGTCATGGTGAAAATAGAAATCTCCCCATCTAGACTAGACCTATATCTCTTAATGGAACAATAAAGATCAACTGCAGAATTACAAAGCAATGATGACACTAGAGTATATGCAAGCACCACAGTCCTGATAGCAATGCAACACCGCAACCAAACATTCTTTTGTGAAACAAAAATCGCTTCTCATTTCTTGGTCACTGGAAAGGGCACTGAAGATTGATCTCCTTGGAAGGACATACTGAAAGACTTTGACGGATATATTACAAAGAATCACAGATTTCAAAAGCTGTATCCAATGAATGATTTATTGCTCCGTTGGGTATTGACTGACTGTAAAAAATTGTATCCGTAATACTTACTCCACGTCCGTGACATTTTGTTGCACATTCATGAACACCAAATACGCTGGTATTTTGGCAGCGACGATTGAGGCAAATCTATAAAATGAAAAAAATGCAGGTTTATTATTGCCAGAATAAATATCACTTTGGTGTATGTACCAACCCTTTTCATACTTATTTTTATTTTTTTCTGTATTTTAAATTCAGCTTTCCAGGAATGATTACAGAAGCGTGCTTTCAAGCTGTAATTTCAAACCAAGGAATTATTTTTAGTTAGGGATAGAAATAAAAATAATATTACTTCTGTTTAAAAATCATGCTATACCAACAGACAGTATACTAGAATAACAAAGTAAGATCCCAGTAGTTAAGTCTTAAAAAGTGCTGCTAAATGATAAGTTCCAAAAGGATAAAATATCTGAATATCACAGAAGTAGTTATTCTCAGATCATTTAAATTGAAGGTATCTATTGAATTCAGTAAGAATGAAAGATATTTAAACGGCAAAAGCAGGCATGTAGATAACCATTCACTTGGTTGCTTGATGTTGACTAATTAATATTTAAAGGGATGTCACAAAGGGGTTCTTCACCCACAATGTGAGCATGGTTTTATAATTTATATATCAGACATATTTTATTAAATTGAATGCTAGCTTGACTATTATCCTTCGAGCCAAGCTTTAAGTGAGCTAGTGCTTTCTTCTTCTTTTTTTAATAACAGTGCCTCATTCATTTTTACAATCATTTTAAAACTTTTTACAATTATTTTTTACTAACAGCTGAAAAATGCTATTGGGCACTGAGGGTTGACATGCGAATGGCAGCCAATATGAACCATCTCCACCCATTTCTTGTTGCAAACTTGCAGAGCCAGTTATTTTCAGAACTTAAGCACAAAGACTGGAAGATGCATTTCATTCAAACGGCTTTAACTGGACAGTTGGCAGAAAAATAGATACTATTTTTTTAAGTGTTCACCCAGGTTGGTGTTGTGAGTTTAATCTCTCTGATTACTGTGAATGGGGCTATTACTGTAATTTCACAACAGTGTCTGTTTGGAGTCAGGAATGGATAAAAGTACCTTTATGTTCCTTTAATGTTTGTAGATATTTACTGAATGAGCAATTCACTTATAGACTCATACTCTGCAGGAGAGCATGTGTGAGAAACAGCAGTTAGTAGCTTTGAGCAGGCAGAGAAAGGTGACCTTGACTGGAAACTTGTGTGTAGTCTTGGACAGAAGGGGCTACTCTCTAAAGATTGGCTGCCTGCCGGAGGATGCCTCCAATTATGCTGTGTTTCTATAATTTGTGAATGAAGCAAATAGTTCAAAGACACTGTAAATCTCCAATACTCTGCTATCTAAAGAAACCCCTATAATGTTGCCCCTGGGAAAAAAGCCACCCCAGGTAATACAAAGAACAGGGGCTTAGCCTTCACAGTTGCTGACAGACTCTAGGATACTTTTTTTGGGGGGGGGGGGAGTGAGTAGACATCCAAACTGCATGCTGTTTTTATAACTGTATTTCACTAAATCTTTTAGGGAACAGTAAGGATTGCCAATGGATTCTTCCACTCTCTGCATGAAAATTAATTTTGCCTGCATTGAAATATTAACAAGCTTCTTCCTGGTGCAAATCAGTGTTTCCATTACAGTAAAAGGAGCTATGGTTGATTCTCAGTTCTCTTTCTCTCTCTGTATCTGTCTATTCAAAATGCAGACTGCTATTCTTCTCACAAATGAACCATCAATGAAGGACAGAGCCCTGGATTCAAAGAACTGCACAAACATTTCTATTCATCCAAGATAGTACAGGAGGCATACTGTCAAGTCACCTACCTATAGCAACTAACTGTTTTTTTAAATTAATATTTATATCACTTTTGACCCTCCAAATAGCTCAGGGTGGGAAACATTGGCCGAGTTCAGACTGGCAGTTTGGCCCAATGTAGGCCCGCTTTGCAAGCGGATTAAAAGAACTCGTTCACACAGCCACAGCTGCCTGGCATTGCTGTGCTGCACTCACCCCATCCTGAAGCGCTTTCACTCGCTTTAAAAAGGTACCTGGTGAAACTTGTGTCAAGCCGTCTGGGTGTGAATTCATCTCGCTTCCTGGCAGTGTGGACACAAATAAGCCACACATCAAGCGGCGCTGGTAATGTGAACCCGCTGATCTGGCTGATGCACCCATGCGCCTACACACAAGTTGGCAAAATGGACCAAAGCCGTGTGCCACCGCACTGTAGCCGCCGGGACAGCCCCACAGAGCGCATGCTCCATTCCGCCTCCTCCCCAGTATGGTCCCACATCAGTCCATGCAGTGCGACTGAAAAGCCCTGCTACAACTCAGCCTGGGGCCTTTTTGCCCCGCTTCCCTTGCACTTCATTTTGCCAGTCTGTCCTCAGCCATTGTGCCACCTTATCTCTAATTTAACCTCACAACAGTCCTGTACAGTAGGTTGGGCTGAGAGAGTATAACTGGCTGAAGGTCACTGAATAAGCTTTGTGGCTGTGTGAGAAACTGAACCCTAGTGATGCATAAGAACAGAAGAAGAGCCCTGCTGGATCAGACCAATGATCCATCTAGTCCAGCATCCTCTTTCACAGAGTGGCTAATCAGTTCCTCTGTATGGCCAACAATAGGGCATAGCAGCCAAGGTCTTCCCCTGATGTTGGCTTCTGGCTCTGGGATTCAAAGGTTTAATCACTCTGATCCCCTCAGTCACTATGGTTAGTAGCCACTGATAGACTTATCCTATCACCCTTAGAAAGCTGTTTATTCCTGTGGCCATCACAATATCCTCTGGCAGCAAATTCCACATTTTAATCAGTCTCCGTGTAAAGTAGCAATGTCTGTCCTGAACCTACTGCCCATCAGCTTCATTGGATGCCCTCAAATTCTAGTATTTTGGGAGAGGGAGAAAAAATTCTCTTTGTCAACTCCCTCCACCCCACCCATAATTTTACAAATCATGTCCCACCTTAGTTGTCTCTTTTCTAAACTGAAAACTCCCAGACTTTTCAGCTTTTCCTCATAGGGAAGGTGCTCCAGCCACCTATTCATCTTAGTTGCCCTCCTCTATACTGTTTTCCAGCTCTACAATGTCATTTTTTGAGATAGGGTGACTAGAACTGTACACAGTATTCCAAAAGTAGCCACACCATAGATCCATACAGGGGCATTACAGTATCTGCCATTTTATTCTCAATCAGTTTTCTAATAAACCCTAACACAGAGTTTGCCTTTTAAACATCTGCAGCACACTAGGTTGACATTTTCATTGAGCTATCCACTACAACGCCAAGATCTTTTTCCCTCTCAGTCTCAGTAAGTTCAGACCCCATTAGTCTAAACTTGAAGTTGGGTGTTTTTTTGGTCCTAATGTGCATCATCTTACACTTAACAACACTGAACTTCATTTGCCACATTGTCACCCCCTCACCCAGTTTGTGGAGGTCCTCGTGGAGATCTTCACAGTCAGCCTTAATTTTCACCATCCTGAATAATTTTGTGTAATTTGCAGACTTGGCCACTACACTACTCATCCCTAGTTCCAGATCATTTATGAATAAATTAAATAGTACCAGCCCCAATACCGATCCTTGAGGGACCCCACTGCTTACTTCCCTCAATTGTGAGAACTGCCCATTTATTCCTACACTTTGCTTCCTGACATTTAACCAGAACAAAGGTTGAGTCCAGTGGCACCTTTAAGACCAACAAAGTTTAATTCTGGGCAGGGGTCATTTGGGGCTGGAGCGAGGCGGAGCGGTGCTCCGCCAGCTCAGGAGTGAGCGCTAGGGCAGTAATGGGATGAATCAGATTCTCTGATCTGATTCGGCCCGCTGCCGAATTGCTGCTGAAATTCGGCGGCGGATTTAAAAGCGGCTGGAGGGGAGGGGGTTTGAGGGAGAGGCTCCAAACTTGCAGGGTAGCTGCTGGATCCTCTCCCCCAAATACCCACCAAGTTTCAAGAAGATTGGACCAGGGGGTCCAATTCTACAAGCCCCCAAACAGGTTGCCCCCATTCCCTCCATTGTTCTCTATGGTGGGGAAAAAGTAACATTTTCTCACCATAGAGAACAATGGAGGGGATGGGGCAACCTGTTTGAGGGTCTGTAGAATAGTTTCCCGTGGTCCAATCGTCTTGAAACATGGTGGGTATTTCGGGGAGAGGCCCCAGCAGCCACCCTGTAAGTTTGGAGCCTCTCTCTCAAACCCCCTCTCCTCCAGCCCCCCATATACCCTATGAGGTTTTGCCATTGACTTCAATGGCCCATAGGGTATAATGGGTCTGAAACTGACATTCAGCCGGCCAGCTGGGGAAGAAAGGGGAGGCTTTTGAAGCCCCCCCTTTTGCTTCCCTTTCTGACACACTTCCAGTGATGTCAGGGGGTGTGGCATATACAAATGAGTTATGCTAATAGGTATGCTAATGAGCTCCTGCACCTCTTTTTCTACGAAATGACCCCTGATTCTGGGTATAAACTTTCATGTTTATGCACACTTCGTCAGATACCTGATGAAGTGTGTAAGCACATGAAAGCTTATACCCGGAATTAAACTTTGTTGGTCTTAAAGGTGCTACTGGACTCAAACTTTGTTCTCTTGCTTCAGACCAATACGGCTACCCAATTGAATCAATTGTCTTTTAGCTAATTTTTAATCCATAAGAGAACCCGTCCTCTTATCCTATGACTGCTGCGTATTTTATGCTGTGTAAGCCGCCCTGAGCCTGCTGAGGCAGGGTAGGGTGGGATATAAATGGGAATATAAATAAATAACTAACTAAATAAATATGCTCAGGAGTCTTTGGTGAGGTACTTTGTCAAAAGCCTTTTGAAAGTTCATGTATATAACGTCTACCAGGTCACCATAGTCACTCTACATGCTTGTTCACCTTTTCAAAGAACTCCAAAAGGCTGGTGAGGCAGGACTTCCCTTTGCAAAAGCCATGCTCCCCCCGCCATCACTGCCCTCAGCCCAGCAGCCGGTGACTCTATGCTGCCTGCTGCTGCCCCAGCCATCCTTGTTGCTGCCGGGAGGTCAGAGCGGAGGGCTGCTGAGCGGGGACACCTGCCACCTGCTGTGCCTCCCTCCTGGGTGCCTCCTGCCTGCCTGCCTCCCTGCCATGGCTGGCTGGGCTCCCACAAGGAGGAGGAGGCACTCTGTTCTCTCCCCCTGCCTGGCCTCTGCTGCTGGAGACCAGCCGGGTAGGGGGCTCCCCCGCCCTTTTGAGGCCAGCTAAACTGGTGGGGTCACCGGAGGGTGATGGGGGGTGGAGGCAGCAGCTTCTGTAGAGGCCGCCGAGCATACTGGCATGGTCTCTTGCTATGCTGCAGAGGGGGCCTTCCAGGACTTCTGGGCTACAGCAGAGTGGAATCCTCGCTCCCTCGATTTCTCTGCAGCACCACGCCCCCCTCCCAAAAAACATAACCCCTGAGCAAAAAGGTGTCAGCTACAGGGCTGGCTCTGAGAGAACTGCTCTTGAGACAACACCTGTGAAAGAACTGTGGCTTGCCCTCAGGATTCTCCCTCAGCAGGCTATGTGCCTAACAACTCTAACCACGTGTCTAGCACTCTAACCACGACTCCACACTGGCTCTCTAACATGACACTGTATAGAATATGTTACTATGTAAAAAACAAGCAGACAAAAAATGCAAAGTTACTGAATATTGGACGTAGTCTAGGATAACAAGAAACTACTGGATATTTCCAAAGGTTAAGCTTCAGTTACATTCAGGGTTTGTTTTTCTTGACAGTCACCTTTTAAGTTAAATTCTTTTTGTGATCATACATGCACAAAACTGGATTTTAGGTAAAAGCATTATCCTATTGGAAAGGGCAAATTACCATCAGTGTGAAGAAAACCTTTTTTACCTTTTATTTATCTGGAAATAAGCGAACGGGGAGTGGCATGTAATCAAATGCATTCATTTGTTTATGCACTCGTTACAGAGAGTTAACTTCACCACTCCACTCTAGCTGAAAGCAAGGCTGGCACCACAACAAAAGCAGTATGCAATGCAAACCGAAATGACCCAATTACAGGGTGGTTGATAAGTCATCCTAGTTGAGAAAAGATGCTGGAATGAGAATCAGATGCTAGGTCAACAATCAGAAGTCTAGCATATAACATATTCTCTCCTTTAGATTTAAGGCTGATTTCAGCAAAGCTAAAAGTCAGTCAGAATCACAAACAGCAGACGGGGTGGGAGGGGGAAGTGAAGCAGAAGACAACAGAGATGTTTAATCAAGTCAGATGTCCCCTAAGGGGGAAAAGAAGAAAATGGAAAGGAAAAGAGAGTGAGTTCTAGCAATATCACCACTGCACAAAGAGAATCTGCTCTAATTAGAGGTCAGTTCAGAAACAAACACAACATTTTACAGCGCACAGGATTCTGCTCAAACCAGATTTACTGCAAACCACTGAGGCCAATGTTCTCATAGCCTAAAAACCCCTAAGCAGAGTTATGCCGTCTAAGCCCATTGGCTCCAACAGTCTTAGAAGACTGTAGCTCTTCTTAGGACTGCAGTGCTCATTCAGTAGGACTGACCTCATTATGCATACCAGCTGGACATGGTTTTTGGATTTATTCATCAGCTGTTTAAATACAAAATGAAAAACGTTTTAATAAATGGAATGAGCCGCCTTTTGTTCATTCCTACCATTGGGGCACCTAGCCTGGTATTGTCTCCTCTGACTGATAATGACTCTCCGAAGTATCTTACAGTAGTCTTTCCCAGCCTTGCAATCTCTCTGCTGGAGACAACATATATTGATCTTTGGACTTTTAACACATAACACGCATATGTAGCTCTATCACTGTAATATGGCCCCTGTTCAAATGTTTTATGGAGTTCTTACAGACAGAATGCAGACCATACATGGACATTTTAGAAGGGAGATGTACAATTTCAAAAATACTGACCTGTATAAAACAATGAGGAGTCAACATATTGCAGTGGCTAGAGGGGTCTGGCTACATCCACTCCTGCTCAGGTTCAAACTATTGCCATAGCTTAGTGTTAGAGCATGTGCTTTTCACAGCCTGAGCATCTCCAGTTAAAAGGATGTCAGGCAACACTGCTATGAAAAGCCTACAGCGGTGTCTTCAAATGTCAAACTAAATCATCCAACAAAAAGTCTGAACAATTTGGATATCCTGGTGAATTGGAACTTGATCAAAGTTCCATGTGCCAGAGGCAGAACCATAGCAAGAAAGTTTATGGTGAAGGCTCACGAGTGCACTGGAGGAAGGGAGGGTTGCCTGCTCTCCACCATCCCAAATCCTGACGCTCATTGGGTGGGTCCTGGTGATGCCATATTGAATAGCACTATCAACAGCAGTACTTTCGCATACCATTAGGTTTCTACTATCTGACATGTGTGTAAACATGCAGCTTTGAGGGGATGGGCTATTTAACGGGCTAATTTTTTAAAAAGGAAATTAATTATGTGCTAAAATTGTAAACTGTCGTTAAGCCATTAGTACCAGATTATTACCCCCCATCTCCAATTTACACGTGCAGTAGTAACCACAACCAGGCTCATACAGAAGTCTTAGAAGAAGCCATATAGCTGCAATATGGCACACCATCAGCAATCCAAGAAAAGTGATTTGCTCCTGAGCAAACACTTAGTCTTTTATTTAATTTTTCTCCCAAGAGATACTGCAGGGTTGCTGGAGGTGGGTAAGATTTAAAACTGTGATGGGGAAGCTGAGGGGTGAAACAGATAGGAATTAATCACTGCTTTAATTACTAAAATGGGAAGTTCCTCAGCTATACCTGCCTGCAAGTCACTAACCTCGACATTATCCCTAATACCAGATAAAATGATACATGTGGGTATTGAGTAGTGAAGGAAAAGCACTCTGAATTTATGTTTGCAATTCTGGCAATTTCAAGACATGGGTTATTACTGGCTCAAATTTATTTAGACTACAATACAGATTTTCTGTATTGATAAGTGGTGGGGCTTAAGTAAGGTTGCCAAACTCCAGGTAGTAGCTGGAGATCTCCTGGGATTACAACTGATCTCCAGGCAACAGAGATCAGTTCACCTGGAGAAAATGGCTGCTTTGGAAGGTGATCTCTATGGCATTATACCTGACTGAAGTCCCTCTCCTCCCCAAACCCTGCCCTCCTCAGGCTCCACCTCCATTTTTTTTCTCCAAGTATTTCAGAACCCCAAGCTGGAAACCCTAGGCTTAAGACTGCCTGGATATAACTCCCCTTCAGCCTTACAGTAATTTTTTTGTAGTGAGAAATTGTGGAGTTTAAACCTGCCTTTTCAGTTCTTTAGCCCCAATCCCATGTTTTGAGGGAGGGGAGGAGAGCAACTTGATATTATTGGCTATTGATTGATGGGTAAAAACATTCTGCGTATGCTCACATTCTTTCATACATGAAGGGGGCTTGAAATTAATGATTGCAAATAGATATCAGGCTGGGTGAAACCGGGCAATAATTTTTCTGCTCCTGCCCTCCTTCTAATGCCCCACTTACTATAGAGGCAAATTTCCCATTGCAAAGAGAGAAAGTAGCATAAGCCTTTTCTAATTTTCTGCACAGTGTTCTCACTTGTCACTGCAGACATTTAAAAGGAGTGAAACAACATTAAAAAGGAGTGAAACAAAAAAGATCAAAGGGTCCAGTAAGAAAAGATTATAGAAGAGAGGAAATGTTAACGAATGTAGTTAGAAAGAGACATAACTTCAGCCATCTTGCAGCTTCCCTTCCCCCATTTTTTCCCTAGACAATCCAGGCAAACACTGCTCACACATTTCCCTTTGTATCTTCACAATGAAAAAAATATAGTTTTTTTAAAAAAACAAAACCCTGAAAGTTGAGAATTCAGGGAAGGGACATGTCATACTTCTAAAGAAAAACAAATAGATGGGATCACCATGTGAATTAAATAATAAATACAAGCAACAGTCACTGTGATATATAGGCTGCTATACTTTATTTGGTAAAACTACCAAATTTCACAATTATCATTAACATAGAAAAATAACAATAACAACTATTAAAATAATCTTACATCACCGTTTTCAACAGTGCTTATCCTTATGTTATTATAATACAATATAAAACAAGATGAATAACTGGTTGTAGACCCGTTTCATGTTACAAGTATAGTAGCCTATATATCATAGTGATTGTTCTTTGTATCTTTCCTATTATATAAAGCCGTTTTCAAGTGGCAAGATTCCATGGGGTGCCAAAATCAGTTGGCTGGATGGACTGCCACTCAAAAGGGGGTCCCTGGCCATTGGCTGCATTCTCTCCCTGCTTTGCCTCAGTCCCACCCACAGAACCACCAGCCAGCGTCCCGGCCTCAATCTGGAGGGAGTCAGCAAAGGGGTAGGACTGACTGGGTAGTCCACTCTTCTCCTCTGCCCACTGCCAGGTGGGACTAACTGTCCCCTCAGTGGCCTGCTTCTGTCAGTGAAAAGACAATGGACTATCAGCATAACCCCCTCCACCACACACTGCCAGCATGCCCAGAATAAACTGTCAGAAACAGGGGGCATTTCACACAGCACCCCGTAGCACTTCAGGACTGGTACAAGAACTGAAGAATGCTTGGGAGGAGGTTTCAAGGTAAACTGGCTTAGGAACGCTTCCCCAATGGGAGAGGCACGTTTCTGTGTGAAAGGGCCACTATGCTCCATTAGGAAACTGGTACTAACATGGTTGTGTGTAAAATGCCTGACAGAAACTGTTACTGAAGAGTTCCTGAAACGGAACATATTGGCTATGTGAAATTCCTCAGGCTCTTTCTCCTGCTTAGCTCCAACATGGCTGGCTGGCTAATGAGGTGGGCCAGCAACCATCAAACCATTCCCTTCAACACCCTGCAATGTGGATGACTTCCCCTAGGGTTGCCAATCTCCAGGTGGGAACTGGAGATCTCCCGCTGTTACAATTGACCTCCAGATGACAGAGATCAGTTTCCCTGGAGAAAATGGCTGCTTTGGAGGATAGACCTTATGGCATTATAGCTTGTTGAGTCCTTCCATTCCCCCCCCCTCCAAATGCTGCCCATCAAAGGATCCACCCCCCCAAATCTTCAGGTATTTCCATCATAGGGTTGCCAGGTCTAGGTTAGAAAATCCCTGGATACTTTGGGGGTGGAGCCAGGAGAGGGTGGGGTTTGGGGAGGGGAGGTGCCTCAGCAAGGTACAATGCCATAGAGTCCACCCTCCAAAGCAGCCATATTCTCCAGGGGAGCTGATCTCTGTCAGCTGGAGATCCATTGTAAAAGCGGGAGATCCCTAGGCCCCACCTGGAGGTTGGAAACCCTATTCCATCATCAGAGACGGCAACTATACCCTCAGTGCCTGTTGCTAGGCAACCAAGCTTGCTTCTCTGAAAGCCCCTATCCACACCTATGTTGGCCTTTGGGAGAAAACTCACTGAGGCCAGCTGAACAAAATGCCATAGAGGCCACCCTCCAAAGCAGTCATTTTCTCCAAGGAAGGGGGGAGGATCTGTTGTCTGGAGTTCAATTGTGATACCTGGCGATCTTCAGGCTCCACCTGGAGGTTGGCTACCCTAGCCGTTTGAGTTTGTGTGTGTGTTTCTGTGTGTGTGTGGTTTTTGTGTGTGTGTGTTTGTGTGTGTCTCTCTGTGTGTTTGTGTGTGTGTTTGTGTGTGTATGTGTTTGTGTATGTGTTTGAGTGTGTGTCTCTGTGTGTGTGTGTGGTGAAGAGGCTTGAAAAAAAAACAGTCTGAAATGGTAAACCGCTCCGAAGATGGCTCCAAAATGGAAGGGAAAGGGCTGCCTGAAACAGCTGTCACTGTACTAGTTTATTACAAGCCGGTAAGCAGGATCTGCTAGACCCACTGTTGCCAATCTCCAGGGGAGGGATGGACATCATGCTAAATTACAACTGCTCTTCAAATGGCAGAGATCTTTCCCTGGAGAAAATGGTGGACTCTGTGTCATTATACCCTGCTGAGGTCGCCACAGCAAATTGACGCTGAGTGCCCAAGGCCGGGACACTCTCCCAGAGCCTCTTTCTAGAGCATGCTGTATTTATTTCTACAATGGGCCTTATTCCTAGTTTAGTATATTTCTAAAGGGGCATTTCCCCCATTTGGCCTTCTTAGCTAGGTGCCTGGCTAGAGGAGGAGGAAGATGGGAGGAGTGAGGACGGCAAAATAAACTGTGTTCATGCCCAATGCCAATAAAGCTCTTTTTATCTGCACTCTGTCAAAAGCATGGGTCATTTCGTAGAAAAAGAGGTGCAGGAGCTCATTAGCATAACTCATTAGCATAACTTATTTGCATATGCCACACACCCTGACATCACTGGAAGTATGTCATAAGGCAAGAAAGAAGAGAGAGAGAGAAAGAGGGAAAGAAAGAAGGAAAGAAAGAGATGGCAGAGAGGCGACAGCTACTAATCCAAACCTCAGAAATACCACTGTTCTGGGAGAATAGCTTCAGTGGTGGCTGAAGCCTTCAGAAGGCTGGTTGGAGGAACAAGGACCTTTCCAGGGGACGGGGTCATTTTGCTGCAGCTATGACACAAGCAGACATTCCCCTGCGCGGGGGGGGGGGGGCTGGCACCAACTCCCAGAGCTGAGCTCCCCCAAGCTCCTGCTCAAAAGGACCCCTAGTCAAAAGTGTCTGAATTCAGCCAGTACTGGACAAGATTGACCAACAGTCTGAGTCAGCATAAGGTAGCTTCATATGTTCACAATAAGGCTCAATAACTGTTCTGATGCTGTAGTTTTAACGAAGAATCTTGGAGGAACAGTGGGATAAAAATGTAAGTAAATTAATCAAAATAACTGGCAAATATTCATCTACATAGTTTGCTCAAACCCCAAATGCACTTTAAGCAGTACTTCATCACATCACCTTTTATGTAGTCCACTGTCATTCCCATTGTACAGACGGGAAACTGAGACTGAACAAGGCTTTCTCAGATCCAAAGTAGAATTTAAAACCAGGTCTCCCAAAAGCAAGTTCTGTCATTGGTCCATTCCACACACTGACGGAAGCAAGGTCTTAACCAACACAGCCCAGTCCTAAGACTTATACCTTTCTAAATCAGTTGAAGTCAATGCACTTAGAAGGGAGTGACTCTGCTTAGGATAGCACTGACTAGTGTTATTGAAATCACTGGACTTCCCTTTTATCATAATAGATTTATTATATAGATTTCTTATAATGAACCATTTGCATAGCTTATGAGGGGTCCTTTCTTTGTTGGGTTTATCAGAAGAAGAAGAATGGCACCCCACCCATTCATTTTGAAGATGCTTATAGTGGAGTAATGTAAATCATACTTAATCCATGCAGGATATGTTTAAATTTTGCTGCCAGTATGTCTAACTGATGTGGAAACTCAAGAAACCTCAAAAGCAATCATAAGTTCAAAGGTTTTGACAAAATGTATCCAAACGTTCTTCTTGATCTGCAATCTGCCGACAGCACAGAAGCCCCCTTTCTTTAAAGCTGGAACTCTCAGGGGCACTTTATCATGTCTTTTCATAATTCTTTTTTTCCTGGGTAACGAAACCTTAGTAGAAACCCGAACACTGATACATTATGCAACATGCTGTTATTCCCCTGGATGTGAAAGTCTTTTCCTTTGCCTCGCGGAAGCTGCTTTTTCCCCCCCCCCCCCAGGCAGCTTCGCCAGTTTTGAAGTGTGCCAGAGTGCACAGCTGATGAGCAAGCAGATAGAAATATAAGTCAAACACCACTAAATATCATTATGTTATTGTGAGGCCAAGGTGTGCTCTGCAGTCCCATCAGGAAATGCCATGAATGCCAGGAGATGCTGCTGGAATTAATTTTCAAAAACAAGCTGTGTTCTCTCCTTTCTAATAAATCAAGTCAATATCCTGTGATTAAACTTTGAAAAAGAGAGATGGTGAGGATGAAGACTGTTTAGCAGCTATGCTCTTTGACCTGGAAGCAGTGAGCTGTCATAATGCCAGATGTGTATGGGCTGCCTGAGGTTACTCAGTTGTGAAAAAAAGGCTATATTCATGTGCACTGAAATGCTCTGCTTGTTGTTATTACTTCAGAAATATTGAGCTCTGCCATTCCATACACATTCCGGATCTAAGTCCTGGTAAGCCCAAGCTCAGCTTAAGTTCTGTCATCAGTTCCAGCTACTTCTGCTGGGCATAGATAATACTGCCACTCGTGTAACCACTATCTTGGTATCAGCTAAAACTACAAGGACTCATCAGAAGTGCTTAAGGGTTACCTATCGAAATCTTTGAACATAGATGCTTTTCATACTGATGCATTCCTGAATCAAGCATGCAAATATATTCTAACCACCATCTCTTTCTCTCATTGTCTCTCATACGGTTTCACCCAACATAAAATTAGTCAGCCAGGAGATGGATGTAGCATGAAAAACACTGCAGACAATATGTATGCCGCTGGAACACTAAACACTTGTTTCAGCATTTATAATGTAAAAATGTGTTATTAGCCCTTCTGAGTAAATAAGAAACTGATTTCACTCATTTTCAATAATCTATTGACTCTGTTTAAAAATAGGACAGCGATTTGCATAATAAATTTGCTATGCCAAACTGATAATTGCCAAAATACAGAGAGTGAGACAAGGAAAATGTAAGCCTTGACACATATAAAAGACCAGGGCTATATTTAGATTTAGGGACAGTGATTGGATTATGAGACAGCATTTCTGAACCTTACTTTTCCATCCTCACACTTTGTTCCAGCCAGGACAAGACCAGGGTCAGGCATATCATCCCCCAGGTAGACGTGGGTTCCGCGGCACAGAATTTTACCTCCTCCTTGTAATGGGATGTTTGTTTCTATGGAGACAGCATTGGTACCAATTACAGGTCGATTTGCTCCCCCTTGACACTGAATTTTTCCACACTTCGCATCTCTAAAGGGGAAGAAATATTTTACTTAATGTTATGGCAGCTAGAAGCTTCTTTTCCCATCTTCATCCATCCCCCCCCCCTGCACTGGGTAGAAACAGAGTGTCTACCTGGCTTCACACTTGGCAAAAGAACTTTTGGAATCCTTGCCACAGTTTCCATAAGGATCCCCTGCAGAATTGACTCTTTCAAAGCATATCCCAGGGGCAGGCTTAGCACCTAAAACAGAAACAAAAGCACGTTCAGTCACACATAAAAAAGATTATTATTTTTTTTAAAGTAGCCTTGTTAGTCTCTTGTAGCAAATAAAACAGAGGTCAAGTTGCACCTTTAAGGCTAAAAAAGTTTGTTCCAGTCAAATCTTTCAAGAGTCAGACCTTCAGGAGAATTTTCAAAAGAACTTGAACAGGGGAAGTATGAGTCATTATTGTTGGGAGAGCTGGTATGTTAATCCAGATCCCTTGCTAAATTGCAGAGTACACTAAGACCGATTTCCCGTGAGGTGCTGCTCCGGTATCATTCTCCCCTTTGTCCTGATTGCGTGCTTGAATTTCCCACTATTTGCCCTGCACCACATTTTGACCTGCGACTTCGCCTGAATTCCCCTACGGCTTCATTGATCCTCAAAAAACAGCATAGAGACAGTGACAGATTCTATTCTGCCTAACAAACTTAGAGTCCAGTGGCACCTTTAAGACCAACAAAGGTTTATTCAAGGTATGAGCTTTTGTGTGCAAGGCACACTTTTTCAAATACATTGGAATGGTAGATAAAGGTTCTAAACTTATAGACAGGGATTTAACAGCAAATTAACATGTAACTTGATGATGTTTAAGTTATGCAAAGTAAAAAACTAAATAACAAGTTAAGGTTATAAGGTCAACAGTCACAAAGCAATAAATATATCAAAATAGCAGATAAATGTCTAAAGGTATTTTTCCAATTGTGGGAAGTCATAGAATTTTAATTATCTCCTCTCAGCCATGGAGGGCTGAACAGCATATTTTGAGCTGGATGTAATGTTGTCACAGACATCCCAATATTCCTTGCATTCAGTATTCTAATATTCACTCAGAGGATGTTGGGAATACAAGAAGGACTATAAATTCTCTGTATTTTAGTGTATTTCTTTTTCAGAATAGTGTATTAGAATTTGTTCTACTGCTTCAGACCAACACGGCTGACCATCTGGATCTATTCCATCTAGCTAGTGATGGGTGCGGATGCAGAGAGGCACTCTGTATCCATGCTGCCAAAGATGGAGAAGAAATGTGTCCTCATTCTTTGTGTGTGGGAAGAGAGAGCCTGCCATTGGCAGGGAGGGCGGGATATAAATTGCAAGAAATAAAAAAAAAGAAAAGAAAGGAAACAAAAGGAAGTTGTTTCCCTAAGAGCAGCAATCTACACTTCAAAGGGTTCAGTGACAGAAGAGTGAACAGGAAGATGCTTAGTGTCTTCCTATCTATAACTCTCTGGTCACTTGCTTCTTAGAGGCTGAGGCACAGGGACATTGCATCTGGTTCTTTCAACGATTATGCTGGAGTAAACTTGGTTAGTCCTAAAAACGCCTCTTGATCTCTTTTACTTTAGGTTAAAAAAGGATAAGGAGTCTAGAGAAGTCACCTCAACAGCAGAAAGGACTTAAGAAAGGAAGGCAGTTTTGTTGAAGCTGCGCTGGGCTTCAGAATTATGAAGGGGAGCAGGAAATGGTGAGTGGCTGCTGCACACATAACATCCACAGGTAACGGCAACTTCCTTCAAACAGTTGTCCTGTTCCATCGCAAAATCCTTTTCCAGTTGGCTGTAATTTCTGGCATCACCAGCCCAATTTCAACACTACGCATCACTGCAACCCAATGTGCTGGATATACAATCAGGACTTGATGGCTGAAAAGGCCCAGAGATGGCTATGTATAAGATTGTTAGGTCCACAAGTAATGGCTCTTGTACCTGAAGATGCCTAAAAGGGAAACTACCACTAGGTATGGTATCATGTCAGTACTACCACAGAAAAGACACACCTGACAAAATTATGCTTTTTATAGAATACCTAAAGCCGAATCCAAGCGCCAGTTTGGTGTAATGGTTAAGTGCGTGGACTCTAATCTGGGAGAACCAGGTTTGATTTCCCACTCCTCCACTTGCACCTGCTGGATGACCTTGGGCAAGCCATAGCTCTGTGCCAGCTGTTCTCTCAAGGACAGCTTGGGAAAGAGCTCTCTCAGCCCCACCTACCTCACAGGATGTCTGTTGTGGGGAGGGAAAGGAGTTTGTAAGCCATTCTGAGTAGTAAAGAGCGGGTAGTAAAGAGCGGGGTATAAATCCAATCTCTTCTTCTTCATCATCAAATGAGTGAGGGCTTCTGAAGTTGCCACCCTGAAAATCAGTAAGGCTGTGATCATACGCACAATTAGACCCAACATAGGCGCAAATGCCAGGCGGATTTAATGGGAGTGATCAGAAAACAACATATGGGAAGCGCCCCGCAGCCATCGGCAACCTGTTTTGCTCTGCTGCAGAACTGGAGTTAAACGGGTTGTCATGGGCCACGGATAGACTTTCCCGTGTCTGATCGCTCCAGTGTGCTGCCAAGGTGTCGGAATGGTCTGATGAGGCCATCCCAACTCCGTGCCCTTGTGTTTTTTTGCCCTACACAGTATGTGCATCATTGCAAACTCCATAGGGAGCCCTCAGTGTGGAGGTGTGATTCATCGATCCCTCATTTAAGCGCATGGAGGGAAAGGGGACAAAAAAAAGACTCACCCACAGTTTCGTCTGATCACACACTGACGGACTGTGCCCACAGCTTCAAAGGGAGGTGTAATCATGCAACTGCAGGTCAAATTCCTCCAAGGAAATAGCCTTGCTCCCCCCACCCGTTTTTTCTGGTGCATGTGACCGCAATCTAAGATTGGCAAATGCCCATTCACATCGATTTTCTGTGCTTTTTTTCACCTTCTCAGGAAAGGCCCCGAAGACTTCTATTGTTTGACAGAATGTCCAAAGCAGAAATGTTCAGGAGGACATTTGAACAGAGGGAAGAGAACAGTAGGATAATGGGACAACTCAGGAGGTCACTTCTACGAGTAAAAATATTGTAGTCTTGACTCTTATTATTATTTTGTTTGTATCACTCTACTTTTTTACTGCAATATTCTCTATCTTTGTAATTGCCTATCTTCATTATTGTATAGATTCAGGTGGGTAGCTATGTTGGTCTGAAGCAACAGATCAAAGTTCGAGTCTAGTGGCAACCTGAAGACCAACAAAGTTCAATTCTGGGCATAAGCTTTTGTGTGCATGGACACTTCTTCAGATAACATTATTGTTTTGGTTGCCTTTGACAGTTCATTCTCTGAAGTGTTTTCCAGTTCTGCAACCCTCGTCCTACTTTACTATTTGCTGAAGGATTTTGCTGCCTGATAGAATTGCTTTTTATATTTTGTAATCCACCTTTATCTCATTGAGAAAGGTGGACTATAAATGAAAATGATCATAACAGCAATGACTATAATAACAGAACAGATTTGTTCAAATAAACCCAAATGCTTTCAGTGTTCTTTCCAACAAATACAGGTTTCTCTGAACTTCTTCTGTTCAGAGAAGGAAATATACAAAATATTATGTTGGCACTGGGGGCTAAGTGAATAAAGTACCCATGAAACAGAAGCTGTTTGATGCAGGCATCTGAATCTCATCTATCCAATTATGAACAGTTATATAATAGTTGCACTATAAACTGGTTGTCTGGGAAGGCCACAGAAGGCAGGACAAACGCTTGGATATCACTGGATCTCTTTGCGATTGCACATCCTTGAGATCAGAAGCTTTCTCAAATGTGAAACAATGAAGGAAGTCAGACTAACAAAGAATCTTTTTCTCTTTTTTTCAAGGTTGAGCCACAAGCAGTGATTATAACTTTGTTGATGTGCTGAATATCATGAGCAGAAAAAAGAGTTACAGTGCATGCTAATGTTATTTTTGCCTGTTGGAAGTGCCTATCTTGATTGCTCTATGAAAAGAAAATGCAGTTGAGTAGAATTTGCACATGCAGGACTCTTCCTGAAGGTATTCTTTCTGATGAGCTAGTAAAAGGTAAAAGAGGTTTTTAAAACTTTTTTTTAACCTTTGGAAAGCAAAATTACACGATTAAGCATTAATTCACCTAAATGATCTCAGGACTTTACAATGAACAGAAGTTGTATATATGGTCCCAAACTCCCTCTTCCTTTTAAAAACCAAATATACAGAATTACATTTGTGCAGCAAGTGGCACACCAGAGAGAGTAGATGCAAGGAGGATAAGAAGGGTTCTTCCCTTGTAGTTCTTTCCCAGCACCTACTGCCTATTCCCTTGGCACTCTTGGAGGTTTTGTTTCACTCTCATTGCTAATAGCTGACTTTCCCTGCAGGAATTTCCCAAGCCATCTGAACTAGTAGCTGTTTCGGAAGGGATGAAAGATGACCTAATAAACCACAGGCCTGTTTTGCAAGGAGAACCATAAAAAGTCTATGTGTCACTCCAGGTAAGGAAAAAAAAAACCAGTTTTAGTTTGACAAATGTTGAAGCCTTAGAGTTGGCTCCAGCCATTTGGCAATGCTGTCCCAGGGCCAGGATGGATGGTTTTCAATATCTGGTCCTAAAAGTCACTGATCTGAGATTTAGGGGGATTGGGCAAAATTGGTTTTAGTGGGAAGGATTCCACCCTCTCCCCCAACCCTCACACTGGTTTCAGGCAGGCACTTCCCAGCTGCAAGGAGAGGGTTAAAAACTGGAAGCCTGGTGTGGCTCTTAGTCACAAATCACAGCTCAACATCTTGCCTGCAAAGCTGCAAGTCATTAAGAAGGGAAGTCTCTGTCCAAAACCTTTGCCTCCTTGTGTCACTTTCCAGAAGGGAGCCTATTAAGTGTTGGCTCAATTTAGCAATACACCTTCCTGTTATTTTACTCTTCTGAGCATTTCCCAGTTATTCGTATTTAGTAGGACTTTATACTTAGCTGTTAAAGATCCATTTTCTTTCCCTAACTGGATGTGTAACTTTTTTGAGAAGCTTACTCGTGTGCTGGTCATTCATATCACACAACCCAAATCTAGTGCTGACCAGACAGCACTGGGCTAGGTAACAAATGGGAGATTCAGAAAGAATGTGGTGGTGGTGGAAATACCCAGTTCCATGCCTGCATGCCTCATTCTCTTTTACACATACACACAACTCAATTCTCTGAGGGACCAGGAATGCCAAAGGAAAGCTCCAATGGGGGGATGGAAAGGAACTCCTTGTGGTGGCAACTACTGAAGAATTGGGTGCCAAACTGAGGCCTTGGTTGGGGACAGATTTGCCACAAGTTGGGGTTTGGGGTTCAAGGAGAACATAGACTAGTCCCTCTTGGTCTGCCCAAATCTGGAAGGCAGCAGGAGTGTGTGTGTGTGTGTGTGTGTGTGTGAGAGAGAGAGAGAGAGAGAGAGAGAGAGAGAATATTTAGGATAGTAACCATCATCTTGTGGCAGTGGATTCCTCAACTATTTACAGGCACATAAAAAGTTAACAGAAGAAACAAAATGAAGTTGACAAAAACGCTTCCTCTCTCTCTCTCTCTTCTAAACTCATGCCCTGTCTAGGTGGTATGCAGGGCAGGTACATACTTCATTACTCTGGAGGAAGCTAGACAAACATGTCTCCTAGGGTTGCCAAGTCTGGGTTGGGAAATACCTGGAGACTTTGGGGGTGGAGCCAGGAGAGGGCAGGGTCTGGGGAGGGGAGGGGCCTCAGCATAGTACAATGCCATAGAGTCTACCCTTCAAAGCAGTCATTTTCTCCAGGGGAGCTCCTCTCTGTCAGCTGGAGATCAGTTGTAAAAGCGGGAGATCCCCAGGCCCCACCTGGAGGCTGACAACCCTAATGTCTCCCAAAATAGCCTCTGTTTCTGGCCTGGGACCAGGGCAATATCTGCCTCTGGCAGACTCCAACCAACCAACTGTCTGACTGGCTTCTGACTTCTCACTGGCTTACTGCCCAAAACTCAATAATATAAACAGCAGTTCCTGCCCAGGAGGGGAGGGGGGAATGAGGAGGAGACTAGGCCAAGGCCTACCTAAAGTTTGGTAGTCTTCTCCTATCAACCACATACATAAAATGGCATTCCTCCACAGCTCCCAGCAGTGGTGATGTGCAGGAAGAGGAGATGGATGTGGTTTACACCTATCACTGAATCCCAGACCTGAATTGTTATTGTCTGGATTTAAACTCAGCCTCTGAGATTTTTGCAGAACTTCTTGTTGCTTAGCTTGCTCCCAGCTGGTGGTTGTTCATAGGAGAAGGTGGTGGGCATGGTTTATACCTTCCACTGACTTCCAGAGCTGTACTGCTGGTGGCTGGGTCTATGGGCCAAACTACACCTTACCTGTGACACGAATTGAGTCGGGATCCCCCCTGACCTGTCTGCATCCTTTTGAGACCACCCTGACATGATGTCTCAAAGGAAAAAAAAAACACTCCAGCCCATCAGAAAACAATATTATAAGGAGTACAAGAGGTGGGACCTGTGGGACCTGCGAGGGGGGGGGGAGAGGAGCTCCATGTGGAGCAGCAGCCAAAGGTAAAGCTTCCTGCCCTCACCCGGGCAACGATGGTGAGCCCTGGGCCCACCAATCTCTCCCCCCGCCAACCCCAGTTGCCATGGCGAGGCCCACGTGGCTCAGAGCCATGGGGCCCACCGATCTCTCCCCCCTGCCACCCCCGGTTGCCACAGTGAGGTTCATGCAGCTCAGAGCTGCTGGGCCTGCCGCAGTTCCCAGAGTGTTCCCTGCACATGTGCATTTAACTGCGCATGTGCATTTAACTTTTGGGGGGATTTAAATATTCCCTCAAAAGTATTTTTTACTTTTAAGATTTTTCTGCAAGGTGGGGTGTCCCCGTGTGCAGAAAAATCTCCCTGCCCCCCAAGTGCCCCCTCCACGTGGATTTAGATATCCGCACGGAGGGGGCAACTTCGCTATTAGTATATAGATAAAGTATAATATATATTATAATTAGTATTACATTTTTATTAACACTGTTATTTTTGACTGAGGTGTGGTATGTAAGCCAAAGTGTGAGCCTGAATTTCTGCTGCCCAACTGAAGTGACAGGGTTGCTCTGCTTTTGGACTCAGTTTGGAGGCAGACAACAGTTTTAAGGTGCTTGAAAGTGGTGTGAGAGAGGCCTTGCTTCCCACTGCGCATATATATATGTTGCACTGTTTATTATGGTCAGGTTTTAGAAACAAAATCCTGCAAAACTTGTTTACTACAGATAAAACTGGGATGGCTTTGTGCATGCATGTGTATGTATGTGTGTGTGCATACACGAGTGCCATCCCTCTTTCAGTTCTCTGAAAAATTGTCTGACTTGTGCTGTGTTTTGCTATAGCTTATCTGACTATGCTTCTATAGCAAAATGTTTAACAGTATATGTATGTAAAAGTGAAGGAAACTGATGGATATAATGGGATAAAAGAAAAAGAAAAAACCCTTCCAAATACTTAAGGAAGGGCAATGATGTTGTGTTTCCTGAGGAAACCCATTTATCATAATTCCAGGAGATAAACTGAAGCTAAAAAAAGGATCTCTGGCTATTTTGTTACTTGAAGAGGGAAAGACAAAATGATTTGTGAAAGATTTCCAGTGGATATTAAACTCCTTGATCCTGTCAGCCTTTCCAGCCTAAACCTTCCCCCCCCCCCCCCCGCCCAAAGGAATCAAATCACCTGTTTCAAGTCATGGCAGGTTAAAACATACCAGAGATGGTGTCAACGTGGCTATATATTTTTTGCAGATGTGCAAATTGAAACAATCATTTCTTTTGTCACAGCAGAATAATACAAAACTCTCAAGCGGCTTCACATGATTTGATGACCTGAGCAATTAGTTTAGTTGTCTTCAGGTGAACAGGAAAGAGTATAAATGAAAAACAAGGTGTAGGCAGGGAGGAATGGGATTATAAAATTAGAGTCTTTCAGGACGGTGGCAAGAAATCCAAGAAGTCTTCAGACTGCCAAGCGATTCCCAGTGCCACTACCTGTGAGAGTAACAACTCTTGTTCTTGGGTTGTTTTAAAATATTTATTCTCCCCTGATTCCACTGACTCTGAACTTACACTGGTCGCTCTCACTACAAAGACATCCAGAGTCATGTGATAACATGAAGATACCAAGTCAGACTATTGGCCTGTCAGGTGTGGTATTGTCGGCTCTGACTGTTAGCAGCTCTTCCAGGATCTCAGGGTCTTTCACATTACTGGGGATTGAACCTGATACACTTTCTACACACAAAGCAGTTGATAGCCCCTTTTAACAGCTCTACTGGCATGAGATATGCAAAGCGCTTCAGCTGATGTTAGCTCCCACCAGCTACACAACTGACAGAGATGAACATGGAGCGGCAGTGGCCTCCCAAAGCTAATTTTGAGTGATGGGTGGAGGAGTGATGAATACCTGCTTCTTCTCAGGTCACCTTCCACACCGATTCAGTACTGGACAAGCCAGAAAGAATTCATCCACAGTTCCTAGAAGGCATGTACTTACAGGATCTAAAAGTTTGTGTGGTCCACTCCATGTGCAGTGCTACTTCAGAAATGTTTCTTGTAACTATAGCCCTTAACAAGCTGCTCCTGAAATGTATGGGATGTACAGGACTATCCAGCAATGCAATGTGAAGAGCTGTGCCCAGTGCTTTTTCTTTAAGAAAAAGGTGCTGGTACTCATATAAGGCTGTATCTATTTCTATGAGTTCCCCCCTCAGAACCTGGGAGAACTCCCCCGAACTGCCAGTACTCAGTACCGGTGAGTAGTCCCCACACAAAAAAAGCCCTGGCTGTGCCTACAACAGGATGTTGGGGAAAACCCCCTGTGTGCATGGAAGTGCTTTGACAGATGTACCCAGGACCCATGACAAGAACAATCACTTTCTCTTCCTTTTAAAAATGAAATCTTATGTAAGTAATCACTTGTAAAATACCCTACAGTACTCCAGTCCTAAGGGACTTTTCGGTATATAGTATAACAATGGGCAGAAGAGAAAAAGTCAAGAATCCCCTCTCCCATGCTGGTCCGGCTCTTCCATACCTCAGCAGCTGCATGTGTTAAAAATCTGAAAAATGAATAATGGAATGACAGGTAAAACAAAGCACCACCCTTAGCTTTCACTCTCATAGCTGTATCAATTGAAGAAAGCAGCTTGTAATGATAAATAATGTTTGCTTATAGAATGATGTTTTTAATTTTATTATTGAAATTTTACTGTGTTGAATTTTACATATAAGCTGCTTTAGCCTTTCTAAATAAATACTGAAACATCAGTAGCCCAGGCTAGTCCAATTCAGGCAGATCTCAGAAGTCAAGCAGGGTCAGCCCTGTTTAGTACTTGGATGGGAGACCACCAAACAAGTCCAGCATCGCTATGCAGAGGCAGGCAATGGCAAACCAGCTCTGAACATCTCTTGCCTTGAAAACCATATGGGGTTGCCATCATTTGGTTGTGACTTGACAACACTTTCTACCACCAGCTGATGACACATCCAACAGCATTGTACAGAAATGGGGGGGGGAGGAAGAGAATACCTGCAGGAAAGCCTCTATGATGTAGGTGGACATTCACCTATTGCTAGTTTTGAGGTTTTTGTAAAATTCAGTGAGATATTCCTGAAACTTTGTTGTATCTAAGAATTTGCCATTTCTTTAGTAATTCAGGATGTTATCAAAGACACTGAAACATCTAACAGGATCAGCAATGTCCTTCTTTCCCCCAACACTCCCCCCCCCCCCATCAATCTCCAGACAGAGATCTTCCACAAGGACTAGTAGGTCTCAGTTCGAAAGCCAAGGAGGAAACAAGGCTGAAAAGAAGACATTTGTATTATCCAGCAATGTCTGAAGCTGGGAAGAGAACAAAGTTTGAGTCCAGTGGCATCTTTAAGACCAACAAAGTTTAATTCTGGTATAAGCTTTTGAGCACATGCATATGAAAGCTTATATCCAGAATTAAACTTTGTTGGTCTTAAAGGTGCCACTGGACTCAAACTTTGTTCTGTTGCTTCCGACCAATGTGACTAGTACTACCCACCTGAAGTTGGGAAGGAACAACATTCTCCATTACCTACGTCAAGAACACAAGATGGATCCTGTGTGGTCTAGCAGCAAGACTTGCTTTATTTATTTAGCTATTTATACCCCACTTTGCTCCCCAATGGAACTCAAAGGTAGCTTACAACATTCTCCTTGCCTCCATTTCATCTTAACAACACCACCAGGAGGTAGGCTAGGCTGAGAGAGAGAGAGACTGAGGCCCAAGGTCGTCTGATGAGTTTCTATGGCAGAGTGGGGATCTGAGCCCAGGTCTCAGTCTGACACACCTATGCACTGTGCCTCATGAGCTCATGGCTGTCCTCAGGGAAACAATATAATCCTTCACAGTATGTCATCTCAGCAAGTGAGGGCATGTATTCCTAGTGCATGACCCCAGACTCTAAAGGCATGTCTCCTTTCACACACCGAATGAGAGGTGGCAGCCAAGACTGGCCTCATGCATATGCCATCTATGTTCCGTTTCTGTGCACAGAGACCCTCTGTGGCCTACAGACAGTCCTCAATCAACCTCTTCGAGAAAAAGATATACCAAGAAAAATATAAATTGTTCTGATCTCATGCAAGGCAGGGAATTCTGCATCAGATTGTATAAATAAGTTAATACTGCTGAAATATTTATTTATTAATTTTGTTCAATTTATATCCCAAGCCCTTCCTGCAAGCAGGCTCAGGGCGGGTAACATCAGTAGAAAATATCCAGTGAACTCCTCTTCGAGGAAAGGCTAGGTTTTCTACTTTTTAATTTCCACATTGTGGGTTTTCTTAATTAAAAATGAAACTTTAAAAAATACTTCATTTTTATAAGGTCATTGATGTGACCTATTGATAGTGATATGATTGAGTTATGTTGAGAGTTATGTATTTAGATATTATCTGCTGCTTTTATTGGCATTTCAAACAGGCATTTAGATATGCAGATAAATCTGCTGGCAAGAAAAAAAATTATGGATTTTCCTGGAAGAAGGGAGGCATTAACCTTTAAAAAACCTGATAATTTTTGAGGCTGCCAAAAGAATGATTGCTTACTTGAACAGCATGTATGCAAATGTATATATGCTTTTTAATAGGATCAGAAGCAATTATGAAGTAAATCTCACTTAAGCTTTCATATAAAGAAGTGTCTACTGACAGATAATTTCCCCTCTTTGAAACATATTTGCTATTTAACCTAAGAGTGCTGTCTTTCCATGACGCAGCCAATGAAGAAAGTTTAAACATCGGCTATGATGGTAGATTAAGAAAAATGAACAGAAGCATTAAGCCCACATTAGAAGCGACCCCAAGCACAACCCAACCCAACCCAAAAACCATTCTGCAAACTACTTATAGTGCAGTCTGAAGCATCTGCACTCAGAAGTAAGTTCAGTAGGACTTACTCCCTAGTAAGTGTGGCTATGATTGCAACTTTAGGGGTGAGCACTAAGCACTTACAGCAGTGCAAGTCAGAGAAATGCTGGCATAGAGCCCTGGTGCTGCTGAACCAGTAAAGGCCCACAGATGGGTGTACTGGGTCAGAATCCCAAGCCCGTTAAGCTCATGTTCTGCCCCTGCTGCTGGCATAATATTAGGATAGTGAAAAGGCTGGCATAATATAAATGTTCCCACTGAAATAAATGGGAGTAAATATCCTGTCACCTGTCTCCTGCCTCACCTACACAGCTACAGCGCAGCTTGTGATACAAAATAAGACTCTACCCATTGCAGCTCTTCTACGCACTAAATACGCCCTAGCCTGATCCCGCAGTGTAAAATTTGCCTGCACTTCTATTAATCCACATCTTTTCCTGGTTTCCACAGATGATTTCACTCTCCCAGATGTAAAAACACACTCCACCCCCCCCCCCCCCCCGCTTGCCATGCAGCATCCAAATCCAGTTTCCAGGAAGTTTTTGTAATCCCAGCACCAAACCTGTGTCAACCTAGTGGGGAAATCTTTCTCATCCAGTGTTTTTCAACCCTGGATGCCCCATCCTCAATCCCACATTACCAGGGAACAGTTTCTGGTTAATTAGCTTATCATTTCCATTTCTTTTCTTTGGTTTTTTTTAGTAGTCTGAGGCAATTGCATTATTTATATTGCAATTCAACATTAGTTCTCCCAGTGCAAAATTTCACATTTTACTGTGAAGAACACTGCACAAATTGATGTAATGAAGTAAAACTCTTCTGGGGAGGGAAGGGTTCATGAATGTGCAGTCTTCCCTGAGAATGTGTGGGGACTCACGATAAGCAATGGAAACGCAGTGGGAAAGCCCCTACTGCGGAAGTAGTGCTGCAGACTCGCAGCATTAAAACAGACTTTCTCACGGAGCTTCAGAGTGGCAAGGATGTAGTGCGGAAACTGTCCAGGACACCAACCTCTCAGATGGCAGCGTGCTCACAATGGGGCTGTATCTCTCTGGCTTCATGTTGGACACACTTAGAACACCCACTGGGGGAGGGGGGAAATGGGCTTTGGTGATGGGAACCCTGGCAAGGGCATTCTGCATGAAAAGGAAGCACTCTGCACCAACTGCCAAGGAAGAGAACAAACATTCCTACAGAATATTTCTAACTGCTCTGCTCAGACCCTTTGTACATACTCCTCCTCAGCAGGGGCAGGATGATGTTAGGGAGGAGAGCCAGCATCAGCATGCATTGGTCGCTTTCCATACCTGGCAGGCATAGGAGCATCATCAGCATGCTGCTCTATGAGTGGTGTGCGTCAGCAGTGTCACTACGGACTGCAGTGCAGTTGATAGCTGTTTCGATCTGGATCTTGATTAGAATTTCTTTTCTCAGCTGAGAGTGTGCAGGATATCAACTAGCTACACCAGCACTGCAGTGGCATCTGTGATGTGCCAGTGCACACGGTTTAGGATTGCTCTGACAGCATACCAAAGAGATGCTGGAAATGGGAGTGGGGCATTGTTAAGTACAATAGAAATTGAGTTTTGAGTAAAAGGACTACGTGCTTGTCCAAGGCAATGACCTTCCCTGACTAGGATACAATGTCAGCTGAAACTCAAAGCCAATTCCCAGCGCTGATTGAAATACAACTGGTGGCACAGTTTCTTCTTAATTCAGCATCAGCTATGAGTTATGTTTGCATAGTTAATGTGGTGCATTTATAGAGTGGCTTTCAGCCCAGAATCTCTAAGTGCTCAGGCAAACATTATAGTAATTACTTCTGATAGGTAGGCAAGTATTTGCATTTTACAGTTAAGTAAACTGAGGCAAAGCAACCTTTAATTCCTGAAATGGGTCAAATGCCCCCGACAAACATAGCTTCAGAGGGGGTTAGTGCTGGTAACCCTTTGCAGCTCAGGGCTTGTATTGTTCCATGTCTACAATGAATTTTAAAACATGCTGAATTCCAACCTCTAGAGTAAGGCTACGATCCCAAAACTGATTGAGCAGCATAATCTACATACACTTGGTTAGTGCTGGTGCTGATGATATGCCTTGAACACTTACCTGGAAAAGATACTTTTGAGAGCTTGAGGCTAGGTTGTGGTTGGAGAGGGGGAAATGACTAATGCCTGCAGATCATTGAAGTTGTGCCATCTAGTAAAAAGATTAACTGGAACATGATCTCTCTGCTTGTCTTATCCTCACTGTCTCAGCCCACTGTCCATAAAGATGTTTGTGCCAAGAGGGGCAGACCCCAACAGTCTGCAAAAATGTATCTATGCGAATGGGAACTGTTGTGGGGCAGAAGTGCAAAAAGAAACCTATATCCTTCAGCAGTGAAGGAATAATGGACCTGAAATCAGCTGGTGCTGTAAAACTGGACCTCCTACAAAAGCACACTCCATTTGTTTTTGTGGATAAAATGTCTCCAGAAAGATCCAGTAATCAAACTCACCTTGCCCCCAGAGCGTGATGCATTGCTGTTCATGGGTCTGGCACATGCCATTATAACAGTAGCCATCCACCTTGTAGCAGGGGTGCCCATCATGTAAATACACATTAGCTGGGCAGTGGGGGCTGCCTCCAGTGCAGAACTCCGGAAGGTCACAGGAATTGCTGGAGTGCCTGCAGAGGATCCCTGCTGGCTTCAGCTGCAGGAAGAAAGACGTGGCTGTAATTCCAATCAATAAAAGTTACCGCACAGGGAAATTTATGCCTCCGGCTAATGCTTCACCCCCTCCCAAGTCTCTGCACCAAGTGGCCATTAAGCACAGTATAAAGGCAACGCTGCATTTTCTATGCATCTTTTTGATATACTGTGCAACTAGTTTATGACACAGTTCCATAGCCCTCTCTAGTTCCTCTCTAAGATGCAAACGTATGGCTCTGACACTGCATACACAGGAGCATACAAAGTGCAGATGACTTTGCAGTGGTAGAATTATTTAAACGGGCATAAACGTTTAAGGCTCCTTCTTCAATATTACTGACATGTGAATAAACTAAAAATACACATTGTCTTTTGGGAGAAGGCTTGTATGTGCAGAATTGCTCTTTCTTAAGGTATGCTGAAGGATTTTCACTGGAATGGGTATAGCCCAGCGAGCATCGGTAATTTCTTCAGCTCTAAAGAGCCCACTGAAAAGATATCATAGCTCCAAGGGCAGCATGATGGCTCTGACAGTCAGATGAATACTACCCACCCTACACAAGTGAGGACACATGAAAATTCACCTTGCAGTCTTCACAGCAAAGCCCATGGGCACACACTGCCTCTGCCCTTAAAGTGCAGGTGGTAGCATTGCAGCAATGGTTTGTGCATTCCTAGAAGAAGCAAATAGTAAAACTTGAGAACCATACCAGCAGGGAAGTTGATAGAAAGATGGATTAAATCCATAAAATGATGTAACCCAGTGGGACTGGATTAAATAATGTGCTAAACTATATGCTGGGGGCCAATACGTAAGTGTCTATGACTCTAAGATTTTCCATTTCCTGAAATATTCTGCAGGGCCTTCAAAGAGCTGCTCGTGGCTGCAGAGAACCTTTGAAACACATGAACCAGGCAAAGTTTCCACCATTCCAATTTAAGCCTGCAATTTCATCACGAAACTTACAAGTTTAATTTTTTTCTTTTCTGCTGCTTAACCCTAATCTAACTAGGCAAAGTAAAGCATAATTTCTTGTTCTGTGTTCACTGGACAGTGAGTGACTCTTCCCCCTCTTTCCCCCCTGAAATAGTTTTAAACATTTCAAAACTCAAAATGTGTCCTCCTTAATCTTCTTTTTGCTGGGCTACAACACGTCATGTATCTTCAGTTTTTCATTTTTTTATGGCCTAGTTTTTACTGAGGTGGTTAAACTACATCTAAGCTGCACAATTTCAGATGATGGATGGGGTTCATGTGACTGAATGCTTCTCCATACAAAAAGTCTCACCCATAGAGAAAACTGCATTAGAGAGAGAAGGCTAAACTAGAACTCTTGTTCTTAATGTTTCATGTTCTATGTAGAGGGAATTGTTCTGTGCAAAAGAATCACAAGAGTCCCCCGTCTGCAGTCTGAAATGATACAATTCAGACCTAGGTTTACCATTTCACTGAGAGCAGAAGCAAGATTCATAACAAATGATGCTGTGTGTTGATTTGTTCTGGCCCCCAACTTCAAATGGAGCATGAGGCTGCACAGAAACCAGAAGACAATCAGTTGAGGGCAGCCACTTGTTTTGCCCCAATACTCCCTCTCGCTGGCCCTTTCTGCACCTGTCCTTTTCCTCAGTTTCTGAGCGCATCTCAATCTTCCATTCTGCATTCCCTTCTGCTTTCACTGCCACTTTGTGTCAGGCAGCGCTCATTTCGTAGCAGGAGCTCTTCTGCATATTAGGCCACACACCCCTGATGTAGCCAATCCTCTAAGAGCTTACAGTAGCCCCTGTAATAAGAGCTCTGTAAGCTTTTGGAGGATTGGCTACATTAGGGGTGTGCGGCCTAATATGCAAAGAGCTCCTGCCACGAAATGAGCCCTGCTGTCAGGGCTTCTTCTTGGTTCTGCATTTATTTTAAAAGGATCAGAACTCAGACTGCTTCCAGCACACTGTTGCCCTGCATTTCCACAAAGTGCAAACCTTTGTTCTGCTCTGTTTTGAAATCGATACTACTATTTAAAGTAGAATTGTTTGTGTGAATATTTAAACGCTGCCCACTGTCCTCTCCTGTTTCAGCCTTTTTCTCTTTGGTCTATGTTAGGTGGCCAATTTACATTATAACAGGTTTCCTCATGGGCAACTGCTGAACATTTACATTTGTTTAGAGTCCAGAGTGGTTTGGAGGGTGGGATTGCTACTGGAAAAAAACTATTTTGTCAAGAAGCACTTCTAAGCCAAACAGAGTTTGATCACAAACATTTCCCTCAAAACAAAAATGGATGCATGGATTGATGGTTTGCATTTTGATTTGATACTAAGCATTGATAATTGTATATTATCCCTGGGTTATTCCCATCATATAATGTTAGCAAACATTGCCCTGTTAACCCTAAAATGCTTCGTACACTCAATGTCATTCTGATTTTCCTGGAAGAATTCCTCCCACCAGCCAAGGTTCTGTGCAAAGGAAGAGAGAATATGAGGCATTGAAGGGAAGGGCGAAGTATCATGCTGGAGCCTTAGATACTCCTTCTCCTAAGGAGAAAAGTAATCAGGGCTCAAAACACATCTTCTTTTGAAAGTATGCAGAAAGCATAAACTGCAGAGACTTGAGTTTCCGGCACAAAGTGCCGAAGAATAATTACATATGTAGAATGAAAGGAAATGATTCGAATCAAAGGCATACCATCTCGAGTTCTGGGGAAATCAGGAGTAAAGACCTGAATGCAGAAAGGCCCACTTTCAGCCTTCTTGCTGCAGCTGACCCAACCCACCCTCCTGGGACAGGACAGGATTAGCTGGTTATTATATAGGGCCGAGCAGGAATTATGGATAGTTCTTGGAACCTGGCTGTGCTGGGAGCTTTTTTGCCTGCTCCATGCTGTTTCTGTGGGATGGGTTTCCTCCCCATTAAATAGGCCTGGTTTTAAAATCCTTTAGGCCAAAACTAGTTGACAGGAATAGGGCAGGTCACTTTGGATAGGCAGAGTTAATTAGCAAGCACCCTGAGACATCGACACGCTATCAAATGCCTTGTGGCTGGGTGTGCACTGTGAAGGAGAGCTGGTGGTGCTGAATGGCATCTTTTGAACCTGGTAATAGCCTTAATGCACATCAGGGGAGGGGTGTGTGAAGGCGCTGATAAGGAAGGCTGATGGCTGAGTTTGGAGCTGGGGCTGAGTTTGGAGCTGGGGTGGATCTGTCCAGAGGAGAGTCCAGAGGAGAGTCCATGTGGATGTCTAGCACAGCCCACTCTCAAAATTGTAATCTTAAGGCAGGGATGGGCAATTGTTTTGGCTCGGGGGCCACTTTGTGGGAGCGGAGGTTAGCGGAGGGCCGCACCTTTTAAAATGATTGCATTCATTAGTTAACTTTGCATTTCAGAAAAGGTATAAATTGTATCATAAAAATCAATAATTATAAATTAAATAAAATAGTGGTAGTTTTATTCAATTTATTTATTGTGCTAATTTCATATCATCTATAGTTGCAAGCTATTTAATTTTAGAATCAGTTTAATGAGACAAATGCACCCTATCTCACCACATGGCTGACTGTCTTGGTGGGCCGCAAAAAACTCTGTGGCGGGCTGCATGTGGCCCCCGGGCCGCTATTTGCCCACCCCTGTCTTAAGGAAATAAGCAGTGATGAAGACCAACCATTTACATAAACTGAATACAGTTAAATAATTAAACTAGTTGAACCCATGCTTAGTGTCTCGTGTCTTCATTTGGGGGGTGCTGGGCCAATCCATGGATCTCTGTCCATCTACAAAAGGCAAATTGTGCATGCACAGTCCTGAGTTGATTCGGGGCCATATGGGGAGTGGATAGAGGATTTTAACCCTTTAATCTCCAGTCCTTTTCACTATTAAAAGTGGCCTCCCCTTAGTGTTATTGGTTATCTGAAAGGGAAAAAAGATATGCCCTTTAATAACTCATCTTTTCCCTTTAAAATCCTAAAAAAGTGCAGGAAGACAGGTTTCTATGAATGAAACAGAGTGGATATTTAGCAGTTAAATCCTCTCTCCCCTCTGAATTGTCTGTGCATGAATAATTTGCCTTTTGCAGACAACACTCTGAGATGTTCATCATGTCTCTTTGTTCCCTCAGAATTTGCTCTTTATGTAATTTTCTTCTAGAACCCTATCATTGTTATATTTCTCATGTGAATTGTTTCCAACTTATCTTGTACTCATCAGAACTGGCATGGTACATAAATGAGATCTAATCTCTGACTGCACTGAGTAACTACCATTGTTTCCTGAATCTTAGAAATGATGCTCCTGTTAATGCAATTTGAAAAGACATTAGCCTTTCTTGCCACAATATCACATTGTTGTGTTCATTATCCACCGTAAACTCTAATGTTTCTCAGAAATGCTGCCTATCTCCTTATCCCTTGTCTTCATACTTGGGCAATTGGTCCCTTTTCTATTTATTTTGTTTAAAAATGTATACAGTAATGTCTATAGCCACTAATTTACATGCTGATTTACCAAGTTCGGAGGGGGCCCTTTCTCCTCCTTTTACAACAGATTTCTCTTTCCTATATGTAATCCTTCCTGTTTGTGTTTCTAAAATTTCATTTTCTCAGAATCTGTTTTGCTCAACCTTTTGATTTTACTTTGACTTTCATTTTCAAACTTTGCTCTAGTATTCACCATCACTTCTGGTGGGGGAAGAGTTGTGGAGAGCTATGCTGTTGAATGAAAAGTAAAATGAAATGGGTCCCTTTAGCCTTGAAAGAAGATGAATGGCAGACTTGGGTCTTCAAATATGTAAAGGCAAAGGGAATAGAAATTGGTCTAAATAGATCCACAACAAATTGTATGGAGGCACATACTATAAAAGGGCTTTTTAAAAATCCCGATCTATGCATTTCTGCATTTTTCTGACCCCAGACATATAATCCTTGGTAGTTTTTGCACATAACACTTGGAGCAGCAATGAAACATTATTAAAATCCTGATTGTTCCCAGTTAGTCCCTGAATTAATTTTTGAACATATATCTGCATGCATATGTGTGTTAGGAACAGCTGGGTCCCTGCCCTCTTTCCGAAGACTGTAAAAGTTCAGTGATAGAGCAGCAAGTTTATGGATAAATTAATCCAGGAATTCTCCCTGGTCAAGGTAGCATATTTTATACTTTTTATTTCTAAATAGTGAGAAGAATCTAGACAAGGTGACAGAAAACAGAACGTTTGAAAATAAAATAAAAAATTCTACCTGACAGAATGCTTATAATCAGTAAGCATCTCTCCACTTATAACAAAGTTGCTCTTAGGGTTACCAGGTCCCCTGTCTCAGTGGGAGTTCCCCCGCTTTTGTGGGCCCCTTTCCACTGCTGGACAGCAGAGGGAAACCCCACCCACAAATGCCCCCAAACATGACATAGTGACATCAACCAGAAGCGACGTCATCATGTCACCAACGTTGGGGGTGACACTCTAGTTTTGGGCAAAACTCTACGGTGAAATTGGACTCAAACCATAGAGTTTTGCCCAAAAACTAGAGCATCACCCCAATGGTGGCGATGTGATGATGTGATGTGATGATGTGTGGAAAGGGTGGCTACTTTCAAGTTTTTGGGAGTGACTATTGAACAAAATCTGACCTGGTGTGCAAACACCACTGCTCTGGTGAAGAAGGCCCAGCAGAGGCTTTATTTTCTCAGACTTTTAAAGAAAAACAATTTGAATGAGAAAATATTGATGTCTTTCTATCGTTGCTCAATAGAGAGTATTTTAATATATTGTATCTGTGCCTGGTTTGCTAGTTGTACGGTTGCAGATAGGAAAGCACTCCAGAGAGTCATCACCACAGCCCAGAAGATAATTGGCTGTCCTCTCCCACTTCTGGAGGAACTGTACAGTTCTCGATGTCTGAAAAAAGTGAAGAACATGCTACAGGATTTCTCACATCCTGCATATTCCTTGTTTGAACTGCTGCCTTCGGGCAGAAGATATAGGACAATCAAAACAAGGACAAATAGACTAAAAAACAGTTTTTACTCGAGAGCTATTATTGCCCTGAATGCTGCATGAGACCGAAATCGGGGGGAAACAGTGGTTTGGTTGCTATGTAAATCACAAGGGAGAAGCAGTTGTGAATGTCTGTGTGAGTGCGCATGATTATATGTTGTGAGTCACTGAATGATGGCACTTTTTAATTTCATTGTACTATGTACAATGACAATAAAGTATATTATTATTATTATTATTATTATTATTATGTCACTTCCAGTGACAGCACTGCGGTGTGCACACTTTGTGCATGTACCAGATCGTGAGACAGACCCTGGAGCCCCCTGCCAGCAGCCAGGTAGGACCTGGCAACCAGAGCTGCACTCTCTCCAGTATGGCAACTGGGGAGGGAATGTGACATGGTATAACCTGATCTCATCAGATCTCAGAAAGTAAGCAAGATCAATCCTTGGATGGGAGACCACCAGGAAGGCTCTGCAGAGGAAGACAATGGCAAATCACCTCTGTTCTTCTCTTGCCTTGAAAACCCCTTTCTGGGTTCACTGTAAGTCAATTGTGACTTGATGGCACTTATGTATGTATGGCATCTGGGCTTCAAGAAAAATGCGGCAAAAGCTTGTGACACTTGGGGCCCTATTTCCGGGATTACTCAAGATTGAGGAGTTCTGTTTTGGGACCTTACAGAAAGTGGTGTGCCAGCTGAAACTCTCACCAAAGAAGAGTCTAACCAATGCACTTTTACTTCGTGATTTTAGGGTGTCCTTGCACCCAGACTCTAAAAGGCAGAAAGTGCAAAATAGAGTGGAATGTCTCCTTCTATCAGAAACTATATGAATGGTGTTCGTAACAGCAGGCATTCTTAACGCCAAACTGTTGTTAAGAGACTGTTCTCTGGAATGAAAAGACAATTCAAAATCACATTTGTTTGGCACTTTACAGAAACATCTAGAGAAGCATTTGACAGAGATAACTGAAGGTCAGTAAATGCTGCTTCAGTGCAACAGCAGGAACAGAAGCTCCTGATCCATCCAGTTATGTGGGTCTGTGATTTGAGACCATTGATCATTTTAGAGCACTGTCAGGTAATTCAGCAGAAGTGGAAACCTACAGACAGGGCAGTAAAGGATCTTCAGAAAAAGATCTTGCTAGTCTTAAAATAAACATTGTCAAGCTTCAAAAAGTATTTTTCATTCTTTCAAAACGTTTAGTAGCATGAACTTGGGCCCTATTCAGTGCCTATTATAGTTTCACTTCATTCTTGAGTTCAGACAAAATTGTAGTCTGAACATACGCTGTCCACCCAGATGGATACCGCATGAGAGAATTTTAACCTAGGCTATACGTTTCTTTCAATATCAAAGTCAATGATGGAGAAAGAAATCAAATCCCACAAATGCTATATTTGACTTAAACAGTATTGTGACACTATATAAAGATTGACTGCAGGCTGAATCCACCATTTGTATGAAATTACTTGAAATTGAATGGCAGTAGTTTTGCCTGGCTGAAGCCTTGGCTCCAAAACTATTCAATCTAACATAAGGACAGTCTTTGGATCTGTAGTTTTCCATCATAGTACAGAGATAAAGGAATGATCTGGTATAATACAAATTGTGCTATTACCAGCAAATACATTCACAACTCACGTTGCTCTATTTAATCATGATGCTTCCCCACACATGGAGGATTGTAAGAGCTTCATTGTCCAAAGACTGAGTTGATAAGAGGTCTCAGAAAATATTGGATTTGCTTCAGAGGTTATAGTTAGGGTAAGAGAAATCAATGGCATCTGAATAACTGCTCTCTTAAGGTCTCACCAAAGTAGCAACAGATAAAACCAGTACTCAGCAGTGTTAAGTCTGTCTGATTTAACATACTGAACAGCAACAACATTGTGTTGCAAGTATTAGCAAAAGTAACTAGGGAGAAAAGATTCTAGTCAACAAACTGGTCTCTTTAAGCATTTTCCAGTTCAATTTAAACAACGGTTCAGGCTGAGGCCTACAAAAGATGGAAGTGTCTTTCTCTGGAAACTTAGGCCAAGCTGCTCGTAGCTTCAAAGACACTTCAAAGATAAGGGAGATGGGAGGTATCCCAGATGCTGGGCATTCCATTAGGCCTGGAAGTTTCAAGGCCACAAGAATCTAGGGGGGTACTTTCCATCATGTTAGCACCCAAGCTCATGGGTGGGAGAAGGTGTTTGTTTAATTGGATCTGATGCAGCTGCAGGGCAATTGGTCTAATTGGCAAACCCATCTGATTAGTTAAATCACCTGGTCAAGTTACATCATTCTCTATACATTTGATTGGTTAATTAGAATCATGCCTGTGTGGGTTGTTGAGCATACAGGAAAGAGCTTCCATCTTAGTTCTGGCCTGTGTCTGGATTACATCTGACACATCTTGATTCTAGATGGGTCATACTGACTGGAAACTTTGTCTTGGACTTTGGAACCCTGTTGGACTAGTCTTATGGGACAATATCTGGATCTTGAACCAATGCTTGTCAGTGTGCTTAGTTTAGACTTACAGATTTGTTATTTTTATCCTCACCATTCTCTGTTCTTTTATTGACTATTCCTGCACAATTGTATAATAAAACACTTCACTTATATTTTGTGGAGTTCTTGAATTCAGGAGGCTTCAACCTGAATCTAGCACTTTAGCCCTCATTGACTACAGCTACCAGATGGTTTGTTGAAACTCACCTTGTAAGCATCCTGCCTTGCAAGGATGACTTCCTTGATCTTAGTCCCAGGAAGGCTAGAGGGCTTTGTCCCTTGGTCTCTGGCTGTCTGGGTAGTAAGAAAGGGGCTGGTGATAGTGCTACCATGGGGTGTGTTTTTGTCTTGTTTGAGCTGCTTCTACAACAAATCCTGGCTTTAGGGTCCCTTGACAATGTCCACAAGCTATCACTCCCTTAATACTTTTCAAAGGGCCTTTAGACAAGTTATGGCCAACTGATTTATTCTACTAGCTTGTGATACAGCAGAATGAAGAAAATGGCAGTATTTGAACTGTTACATTGTTAATCACCATACCAAAGGAATCACGATGCAATTGGGCAGATGATCTCATCAAGACTGTTTTTTTTGCTGTGTTTTTGATACATCAGTAATTCAGAAGAGAAAAGAAGCATATGCAGGAACCACAGCAAACTATGTAGCCTCAGTGTTCTTCAATTAAATATGCAACTATGGAGGAATTCTAATATGTTGCAGTTTCTTTGGAAATAAGATAAAGCAATTCAGAATTCCAAAATTTGGTTAAGGAGAATTTTTGGAAGTAAGTCCAGTCCAGCATTGTTTCCAACAGTAACCAGAGAGATACCAAAGGGAAGTGTACAAATAGGATATGAATGTGACAGACCTAGATCTACTTTCCAGAGGGATTTTAAGATTAGTGGTATAGTGTAAGAACCTCAAAACCTTTGTCGTCCAAGTTCAGGAACAGGGCTAAGAAAGCCAGAGGCCCTGTCAGAGGAACAAACAGAGAATAACTTACATGCTAAAAAACCATGGAGTATGATGCAAATTCAGTAATTTATTGTTAAGATTAATGCATTCTTATTGGATCCCTTGGTATGAAATATCTGGGAAAATGTTGATGTAGCTGCAGCAACATACAAACAGAAACGGATGGTGCTAGGTCAAAGGGCTCTTGGGTTGCAAAACCTTGCTTAAGCTTTTGCTTTGACTCACACAAGCCAGTTCTAAGAAAAACTGCTGCAACTGATCTTTGACACACTCACATGGAAGTCAGCTGAAAAATGTTCCCAGAAAGATGGACAGTTCAGCTCATTCAAACTCAGAGCAAGAAGTGCCAAACCCATTGAGAAAAGACCACCACCAAGGTGGTTGCCTCTCATCAAGTAGAGTCACCAGTACTCATACTGGGTAAGATAATACAATGTGTTGTATGCACTTTTTACTTTATTATTTGTTGTTAAGGTGTTGTGCTTGAATGAACTGATTTAATTCATAAATCTGATTTTACTTGGTCTGTCTCTGTCCAATTGAAAGAGCCTGTGGATATTGTGCATAATTCCCAGGAATGATTCGCAGAATTGTTTCCCCTTATTATTGCTGTTAGAACAAAACTTGAGTCCAGTGGCACCTTTAAGACCAATAAAGTTTAATTCTGGATATAAACTTTTGCGTACACACACACTTCATCAGATTCATTATTGAAGATTCTTCATCTCACTTTCTGGGAGCAAAGCTTTTCTCCAGGTTTCTCCTGGGTAGGTAAATGCTAATCTTGTGAAAACAGTTTCTCAATGACCTTAAATGTCTTCACAAAATCAAGTATGAGCAAAGACCAATAGCACAAAAATGCCTACTATAAGTTTTGAATGTCACCATTTCATTCCAAAAGCTAATAATAATGAATTTTGAATGCAATCCCCACATACAGTTACACACAGAACAACCTGATGCCTTCAAGGATTAGAGTGGTATTGATGTGCCGATACTGGTCTAAATTACTTAGCTAATGTAACATTAACTAATGTAATGGATTTGCTGGTACCTCACAGATTACACTAGAAGATTAGGTCTGAAATCAATCACACCTGAGCCACAATTTTCCAAGGCATTTAACAAAACAAAGAAAGAAGCTGCAGTTCAAACCACTTCGTAGCAATATTAAGTGGTTTTTACTTTAAAAGGAATCAGTAACATTCAGGAGTAAAAATGAGAAAGATAACTGGGTTAGAAAGAATTTGCAAGCTACAGACACTCTATTGACTTTAAACAAGCAGATAAGCCTACTTTTTCAATCCTGCTACCCAGAAGAATGAATGATCTGTCAGGAAATCCTTATGGCTGGGATCAATTCAATAAACTGTATGGAAAAGTCAGAGCAATTTCTTGCTTTTTCAATGTCCCTTAGTCTATTTTGTATGCAGTCCTACTAAGTTTATTAGAGGAGACAAATCCATCATCCACAGATAGATTTATTTCTGATTATCTGAAGAATTCCAATATCAATGGTGAATGCCAAGGCCAAAATGAAGAAAGGGTATCTGATTATATGTCTTCTCTAGTCCTAGCAAATGTGATTGAACAGAATGAGATCAAAGGAACAGTAATGTTTTGGAAACAGTCTAGTATTGGGCAGCCTCGAGGAGACATTTGGCCATGAGTCAGATTGGGGTTCCCCCCACTCAACTATGACAGTGTCACTGCTAAACAGGATGTGAGGGAAACAAAATTTGCAAGCACATGCACACTAGGGCCTGATTTGGCTTTGGATTGTGGCACAAGGGGAGAAGGGGCTTCTGCATTCCCCGCTGGACCATTTTCCCAAACCAAAACAGCCCTCTTGCAAGACAGCACATGTAGAATGCAGTGCATGTGCAGTCTCACGGTCAGGCAAATGATGTCCCCAACACTATTTCATCTTGAGAAAACTGCTGGGGGAGGGAGGCAGAGGCCTCAATTCCTACTGAACTGTAGTCCCAAGTCTAACTGGGCTCTTGCAAACTTTGTTTCCCTCAAGTCATGTCCAGCAATGTCACAAACAGAGCTGGGTTGGGGGAGCCCTTACATTACTGATGGCCAGGTGTCTCATCTAGTTTGGCTCAAAGGGGGACCTACAATGAAGAAGGCACGGGCTACAGTTGAAGCTGGGTGGGCTACCTTAAGTATATGAACAGCCAGTAGGTAACAGCTTGAGGACCATAATTAAGCAATAACAAGCAATAATGGTAGTCCTACCTCAAGTTCCCCACAGTCACATTCCTCTTCTTCTTCTACATAGCCATTCCCACACTTTGGGCCACCAAATGATTCCTTAACTTCTGGCAGGTTGAAGAGACACATCCCCACTCCTTTTTCCAAACTGTTTTCCAGGTCTTTCTTGCTGCAGCTGCTAAACACCATGGGAAATGGGTAGCTGGGGTGAATGACAGGAAAAAGAAATGGCCATTATCATGGATCTATCAGCCTAAATTCATTCCATTCCAGAACTCTCCTAACAAATTCAACAAAATCATCATAATTGTGCTGACAGAATGGAGATGTAAAGGTTCCATCATATTACAAAAAGTGTTGTTTGGAAAACAACATTTTAAAAATTTAATTAAATTTTATTAATTTCACTACATTTTATTTAACTGCATGAAAAAAACAGTGTGGGGTAGTGGACAGAGTGTCTGATTAGGGTCTTTGAGACCCAAGTTCAAATCCCTGCTCTGCCACAGAAGCTCACTGGGTGATCATGGGCCCATCAAACTTGCTAAGTCTAACTTACTTCACAGTAGGGTTGCCAAGTGACTTACCTTTTTTATTGGGGGAGAGTTGGTCCCATTCCGTGACTCCATCCCCAAAGTGCTTGATTTGGGCTGAGGTGCCCGGTGCGATGATGTCACCCGGAAGTGACGTCATCACGTTGGGCATGTTGCTGGCCGACGCTCTAGCAATCAGCCTGGAAACTCTATGGTACCATAGAGTTTTCAGGCTGATTGCTAGAGCGTTGGCTGGGAACGATGCCTGGCACGATGACATCACCTCTGGGTGACATCATTGCACCAGGCACGTCGGCCCGAATCGGGCACTTTGGGGGTGGGGTTCCCCCCACTGGCCTGAACTGGACTGGCAGATTGGGGGCACTTTCAGCGGGGAACACCCCCCCCCCGGGGAACCTGGCAGCCCTACTTCACGGGGGTGACTATAAAAATGTTGGATATGTTGAAACTTGCTCCCTTTGTGATTATAATTATATTATTGCTGTATAAGTTTAAACAGATTAAACAAAATGAATTCCAGATCTTTGTTAAATGCTTCCAGTCCAACAATAATCATGGATGCCTGACCCTTAGTGCTCCATTACCAAGCCCTGAAAACCGCATGGCTGTTTTTGTTATAGAAATATACCCAGATCCTAAGTGGGAAATAATGGGTTAGTGGAAAGTAGGAATGTAATGTGGGTGTCAGGAGGGGAAGTCTAGAGATATCACAGCGCCAAGGGGAGGAGACGGCCAAACTAAGTTCCTTTCCTGGTCCTGCTACTGATTGTTTTTCATATTTCCATATATTTAGAATTGAAAAGCACCCTGAGTATTCTAACACACACTGCTTCTGTGATGTAAATATGCCTTATAACACTTTATTATTGGGCATTCTCTGCATTCCCACTGGAAGTCTGCCACATGGTTAATTGTGAGATCCATTTGGATAGGTGCCATTTGTATCTGAATGTTAGAAAGGATATCACTCCTCAGACACTTCACAGGACGCCAAAGTGCACACTCAAGCTCTTTTCGGACATTCCTTGTGATTACATTAGAAATGGACCACAACCAACTGGCAAATAAAAAGCAAACTCTCCTATTTCCTTAGATTCTGGAACCTATTCACTTCCTGTCTGTATTCAGGCAGCAATCCTGTTCTAAGGAGTCAGTTCTATAATGACTGGGCTTTTCCCCCTAAATGTCTTCCACCAATCATATATTATTAAGAACAGGATGGTAGTTTTAAACAAGCAAATAAGATAGTAAAGAGAAGTTCCATGCTGCTAAATTAGAAAGCGTAATGAATCAATAGCTATTTCTTATGCTGCAGAATGAGGATTCTGTTTCCCACAGTAGCTAACTCAGGAAATAATTTTAGTTCTAAAAAGTATGTGCAGCTCTAAGTGGCAGTGGAAGCTTAAACATTTCTAAAGCAAGACTAGAATGTAATTTGGATCTTACACATGCCATTTTATGGTATGATTCAATTCACTCCCTTTTCTAATTATTCTTCACAGACTATTTTTTACAAAACTGTCCTGTGTGTTACGGCTCTGGGATTTAGTTTTTAGCCAGTGATGCAATACTGTTTTTGCTTTTTGGTTTTAGAAGAACAATGTTTTTATAGGTCACTCACAGATTTCAACACCACTTTGGTTTGTCAGTAAAAGTTGTCACAGACATCGTGTCAGTTTGAGAAGCAAGATTTTGAGAACTTCAGTTATTAAGGACAGTTATTATGTCCAAGCGTAATAACTCACTTTCTGAGGTGTGTATCATATCAGCATGAGGAGAAAACAAGAGTCATCAGAGAAGTGTGGGGGAATAAAATGGTAAAGGAGCTGGAGACTCTTTGTTAAAGAACAAGACATGGATTTACAGGGCCGCCAAGAGCTACTGTGAGCCCCCAGATAGAGATTCCACCTGGGGGCCCCATATGACCCTGATCCAAATCAAATATCATAACAAAACAAATCACTTGGCTTGCTGTTACCATGAATCTATAGTAATAAAATAAAATCTATAGTAATAAAATAATCAGCCTGTCTGTCCATCTGGTTTTTTTTTTACTTATATCCTGCCTTTCTCCCCAATGAGGACCCAAAGCAGCTTACATCATTCTCCTGTCCTCCATTTTATCCTCACAACAACCCTGCGAGGTAGGTCAGGCTAAGACTGGCCCGAGGTCACCCTGCAAGCTTCCACTGCAGAGTGGGGATTTGAACCTGGCTTCCCAGATCCCAGTCCTGCACTTTAACCACTACAACACACTGGCAGGGATAACTCATCAGAGATTAGACCTAGAAGACTCAAAATTGGCCACCAGCTTTAGGATGACTGTGGGAGTTCCAGGGCCACAATGAAAGACATGGGAAAATCCTGGCCCAAGTGAGACAAACCACCACCACCCTGTGCTATTTGCAATGGAAGCTTATGGAAGATCTCTGTTTGTGGCAAATCTCTGTTGTCTGGCATTCAGTTGTAATTCTGGGATATTTCCAGGTCCCACCGGGAGCCTGGCAGCTTTAGGCCTGGAAGCAACCTGTTCATGACTTGATACCACCTACCTTGCATGACTCAACTAAGCTTGGCTGCCTGCTACTATTTAACAGCAGCCACTCTATGAAAGCCAGTCTGGTGTAGCAGTTTGAGCTTCAGAGTAGGGTCTGTGAGAACCAGGATTCAATCTACATCTTACTGTGGAAGCTGACTGAGTGATTTTGGACCAGTAACATACTTTCAGCCTAACCTAAATCACAGGGTTCTTGTACAGATAAAAAGGAAAAGAAGATAATAATGTAAACTGCTTTGGTCCCCACTGTGGAGAACGGTGGGGTATCAATGTAGCGAATAAATCTATGTATATAAAAGAAAGTCCGGTCACTGTAAAATCAACACCCAGGCCAAACCGCTGGACCAAGAAGCACCTGATTTGGGGAGAGCGCTCCTACCATGGCGTAGGTGCTCACTAAGAAGGGATTTTTAGAAATTCGACCCCTAAGTGGGTCAAAAGGGGGAAAATGTGCTCCCCCCATTGATTCCTATGTGGCTGCCTCCTTGCACGCCCCACTCTTTGATTGGTCAGCTGCAGAGCTCAGCATTCTGCAGAGACTGCAGAGAGCTAATGGCAGTTGAGGAAATCAGGAATGGCCAACTACCACCTGTGAGGTGCAGTGATACTGCTGGCCCAGCCTCTCCGATGGCTTCTAACACCCCCCCTCACCTCCTACACCTAACAGGCGGTTTTCTGTCAGGTGCAACAGTGGTTGCAGTGTGCTTAAAGCCATGAGGGAGCCCGCCCCAGCAGTAATGCCTTAGTGATCCTGCTGGCCCCATCTCCACAGTGGTTTCTAATACTCCTCCCCTCCTCCTCCTACACTGGACAGGCAGCTGCCTGTCAGATGTAGAAGATGAGGTCGGATGCTTACAGCCACCAGGGAGGTTTGCTCAGCAGGATTGCCTTAGCCCTGGTGCTGGCCCAGCCTTCCGGATGCCTTTAAACATAACCCCACACACACACCAGACAGGCAGATGTCTGTCAGGTGTCGGAGCAGGGCCAGGATACTTTAACGCTACAAGGAGGCGGCAATTTAGGAATGCAACAAAGACATTTGCACATATCACTCCTGCGGGGCACTGAGCAGTGCAGGCCAAATATCAGCAAGATCACCCTGAGGCCCTGAGAACAACACAGTCTCCATTTGAGCAAAGTAATTCAGGAACACCAGTAGAAAGGCCATTACTTTCGTGGAAGATGGCAGGAGTTGACTTAACAAATGACCGCTTCTTAAATGGACAGTTCTATGTTGCCTGCTCTAGGCCATGGTCACACGGCCCTTTAAAGCAGGAGTAACGGCTGTTTCCTCCCACATTTAAAGGGACCGATCAGACTGGCCGCGACAACTCTCGTGCTGAAGCGGGCTCAATTGCGGGTTCCTTGTGCATTTTCCGACCCTGGGAAAATCAAGTATTTTCCAGGAAGTCGCGCTTGGAACCCGGGATTTAGCCGATCTAGATAGCCCTCTCTCGCAATGATTGTGAGAGAGGGCTGTCTGATTGTCCCTCCCATTTCCCCCCCCCTTTCTTGCCCTTGGGCACTCAAGTGCCCAAGGGCAAGAAAGGGGGGGGGGAAAGGCCCGCGTTCCGCTCTGGGCCCCAAGCCTTGCCGGCCACCGCCACCTGGCACCCCCCCCCCCACAGGCTTCCTATAATTTACCAGGTGGCAGCCGGCGGGGCTCGGAGTCCAGAGTGGAGTGTGGGGTGAGTGAGCGAGTCAGCTAGCTGGTTCCTCCTGCTGCTACCGGCATTAAAGTGGTGAGCGAGTGATTCAGCTGCTGCAGCTCTGGAGCCCTCCTTCCTGAGCTGCTTCCTGAGACCCCTGTGGCTTTCAGAGGAGGTCACCATGTGCGGGCCTCCCCCAGCTGCCACCGTTGCCACCACCGGGGTTGGGATGTGTGAACAGACACAAAAGAATCCCGGATTAAAGTTCAGCGGGATTTTATCCGGGATTAGGGTGCCGTGTGACCACAGCCCTAGAGTGAGTTTACCAAGCAGCCTGGTGATCCTAGCACCTGAGGGCAGAACCACCAATGTGGTCTACAGAGAGGTCCTTCAGTTGAGAGAGAAAAAACAGTATGTATGTCTTACTTCATTTTTTACACTACAGTCTTCTCCATTAGAATTCCTACAATAAATGTTACATTTCAAACTTCACATCATCAGTATTATATCTGGATTTATGGATCTTAAATACCATAGCAAAGCACGGGTATCAGGCTAGTAATAAATATAGCTGAAGTTGGGAGGAAGATAAAAGGTAGGTTGGTGAATGGCTGAGGAGAGAATGAGGCAGGGAAAAGGGTGAAGATATGGAGGCTGCGCATGGGAGGGAAAGGGGAAATACTGTGGGGAGGGGGATACACTCCAAAGAAGCCATTTCCTCCAGTGGGAACTAGAGTTGCCAACTTCCAGGTGGGGACCAGAGATCACGTGGAATTACAACTGCTCTCCAGATGACACAGACCAGTTCCCTTGGAGAAAATGCTGCTTTGCATTATATCTTGCTGAAGCAATTTCCCTCTCTCTTCAAACCTCACCCTTCCAAGAATTCACCCCCAAATATCCAGGAATTTCCCAATTTAGGGCTGGAAGTCCTAATGGGGCAACTATTTTCTGTAGCTGGGAGATCTGCTGTGATTCCAGGATATTTCCAGGTCCTTCCTGGAGGCTGGCAACCCTAAAAGGACATAAGGAAGCAGAAAAAGGGGAGATGCTATAGGGCTTTAAGAAAAGGGAAATAGGAAATAGTGGGGGGTGGGGGAATGAGATGCCTCCTACATAGGGTTGCTCCGCACCCAAATAACAACATCACAGTGCAGCGATGGCAACACGATGATGTCACATGGAAGTGACATCATCACACTAGGGACGCCACATGGTAACGCTCTGGTTTGAGGGCAAAACTCTATGGTAAAATTGCCCTCAAACCATAGAATTTTGCCCTCAAACCAGAGAATCACCGCATGACATCCATGACATCATTGTGTCAGCAATGTCGACATAACCCAACCCCCCCAAGATCATGACATCCGGTCCCATCACTTCTTGGCAAATAGAAGGGGAAGTCATGGAAGCAGTGACAGACTCCACATTCCTGGGATCCAAGATCACTGCAGATGGTGACTGCAGCCATGAAATTAAAGATACCTGCTCCTTGAGAGGAAACCTACAGCAGCATAGTAAAAAGAACATAAGAACATAAGAGAAGCCAGTGCTGAATCAGGCCAATGGCCCATCCAGTCCAACACTGTCACGCAGTGGCCAAAAATACCAGGTGCCATCAGAAGGTCCATAAGTGGGGCCAGGACAATAGAAGCTCTCCGACTGTTTCCCGCCCCCAAGCAGCAAGCAAACAGAGCATCACTTGCCCAAGACTGAGAGTTTCTATCTATAACATCACCCTGCCAACGAAAGTCTGTATGGTCAAAGCAATGGTATTCCCAGTAGTAATATACGGCTGTGAGAGTTGGACCATAAGAAAGGCCGAGCACCGAAGAATAGATGCTTTTGAATTATGGTACTGAAGAAGACTCTTGAGAGTTCCTTGGACTGCAAGGAGCTCAAATCAAATCAGTCAATCCTAAAAAAAAAAAAATCAATCCTAACTGTTTCCCTGGAAGGCCAGATCCTGAAGCTGAAATACTTTGGCCACCAAATGAGAAGAGAGCACCCACTGGAGAAGACCCTGATGCTGGGAAAGATTGAAGGTAAAAGAAGAAGGGGAAGGCAAAGGATGAGATGGTTAGATATCGATGCAACAAACATGGAATTAAGCAAACTCCAGAGCCCGACAGGAGGGCCTGGCATGATGTGGTCCATGGGGTCACAAAGAGTCAGACTCGACTATGCGACTGAACCACAACAAGATTTCCCCTGCTGGCCAGCTGGCTGCCGGTGGGCAGAAACTGGGGGATTCCCTGCCCGGACCTGGGGAATGGCAACCCTACTCCTGCAAATCCTTGTGAGTTCCCACTTGTAACCACTAAAACAGATTAATGTTCCATTACCATGCATGTAAAGGATGGAGGAAGGGGGAAAGCATCCTTTTACTACTTGGTTAGATCATGGTGAAATATTAACTCCTTCCCTCTTCTGTTCATAATATTAACAAAGGTTTGCTGGTGTGCTTCTCCAAGCAGGATAGGGAAGAGAAGGACCTGAGACCAAGGATTGAAAATAAAGGGTTTTTTTGGGGCGGGGGAACACAGGACAGAAAAAAATAGGTGGAAGAAGAGAGAAACTGAATGAGAACAGCATAAAAAAGAGGGAGAGAAATCAAGGAAAAGAGAGGGAAAGGCTGTTTTATCTTGCTTCAGCACATTAACTACCGCTTTGCATGATCTGGCTGAGCTAGGTGCAAGGAAAGGAAGAGAGAAAGTCTAGGCTGTTAGCAGGCTCCAGTCTGCCAATTCTTGTAGCAGCCACCAGTGCGCTGCCTTGTCTTGCACCGGTGATGGTTTGGTTGATGATCATGTTAGCATGATCTGTTAGGTAAGTTGCTTTAGTCTTGGAGAAAGGCAAGAATAGCTGATAATTAAGTGCCTTTTACTGTGCTCAGGCTTCCCTGTGCCTCTCGTGGCTGCAACCAGAATTGCATTTTTTAAAAAATGGAAAGACCTTCAGTGGGAAGCTGCATGATGCTGGCTTCAAGGGCTCCTCAAATTTTGTCCCCTCAGTTTCTCTCTGTCGGCTGCCCTGGGGACTTAAATTCAGATACTCCAAAAGACAAACATGTGCCAATTATTTATTGGTTTAAAGATATGGAAACCCTGTGAACACACTGAGAGCCAATGGTCTGCAGTACACCAGGCTGAGGTGAATGTTACCATGTTCCTACAAGTAACTGGGAAAATCGTAAGATTTGTGCTATTTGTTTCTGTTATACAGCCAGATGCTGTGTGTTGATTCCCCATATGTCTCATGACAAGTTTACAAATATAATTATAATTTGTGAAGTAACTGCCCGTGCTAATCCACCAGGTGATCAATATCCTGTTGATTGGATAATACAAAAGTAGCCTTATTCTGGGCTGACATAAGCCGCTTTTCACACTGTAAAAGCATCTCACAGTGTATAAACACTCTAAGGACATTACTCTGAAGAATATGTGAAATACAAACCAAAATAAAAATTGTCAGTCACTATTCCAGAAAAGTCGGCAATCAATAAATGTTTCCACAATTCATTCTAAATACATTTATGACCATACACATCTCTCCACATGCATGCAGATCCATCCAGTTGTTCCCCATCAAGGGAACAACAGATTCCTTAGTCCATGTTGGTGGACACAGTGTTACGGTTAACTAATATGGGTTCTCCCCACGTCCAAAAGAACTTAAAAGCTGTTTCCTATTTTGAAAAAGTATAGTCATTCAGTTTCCAGGTTTTCCTGTTCTTGACACTGGTTTCCTCAGCTGACATCATGCCCTGTTTGCCATTTACCAAAGAAAACACAAAGTCACTGAAAACATTTTTCTTGAAGCAAACAACCCCAAGATAAACAGGAGATGAGCATGAGAAATCTGAAACACAAAAGGCTCTGAATTCTTCTCTGGAAGAGGGCAGGGTAGGGCAGTTTCAACTGAGATATCTGAGATACTCTGAAATTTCAGTTTAAGGAACACCATGATAAACAGATACATTTGCTTGTCAAGCTATCTTAAATTTCAACCTGTTTCCATAATGACATCACAGATGGAAAAGGAAACAATAAAGAAACTCTATATACCCAGAGCACTGATGAGAAGGACGAAGAAGGGTTTACAGTGTGTTCCCAGCACTTGTCTGCTATTAAATATGGCAAATCTATCCCGCTGTGGACTACTTAAAACCTCTGGTTGCACCCTACCAGCTTCTGTGGAGGATGGGCTGATTTTCACTATCAAAAATGCTGCAGCAGGGATCATGGGACCGACATGCAAAAAAGTCACATAGTATTGGGGTTGCAGTCAGGAAGGTAAACAGGCAAGATCATAGTAAACCACCTACTGTGTTCAGCATCCAGGCAGAAATACAAGTATATGCAGTTGAAGACATTACCAGGTAGAGTTCAAGCAGAAGGCAGCTTTTAGACAGATGTCAAGTTCAGAGAGGTAAGCCAGAGCCCATTGGAGATACTGATTAGTTTATTCCTTAAAGTGTTTCAGCACTGTTTTTCTGCCTCGAGGACTAAATTTTCAGTAATGTTACAGGAAAAAGAAGAGGATGCAAAAGCAATGCATGATAGGTCCTGTACAGACACAACCGGATATTCTCATCCCAGAGACCTTACAGTATAAACAAGTATGTAACAAAGGGCACAGAGATGAATAAAGTGGCTTCACTGTCACACAATAGAACTTTAGAGTGGCAAAACAAAGAACTGAACCCATTTGTGGTATTTACAAGGACTGTTTTCCCTTATCGACAATTTTTCATGCGAATACGAAATCTGTTCTCTAGAGTTTGTCTGTTAAAGAGTTTCATGTGGGGGAAGGGGATGGGAAGAGGAAAAGGCAGGACAATTACACTGTAAAAGAGTAAATGGCTGTATTTGAAATTGGCAGTCAGCCATGGTAAAGTCAGCCAGAGCCAGTTTCCTCATACCCATGCTGCTCCACCTGGATCCTGGCAGCCATCTGCAACAACAGCAGCCAGCACAACCACACAGAAGCTCAAGTACTCATCTTGGCAGTCAGCTTGCTGGCCGTCTGTGGGCTTCTTGCTGATTTCGTTTGATACAAAATAAACAATTCTAAATGAATTTTAAAACATGGACTGTCTCAAACAGAACTTTCTCAAATGGTGCACGGCTTTACTCACCAGCTTGTCAAGCCGCCAACATGGTTCAATTTAATTAAAATGTATCAGATCATAAATGGACGTTTTCAAATAGCAAATATATTTTATGGATTGGCAACCATGAAAGGGAAAATACGATATTCATATGAAGATAGATAGGCATATCGCACAGTTAGCAATGTTTCACATCAATGCCAGCTGGTTAGAATATCCTTTGTCCCCAACAATTTGACTTTTATGGGGAGATATGAGTTCAAGTCATTGCTGAACCATGAAATCCACTTCACTGCATCAGTGGTGTACCAAGGGCAGGGTGGATGGGGCAATCCGCCCCAGGTGCAGAGGGATTCATTTAAAAAAAATGAATTTAGCTTGCAAACTTTTTTCATAGTATCTCTTTAAGAAGAGCCATGAGCTGCAGGAAACAGGAAGACGTTACCAATTGCAAACTCCTCCTCTCCCCTCTCTGCTGTTTGCTTCCTGGGAGGAAGAGGAGGGAGGGTGGTGAGGGGTATGCATCTACACAGATGGTATCTCCAACCCAGTGCTTTTTAAGGACTGCTACTTTCTGCAGTTATTTCTGGTTGGGGTGGGTGAGTGGAGCTGTCAAAACCCCTCCCACCTTCCACTCCTGTTTCACTTGTGTTTGATCTGCTGCAGACACTAGGTGATTTGTCTCTCTCTCTCTCTTCTTTCTATTCATTTGCAAACATTGCTTTCCAATAATTCCCAGCTGCACAGAGAATAAATCTAGCTATTGCATTTTAATCCTGCCTTGTGTCGAAGGAATCTATGTGGTTCCCCCTTCTGTGTTGCCCTCACACCAACCCTATAAGATAGGCTACTCTGCTGAGAGGGACTAGGCTAAGGTCTCTGCACGTTCCACAGTAGAGGAAGGATTTGAACCCAGGTCTCCTCAGTCTGCTGCTCTAACCACTAGTCCACAGTGACTCTAAATCCTAGAACTGCAACTGTAGTGAAGCTCAGTAGTTAAATATAAAATCACCGAAGTTAGAAGTTTGGGTGCTCCAAAAAGAGATCTGTTCTGAGTATAAAAATGATGTTAGGTGTTCAGGACTCTCTAAATGGAGGGGCAAAAGGGAATGTCATGTGGGAGGGAATCCGTCAGCTCCACAGTATTCAGATGCCACTCTATGGAAAGCTTTAGTACTGCTCTCTGCAAGTTAAATGACAGTGTTGTGTAGTGGTTACAGTGTCAGTCTAGGATTAGGTGGTGGTGGAAAGTGCCATCAAATTGCAGCAGACATATGGCAACCCCTTATGGCGTTTACAAGGCAAGAAACATTCAGAGGTGGTTTTGCTTGGGTCATTCAGGCCAGGGAAGGATCTGGGACCCAGACTCATATCCCCAATCTGCCCTGGAAGCTTGCTGGGTGACTCTGGGTGACAGTCTTGGCTTAACCTATCTCAAAGGGTTGTTGCAAGGACAAAATGGAGGGGGGAATGATGTAAATAAATAAACAAACTACCCTCCAATACAGGAGTGCAGGGGCCCCCATCCCTTCTGAGCCTGTGGGCACCTTTACAATTCTGACACAGGGTGGTGAGCACAGCCACAAAATGGCTTCCACCGATGGCAAAGCCAGCCACACAGAGGAGGCCTAAAAGAGGTAATTTTTAAGAGGGGCAATTTTTAAAAGTTTCCTTGGGAAAGATGAGTGGGAGAGAATGTAACAATTGCCACTGAAAAAATGTGATTTTAATCTGCCCAGCCAATTGGATCTCCAGTGGCCAATCACAAGCCTTGGTGGGCAGGAGCCACACCTGGCCCCATCCACTTTCTAAAAACACTTGGTGGATGTTAGAAAAGGGGTTGGCAGGTGCCATGGAGCCCATGGGTACCACACTGGGACTCCTGCACAAGTGCAAGGTGCCTCCCCCCCTAGCATCCATTTGCAGTCTTAAAATTGGAAAACTGATATTGCGTTGAAAATGACACTGAATCCTTCCTTTGGCTAATGAAGGAAAGAGGTTTGTCTCTTTGTACCACTCTTCCTTGGCTCAGGGTTGGGGGTCTTTCCCCTCCCCTGTGATGAATTCTTTTGAAATCAGTGGCTTAACCACCTGTCTGGAATCTTTTGCCCCAGCCCTGTGCCATGGAAGAGGGGAGTGAGGGGTTTTAAGCTTTGGGTACTTAGCGACAAGAAGTACCCCCCCCCTTTTTTTGGTCTTCTTGGCACTCTCCAGCAGAAAATTACTCTTGGAGATCAGCATTTTCAGTCCAGCTCTTCTGTTTACCTAATGACTACTAGAACTTTAGGAATGCTTGGTATAAACCTAGGGATGACAGGACTCTCTGCGTCCACAGCAGGGGACTTTGGGGAGCATTCCAGGGGTGCAGAGACAGCCCCAATGTGATGATGCCACAAAGAAGTGACATGATCATGTTAGGGACTGGCACGTGCGCTCCAAGCCAGAAATTCACAGCTTGGACTGCAGGCGCACTCCCTCTCCTGCTTCTCCCCCAAGCATTCAAAGGGATCCCTTTTGGGGCACCTGCAATCCAAAGGGGGTGCCTGCAATCCAAGCCGCGAATTCATGACTTGGATTGCAGGCATGCACTGGCCCTCATTTCTCTCCCAAAGCATTTAAAGGGATCCTTTAAATGCATTGGGAGGGGAGGGCCACCTGCAACCCAAGCTGCTAATTCACGGCTTGGATTGCAGGCGCGCGCCGCCCACCACTTCTCTCCCAAAGCATTTCAAGGATCCTTTTAAATGCTTTGGGGGAGAAGCGGGAGGTGGCTGTCAGAGGTCAGGCTTGGGGGTGGGGTTGGGGCGGTGGGTTGGAGCCCGCAAAACTGGGAAAAACCCCACCGGGACCTGGGGGATGGCAACGCAATATAAACCCCACAGGAGTATCCCTGCAGGCAGTGGTTTGTGTGTGGTGTTTTAGAGAGGAACTTGAAACATGTTACCGAGTATAGCAAGCAGTAGATAGATAACTGTGTGTCACAGCATGTTATGCTGCAGTAAATGTTGGTAGTCTTTGGCAGTAGAAAGTGTTGTCCTGTAGGGTTTTCAAGACAAGAGATGAACAGAAGTGGTTTGCCATTGCCTTCCTCTGTGTAGCAACCCTGGATTTATTTCTTGGTGGTCTCCCATCCAGTTCCTAACCAGGACTGACCCTGCTTAGCATGCATGAGGAGTACATTATTCCAGGCTTGCAAATAAGACAGCTGCAATTACCGGTCCTGAATTGATCAGTTTTGGTCTTGGTAGAGAAATTCCTATGATTCCAGATTTACTTTTGCTTAATTATGCAGCTACATGTCAGAGGGAGCTTCAGCCTGATCTTTTAAATGTAATAATTCTGCCTGGGCAGTGTGGTCAGAAATTGAGGCATTGCACAGCTCAGTTAAAGAAAAATTTGTTGTCTTGAGAAGGGGGGTGTTAAAAATGATCCACCCTGGGTGTCAAATATGCTAGGTTTGCCACTGACTGGGTAGGTCATCATATCACAGTCCCATGTAACTCTCACGGTTTTTGTGAGTGAGCAAAAAGTATCACTGCCCTTGCATGAAGAAGTCAGTCACGATACTTCCTGTGTGGCACATTCAACCATTTTCTTCCAATACATTTTTAAAAAAAATCACATTTCACACATAATTTCCATTGTCTGTTTCTAAGCACTTCCAGATGGCTCTTACTGATGGGTTTGGATAGATTTTCTTGATGGTGAGAGTCCTTATGTCTGATGCTGGATTCATGAAAAGCTACATAACCAACAGAGATCAATATGTTACAATAACTGTAGAGCTGGGTTCTGCAATGGGGATGTGGTACTTCAGGGAAAACAGACTGTTTCCATAGGTTTCCTGCTTTTCTACCTGACTGCTACCATATGCCCCAGAAATGACAGGAAACCGATGTTTGGAAATGTTATGCAAGCAGATCACATTAGTATACCTTGATTAAAACATGAAACTAATGGATGATGCTTGCCAGTCTCTATGGGTTTATCACTGTCTGACTTTGAAGTGAATGCAAGTTCACTTCAAAGCCCAAAGCAGCCCAGGATACCAGAGCTGAGGAAAAAAGCCATGAGAGCTCATATTTACTTCTTGCTGTTCATTGCCATATCACTAAGTAAAAGTCCATGTTTCATAGACAGACAATGAAAATAGAACTGTGAGTGACACGTACCAGTTTCCTTCACTTCTTTTGTTCTGCGTGAAATGGGTCTTACCCATGTGAGATTCATGAACCTTGAAGGGCAGTAGAAGTATGAATGATTTACACTTCCTTTTCCCCCTCATTGCCTCTAATGTATGAACTGAGAGCCCCATCTGAATTTGTGTTCTCATAAAGAACTCTGTCAGCTATCTTTTTGTTAATAATTGAGCCCAAGGACATGCAGCTGCTCTCAGGAACATTCCTTGATTCCATGTTCAAGGCTTCTCTTATCCTCATTTAACTAAATTTATCTTCTACTCCCACTCCTCTAGCCATCTCTCTTCAAACCGAAATCTCTGTTCTGTAGGCTTCCTTTTGGGGAAGGAATGTTTTTCACCAACTGAAATGTCTCCAAGCAGATTATTTTTTTTTGTGCCCCATTTATTCTTACGAAACTTCTCAAATCACCAGTTTGGAACTATGGATAGGTTATTAGGACTCTTGCTGCCTTGTGTCATATTCTCTCTTTTATTTCCAGAATTTCATAACATTAATGTAATAGTAATTCTTTGCTCTGCAGTTCTAGAATTAATTCCTTTTATTCAAGCTATCTTTTGTGAGTTGCTTCCAGGGTCATATAACATTTGTGCAATATTTACCTTTCATGCCTGCAAATACTCCATCCCCTTAGCAACTGGGAAATAATAGATGTTTCTATATAAATGCTAGAAGTGTCAAAGTGATTGCACCGCTTGGGAACAGTGACCATAATGTTATTGAGTTTAACATTTGTATAAATAGGGAGTTGCCCAAAACGACTGACACAACCACTTTTAACTTAAAAAGGGGTAACTTCTCTGAAATGAGGGGACATGTGAAGAGGAAACTGAAAGGAAAAGTCAAAAGGGTCAAACCCACTAGGGAAGCTTGGAGACTATTTAAAACTACAATCCTAGAAGCTCAGATAAAAGATGTACCACAGGTTAGGAAAGGCACAAATAGGTATGGAAAAAGGCCTGCATGGTTAACAAACAAAGTAATGGAAGCTGTAAAAGATAAGAAAAACATAAGAACATAAGAGAAGCCAAAGTTGGATCAGGCCAGTGGCCCATCCAGTCCAACACTATATCACACAGTGACAGACAAGTGACACTCTGACACACAGTGACATTATTAGGAAGGGAATTGAAAACAAATCAGCCATTATCATAATGCCCCTGTATAAACTGATGGTGCAACCTCATTTGGAATACTGTGTGCAATTCTGGTCACCACATCTCAGAATGGATATTATAGCATTGGAAAAAGTGCAGAAAAGGGGAATTAAAATGATAAAAGGGTTGGAACACTTTCCCTAAGAAGAACGGTTGAAGCGCTTGGGGCTCTTTAGCTTGGAGAAATGACGGCTGAGGGGTGACATGATTGAGGTTTATAAGATTATGCATGGGTAGAGAAAGGTAGAGAAAGAAGTACTTTTCTCCCTTTCTCACAATACAAGAACTTGTGGGCACTCAATGAAATTGCTGAGCAATCTGGTTAGAACAGATAAAAGGCAGTACTGCTTCGCCCAAAGAGTGACTGACACATGGAATTCACTGCCACAGGAGGTGGTGGGGCTACGATCATGGAGGGCTTCAAGAGGGAACTGGACAAACATATGGAGCGGAGGTCCTTCAGTGACTATTAACCACAATGTATTGGTAGGAACTCTCAGTCTGGGGCAAGTGATGCTCTGTATTCATGGGGGGGGGGCAACAGTGGTAGGGCTTCTAGTGTCTTGGCCCCACTGGTGGACCTCCTGATGGCACCTCGTATTTTGGCCACCCTGTGACAGAGTGTTGGACTGGATGGGCCATTGGCCTGAACCAACATTGGCTTCTGTTATATTCTTTTCTAGGGCATTTCATGGAGGACTGCCCTGGACCTCCCAGAGTTTTGTGTATTTTCTGCATCCATATTGCTAAAGCTGTGGGTACTGGTAAATTGGGAGTATAGCATAAAAATCTGTGGATAATGGGAGTATTGTTTTGAACATAAAAAGTAACCTGCTGTATCACACCAGTGGTCCATCCAGTCCAGAATCCTATTTCACAGTGGCTGATCAGTTGCCCTGAAGCACCAACAAACAAGACACAGAGGCCAAGACATTTTCTGATGTTGCCTCCTAGCAATGGTATTCAGACTTTACTGCCTCTGGATCTATAAGCTCTCATTAGTCATCATGGCTTATTGAAGCAGGCCACGAGGGGTTCCGAAGTGCACTGAGGGAGATTATCAACCAGTCCCTCTCGGAGGGGCAGTTCCCGAGGGCACTCAAGGAGGCGATGGTCTGTCCTCTCCTGAAAAAACCAACTTTGGATCCAGCCGAATTGGCGAACTATCAGCTGGTCTCTAATTTGCCTTATCTGGGCAAATTAATAGAGAGGGCGGTGGCGATACAGTTGCAGAGTTTCCTGGATGATGCTTCGGTGTTAGATCCCTTCCAGTTAGGCTTTCGCCCGGGGTTCGGGACCGAGACAGCTCTGGTTGCCCTTATTAACAACCTCTGGAGACATCTGATCGAGGTGGCGCGGCGGTGTTGCTGTTGCTCGACCTGTCGGCTGCGTTCGACATGGTTGATCATCAGCTGCTGACCCGCCGCCTCACCGATGTGGGGATTCAGGGACTCGCTTTACAGTGGCTTGTCTCCTTTCTCCAAGGTCGGGGACAAAGGGTGGTGCTAGGGGACGAGCAGTCCCGGAGACTCCTGCTCGAGTGCGGTGTGCCTCAGGGGGCTGTTCTGTCCCCGATGCTTTTTAACATCTATATGCACCCCCTTGCCCAGATTGTCCAGAGGGCAGGGCTGGGTTGTCACCAGGATGCTGATGACACCCAGCTCTATCTGATGTTGGGTGGCCGGTCTGGCTCGGGACCAGACGATTTGGACCGGGCATTGCACGCTGTGGCTGGTTGGCTCAGGCTGAGCAGGCTGAAGCTGAACCCGGCGAAGACGGAGGTCCTGTGCCTGGGTCGAGGTGGGCCATGGTCGGGGCTCCTGCTCCCGACCTTTGACGGGGCACTGTTGGTGCCTTTGCCAGTGGTTAGGAGTTTGGGAGTGCTCCTGGATTCCTTCTTGTCAATGGAGGCCCAGGTAGCAGCCACTGCTAAATCGTCCTTTTATCATCTGAGGCTGGTGTGGCAGTTGGTTCCCCTCCTGGACTGCGCGGACCTGGCCACAGTGATCCATGCAACAGTCACCTTGAGGCTAGACTATTGTAACACTCTCTACATGGGGCTGCCCTTGCTGCAAATCCGGAGGCTTCAGCTGGTGCAGAATGCCGCAGCGAGGTTGCTGATGTGTCTTCCTTGATGGGAGCACATACGACCGGTGCTGGAGGCACTGCACTGGCTACCAGTGGCATACTGAATTTGCTTCAAGGTGCTGGTGCTTACCTTTAAAGCCCTAAATGGCCTGGGTCTGACCTACCTAAGGGACCGCCTTTCCCCGTATATACCCCAGAGAGCACTTTGGTCTGGGGCCCAACAGCGCCTGGCCGGACCTGGTCCGAGAGAAGCCAGGCTCACTGCCACTAGGGGGAGGGCTTTTTCAGTGGTGGCCCCTCGCTGGTGGAATGAGCTCCCGGAGGAGATCAGGGCCCTGTGGGGAAGACGGAGCTCTTCCACCAGACATATGAATAGGGGCTGCCGCCTCTTTGTCCTTCCCTGCCACCGGTAACTACCAACGTACGGCCCATGTATTACCATCTAGGCGCTGACGACCTGGTGTGCGCCCAACATTAGATTGTACGCCATTGATAGTTCTGAGCACTTTAATAACTGTATTGTTTTAATGATGAAGTTTTAATGTTTATTGTTTTATTGTGGACTTGGTTCACTAAAATGTGTAAGCCGCTCTGAGCCTGCTGTGTGGGGAGAGCCGCCTAGAAATTGAATTAAATAAATAAATAATAAATAAATACCTTAAATAAAACTTCGTTGGTCTTAAAGGTGCCACTGGACTCAAACTTTGTTCTGCCCCTTCAGACCAAGAAGGCTACCCACCTGAATATATATAGTTGTCTAGACAGTCCTTTCCCATATTTATGAAGAAGATGTTGTAGTAAAAAACAATGGTCTAAAGTTGAATGTCCTGAGCAAAATATAATCTGTTCTGGAACCAGCAAGTCATTTGCAAACACTCACTCCTCCAGCTTTGATAGGAACTGACTTGCATAGATTTTTCCTATAACATCATTTCTTTCTTGGCCTATAGATCTTTCTGTCCCTCCTTCTTATAGAGGGGTTCAACAATGGAAGAGGTCAATTCCTGGGGGAACTTTCCAGTTCTGTCTATATGAGTGAACAGCTTAGCTAGAACTGGTATCCACCAATTCTGAAAGCCTTTAAGTATATCAGGGGGGGATAAAGTTTTCCCCAGGAGTCTTATTCTTCTTAATTGCTGATATTAGGGATTTTATTGGAAGCCAAGCAGGAGGTAAGTTTGATGAATGTGTCATGGTAGTTTCAACTGCATCAACCCCCTGTTTAGAATCATTACATAACTTGAAAAAGTGTTCTTCCCAGCTGTCCTTAGATATCTAATTCACAGCATACTCTTCCATCTGATATTGTAAGGATATTGTAAGGAGGTGTCAGACTTTTACTGTATCCTTCCAGTCCAATGACAAGGCAAGTTTCTAGCATTAAAGTCTCCTAACAGCATAATCTTAGCCTGGGGGTATTTAGCCTCAAGTTCTAGAAGATAATCGTATGGATCAACCCAACAACAATCATAATAAAAAGGGGAGGGAAAGGGAAGAACAGAAGCATTAATTAATAGTATTGTCTGATTTGTAAATTTCAAAAGGCACGTCATTGCCAAGGAACTTAGAGGCGGCAGTGAAGCATGCCAATCCTCCACTAGGGCAAACTCTATTATTTGAGGGAGTGGCATTAAAAGTATAAGAAAGAATCTATTAAACTCCAGGTCTATTGTTAGCCAAGATTTCTGGATACAAATTATATTGTGAAATCTTGGCTCCCAAATTTTATTTAATCAACTTGTCATGTTCTAAGAAAAACATTTTAAGTAATGTTTAATGCTGAGTCTTTGGCAGTCAGTCAGATATGGAAATCTGTGGTATATTTTGTAAGGGATCATAACATATTGCCCATAATCTTCCTTGTGTCTAGATTTTGAGTAGCTTTGGCTATTACAGAATGATCAAGGTGAGACAAAGGAAAACATTCTTGGCCTAGCTGTGGAACAGAATTCATTTGCATATGTATTTCAGTAGTTTTAGAGGGTTGATGAATCTTAGCATGAACCACTACATTTGGTTTCCCAATAGTTAATTAAACTGGAGGAGAAGAATAGTATCAAATTTACGATTATCTAACACAGAATGATTAGATAAATTGAGTAGGTTCAGCTTCAGCTGAAATGGTCTGGGTGGGGATAAAAATATTAGTCAGGTCAATTACCCCAGAAGGAAGGTTGGAATTTGTAGTTTCCCTTACTACTTCATTCTTATTTTGCTCAGGGGTAATAGCTATATAAACAACTATCATTAAGTCACTACTTGGCTCTTCCATAATTTTCTCATCCCCCTGATATTGCATCCTGTTCTTACCGTCGACATCCATATTTGATGAAGTCTGATTATCAAGATCTACATTACTATCTACCTGGTTGTCATTGATTCTGTTACTCTTCACACCCAATAATGGGGTTATGGTTATAGCCCCAAACTTAGACACACCTGTAACCCATTACATTATGCCGTAGTAATCAGTTCTCATGTGTCAAAATGATTGACAGCTGAAGCAGAAGTTACTACACATTTCTTATTTGAGATTGAAGCTGGTAGCACATTTACACTGACATTATCAATTAAACCAACTGGCAGATTAATCAACAATTTGAAATTGGCTCTGATTTAGGATTTTGATCTCCATCTTGGGGTATAACCACTAGGCAATAGAAACAGCTACATGCTTCCTTTTCAGCTGCTGGGCTGTGTTACTAAAGAAGTCACATTAGGATCAGTAGACTTCCCAGTAACAATTTCTTTATTCCTATTCAATCCATTGTGACCACAGGGTGAATCCTCTGAGCAGCTGTTGATTTTATTCAAAGTATGCTTTTGAAGAGATTTCTGTTCTAAAAAAGTTGTAAGGATAATGCTGTATATCAGCCATCTTATCCATCTCATCCATAGATGCCTTGATCTTTGATAAACTCAAGAATAACTTTGCAGCCAATTTACTAATTAACAGGCACTGTGTGCCAACAAAATCAAGATCAAACACACTTTTCTCCTTGGCACATTTAGACAATCCACAGGAAGAGCTTTGGATCCCATCACTAGTATGGATTCCCTCTGAGAAAAGTAAGTAATCAATGCATTCTTGAGGTGGATTTAAAACAACTCCCTCATTCAGAAGTACATAACAATTTGACCTTGAAATAGGGCTACAAGGCCCCATTGACCTGTCCACTTTATCTAGCATATGCTAGAAGAGGCTGCCATTAAAAAGCTCACTGGCTGGCCTAGATCTTTTATGAGCCATACCAGACACCAATCAGGCAACCATACACCAATTTTGTTAAGCAACTTGTTATCTTAAGTTTTATCTTACGCTTAACTCCAGGAACAACTGCTTCTTCATCATTTAAGTCTCAGGTACAGCAGAATTCGATTAATCAAATATGTGTAAATCACAACTTCAGAACTTCTAAACAGTGACTTTTAAGCTCATAAATAACAAGTCCAAGCCAAGCAATTCCTCCTGTATAAAGCTCCCATCTGTTTTCTTTAGCCAGGGAGCTTCATAATTCACCAAAACATTCCAGAAAACAGATAAGATATAGTCACTTTCATCACTTTCAACTAGAGTGCCTCCAACGAGCACTTATCTTTTAACTAATACTTCTTTCTTACTCAAATAATGGTCACCAGAGAAATTCCAAATTTAGGTGTCCCCCATCTTCAGGGTGTAACTGGAAGTCCTGGGGGTGTAAACCCAGGAGACAGGTTAGTTCACCTGGAAAAGGACCTTATCTAGAAAAAAACTTCGAGAGAAGGTGATTAGAAATGGAGGTATATGTGAATGGAGTGGGGGATGACTTAACCCTTTCCCTGCTTGCCATTTCTGCCCTTCAAATCAGCTTCCCATGCAGCTGTCTTTCAAGAGATTTCAGAAGCATGAAATGCTCCATTCCCATTATCTATGTTATGACCAGGGGTCATTTCGTAGAAAAAGAGGTGCAGGAGCTCATTAGCATAACTCATTAGCATAACTCATTTACATATGCCACCCCCCCCTAACATACCGGAAGTGTGTCAGAAGGCAACACCCACCCCTCAGGCTCCACTGCGCAGGTGAGTGAAACTGACCTGCTCTTCCTCCATTCCCTTCCCCATCCAATACTTTGTGCAATAAAAATAAGCGTAAAGAGCACACCCTCATTCTCTTCCTGCTCCCTTGAAACCACCAGGTTTCAAGTACACTTGAGATACCCAGGACATGTGCACCACTCATCCCTTCCCCTTCCCCTCCCCACAACAAGACACCCTGGGAGGTAGGTGGGGCTGAGAGAGGTCTTTTGAGAACTGCTCATGAGAGAACAGCTCAGAGAGAACTTGTGACTGGCCCAAGGTCACACCAGCAGCTGCATGTGGAGGAGTGGGGAATCAAACCCGGTTCTCCCAGATTAGAGACCACTACACCAAACTGATGGGGTGGAAGCTGCTGAAGGGTTGGTGAAATTTCTCCAGTACTTATGTGCCATGTGCCCAGATAAAAAATGGTACACTTAGAAAATTTATATGCCACCTTGAGCAAGTCTCTGGAAAAGCAGCACACAGTCATAAAAGGAACAATGATAAAATTATCAATATTAAAACAAAACATTAAAAACAATAAAGACCCTAGCAGGGCTTTCCCCGGGGCGCTGCACCTCTGCACTGCTTGGGGAAGCCGAGGAGGGGGCGGGGCTTGGTCATGTGCCCGCCCCCTGGGCTCCTCACTCCCGGAGCTGCGCTCCTATGTGCTCCTGCTCCAACGGACCCCTGGTTATGACCTTTGACATAATTAGTCAAACAAAGACTGTGTTAGTTATAGTAAGTATTTAGAAGTACTTGGGGAGCACCCTTCAGCTCATTATTTGTCATATTTGAATAATTATATTCATCAAGCATCTGTTTACCCAAGACAGAATTATTAACGTATGAATCTTGCTTTAAAAAAATGATGAATGACAGCTCTGAACTTATTTTCCTAGACTTTTTATTTCCTCTCCAGTTTATTGTTTTAATCCCTAGAGCATCAATAAAGTAGAACACAGAACTGGGCCATAGAGTTCTACAGTACATCAAAGCTTCCTTTTGTATAGTTTATGGTCAACGGTTTCAAAACATGCCAGCATTCTTTCTATAGCCTTTGGCATGTTCTTTACAGTGCCATTCCTCACAAGTCCAACAAATAATGGTGAGTATGTCAGTTTCACAGTTAATTGAATTGATGTGTGGCTTTAATAGCTTGTCATGTTACAATGACATTTCCAGAATTATGACACACAGACTTTCAAACTCAGACGTTTAAAACTTCCCACACAAGCTCCTTTAAGATGGATGTAAACACCTGTAGGTTTGAGAATACCCGCAACTATCTCCCACTAATCTTGGGAGAAATAATTGCTCTGGCCTACTAAGGCTCTTACTGTCTTGTTAAAAGGCAAGGAGAAAATCTAACTAAGAGACATATTCAGAAGGGCAAATTTATAATGCTGAACAAAATATTTCAGTAAGAAATCACTGCTGAAACAAATGGTTGCAAGATTTTGAAAAATACTTACAGGAGGAAGGAACTTTTAACAGCTTTGTGCAAGACACACTGTCATGGCTTAATATTTCCAAAGTCACAAAACTGCCAAGTAAAACATTATTAGGAGTTACTTTTACTTTGACAAATGTACCATCAGAAAAGTTCTTTTTTTGTTGAGAGGTCTATTGTGATCTTTGTTCCTGTATTTCAAAGGTGAAGCAATACTGAACCAATTTATCAACCCTGACAGAATTCTAACTGTATTCTGGAGTTATCTGCCATCCAAAAACTCTGTGGGAATTCTGCTCCACTACCTTCCCCACTGGAAATCAGGCAGTCAAGAAGAGTAGTCATAATCAGTTTGTGTTTGCCCCCAGTTCATCTTTTTGTTATGTTTCCTTTTAGATTGCTACTTCATTAATAACGATTAGCTGAACACCAGTGGATTTGGATTGCACAGTTTATTGTTGAGCATGATTCAGTGTGGATTTAAGGAAAAACGAAAATATATACCAGAGACAGACAGAGGAAGAGAGAAATGACAGACACTGGCTATAGTGATATTGATTCTGGACAAATTGGGCAGAAAATGCAGCACATTTTGTAGTTATTCCCCATGTCAGAGGAAATTGTAAATGAGAAACTGAACCGGATTAAGTTTGTGTTTTAATTAGTTGCACAAAACATAACATCCACTACAAGTGATAAGTGATTAAAAAGCTGATATTACTGTTAAAAATAAATCATTTCCTATTGGGCACTGTCTTGGCTAAAGAGATGCTTTCTGGAAGGAATGAACAATCTCAGGAATAGGGATGGGCATGAACCCAAAAAATCCAGTTTGGTTGGGGGTGGCCCCCAAACTAAACCCTGAACCGAACCCAAAGCCCCAAACCGGCAAGTTTGGATCCCCCTTTTTCCCAGCCAAGAGAAAGGGTGGAGATTGCCCAGGAAGGGCATTCCGCTTCCCCCTGCTTCAAAGAGTTTGCTCAGTCATTTAAACCTAACAGCTGACAGGTGGACCTGCCCCGCTGTTAGGTTTAGATGGCTCACTATAAAGGACCCAATCCAAGTGCTGTACAAAACATGAATTATTATTCAAAAAAATATATCTTTCTCCATAGTTTTCTCCATACAAAAGCATTACAAGGAGACACAGTCTCAAAAAAGCATTACAAGGAGACACAGTCTCAAGAAGTTGAACACAAAGGCAACATAGGTTTAAAGACCCTATATATGCAGCTCAATATCCTGTGCCTAGGCACACAATTCCAAAGTAAAATCCAACATTTTAACTCCTACGTTGCCTGATAGAAGGCACAGCCATATAATAAGTGTTCTATTTTAGGGATGGGGTATGTTGACCTTCCTTTTTTCTCCCATTTCTCAAAAGAGCTTTGTCTGAGAAGCCACTGTGACCAGTCTGTGGCAATACTTTTTCTTTCAGTCTTGAGATCAGTATCCTGAAGCCTACAATTTTCTTTCCCAACTTGTTCAGGGTTTGCAAGTCTGCTTCACTACAGTGTTTTGGGAAAGATCGTAGCAATGGTAGGGTGGCAGGAAAGCCATTTTTACTGCCCTAGCCTTTTATGACTGCGATTGGAGGGCTTTAAAAACACACACACCAAAATTGACTTATCATTATAGCATTATAATTTATTAGATTCTCTGAATTCCCAGAATTTTAAAAGTTTCCAATTCCTTTCATTGCAGAGATATGCCTTTTACCTTGTATCTCTGCCATGAAACGGACTAGAGAGCTATTTTTAAAATGAAAGCTGGGAATTCAGATTTGTTTGATTTGTATCACTGCAATTTTGTTTTTAAAATGCAACAAATGTCCACAGATCTTATTGCCTTATTTTAAGCATCACTGTCTGCTTTTGGCAATGCAGTCTCCAGTTCTTAATCTAGATTTGGTTCCCACCTCTGTACTGGGATATAGCACAACAAATACCTTGCTTCACTATGACATTTTTGTTAGAGTCACAAAAAGCAATACTAAGCAAGTCTGTGAAATGGGGCTTACTCCCAGGAAAGTATTTCTAGTATTGTACTTCCAGCTGAAGATACAGCAAGGTAAATTCTCACAAAGAACAAGAACAACCTTGTTTTGAAGCTTTAGTGATTCAGTCATACAGATGGGGGCTCACTAGGGTAGCCAGCTCTCAGATGGGAAATACCTGGAGATTTGGGGGGTGGAGCCAGGGGAGAATGGGATTGGGGGAGGCGAGTATATATACTTAGCAGAGCATAATGTCATAGAGTCTACCTTCCAAAGCAGCCATTTTCTCCAAGGGAACTGATGTTGGTTGTCTGCAGATCAATTGTAATAGCAAGAGATCTCCAGGTACTACCTGGAGGGTAACAACCTTATGGTTCACACAAATTATTCCCCCACACACACAAAATCCCTCTACTTAGAAAACAAACATTATCAAGAAGAAAGCTATGTTAGAACTTTTATCCCAGATTTCTAGTTTTCTTATGTGCAGGGAAATCTTTTGCATGGTAGAGCATTCGGTCATGCAAGACCCAGCTTATAGTCTGAAGTGATACAGCCCAGTCACAGGTTTACCATCTCACTTTTCTTTTGAAAAGTTGATCCAAGGCTATTGGATTTTTAAAAATGACATTGTAAAAAGCTACAAAGCTTTGTGCTTTTATTATTAATAGATACAAGTGAGGAAGCCTGGAAAACCTGGACACTATAATAGCTGACATTACTTAATGCCAGACCCATGACCCCTTTTCCTCCTAAAACAATTAAAGATATCTATAATGGGTCTGAATTATTAATAAAGAATAGCAAATGAGCAGTGACTGTCCCCTAGTTGCACACAGAAGTTTTCAGGGATTTAAATGAAATGCTGACATAAAGCTGGGGGGGGGGGGGGGGGGGAGGGTTGTTACCAAAAGAAAATGGGAAAGCAATGAACTAAATCATCATGGTCGGGGTCTCTCTCTCTCTCTCTAAGTGGTTGCACTGCTGGCACAACAGCAAGTCTGTCACAAGCAATTTACAAATCAGTATTTCAGCTTTATTAAAAAATATCTCTGCATGGAGTTCAAGTCAGATTGGGCTGGAGAAATAAATGCTTCAGAGTTTAATTAGGAACTCTTTGCCTCTCCAAGATAATTTCATTTTCTTCAAATCATTAAATAGATAAATTCAGATGGTTGTGCTGATTCAGCAAATTAATGTCTGTAAACAGCAGGTTTGAAAAATGCAAAGCAAATCTTGTTTCAGCCAGTAGAAAACTAAGAAAGGCTAGGGAATTTAGTTAAGCACATTCCTGGTCCAGCCTTGTTACTGAAGAAGGACTTGCAGTCATCTCCATTTTAATTCCCTTCCTCAATGAACCAGCTTCTCTTTCTGATCTTAGCTTGCAATTCAGCACAAGTGAAAAATGAGTGATTCCCACACATCAGAAACATTAGAGACATAAACAAACTGCTAAGTCCTTGACACAAATGGCCTGTTCTCCATCTTTGCATATGGTTAGTGAGTTTACCCACTTACTCCCCCAACTTGCTACCTACAGAGATAAGTGAGAGATCAAAGCTGGAGATCCTGAAAATTAAATATCTTTCAGAGCCTGGGATATCAAATCTTATACAAATTATCAGGGAGTATCAGGAAGGTCTCATGCTCAAACAAATACGAGATCTTCCCCTTAGTTATTTGCTTCTCCCCTATGGCTAGGGGAGCAAGGGAACAATGTGGCAGAAGGGTACAAACACACAACTGGTTTATGATCTCACCATGTGCAAAGGTGCCCCTTGAGTAGAGAACACCATCCACAGAGGCCCAAAGGCACTTTCAGTACAAATCAATTGTTAGTGTTTAGATAAGTTACTTGCCAGAACGAATATATTACTTGAAACTTCCACTGGATTATAGTTCCCTAGATGCCCATATGACAGAAAGGAAAAGAGAGAGGAAAGGGAAAAGAACAATTGTAATAATTTTATCATGCAGGACTTAAATGATTTAAAGTGTTTCTATCACTGAATTTTAATAGCATTCTACAAGTCTTCTCGAATTCTATTAAAGGTGGATTTTCTAGGAAGTGCAACTCTGCACTTCCCCAACAAATCTTGAAAAAACTGAGCTTATAGATCTCCAAGTGCAGAGTAGTTTGAAGCTGACTTATAGTGAATCAGCCCTTCGTCCACCAAAGTCAGTATTGTCTACTCAGACTGGCAGAGGCTCTCCAGGGTTCTCAGGCAGAGGTCTTCCACATCACCAACTGCCTGGTCCTTTTTAACTGGGGAGGCCAGGGATTGAGCATGGGTCCTTCTGCATGCCAAGCAGATGCTCTACCACTAAGCCATAGTTCAGCACTCAACACTTTTAATGAGCAATTCTCCTTTTAATGTATAAAATAGAACTAATAGGTTAAAAATACTGTATTCTGGAAAAAAATTAATAGCTGGATACAACTTTATTTTCTGATCAAGAGTATTTTCCATTTGAAAAAGTATATGATCTGTAAATTGTATTCTTCTAGTTTATTAGACTAGTGGTGCCATTAACACGGAAATCACAGTGGGAATGTATCCATGGTGCTCCAGATAATTCATTATATTTCTACATATGATTCTAGTATCCAGGTATGGCTGGGAAGGATCATTTGGGGAGCAAAAGTACTTGGTCACACATTAACGTGTTATCTTTGTCCTGTCCCCTAAAGAGGTGGTTTTATATTCAACAAAAGCAATTTGTATAGCAGCAATACTACAAAAAGCATGATTCAGCCAAACTGAAACATTTGAAGTGCCACTGGTTTCAACAACTGATTAATTCTCTTGCTAAAATCCAAAGGACTTTTAAATTACATAACTTTTGGATGCACCTGTAGTTTTCAGCAACTCTCAAATATTATAACTTATTGAGCTGACCAGGGATTCATGTGGATGATCAGGACAAAGCTTTCCCAATCCCAGCTTCCACGCATGAAAACGACTTGTTCACATGGGACCTCAGGATGGTTTGCTGACATATGTGTGACAGAAATCACAGATCTTGGTAATCCAAAAGGGTATCCTTATGTAGCTGCAAATTGGATCAGAGTTCTGTGAGAGGGAAAGGGAACCCTAGTTGATTTCATTGACTGAAACTGGACTGCATTACTAATTTGTGGTTTTAAAGGGGCTACAATAATGTCTGTTAAAAATGTCCTTTTACCTTTTAAACACCAAAAAAGTACCAGAAGCCCAGTTCTGTTCAGCAAAATCTAGTGGGGGTTGGAGGGATAAACTCCCCCTTCCCTTCCTAGGCAGCCCCAGTTTGAGTCACAGATATGTGTGCACGCACAATGTGCCCTTTACAGACTGAGGGTAATCTGTGATTTTTGTCTGACTTCAGCCATGGGATCCTTCATTTTCTAGAGTCTCAGGCTGCCCATCTTGAGATGATTACACTTCCAGGAGTACATGAATTGGCTCCATGCAAATGGAACCCTTGATCCTTGGAGGCTGAAGCCAGCATGGTGGTGGTGGAAAATGGTGTCGAGTCACAGCTGACTTATGGCAATCCCATGGGGTGTTCAAGGCAGAGACGTTCAGAGACTTTCCATCTTTGAATGTTATTAGGCTGTGCCGATTTGACTGTGGATTATAAATTCCTTGTTGATGAGTATATAAATTCTAAATCCCGGACGGGAGACCAGGAGGGTTTGCCCATATTACTCCTGTGGGAGACTTGAAATGAAAAGATCTGTTCATTGTTTCACCTAATACAGAATTATTGTCTCTGTGATAGCAACTGAGGAAGATTGTTTTAAGAAACAAGGGAAGAAAACCAAGACCTTGTATCACTGTTACTGGCTGTGTTACTCCTCATTATCGATGTCTGCTCTACTCATTGTTTTTGTTATGTCTGCATGTAATTACTTTGTATGGTTATTACTGGTGCTTTGTGAAGGTCATTGTTCCACTCTCTATAGGAAGTTCTAGCTATTTCTTTATTTTATTAATTAATTTATTTGTTTTTCGTACTTTTACCCCGCCCTCCCTGCAAGCGGGCTCAGGATGGCTTACATTGTGGCACACAGTGCCAAGTCATCATAAAACATTTAAAAACATTAAAAAGTTCAACAACAAATCACAATTTTACAATTAAAGTGCTCGCAGTTATGGTAAATTATACGAAAAGTTAAGATGGCGTCCTACAAATTCCCTTAATGATGTAAAGCTAGGGTTTTATAATTCGGCCCATCATGGCCTCCAAGCCTAAGCTTCCTTCCGGGCCAGCCCACATCACTGATGTTAGTAGCAATGGTTTGTGGTAATTTAATTGTTTAACTACATTCTACTGGATTAAGTTGGTGACTGGAATTTTGTAATTTTGTGAATGTATTAATATTGATGTTACAATTGACCAAAGTGTAGTATTTTTTGCATTAGAAGCTTTAGTTGTTAGTGGTATAACTTACATATCGTTTGGGAGTATTTGGAAGGCAGCCCAATCTCAGAGTTATCTTAATTGGTCATATCACCATAGGACCCTGGCATTCCTTGGAGGTCTTTCCTTCAAATACTAGCCAGGACCAACCCTGTTTAGCTTCTGAAATCTGATGCAGTTGGGCTAACCCGGAGCTGAAAACCCTAATCACTACATAAAAGTAAAGTTATCCAGTTATTGATTAACAACTCAATACTGTACCAAATGAGAACCAGTCAGACAACGCTGTCCATTTAAGGTCTCTGGAGACCCTTAAGACCTTTTCTTTAAACTTTTTGAGAATCCCACTAACTTGTTTGTCTCACACTAAACTGTTTTTCTTGTGTAAATATCTGCTAGCAAAGCATTAATACTACTACTTCTTAGCTAAGCAGGATATGGGTTAAAAACCATTATTTCCCTTACTCAGCAACCAACTTGGCATGTACAGATACTAAAAACTGCATGGTTAGTATATTTCTGTCACTGCTTGCTTCAGCATTCTCATATGGCTGGGCTCTGACTTTTTCTCCTTGACCTTTTCTCCTTTGGTAGCCACCCTGGTATTCCTTGGTGATTTCCCATCCAAATACTGAGCGGGGCCAACCCTGCTTATCTTCCAAGATCTGACAAGATCAGGCTAGCCTGGGCTATCCAAGTCAGGGCACTTCACAAGTTTAAGTAAACTGCTTGAATTGTACATACGTAACCTACAACAGAGATAGGCAATCCTTTTGGCTCAAGTGCCAAAAATGCACCATCTACCAGAGCCAGCAAACAAAAGAGAAGAGATATGAGGGCTGTATTTGGCCAGAGATGGTTGGAACAAGCTGAGTCACAGCAGTGCTGCTAGCACCCCAAGGGCTCCTCAGACTCGGCTTTGGCTGTGTGAATCATGGGGGAAAAGGTCTGTTTGAGAAGTACAGAATACTGTGGGCTAATGTTTCTGAAATTATCTGCAAGGCTTACTTAAAAGATCCTCATGTCTCTTTCTCTCTCTCACACACAGGAGAACAGCAGACTGGCTGAACAAGGTCAAAAGAAAGTTGAAACCAACAACTCTCACTCAGTATGGAAGTGCAAGTGTCTCGGTTCTGTCTGATTCAGCATGACAGACTTTCAGTATCCCGGGGAGAGAAACACAATTCTATGAGATAAAAATGAAAAAAGCTTGCTTTATTGTGAACCAGCAGGGCATTGGAACCCCACTGGAAAAAGGATGGAAATTATAATGGATTTGACACCTGCATGTGATTGGTAAACCAGGTGATCATTATCAGACACTTGTGCTACTATTAACACCTGGTTTCTTTTTTTTAAAAGAAGAAGAGAATCAAGAAGAAAAGAAATTCTCTGAATATTCAGAAAGAAAACTGCATTTGCCCGTAGTGTCTTCAGTTTACCTAAAGGCCAGTTATAGTGTAGTTTTTCTGTTCATCGAAAGGGGTGGAGAGCCATCTTTTCTACAAACAGAAAGAACACTGCTAATCTAAATGGAGCACACACTACCAGTCAGGCTTGCCATGACTGACACAAATTGAACCACTTAAGCTCTGGGTTTGTTCTCTGTAACGTCTCCTTTGATTCTGTGCACTCCGCCAGACTTCAGTCATTAAAAAGCCTTCCAAAACACAACATGGTTGCAGGCTCCTTTAAGGAAGCTGGCCCGGTGTTAAGGGTAAGCAGAAAACAATTCAGCCTGACAGTATTTCTAATGAAAATGGTACGATGCTTTAAATTCATTGATGTTGACTCAGAATGATCTTTGTGCAGTTACTAGGATAATAGAACAGATCTGTCTTGCAGAACTCTCACAAGAACACTGAAGAGAGCTACAAAAATGGGTAACAATATTCAACAAGAGTTCAAGACTCTCTGTTCCATAAAATGGGTTTTCTTAGGAACATAAATTGAAAGAACTCAGGAGCCCCCCCCGGGCCGGCTGCCAGGTAGGGCCTGGCAACCCTAGACAACGCATATAGTAATCAGTTTGATTAGAACAGAAGGGAAATGCTAGGAGGAAGAAAATTAGCATTTGTAGTGAGATAATAATCCTATGTCCATGTTCAGCTCTGGTGGGAACCATTGTTTTGAACTCATGAATGAAATGAAATAAAATTGGAAAAAATACAGAGAAAATGAGCATGGCCCCTGCATAAGCTTTATATTTGCTTATATGAAAATTCAGATTGTAAAAGAAATTTGGGACTGGTCCGAATAGTTGGCCCTTTGATTTCATTCTAGACTTCTATTTCACTATTTTTAACCAATGTCTTTTCACAGTTGTCTTTCCCCCCATTTTCTGTTCTAACATGTGCTTATATGGGAAATATTGTCATCCACAGGGGCTGTGCAGAAAATAGTACAGCTTCAGTCAGTCTTTAGGTCAGAGACCTTTTGATACAGTTTTCCCCATTTTTCCTCTTAAGGATTCCACTGCATTTTTCTAAGGTTTCAAATGTGGCTTCAATTTACTTTTTCCAGACTTTCCTCTTTGGCACAGAGGACAGCATTTGGGTTTCTGGTAACCTCTTTAATTTTCCTCTGGGCAGCAATGCAACTTCTGCAGACTGCCCTTCAATTTTCATCTTTTGTTTTCTATTGAGAAGAGTCAAAACTTCCTCATAAATCCCTTGAAGGAATGTATTTAAGACAAGATTATTTCAGATGGCATTTTTGTGTTTTAAAGTATTATTTTGTAACTAGAGAAACAAAGCAATAAAAAGTTTGTCAAGGCTTTCCTTGTCCTCTGAGTGCCCCTTTCCCACTCCCTAGTACTCATCAGTAGCTCCCTTTCATACCATTCTTGTTTGGCACAGGACTCTTTAAAATCCCCTATATAACACTGGGCCCTTTGCCATCATCACAAAGTTAACATTTCAAAACCTTTAAAACCAGCCAAAACTGTTACTGAAATAAAAGCTTATAAAAAACTAATTTTTCCTTGTTAAGTATTTTCTGCTATTGTACCTCATTTATCAAAAAGGGCTCTCTCTTGCATTGTGAATCATATTTTATTCATAACATATTCTAATGTCAGGAGTTGTAGAATGATTGCACCATCTATTTCTCTCCTTTAAGCTATATAAAAATCACATCATGTACATTTTCCACAATGCACAAGATTGTTTAAAACTGTTGATCAAAGTAATACATATCCTACCAGTTGCGTTTGAAAAATAGACCTACAGGAAACTCATTCCTACACTGAACCAAAAATGATTAATTCTCCACTGATCCCAAGAGATAGCTTCTACCTAGTCATCACTTCCAATAAACATTTTAATACTGATTTCTTTGAAGATTAAAAGAGAAAAATCAAAATGTGATGGCACTAATTAATGAAACAACATTTGATATAATAAAATAACCCCTTGAATTTTGTCCTCCACAATGACTTCAAAGTTAAAGTGACAAAGTTTCCAGCCTCTTACTTGAAAAAGGTGCCTACAGAACCCAGATTTTTTTAAAAAGTGTAATGATCATACTCCTCTCTTTACCCATGCCTTTAACATTCACTTTTTCTCCAAATATGTATAGATTAACATGTCAAGGCTGTGGATAGGTAGTAACAGAAAGGAAATGAAAACATGTAAATACAGTCAGAAACAGAAGAGATTGGAGGCAACTTGCAGCTACTAGATAACTGTTCTCAGTAGCCTTTAATTATGTAGCTGTTTAAATTAACGATTGGCTAGAGGCATAAGCCTTTGGTATAAACGGGAGAGGAGAGCAAAGGGGTCATGGTTCATGTTTCTCCCCAAACACTATGCAAAGCCACATACTTATGGGTGAGGCTCTTCTAGCAACACAGAGAAGACAAAGTAGATACATGCTGGACAGAGCCATGTCCATCCAGCTCCACTGCCCTACATGCCACAAAAGAGGTGCCCTACCACCCCCACCCCCCAGGAGATGGGAACAGAAGGGGGACCTGGTTCTCCTCTGGCTCCTCCAAAGAGAGATTATGCTTGGGGAGCTATGAGTAGTGTTTGACTAATTACCTCATTCTTATTGGCTTTGAGAAGATTGGAAAGCTTCTATTTGCCAGCTACTTTTTAATATTTAGATTAATTATTTAATAGTATATACACACACATTATACACACACACACACACACACATATTAAAAAAAAACCACATCTGAATGTCTCTTCCCTTGAAAACCCTGTGGGGTTGCCATTAGTTGGCTGCAATTGGATGACAAAAAGCAAATACATTAATGCTAATTATTTCTAAAGGTGTCAAGATTTTATTAATTTATTTACTACTGGGAACTGCAAGGACTTGCAGGAGACAACTCACCTCTCCTCCCACTATTTCCTCATTCCCTTTCCTAAAAGCCCCTTCTTCCTGCTTCCATTTCTCCCTCTAGGATTGCCAACCTCCTGGTGGGGACTGGAGAACTGGAATCACAACAGGTCTCCTAACGATGGAGATCAGTTCCCCTTAGGGTCGCCAGATCAAAGTTGGGAAATCCCTGGAGATTTGGGGGGGGGGGTGGAGCCTTGGGAGGGCAAGGTTTGGGGAGGGAAGCAACCTCAGCAGGGTATAATGCCATAAAATCCACCCCTGAAAGCAGCCAATTTTGGGTGATCTCCAGCCCCCACTTGGAGGTTGGCAACCCATTCCATGGAGGAATTGGCTGCTTTGCAGGGTGGAGTTTATGGCATTACACCCCTCTGAGGTACCTTCCCCCTTCAAACCCCATCTTCCCCAGGCTCCCCCCAACCTCTTTCTCTACTCTCAGCAATCCCCATATCCTTTCCCTGCCCCATTCTCTCATTCTCAGCCATTCACCAACCTACCTTTTATCTGCCTCCCATCTTCAGCTATATTTATTATTTATTTACTTCATTTATACCCCACCTTTTGCCACAGTGGGGACCAAGGCAGCTTACATTATTCTCTTCTCCTCCTTTTTATCCATACAACAAACCTGTGAGGTAGGCTAAGCTGAAAGTATGGGACTGGTCAAAAATCACCTAGTCAGCTTCCACAGCAAGATGGGGATTTGATCCTGGGTTTCAAAGACCCTATTCAGAAGCCCTAACTACTACACCACACCGGCTTTCATAGAGTGGCTGCTGTTGAACAGTAGCAAGCACCCAGGCCTAGTTGAGTTATGCAAGTCAGGTGGTATCAAGTCACTCAGAGGTTGCTTCCAAGCCTAGAGTTGCTAACCTCCAGGTGGGACCTGGAAATATCCCAGAATTACAACTGAACTCCAGATAACAGAGCTCTGTTTTAGAAGGTAGACTCTATGGCATTATGTTCTGTTGAGGTTTCTCTCCTCCTTAAACCCTGTCCTCCTCAGACTCTACCCCAAAATATCCAGGAATTTCCCAGCCTAGAGCTCGTAACCCTAGCCAGTTCTCCCTCAAAGGCCAAAAGAGGGCTGGAAATGGCCCTACTCTCTCCTGCTGCCCTTTCCCTTACAGAAAATGAAGCCTGGAATACTGTGGTTGCCTAGCAACAGCTACTGAGGGAATGTGCTGCTTAAAGCTATGGGCTCTCCTCTGATCATTTTTGGGTTTTTTTAAAGCTGCCCAGTGCATTTTTTTTAAGATTACACATATTTCTATAAACCTAGGGCCCTTTTCAGGTTTGTATAAAGATTTGTTGTGCCTATTCACAGCTCCAGTCACTGGATTTAAGTATCCAAAGATATTCTGTCTTCGTTTTTAGGATAGAAGATTGATTATCTATTTATAGTCTTCCTCTCTTACCGAGATTCAAGGCAGATTACACAGTGTAAATCAATGCAATCAATCAAATGGAATGTCTAATAAGCAATATAATAGGATTAGGATTACAGAAATCTGAAACAAAGTGTAAGTATTTAACGTGAACAATGCAGAAATGGTATTACATAAGTAGAAAACAATGCAGTGAGAATAGCCTAATATATAAAGCAAACAGATAATATATTGTATATACAACAGTGTAGTCCATAGTCCTGTTCTTTATAAAAGCATGTTCCTGAACCATTCCAATACAGTACTATTATCTTTATTTAAAAGATGAGGTCATTTGAACAATTTATGGATTGTTATGGAAAAGAAGTTCACATACGCCATACGTGATTAAAATCTTTCAGCATAAGGTTGATATTTCAACTTTTGCCTGGTGCGCAGGTCTGCCTCTATAAAGACTCCCATTTCTTGGAAGCAGTTCAGTCTAAACTTCTTAGATCTTTATTTGGTGTCCCAGGCTGTGTTTTTAATGCCCTCCTTGGAATGGATTTGGGGATGGTGTCACTAAAAGTATGCAGTTGATACCAAGTCGCATGCTTTTGGTTTAAGTAAAGCTTGAACCCTCTTGGATCAACACCTTAATCTTCTAATATTTTAATACATTCATTCTTGAATACCCCATATTGTTGATTGTCCTGACTCACTATATATAATCTGCCTTGAGTCCATGTGAGAAAGGTGGATTAGAAATACCATAAAATAAATAAATTAAATATTTAATTCTCTTAGGTAATTTTCATTCAGATTGGGCAGAAGCTGTTGAGAAGAACTTGTAATCTTATGAGTTTACAATTGTGTGTATGGTTCCCCAGAATAATTCTTCATTATATAGAGGCTGATCAGTCTAACTTCATTGCAGGTAGAGTAATATTGAGAGACTAATTTCCATAGCAAACTCAATGCAGAATCAACATGAAAATGTAGCTGTGATATTTTTAGATGCTGAAAAAGCATTTGATCTCATCAGTTTCAATTCTTACTGCCATCATGTACCTGACTGTTTAATATGGGAGGAAAGTTTGCAGATTGCTTGAAGCTTATCTACAATAATCCGTGGGCAAAGTAAATATCACTGTATGGTGTTGTTCTCTATTGAACTCAGCCACTTTCCCCCCACAGTTAAAGCACACAACTGTTAAATTAATTTAGTGAAAAAAGTGTTTTTTCCATATATTTTCTAATCAGAATGGATCAAACATAACCTTTTTTTGCTGGGAATCAAAAACAAACAAACTTAATGATTCTTGAATATTAAAAAAGCTTTTTTAAAAAAAAAAAAACTAGTGACAATTAAGTTTACCAGCAGCTTGATTAGCTATCTGGGTATTACAAAGGATTTTAGTCTGCTAACAGAAACACATAATTAAAAAATTACAATCTGAAATAAATTGGTAGCATTTTGGACATCATTACAGTTTTCTGGTTTTGGAGAATACCTGCTGTAAAAATTGATGTTTTAACTTTCTTTTTCAAAATTTCCCTCTGTCAATGAGTAATGAAATCCTTGATCAATGACAGAAATCCATTTTAAAATTTATCTGGCAAACCTCCCTGGGTTGTGTATACACACTCACCCACAAAAGTGTGAACAGTCTTGAACACAAACATGAATTAAGATTGTTCTTAGTATTTTAGTGGGAAAGCCTGTATTAAATTAAATATACCTGGTGTGAACAGACAAGCAGAATATAGTCTGGTACTATATTCTGGTGTGAACAGACAAGCAGAATATAGTCTGGTCCAGAAAATCAGGTATGAAAAAACATGCAGATGTGTGCTAGATGCCTGCAGAACAATACAATAACAAAAGAAACTAGATTAAAGCCATTTGACTTTGGCAGCAGCAGCAGCATGCTTGGAAATAAGTCAGGAGACCTTGCCCAAGGAGATTAACACAAGAGTAAATCAATGAAAATGTCTACTTGAATGTAACATCGAATGTAAGATTCCTGTATAGGATTTGTTCCTGAGGAAAGACCAGAGGTCTGAAACAAATATCCGGACAAAGTGTTGAAAGAGACACAGACTGATTGAATTTGGAGCAGACTGCTTTTGAGAATACAAGACTGTTTAAGGGATATAAACTGGGGAAGTCTGGAGCAGACTGCTGTATGAAATTTTATCAACCTTGGTATTTTTTCTATGAAGGAATAAGGTTTTTTTTTACTAGACACTAAATGATGTTGTGGCTTTAATCTAGTCTCTTTTGTTATTGTATTGTTCTGTGGGCATCTACCACACATTTGTATATTTTTTTCATACTGTCTTGGGATTGTGTATTATTCTTGTTGACTGATCCAGAAAACACAGGTATATTGCCTTGGATCCTGCCCAACAAGGAAGTAGGGAGGAGGGAACACTTCATTATATAAAATACTCCATTGGCCAAAAGAGGAACACAATGGAATGGATAGTGAATGCAACTATTCCATTATCAGACCGAAAAGCAATCATTACCACAAGACAGAGAAGACTAATGAAAAAACCTACTGAAATGGAGGGTGGGGGAGTCACTAGCATTCTATGGCTTTACTGAATTCTCTGGCTTGCTTAACAATGTCATGCAGAGGAAGACAGAAAGCCTGTCTCTAAGCTTCTTTCATCTTGCATAATTGCACCATTCCTATTGGTTATTTCTGAAGATATGGGGCTGGATGCACAGGCTTCCTTCCATTGTCAGAGAAAGTTCTGTTCATGGAAAAAGTCATTCACAGAAGGAATTTTCCACTAATGGAAACAGTCCTTCCATGAATGAAAAACTCCTTTCATGAACTCCTCTGCTGACAAAAGGGCATGTTTGGATCCAACATATCCCATTTTGGACAAGAAGTTTGAAACCTTAGTTATGCCTTTCAATTGCAAGCCTAAAATTCCCATTCTAATCCCATTCTAATCCCATTCTAATCAGCCTTGTTTCTGGTTTCCTTTGCATTCCTCCTGGGGGTAGCCTATTGGGGGTGGGGGTGTAGGGGTAGCCTATGTGTTGTGAGCAAAAATCTGAAAGGAAAAAAGGATTCCCGGCAAAAAGAAATCCAGAGGCTTAGGAACTTGCATACATACAAATATAATGAAACTTGTCCAAGCAACAAAATATACTGGGTTGAATCCAAAGAATTGAGAGCAAAGGAAAAACAGAACCAAGTGGTGTTCCACCAATTTTTGCTCAAGAATGCACACAGTTGTTACTGCTACTAGTATATAAGTTCTCATGTTTTCACATGTGCCGAGGCTGTTAAGTAATCAGAACATCCTTTGATATTAGTTTCAGTTTACTCATACAGTGCTCTATTGGAAGATGTAAAACCGCATGTAAAACAGTACCCTTGGATCCAACCCCCTGTAAATATTAAACATGTAACCTCTTAGAAAAGCTGTAACATACAGAATACTTGAAATAGGAATACAATATAATAAGGGAAAGGAATCTCCAAACCAATGATTTAAGAAGGATACAGACAAGCTGGAATGAGTCCAGAAGAGGACAATAAAGATGGTGAGGGGTGTGGAGACCAAGTCCTATGAGGAAAGGTTGAAGGAGCTGGGTATGTTTAGCTTGGAGAGGAGACAACTGAGAGGTGATGTGATAACCATCTTCAAGTACTTGAAGGGCTGTCATCTAGAGGATGGTGTGGAGTTGTTTTCTGTTGCCCCAGAAGGTCAGACCAGAACCAATGGGTTGAAATTAAATCAGAAGAGTTTTTGGCTAAACATTAAAAAGAACTTCCTGACAAAGAACTTCCTGACAGTTAGAGTGGTTCCTCAGTGCAACAGGCTTCCTTGGGAGGTGGTGGGCTCTCCTTCTTTGGAGGTTTTCAAACAGAGGTTAGATGGCTATCTGACTGCAATGCTGATTTTGTGAACTTAGGGCAGGAAGGGTTGCATTAGTGTTTAGTTCTTGTGGCCCTTTCTTACACGCCCAGGGAAATGCTGATCGCCACTTCAGGGTCAGGAAGCAATTTTCTCCAGGCCAGTTTGGCTGGAGATCCTGGAGGTTTTTTGTCATCTTCTGAGGTGGAACAGTGGTCACTAGGGATATGGAGGGGGAGGTATTTGTGAATTTGCTGCATTGTGCAGGGGGTTGGACTAGATGACCCTGGAGGTCTCTTCCAACTCTATGAGTCTATGATTCTAACATGAACCAACTATGTTGTCTCAGTGTACATTGACAAATGAACTACATTCAAAGTACATCAATCGTCACCATGCTGAAAGAGAGTCCACATTTATAGATACACGTGTGAGTTCCAAATGCAGTAATTACCAGCATGACAGGAGAAACTGGCATTAAATACTTCTCCTGCTCCTGGAAAAAAAGGTTGCAAAACTGAAAGTTTGTTTGTTAGCTCCAAATATATTAAAAGCTGTCAGCTCAATGGTACCCGACAGTGAATACTTCAGCTTCTCTTGCATAGGCCTGTCCAATAGCCAGTTCTGAGCAAAATCTTCATTATGAACCAGAGCATGTCACAATAATACATTTAATGAAAAGTGATTGTCACATTTTATCTTAATAATTCCCTTTTGCCACTGTAAACCTCTCACCACTCATGGTAAATGAATTTACTCATCTAATCTGGAGAAGAAAAAAACAAGACAGAAAGAGCCAAATTTGGTGTAGTGGTTAAGTGTGCGGACTCTAATCTGGGAGAACCGGGTTTGATTCCCCACTCCTCCACTTGCACCTGGCTGGATGACCTTGGGCAAGCCATAGCTCTGTGCCAGCTGTTCCCTCAAGGACAGCTTGGGAAAGAGCTCTCTCAGCCCCACCTACCTCACAGGTGTCTGTTGTGGGGAGGGGAAGGGAAAGGAGTTTGTAAGACGCTCTGAGACTACAAGTGAAGGGCGGGGTATAAATCCAATCTCTTCTTCTTCTTCTTCTTCTTCAAATGGCAAAATATGGTAGGAATGTAACATGCAAATTTATCACCACGATGATTCACCAGTGTAGCATAATGACACAGTACACCAATAGGTCTACCATGACTAGTCTGAAATGTACTATAATTTTAAACGTTCAGATCTTTGACAGAATTGTGACTATTCTGTAAATAGCCTTCCTGTGATTCATTTCTTATTCGCATTCAGCAAAAAATGGGATACAGCTTGACAGTCTTCCTCTACTTTTGTAGCTCCCAGGAACACACAATCTTCCTCTTACAGTTTAGTCAGCGTATCTCGTACGGGTATTCCAGCAAAGCAATGGCATTGGTTTTCTTTACAGTGCAATCCTAAACATGTCTTCTCAGAAGAAAAACCTGCTGACTTAGAGATTAGCTTCCTAATATGTGTACCTAGGACTGTAGTTTAAATCTTTAGAAGCTGAAGTAGAGGCTTCCTTTGTGAATAACATGCTACAGCAGCTCTTCACAATGTTTACTTCTGAGATAAAGTAAACCTCCACCTAGCAAATCACATACAGAATTGATTTCACCTGCTATAACTCTATCTGCTGTGAAAGAAGGATGGGAACCAGGTATTTACAGCAGTTGGAGCACTGGATTAGAGCAATGTTAGCTACTGCTTTGCCCACTAAAATAAAAGAAAGCAGCTAGGGTTGCCAGTGAGAGACCAGAGCAGGGGACATCCTGCCTCTCTAGGAATCTCTGGATATTCTACAGTAATGATAGTGTTTCCAGTGATTCCTAGAGAGGGGGGGAATGTCCCTTCTGGATTTTCCCCCAGAAGTGACATCACATGATCAGGTCAATGGCCATTTAATTTTTTTCCCCCTGCTACTGCTCAGAGTGGTGGATTGCCAGTCCTGCAATCTGAAGCAGAGTTACACCCTTCTAACCCCACTTAGTTCAATGGATTTAGAATGGTGTAACTCTGCCTAGGACTGTTCTAAACAGTTTATATACAGAACCCTTCCTTTAAAGCAGTCAAAATAGGTAGTATACACACAAATCCCTCTACTGGCCTACTTGCTCCAATCTACCACCTGTCTACAAATACCTCTACTTTATAGAAACAGCAAAGTTCGTGTGCACTTCCCCCCCTTTAGAGGCTCTAAAGTCAATTCAGCATCATGCATTTTCCTTCAGAAACAAGGATGGGGGTGGGGAATTACAACTCCCAAGAAATTTAAGATTCTCTTCCCCCTTCCCTTGATTTTGTTTGTGTGGGTTTATTGTTGTACATTATGGAGGCATTTCTGTGATAAACACTAATTGCGATAACAGGATGTAAACCTCTGCTTAAATGCTTCCTGAAACAAAAACAAAACCACAGATGCTGCAAAATCTCATTTTCAAATAAACAGAGCTTATTATATGTTTGTACTTACCCAGTTGAGGGGTTCATGATGCAGCCTCCTTTGTCAGTAGATGCCTTGCAGTTGCAACCCCTTTCCAGTGTATCATGGTTCATTCCAAAATTGTGGCCCAGCTCATGAGCCAGAGTTACTGCTGCTCCCAAGGGGGTGTCTGAATGATCCTCAAAGATAAACACAGTCAGAGAGAAGGTAAAGCTCACTATACAAATGACAGACCACTATAGCTTTATACAATGATATGTGAGCAAGCTCATTAGAGTCTAATTGTTACAGATGTCATATACAGATGTCATATACAGTAAAAAACCCAAACCCTGCCTCCTGTCTGCCTGAATACATGCCTTCACTTATGCTTGATGCATACATGCCAACAGTCACATGAGATAATCTCTGAAATATTGTCTTACAAGCAGGAGACTTGCAGAGGGATCTCGCTTCCCTCTCCCCCACTACTTCCTCTTTTCCTTCCCTGAAAGCCCCCATAGCCTCTTCCCTTTTCCTGCTTCTTCCTCTCTTTCCCAGCCATCAGCCAACCTATCTTTATCTGCCTTCTCTCTTCATCTTTCAATCCTTCCCTCTCCCTGCTAGCCTTCCCTGGGAAAACTGTGTGGCTGGGTTGGCCACCCACCGGGCTCGGTGAGGCCTAGCTGTGTAGTGTATAGGGCTGCCAAGTCTGGGTTGGGAAATACCTGGAGACTTTGGGGGTGGAGCCAGGAGAGGGCGGGGTTTGGGGAGGGAAGGGAAGGGGCCTCAGCATAGTACAATGCCATAGAGTCTACCTTTCAAAGCAGCCATTTTCTCCAGGGGAGCTTACCTCTGTCAGCTGGAGATCCCCAGGCCCCACCTGGAGGCTGGCAACCCTAGTAGTGTAGGCTGCTGGGCCGGGCCAAGTTGCACAGTGGGGGACCTACAAGGACTTGCAGGAGACCATCTCATTTCTCTCTGAATTTCCCCTTTCCCACACTACTTCCTCTTTTCTTCCTCCTGGCAGCCTCCCTCTCCTCACCTTTCCCTGATTCCCTTTCTCCCTCTCATCCACCTACATTTTAGCTACCCCTCCCATCTTCAGCTATATTTATTATTTATTTACTTCATCTATAACCCATGTTTTTCCACGATGGGAACCCAAGGTAGCTTCCATCATTCTCATATCCTCCATTTTATCCTCACAATCCTGTGAGGTAGGTTTCTTGTGTATGTGTGTGTGAGTGAGACTTGCCCAACACCCAGGTAGTGGCAATTTGAACCTGGGTCTTCTGATATTATAACCACTACACCACTGGCTTTCCTATGATGGCTGATAATGAATAGTAGCAAGCACTTGGGCTTGGCTGTCATCAAATGGCAGGTGGTAGCAAATAGACCAGTGGTTGCTGGCCCTGGTAAGTCCTTCCTCAGAGGCAAAAAACCCCAAACCCTGCCTCTCCTTCTACTTTTAAATGACAGAACCTAAGGCTTGAACACTGTCAACACTTTTGTGGCTGCTGAGCAACAGCCACTGAGGAAAATTTGTTTCTTAAAGCTACAAGTCCTGTTTCTATTATTTTGTTTTTAGCCTCTCCCCTTTTAAAAGATTTCAGATTTTTCTGCAAACCTGGGGCTTTTCTCCATCTTATCTGTCTACAGCTCCAATCTCTGGATTCTACAAAAGTAGAGCATTAGATATACTAATGAGAAAAACTGTTTACATACAAATGGCTCATCATATCATTATATTTATTTATTAATTAATTTTTAAAAAAATCCTTCCCCAATGGAGCTCAGGGTGACTCACAACATGACAATACAGTAACAATAATAAAACCATCGTTCTAATAAAAGCCAATCACATTTATTTAAAATCCAATACATTTAACACACAGCTGTTGGCATAAAAATCCCTGTTGTTAGTAGAGTCTACCAGAATTACTGGAATGCCTGGTGGAATAACTCTGTCTTACATGCCCTGTGGAATGCAGACCCTGCACGGCATGAGACTCCTCAGACAAGGCATTCCACCAGATCAGGTGTTGTGACCTGCCCTGAGCCTGCTGCAGGGGAGGGTGGAATATAAAATAAAGATGAGTGGCAACCCAAGAAAAACAGAATTGTATTTATCAGTGGAACTTTGTGAGCAAAAATTCTACTTCGTGAGCTACTAGCATTGAAGTGTGACCAAGACTACAATTGACTAGCGTGTAAACCTAGCCTACCTTAGAAGGTTGTTGTGAAGATAAGACAGAGGATGAGAAAACAATAGACAGCACTCTGCGCAACAATTTTCTTTGCAAGCAAAAGAGTTGCACTGTACTAAATGATTCACGAAGTTACTTGGATAAATTATTAGGGACTGTGGTCTATACTACTGTGTATAGCTTGCTGAAACTAGGATCCTGCCATGTAATTTTTGCATCACTTAATTTGTCATGTTAACACTTATGCCTTCCGTAAGCTTATCTCGCCACCTGGATCCATGCCATGGCAACTTTGAGGGTAGACTATTACAACGCATTCTATGTAGGTCTCCCCTCATAATCTACTTGGAGACTCCACTTGGTGCTAAATGCAGCATTTCAGGTATTCTGGGTGCTAGCAGGAATATGCATATCACTCCCAGGCTACATTCACTTCATTGATTGCTTATGAGTTACTGGGCTCAGTTTAAGGTACTAGCTATCACATGGGTTGGGTCCCTCATCTGCAGGACCATCTCTCCTTCCATGATCTGCTACAGCAGTTTCACTCATCCACGCAGGGCCTTCTGAAGATGCCTCTCTGTAAATGGGCAAAATTGACCACTGCCCATACCCGAACATTTCCTGGTATGCCCCCCTCCATCCTGGCTTTCCATAAACTATGCATAATGGAACTATTCAGGAGGGCACTTTTTAATAAAGGAAATAGGGCTGCATCATAACAGATTGGAAAATGCTCTGTATTTCTGCTGATGTCGTACCACATTCTGAATTGTTTATGGCATGTCGTGTTTAATAATTATGTTTTGTTCAGATGACAGCTTCCTTCCAACTTCCTGCATTTCCTAGTCCTATCAGGTTTTTTTATTATACATTTAATCAGATTCATTGCATAGCTTTACACTCCATAATCCACTTTGAGTTTCAGTGAGAAAGGTGGATTAAAAATGAAATAAAAGCTATATAAATAAAAGGCTTGGTCTGTCTGTGGCAGGCATAACTCCTCAGAGAATAAAGCTGGGCATCTCAAAACGAGCCACTGGCTTGGGTGTGATCATGTCAGTTGCAGTGCCAAACACAAAGGGAATCAGAACATCCTGGATTGTGCCATTCCTAGACACCCCTCCCCCCCTGCTTTTTGCATTAGAAGCTAAGGGTAATTGTTTCAGGCAGAACTCCTCTAAAACTAAAGCTAGGAGTCTCAAAATTAACTTCAAGATGGTGGTGGGACTTGCTGGACCAAAAATGAAGGGAATTGGACCATGCTGGCACAGATTAGCTCTGTAACATCCATCTGTTAGGTTTATTCCCAAGAAGTCAGGAAAGTGCCAGCAACACCAGCAGGGAGGGTAGAAAAATAACTTTTCTTCCTGGCTTGTAAAAGCGAGTCAGGGGCCATCTCAGAAAATGAGATGGTTGAGTAGAAAAAAAGAAAATGTGTTTTCTTTAACCCCCCCCCCCCCTCCACTTCTTGTTTGCAATGTATCTGGCCCACCACTTAGGGTTGCCAGCTCCTGAGTGGGAAATACCTGAAAATTTGGGGAGCAGAGCATTGCCTAAAATTTCTGAGCATTGCCTAAAATGAAGGTACTTGTTGTGTGAAGGGCGAATAGCAATGAGTAAATAAGCTTCTTTAAGGTTCAGGGCAGGAAACCTGAAGCTAGGAGTGAGAAACTCAACTACAGATGAAAAGGAAACCATTCTTAACTTAGAAACCTTCAGAAATGTGTTAGTCTTCTCAAATTGAGAATTGGCCTACGGCCTGTGTCTTTTCTATTAACAAGGAAAAACCTGGAGTAGAAACCCATAGACTGCAGGGCCAAGGAAACCCTCTCAACTGCACCTTTTTGTAAGAGCTCCTTCAGTTGAAATCAGAGCTCAGGATATGGGTTATCCACTGCCACTGATGCAGGGAGACACAGAGGAAAAGAGGTGAACTCAAGAAAGCAACCGTGACAAACAGCAGACAACACCCAAACGTCAGAACAAATAGAATACTAAACTCCATAAAAGCAAGCTAACCTATCTCTGAAAAGGGGACTATATGAAGACATCTGAAGGGATAGTCAGAATTTTGGTAACTGCTGACTAGGGTTGCCAAGTCCCCTTGGGGTGTGTGGAAACCCCCACTCGATTGGTCCGCTCCCCGCTGGCCTGGATTGGGTCGCCAGGGGAAACCCCATCCCCAAATTGCTGGGCTGCGGAGACCTGCCTGGTGTGATGACGTCACTTCTGCCAGAAGACTCCTGACAAGGACCAGGACTCCCCCCGCTAAAAAGTGAGTTACACTTGGCAACCCTGTTGCTGACTCTGCTCCCAATGAGAAGGTTACTGGCTTGCAGACCTGGGTCTCAGAGCACTCTTTCTCCTTTGGAAGAAGAATGGCTGATACTGACACGGAGGATAGTGGTAGGGTGGTTTGTTGCTGCTGGTGCCTCTGGCCCTTAGAGAAAGGGGTAGCAAACCCATGATGTCTTGGTGTGAAGTGTTGCCTTGTGGCAGAAGGTGAAGAAAAAACACTAAGGGAATTGGCAGTTCTTTTTTTATTGTAGACAGGAATTCATCTGTGGTGTGTGAGAAAAGGCAGGATCCCTTGAAGAGAAATAGGGGTTGGGTCCCCAACCCTTTTGTTTGGAGACAGTTCTGACATGCTCCCTAAGCCACAGTCCCTTCCTCTTCAGGGTCCACATCAGGTGGTATGTGTGAGGTTCTTGCTACTGGGGAAATGGCTTTTCCTTTTAAACACTCTCTGTATATATAAACTGTATATATAAAATGTAGTTTTCTGCTGCCACCAGGAATTAAACATTCCAAATCTCTCTCTTTCGGTAGTATGACCTAGGGTCTGGGTACTTCAGAGGACTATGTGGCCTGAGGAAGTACTGTACTCAGGGGTCCTTTCGTAGAAAAAGAGGTGCAGGAGTTCATTAGCATAACTCATTAGCATATGCCACGTCCCCTGACATCACCAGAAGTGTGTCAGAAAGGGAATGTCAAGTTTCAGCCCCATTATTTCCTATGGGCCATTGAAATCAATGGCAAAAACTCATAGGGTATATGAGGGGCTGGAGGAAAGGGGGTTTGAGGGAGAGGCTCCAAACTTGCAGGGTAGCTGCTGGGGCCTCTCCTTGAAATACCCACTAAGTTTCAAGAAGATTGGACCACGGGGTCCAATTCTATGGGCCTCCAAACAGATTGTCCCATCCCCTCCATTGTTCTCTATGGAGGGAAAAAATGTTAACTTTTTTCCTACCATAGAGAACAATGGAGGGAATGGGGGCAACCTGTTTGGGGGCCTGTAGAATTGGACCCCCTGGTCTAATCTTCTTGAAACTTGGTGGGCATTTCGAGGAGAGGCCCCAGCAGCTACCCTGCAAGTTTGGAGCCTCTCCCTCAAACCCCCTCCCCTCCAGTGGCTTTTAAAGTTGCCGCTGAATTTCAGCGGCAATTCAGCGGCGAGCTGAATCAGATTAGAGAATCTGATTCAGCCTGTGGCTGCCCTACTGGCCAGTCCTGAGCTGGCAGAGCTTCACTTTGCCTCGCTCTGGCCCCAACGGACCTCTGCCTCTATAATGCTGAACAGACTAATAGGTCTATAATCAGCTGGATCGTCCATCCTCCCTTTTTAATAGAATGGTATAATGATTGCCTGCCTCCAGTCCTCTGGAATACATCCTGTAGAATCAATATGTGAAAAAAGCATGGTGGGGTGGTGCCCACCACTCAATGTTATTAGTTAGGAACTCAGACGAGGTATTATCAATACCAGGTGCTTTTCCTTTCTTCAATTGATTTATAAGAACCAAAATATGATGGTTTGACCAGCTGTACCTATAAGACAAAGGCTGGAGAAATTTACATGACCATCTTTAGAGTGGCTCTGATTTGGGTAAGAGTTTGTGGGTCCATTCAAAATATGAAGGTTTGACCGACCATACCTACAAGACAAAGTCTGGAGAAATTTACTTTACCATCTTTAGAGTGTGCTGATAGTGGGTAAGAGTTTGTTCATCACCTGCAATTACTATGGAGTCTTTGTATTTGTCATAGAGGAACTAGTCATTAGGACCAATTCTTGCATAAAGATCCCCACCTATTAAAACCTTCTCCACATGACTGTCTAAGAAAAGATCTTGTAACTATTGTTTCAAAACGCAATTCAGAAACTAGCTTTGCTAACCTCAAAGACTGGAATTGAATTGCTTGAATCAGCCACTGTAAATTGATCAAAGACAGTAGATGGGACTTTCAAAACCTTCCCACTGATAATAGACCAAGCAGCTCCGTTAAACCTACTGTCACCAGGGGTCATTTGGGGCCGGAGCCAGCCCAGGAGTGGGCACTAGGGCAGCCATGGGCTGAATCAGAGGTCCAAACCCTCTCTCCTCCAGCCCCTCATATACCCTATGAGTTTTTGCTATTGACTTCAATGGCCCATAGGGTATAATGGGGCTGAAACTGACATTTGGCCGGCCAGCTGGGGAAGGGGAGGGGAGGCTTTTGAAGATGCCCCCCCTTGCTTCCCTTTCTGACACACTTCTGGTGATGTCAGGGGTGTGTGGCATATGCTGATGAGTTATGCTAATAGGTATGCTAATGAGCTCCTGCACCTCTTTTTCTACAAAATGACCCTTGACTGTCACTGATGAGTGCCTCTGCTGCAGCAAAATACCAACGACCAGGGGTCCGTTGGAGCGGGAGTGCACAGGAGTGCAGCTTCGGGAGTGAGGAGCTCAGGGGGTGGGCACATGACCAAGCCCCACCCCCTCCTCGGCTTCCCCAAGCAGTGCAGAGGCACAGCGCCCTGGGGAAAGCCCTGCTAGGGTCTTTATTGTTTTTGATGTTTTGTTTTAATATTGATAATTTTATCATTGTTCCTTTTATGACTGTGTGCTGCTTTTCCAGAGACTTGCTCAAGGTGGCATATAAATTTTCTAAGTATACCATTTTTTATCTGGGCCCATGGCACATAAGTACTGGAGAAATTTCACCAACCCTTCAGCAGCTTCCACCTTATCAGTTTGGTGTAGTGGTCAGGAGTTGGACTCTAATCTGGGAGAACCGGATTTGATTCCCCACTCCTCCACATGCAGCTGCTGGTGTGACCTTGGGCCAGTCACAAGTTCTCTCAGAGCTGTTCTCTCATGAGCAGTTCTCAAAAGACCTCTCTCAGCCCCACCTACCTCACAGTGTGTCTTGTTGTGGGGAGGGGAAGGGGAAGGGAAAGGGATGGTGCCCATGTCCTGGGTATCTCAAGTCTACTTGAAACCTGGTGGTTTCAAGGGAGCAGGAAGAGAATGAGGGTGTGTTCTTTATGCTTATTTTTATTGCACAAAGTATTGGATGGGGAAGGGAAGGGAGGAAGAGCAGGTCAGTTTCACTCACCTGTGGAGTGGAGCCTGAGGGATGGGTGTTGCCTTCTGACACACTTCTGGTATGTTAGGAGGGGTGGCATATGCAAATGAGTTATGCAAATGAGTTATGCTAATGAGCTCCTGCACCTCTTTTTCTATGAAATGACCCCTGCCAACAACCATCAAATACTGAGCATCTGTCCGAAAAGGTGGCTGTAGATTCAGGCTGGCCTGAAGAAGAATTAGAAACAAATCTTCTTTTGAAAACCTACCTGAACAAATTATGCTGCACCAACTTAAAGAAATTCTAATTTTATCTAGGGTTGTGCTAAAAATTCAGTCATGAAAAATGTTATAGAAAAGGCAGCTTGGACGATGTCAAAAAGTATCTTCCTGGACAAAAACCTATACTTTTTTCTACTTTTTTCATAGCTGTTTACAGCCACTTTGTCCCCCCTGTCTTTTGCTATGCCAGTGCCCTCATTGTGAGATCACTGCTAATCAGAGATTGCATCACAAGCGAGATAATGTCATGTATTATGGATTTGGCTGCTGTGATAAAATGTGTATAAGATAGGTAGATAATGTCATAAAGGTTGTAATTATGTACATAGTTACTGAAAGGTGGCTAAAATGTAAGAATGTTGGCTGGGGGGGGGGGTACAGTGTGTATAAAGTGAAGTGATTTTGAGTGATAGAAGGAGAGACCGAAAGAACCACTGAGAGCTGGGTGTGAAATATTATGATTGGATGAGAGGATGTTGTTGAGGGGGGAGATACTTAAACTGGGAAAAAGTTAAGAAAGAATGACAGTTCAGACAGAGCTAGACCAGGCAGAAGAAGAGTAGGTTTTTATACCCTGCTTTTCTCTACCTTAAGGAGTCTCAAAGTTATCACCTTCCTTTCCTCCCCGCACAACAGGCACCCTGTGAGGTAGATGGGGCTGAGAGAGTGGAAAGAACTGTAACTGGCCCAAGGTCATCCAGCAGGTTTCATGTGTAGGAATGGGGAATTAAACCCACTTCTCCAGTTTGAAGTCCACCACTCTTAACCACTACACCACACTGGTAAGATAGGGTTGTTATAAAGCAATATAGTTAGGGAATGAAGACATTCCTGATAGTATTAGGCCAGGCTAGTTTTATTGTGCATGTTGAACACTATACAATTCTTAAAATAAAGTTTGGGCATTCATTTCATTTTATAAATTTCATATCCTCAGCAGTTCTTCTGTGTCCTCAGTGGTTCAGGGATAGCTGGCCTTAGTTACCATATGGGAATTTAACTAAACCTGGATCCAGTGTGATCCTGCTGACAGCGTAGTTTGTGGGAATTAAGAGAGGCAGAGAAACAGGCAGCACTTCACTGAGGGAGTGTCACAGGCAGCTGGGTAGAAGGACCGTTCTCTCTTGTTGTCAAGACAACTGGATGATCTCATGCTGTGCTGCAATATCCTTGCATTGTTGTGTCAATTGGACAACATTCCCATCTTCCTAATCTTCACTGTGAGGGCATTGTCCCCTGCAGCACAGCATAAGGCACCCAGTTGTCTTGGAAACATGAGAAGGCCCTTCTCCACAGTGAAATAAGCAATATTTTGCCTCTGTTTACTGCCAAATCCTCATTTAGCATAAATTAGTAGTATTGACTTAACAGTAACTCCAAGGTTAATCCTTTCTCTGCCTGTGTTTGCAAGCCTACTTTACAGATTAACCACTAAGGCCCCCATTTTTGTAGGACCTGTGTTTCAGACATACCCAAATTTAATCTGTTAAAACAAAAGCATCGTGCTTTGAAAATTTTCCAGAACGCACAATACTGAACACAAAATCTGTAATGTCTGAAGTGATTCACCTCTATTGTTCCCAGCTCTGAATTACAAACATATGTAAACAACAGTAGCTATAATTAATCCTGACTCCACAGATGCAGTCAAAGAAAAGAAACAGTAAGGAAACTATGATGTAATGAATATCAAATCTGAAAGCAGTTAACACAAATAAAGGAGAGAATTTGCAATCCATAACAGTGCTGTTTGAAAGTAAGTGATTTTAAGGCTCTCTTTAAATCATGAATATTTTAAAGAGGCATCTGAGCCATTTAACCACATTCCATGCTTCCAGTCACTTTTATTATTTTCATTCAATGTAGCCCCCAAATGAATAAAAGCATGAATACTTGCACAGCTGGACTAGAACAATGGGTGATTTGGCTTTCAAAGGCCAGCACTCTTAACTTGTATCAAGTTAGAATATTTGGATCACTCTGAACACTGTCTTATTGGGTATCTAGAGTGATTTTTTAAAGGCCAGGAATGTAATGTCACAGTGAAAGAGACTGTCTGAACAAACAAACATTTCAAATTGCTGATTAGAAAACTGTATGGTGGAAAAACAACGAACAGATTTCTGTGTTTACAGTTTATTCTTCCTTTGGTTTTTAAACATTTTCCCATTAGACAAATTTTTAACAGGAGGTTTCACAACCACCAAACAGGATACCATCTACTGCCTCGAAGAATAGAGACTACTGAACACAACACTGGAATAGTTTCATGATGATACATGTTTCTTGAACTTGGCATTCAAGGCAGCCTTCAACAGTAAAACTAGATAGTGTCATTGGTAAATTTGACATTTGTTTGACTGTGCAAAATCCTGGTGGGTGGCTGTCCTGCAGGGCTACCTGTCCTGGAGCCCCATCCATATGGGAAACCCGCAAGGTGGAACATGTGTACAGCAACATGGAGCTTTGCCATATGCTAGCCTAGGCACAAAGCGGACAGTGAGGAGGAGCATGGTGGGACCTGCCAGTCTGGGTACATGCATGGCCAGTAAGAAGCATGGACATGGTGGTTTCTGGCTTCTCCCTTGTGGCCTGGGTGTAGTAAAACCAGGAAAGAGGAGCACAGGGACAGCAATGGCCTGCTTCACCGTTTGCTAGCTCAGGCAAGGGGAAACTGGCAAAGAAGAGCCAGCCCTTCAGCCTTTTCTTTGGCCCGCCATCAGGTGAGGGGGTCATAGAATCAGAAATTTGTAAAGGACCTCCAGGGTCATCTAGTCCAACCCCCTGCATAATGCAGCAAATTCACAAATATCTCCCCCTCCACACCCATAGTGACCACTGTTCCATGCTCAGAAGATGACAAAAAACCTCCAGGATCTCCAGCCAAACTGGCCTGGAGAAAAATTGCTTCCTGACCCCAAAGTGGCAATCAGCATTTCCCTGGGCATGTAAGAAAGGGCTGCAAGAACTAAGCACTGATGCAACCCTTCCTGCCCTCCTTCTCATGATCTGCTTAGGTTCACAGAATCAGCATTGCTGTCATGTGGCCATCTAGCCTCTGTCTGAAAACCTCTAAAGAAGGAGAGCGCACCACCTCCTGAGGAAGCCTGTTCCACTGAAGAACTGCTCTGTCAGGACGTTCTTCCTAATGTTTAGCCAAAATCTCTTCTGATTTAATTTCAACCCGTTGGTTCTGGTCCGACCTTCTGGGCCAACAGAAAACAACTCCGTACCATCCTCTATATGACAGCCCTTCAAGTCCTTGAAGATGGTTATCATATCACCACTCAGTCGTCTCTTCTCCAAGCTAAACATACCCAGCTTCTTCAACCTTTCCTCATAGGACTTGGTCTCCAGACCCCTCACTATCTTCACTGCCCTCCTCTGGACACATTCCAGTTGTCTATATCTTTTTTCAGTTGTGGTGCCCTAAACTGAACACAATACTCTAGGTGAGGTCTAACCAGAGCAGAGTAAAGTGGTACCATCACGTCATGTGATCTGGACACTATACTTCTGTTGATACAGCCCAAAATCGCAGTAGAAGGGATGGGAGCCTTTTCTGGGCCTCGCAATCTACCTCTTGACAGTTCGTAATCCAGCTTGACTGAAGGATGGCATTTCACACACAGCATTTTTCATCTACTGAACACCATCACCGAAAGATAGGCCCTTTTCACATTACTATTCTAAACTGGATATTATTCGTTGTTGGCCCGATTTCGAGTAGTGATACAGGGATGTGGGTTTCATACAGCAGATTTCCTTCCATTAATGAGCCATCTCTGAAGCACAATGGTCATTTCAAGCAGTGCCTCTTCCCCCCACCCATCTTTTTTTTGCCACATGATCTTCCTCGGATTTAAAAAAAAAAATCTAAGGTGAACACTACAGCACTAAACCACCATAGCATTTCAATGCTATAGTGGCACCGTTAGATGCATTGACTCAATGGAGTCAATGGAGTCAAAGCACCTCAATGGTGCCACTATAGTACTAAAGTACTTTAGCAGTTTAGCACTACAGCACTCACATTAGAACATTTTTTAAAAGTTCAAGGAAGAGCGCACGGCGAAAAAGAACGAGGGGAAAGCAGCATTGTAGGAAGTGCTATGGACATTTTAAACAGCACACCACAGTGATTCAGAAGAGCAATGAAGGGGTTGAAAATGGGAAAAAAGCAGTTTCTGGCAAAAGTGGCTCAACCATGCTTTGCTAACCTGACTCAAGTGAGTTTATATGAACAGGTATGCACAAGAAATTCCTTTAGCAGCGACTAACTAAAATGGGTCTGTCTGAAATTACAGAAAAAATTCATTAACAACGTTACTAAAATGGAATACAAAGGCAGTTTGAAAAGGGCACACACATTTATAGAGCAACTTGTGAAATGCAGCATGTTTGTTTTGCCATGAGCATATAGGTCAGAAAGTCAACAAACAGGAATATCTGGATTTAAACCAATTTATGATTGAATTTAAACTTTTTTTTAACTGTTAAGTGCTCTCTATTTCTCTGAATGGTGAGAGATCTAATAACAGCACTACAGGGTTTCGTTTCCTTTTGAATGAGAAAGTAATAGAGTTACATGGTGCCTTTTGCAAAGGTTCCTCCCCCAATACACAAACTGAGCATGGAGGAACAAAGAAGAATAGAGACAGGCAACAACAGTGTGTAAAGCAATACCAGTTTCACCAAAATCAAATCGTTTTCTTGTAGAGGCCCCCTGAGGGTGCTTCTTTCAGCCAACCGAAAACATTAATGTCAAAACAGACAACATAGTAGATGATTCATAATAATATTTCCCCAACATTTTAAAAGGGCAATTGCAGCCATTTAGGATCTTGATATTCATGTGGTTTGTCATGCAGGAAGACTCTGCCACCCATACATGGTTTCACTGATCAAAATCACTCCCACCATTTTAAGTGTCATGGATCAGCTGGGCACAGTTTACTCTGAAGGGGCAGAGGATTCTTCAGGAGAGGAAGAGGCATGTGAAGAAGGTCCCAGCCCACAGCCACCTATGAACAGCCTGCTAGAGGAAGCGACTTCTACAATTCGCAGCCTGACAGCAGTATCCCAGCTGTACAGACCCATGGCTCAGTATCAGGGAGCATTCCGCCATCCACCTCACCTTCCCCATCTCCAGAACTGCTGGTGCGCAGATGAAAGAGGGTTAGACATGAGGTATTGGAAAGACGGCGATTAGCAGCCCAGTGACATCTGGATTCAGACAGTGAGGATGGGGGCGTATACACCTGCATGATGCAATCCAACTGCAAGACGAGCGTCTCTGTGACAAAGAAAGGGGGAGATTGGCTATGGAAGTAATGTGTCGTTTTATTCCCAACCTTGCCGCCACTGACCCTGCCCCTTACTCGTAACTCTGGACCTTTGGACCATGTTTTGACTCTGCTTTCTGGATTTGCCCACAAAACTGTTGCTGCTGCCAAATTACCTACACAGTGTTTGACCTGGGAGCTAGACTCTGACCACACTGTGCCAGTTGGGCCCATGCCTCAGCTCAGTTCAGCTGACCTGCCCTGCACCTAGAATGTTCCAGGACATTAAAGGGGAAAGGATGGGAAATGACAGGGTGCCTGTCTTTTCCCCTTTGTATCTATACTCTCTAATAGCCAAACCTACCTTTTCTGCAGATACTTAAATCCACAGGTGTAAAGTAAGGAGCCTGGTGTATAGTAAGGAGATTTTTTTTTGCAAACTTGGGGGACCCCGCACTGTAGAAGTTGCTGCTAACAATCACTGAGATGATCCAATTGCAAATCTCTTGGCATCTTGTCTGTTCTTAATCTCAGATCTTAATTTCCCTTGTTTTCTGTTTTGTAACTTCAAGAACAGCGGTCTCTAGTGCCACCAACACACACACACACGCACGCACACACATTTCAGAATCATGAGTTCAGTTCCCTGGCTGGGAGTCATGTCCTGGCCCAGACTTAATTGGCTTTTAGAGAAGCATCTTCAAGGCATTAGTGCTTATTGAAAAACATCTTCAGCCATTAGCTAAATAAAATACTACAGGGAAAATCCATTACCTTATTTGACACTATGCTATAGTACTGTCACAATGCCATTGGGTTTGCTTGTTTCAATATTGCAAAACTACTGCAGTATTGACACCACAAAATGTTTTGCAGCAATGCACTCACACATCTGTTAGTGAGCTTTGTTGGCTAGTTTGTTCAGCTCATCTTACATCTAGACTGTCATTCTCATAGGAATCTACAGAACTAAACTGGTTTAAATCCAAGAACTCTGGCTTAATTAAATTTGTGAATTTCAACCAAAATGCTATATCATCCTTTTGGCCTAACTGTATTAAACTCCTAAATTGAATATAACACCTGTGCAATTAGGGCAATACATGATAGTCACTGTACACAGAGAGTTTTATTAGGCATTTTATTCACTAAGCACAAACCTTTTACTTCAGTATGAGAGTACAGAACTATTTTTTGGTTCTCTTCTTCCTAATTCATGAGTCAAATGCAGGTTTACTTAAAGAAACAGGAGAGTGCTAAGAATTTTGATAAGAGATTCTGCTCACAGAGGAACACTGAATGATAACAAATCAGGGTTTTATTTATGTATTTAGGAGATTTTTATGTTCCTCTCCAGAGTCCTTGTTTTAATTCTTTTTTCTATTTACTGTCCACTTTTATCTCAAAGCAGGGCTTTTTTTGTAGAAAAAGCCCAGCTGGAACTCATTAGCATAATAGGCCACACCCCTGACAGTGCAGCTCCCTCCAAGGACTGGCTTCCCCAGGTGCCTCGTGGCTTGTGAGGCACCTAGGGAACCTGGGGGGGAGGGGAGGCTGTAGGCGTGGCCAACTCAGAAGCCAGCTGGAACTCCGTTCCTGTGCGTTCTTGCCCAAAAATAGCCCTGTCTCAAAGTATTATCAAGTGAAGCTTCCATCAAGCTTTAGTCTTTTAAAAATTATGGCTACAATCCATCACACAGATTTGGTTTTAAGCACATAAATCTGGGCCCGATTATGGTCTATTCTGGTGTATTTATACTTCCTACACAAAAGCCTATTCATTTTTCCAACTGAATGGCAATATATGATACTTTTTCTGAAAAGTTCCAGAAGTTACTAACAGATTTCTTAACTGGGTTTTCCCCTTCCTGCTTCTTCCTGCAGTGTATACCTGATACCAGATTTTCAGAGAAAAATGTGTACAAGCTGATTTCTGTAATGTAATCCCCAAGTATATTTATTTATATATTCAATTCATGAATTGCCGAACCCCACAAATGGGCTCTGAGTGATTTACAGCCTTAAAACAGAAAATACAACCAACATAATAAAATTATCCCCATATACTATTAAAACAACCAGTACAGATGGTGATCAACCCCTTTTTGCTGGCTGTATAAGGACCTGAATGATCGCAGACTTTACTAGAATGCCCAATGGAAACAATATCCATTCCTTATCACAATTCATCACAATTCTGAAGGGAAACATAATAGCTATGATGAAAATCCTGTCAATCAATTTCCAGTATCTTTTGCAGACTTGCTGAGCTTTAAATTACATTTACAAAGTTGCCAGTGTATTTTTAAAATATTTGTCACAAGGCACAGAGTGGTATAGGTGGGTAAGTATTTGAATCAGTTTGGTGTAGTGGTTAAGAGCGATGGATTCTAATCTGGAGACCCAGGTTCGATTCCTTCACATGAAGCCAGCTGGGCGACCTTGGGCCAGTCACAGTTCTTTCAGAGCTCTCTCAGCCCCTAGCTCACTGCTGGCATAACACTAAGAGCTAGAACTTGTGGCTGCCGATAATCTTTGGATCTCCTGACTATTCTACACACAATGCCATAAGATAATTTAATTTTGTGTCAGCATTGTTAAATTTCACTCAGAATCCAAAGAAGCAATACAACCATACAAAACAATGTGTGATTATACTGTTTTCGTTAGAAGTGGCAACTTCTAATACCAGCTATAATAGTGTATGTATTAATCCTTAGTATGAAAGGCAACAAAAACAGGAACGTTAATAACTTCTATAGAAATATGCAGCAAATAAAAATATTTTGTTACAGTTACTACCACATGTTGTGATTTGTCACCTGGAATTATAAATAAAAACCCATTAGCAATCATTTGAAAAACAATCAATTAGGAAAGGGGCTTATAATTATTATATCTGTCTGGTTCACAGCAAATGTACTGCATCCCACAAGAAATGTTTGAGAGGACTTCTGTACCAAATACAAATCTAAATGGCAGATTTATAGGTTTCATACTATGAGGCTGTGTTGCTTCTGGTTTACTACTCTACAGGGAAGGAACATTAAAATATTAAAAAATTACCTTCTAGTTTTAAAACTATGTGGTAGCTTTTCTTTTAAACCCCCCCCCCTGCAAGTTGTCACATTTCCTTCAATTAGATTTTTCATAGTAATCTGAACAAAACAAGTATCTAGTGGTAGATTCAAAAATCTGGTTTGTTTAGGATTGGACAGAGGACTCTCAGAGCAGCTCAAGTTAATCCAAAACGAGTCAGGAAAAAAAGTTTCTACAGCAAAGCCAGAGGTCTCTAAGGTTTCTTGTTATAATGACCACATCACCTAGGAGGGCCTAGAACCCACTCTAAATTGAAATTCTTTCACCTCCCTCCTGATGTAACTTCTTCACTTATTTGGAACAATGGAAAGAATTTGCTTGTCATCCTCAAAACCTCGGGATACACAGATGTCCTTTACAGTGTATTCTAAGCATTCTAGGCTTTCAGTGCATGAACCCAGCTTTATCTGCTGTACATGCCACCTCTAATAAATCTAATAGGTCTTCCTAGGCACATGAGCATTGTGGAAACTGTGCTGGGCACCATCCAAGGTCTCTGTGGATTCTAAGGTCTATAAAACATAAATGAGGAGCTGTCCCATTTCTCCACTAAATTATGCAGTTTGCTAGAAGGGGTAGAGGTGGTCAGAAGGCTACATGCCATGGCACGTTCTTCATGGAGTTATCAAGGGCACCTGAAGTCTAAAAGAAACCCACACAGGTCATGTCCTTCAAGTTTGGGACATAGAACATGTTATTAATACAGGAGATCCAGATTAATTACAAATCAAGATTGGAAGATGGCTCACCATCTCTATCTTCAGAATCTCACAAATCATATACTGAGGTTTTTGAAAAGCCAGTTTATTCAAATTTCATCCATTAATTGTTTAAAAAGCTTTTGATTAACCAACTAAATGCCTTTCTTTGGTGGACAGTCTAATTTAAAGCTTTCTCATAAAATGTACAGCATCTATTGAGTACAGTCAAATCGTATTGCAGTTAGTCACAACAGTATGCTTGAGCCCTATGGATTTCCACTCAGACATAATTTGCTCTGGATTATGCAGATAAAAGATAGTGCTGGAGAACACAGTTTCAGAAGTAGCTGTGTTGGTTTACAATAGAACAGCAAGACTTGAATCCAGTTGCACCTCAGAGACCTACAAGATTTTTGGGATATGAGCTTTCAGGAATCAAGGCTCCCCTTGTCAGTGGCCAGATTCCGGTCCAGCAGCGCTTTAGAGATCAACAGGATTTTCAGGGGATCAGCTTTTGAGAGTTTAGCTCATATCCTGATAACCTTGTTGGTCTCTAATGTGCTGCTGGACTCAAATCTAGCCACTGGAGAACATATGCACAATGTTCATGTACACTCAGTTTTATCTATGGACACTTACTGGTACTTTCATTCTTGATTCTTTGCAAAAGGGAACTAAGGGTACTGTGGGGGAAAAATCAGGAACATTGATTCTGAAAGGCTTAGAATTTGGAGGGCAACTAAAAGAGAATTAGAGAGAGAGAAAACAAAACGCTTTTAAAGAAAATTCTTTCCTGAATCTCCCCCACCCCCCACCAAGGGCACAACTCATCCACACAGGCTGCGGTCACACACACTAAACAATCCACTTTCAATCCACTTTCAATGCACTTTCCAACTGGATTTTGCCAGTTCACACAGTAAAAATCCACTTGGGAAGTGCACTGAAAGTGGATTGAAAGTGGATTATTTAGCGTGTGTGACCGCAGCCACAGAGAATACAAAATGAATCAAAACTATATCCAACATTGTCACGAAACGAGAAAAGTTTAGGAAGTCAGGTGTCCTAAATGTGAAAAAGCATTTTGCATTAGATAAACAAAACAATGTGGTACTAACAAGCACTTACCATAACAATACCCCCAGACTGCTCAGCAGTACACATGCTCATTATGGGTGCCATGCCAATGGTAGTACCTTGGAAATATACTCCACTGATGGAAGAAAAGAACAAACGTTAAAAGAAGGAAAGCAGATTTTGAAGGCAGGTATAGCCCCCACCCCACCCCACCCCACTGGTACGTTACCCCCAAGCTCACCCTTACACTTTATCCCACATAAATTAATGACTGAACGGGGGGAAATAAAACACTACTTATGGAAACAAAGTTACTGAGGGGGCAAAACCCACCCCACACTTGGCTTCTACTGACATGATTCTCATGGAGTTTAATTCATGGCACTGGTTATCACCTACAAGCCCTGCATAGTCTAGGATCCACATGTCTACAGAACTATCCTGATTTGTTGTGCTGTGGCAGCTTCACTCATTTGAGCGAAGGCTTCTGAAGCTACTGCCTTGCAAATGGATACAGTCAACTGCCTCTTTCATCTGAGCATCCTCTGCTGTGGCTCCTGCCTGGGAAGAATGGCCTGCCTAACAAGATCAGGAAGCCTCTCGCTCGTCTTGCATTCCAAATGATCAAGATGGGTAGCCGTGTTAGTCTGTCTGTAACAGTAGAAAACAGCAAGAGTCCAGTAGCACCTTAAAGACTGACAAAATAGGTGGCAGGGTATGTTAGTCTTCTGTTAGTCCTTAAGGTGCTACTGGACTCTTGCTCTTTTCTCTTGCATTCCAAAGAATGTGTAAACACAGAATTGTCTGGGAGGGCATTCTTTTTGCATAAAGGGAACAGGGCTGTAGCTTTAATGCCTGAGAAAATTTTACGAAATTCCCCACTGCACAGTTCAGCGTATGTATGATAGTATTTTTGCGTTATTTTCTGCATTTGCAATTCAGCTTTATTACATTCTTTATTCCATATACTATACTTTTTATTTCATTGTTCTCTAATTCTGTGATTCTGTGATCTTGGGGTTTTTTGCATGGTTTGTTGTATGTATTATACCTTCATTTTCGTGCTCTCTAATTCTGTAATCCATTTTTAATTATTATATCACATCATTACTATTATCCTGCTTTATTGATTTGTTTTTTAAAATGATGTTTTCCACCTTGAGATTCAGTGAAATAGGTGGAAGAAAAATGAAATAAATAAATAAATAATATGACATCATGATGGAGATTACACTAGAATTCGCAACTTTCGTTACGATCTAGAATTACGAATAGGATTTCTTGGACTATGAAATTCTCTCCCAGTGTTCACTTCTTCTCGGTGGGCATACCTCACTAGCTGTGCATTGTCATGTGGTTTACGAGGTAGTAACTTCAGCTTTCGCCAGTCCAGGAACTCATGTAGGCTGGTGAAGGGGTCTTGGGTTATTGTGCACTTATCCATGTCATTCCAGATTTCCACTCCAACCAGAGCTATTCGAATATTTAGTGGCCTGTAGAACTGATAAGAAAGCTAAATCAATATTCTGAACCCTATCCCATGGAAATGTAATACAGAAGTGTAAAGATCTAACACAGGATTATCATATTTTGAAAAGCAAAAAAGAGGGTGTATTTCTCGACTGGCTAAACAAGTGATCGCTATGACAAATCTAATTTTAAATACCCCTACTATTTAAACTGTGATAACTGCTACTAACTAGGAATATTCCTAACCTTCTAATCCAGAAAGAGGACATTTTCATCAGTTTTTTTAAAAAGGGCCCCCAAAAAGACAGACACTCAAAAAAGAGGACATCTGGTAACTCTATCTAATATGACAAGCTCAGACCAGAGCATATTCTCTCCAGTCTTCTCTTATATGCAGCAGGGGAGAAAGATTTCAACCCCATATACTGGGAACAACTGTCCTGCCTTGCATGGAAGTAGGAATAAGGCAAACTAATGTAACATAGATTTTTGATTGTGCAAGGCCTTATTCAAACATTACACACATGAAAGAATTCTTGAGGTCTTGAAGACAGGACAGGCATGTCTGATGTGTGGAAGAGAAGACATGATCTCACTTCTCCAGCATGTATAGGAATATGATCTGGGAGCATATCTTCCAAACCAAGTGATGGTTCTGTTTCCTAAAGATACTGCTAGTATAAATCTATGTATCAAGGTCTGATTCTTGCACAATTAGTCAATGAAAATGGATAGAATTTTTTAAAGCATACACATCAGGCTCCTATAGCTTACTATATTCCACTTCCTTTTAACAACCTAAAGTAGTTGAGGTTTTAGTTTCAAACATATCACAGGATCACTATAGCATTATAACATACTATTGTAATTGCATGCTAGTTCCTCTGAATCCCCAGCTTTCATTAAAAAGCAAGTCTCTAGCTCTTTTCACTACAGAGATAGAAAGTAAAAGGCATACCTCCACAACCCAAAAAGGCAAGTTTTTTTGTTTTAATGAAAGCTGGGAACTCAGAGGAACTGGTACATTGTCCCAATAGATGGCTATAATGCTACAGTGATCTAGCTATTATTTATTTATATCTTTTTAAAAAAATTCAGTGCTTCCTTTCCACCCAAATAGGGCCTCCAAGGTGGCGAACATCAAAATATTAAAATCTTACAACATTGAAACAACTTTTAAAATAAAATATGTATAAAGTAATTCAATTAAAACATATAAACACACATAACACCAAAACCAGTGCAGAGAGCCAATATCAATTCAGGTAGTATGACAAGCAAAACAAAAAAGTCTTCACATGCTGGCAGAAGAAAACAAAAAGAGGGAGCTGGATGAATCTCCCTGCAGAGAGAGTTTCAAAGTTTTGGTGCCATGACCAAGAAGGCCCTGTGTCGAGTTGGTATCCATCTAGCCTCAGATGGCAGGGGCACCAGAAGCAGGGCTTCCAAAGATTACCAATATATTATGAATTTTTTAATGACTGAAAAAACCCTCCAGTGGTATGCTGTGTTGTTGTGGAAAATGGTGGATGCAAGGTATTGAAAAAAAGAAAATGGTGCCAGTGTGGGTGGGACCTTGGATAATGCACACCTTCCCATCCAAACCACCTCTTAACTGGCACTCTTTCCAAAAATATTGGCGAAAATAAGGTTTGAGAAAGAGTGTTCTAAGAGCACAGTGATTAGAATACGATTAAACCACAAGGTAATGAGAATGCTTAAAATAAAAAGTCCTGCAGTTTGGTAGCCAAAGTGGATAAAAACCTCTGTGTGGAAGCAGTCTAAATCACAGGTGTGGAACTCATTTGTTACAAGGGCTGGATCTGACATAAATGTAAGGCCAGGCCATGTTATGCCAGATACAGGAGATATAAACTTTATAAAGGACACAGGCAAACCCAACTAATAATATTATTGTTTACTTAAAATACAAACATGCTTAAAACATTAACACTCTCACAGTATTTTCTTAAATATCTCCTTGGTGCCCACCCTCCCTTCCACCACCCATTACTCATCAGCACTGGGAAAGTATATACGGACATAATGCACAGCCTCTGTCATCTGGCAATAAAGGTAATAACCAGTTTTTTGTGGGCCGGATAAAACCCCTGCACAAGCCAGTTCTGGTACATAGGCCATACATTTGACACCCCTGATCTAAATGAATCTGGGCCATCAACCACGCTCCCTGGTAAAATTATGACTTTTTCACACAAATACCCTCAATGTCATAGTCTCAAAGTGGACTGGCTGCAGGAACGGCAAGAACATACCATTCAAAAAGTAGACGATTTCACTGAGATTGACGCCATATCTATTTTTTCAACTAAAACACTTTACCTTATCAACGTAGTTTGCAATTTCTATCAGCCTCTGCTTCACTTTCTCCACATCCTTGCCCTGTCTCTGAAACTATAAGAGAATTTGAAGTAACAATGAACATTTTTATTGTTTTCATTATTCTCCTGTCATAATCTACCTTTCCCAAGAAGTCAGTCTCCATCTTGTCATTATTATGTTGATTCCAGGGCAGTGTAAAAAACAAACAAATGTGTCAGGCCTATAAATAGCTCACATGCTCTGAACCACTTCCAGATTAAGGGGAATGCCAGTAGTTGACAATCCCAGATTTTCATAATTATAGGAGTTCACAAAGGGAAATTTGGTACAAAGGAGAAGTACATTCTCGGCTATTGGCTGGAAACTGACATGCAGGTCAATTTTTTAATTGGAAACCTTTTCCCATTATAGCTTAATCCCTATAACCAAATACATTGATTTTTACATGAATACTAAGAACTGCCTTTACAGATTTCCAGAGGAGATCATTGAGAGCAAGGCTTAATTTAGTTAGCTTAATGTAAGGCATCTTCAGGGGTTCATAATGTTTGCCAAGAGTCTAGTAACCAGAAATTTAAATCTGGCCACCAGCAAAACTAATGTATTTTTAAAATAACTTTATTTATAAACTTTTTACATAACATACCAAAACAGAACAAAACAAAATTTGCAACTAAATTATGTGGTCAAAGAGTTCCAATTATGACAAGTTTATCAATACATATGACAACCCAGAGACAGAACTAGACCTAAAAGACTCAGAAGTGCAGCAGGCCTTGGTAATAGCGGTTATTTGGGACAAAGTCTTCCTCTGCTAGGTACGAGATCATTGGAAACCAGATTGCTTGAAAGGTACTTAAACTGCTTCCTGTAGTGATTGCTGCATTTTGCGAGGCTATTTTCCCTAGGAGAAAGTGTTCCCAAATTTTATTTTTCCAGGTGGTCAAGGAAGGAGCCGTTTTTTCTTTCCATTTTTGGGCGATAGTAAGTCTAGCAATGGCAAGGAGAGTGTTGATTAATGAGTTTTGAATTTTATTTTCCACAGGTTCGGACCGAAAATCAAGCAGAAGGACTTCCGGTAGATCAGGTAAGAGAACTCCAGTTATGTGTTGTATTTGGTCAATGATTTGTATCCAAAAGTCATGTATTACGGGGCATTGCTACCAGCAGTGCAAAAAGTCACCCACTGAGCCGCACTTTTTCCAGCAGAATTTGTTGCTTGCAGGGTTTATTCTGTTCAGCCTGGCAGGAATCATGTACCAGCGGTTCATCATTTTAAACATCATAAATCTTATTGAGTATATATTTGTGGTGTTGTTGGATGATTTCCGAATGTTCTCTCAATCTTCTTTAATATGGTTATCACAATCCAATTGCCATAGGACAGTGTTTTTGTTCTGTCTTAATAACAGTGTAGAAATCAGAACTCGAGATGAGACCCTTATGGTTGTGCAGAGGGTGGATTAATATCTGTTCAAACTCATTTATTGGTGATTCAAATACCCATAGAAGTTTTAGTTCACGGAGGAGGTGTGTTATCTGGAGGTAGCTGTACCATGGGATTGACCTTTTTATTTTCGCCTCCAATTCAGCTTTGGTCAGTGGGACTCCTTTTTTTGTGATCTCAAATAATTGAGATATCCCTGATTTCTTCCAGTCTATAGGAGTCATTTCATCTGAACTGGGGGGAAACAAGACTTGAGTAAGGAAGGAGGAGGCTTGCGAGCGTGGGGGCAATAAGATTTTTCTGTAATAGTCCCAAACTGTCAGTGCTGCCTGTAGGTGTTGATTTTGTTTGCAATCATGAGGTCTGTCAGCTGGTGCCATCCAGAAGATATCTTGTAGTGGGATTAGTGACATGTATGTTTCTTCAGTTCTTTTCCAAGGAGGGTCCATGTTGCTGTTTAGCAGTTTGACTGTGTTAGCGAGATTGGCAGCAGCGTAGTATAACAATAAATCAGGTAGATCCAGGCCTCCTTTGTTGGCAGAAGCTTTCAGTATTGAAAAGGAAATCCTATGTTTTTTGTAACTCCAAAATAATTTATTTAATTCCCTTTGCCATTTATTCAGTTCTTTTTGTGGGATGTATATTGGTAATGCTCTGAATAAGACGTGCTGTGCCCTGCCTTGATTTTCACTACCTCAGGTTTGCCCATTTTTGAAATGATTTTTGTTGTCCAGTGTGCGTGGGAGTCAGGTGAACAGCCACGGGGTTGGGAGCGAACAGATCACGCTGCCACCGTTCTCCGTCACGGCACCCCACCCCAGCAAAACGAATTTATGAAGGTACCTTGTAACAAATCAGACCATTGTTCCATTTAGCCCAGTATTATCTAAGTGGACACAGCTCTTTAAGGTCTCAGGCAAAGGCTACCTGAGATCCTTTTAATAGGATAAAAACTAGAACTATAAGCATCCAAAGCATTTGTTAATGTGACTGCAAGTATCTAGCTGTGATTGATCCCAATGAGTTCTTATTTCCCAGAAAGGTCATGGAGCATGCCTATAACTGTGCTCAGAATAAAACTAGTATACCAACCAAATAACTAACTAAATAAAAAATCAAGATAAACCATTCCCTGAGTTATAATTATGAGACATTTTTTACATTCCTTCCTGATGCAATTCTCTACACCAGTTTCATTTTAGTTTTGCTTACCTCTCGGTTATCAGCCACAATAAGAAGTTCCACATACTTGGTGGATTTCAGGGCTTCCCTCTTGTGCTGCCAAAATGAAGACCAGAAATTAGCACTTCTAGGGCTTCTAAATCTCAGGCTATTTATTTTCTTATAGTGCTGCTACTGTACAAACACAATTAAAAATAATGAAAATACTGTCCCATATTTCCTCCAGTGACAGGTTTGCCATTTGCTATCTTCCAGTGAGTAAACCCCTGCTGTCAGCTCCAGGGTGAGGCTCATCCATTGCACTTTGGGTGTGCTGTCAGCCCCAATCCCATGCTTTCAAGAAACTGAGGAGCAGGAAAAAAGTGGTTCAAAAATGGCCTCTAGTATGATGCTCTTGGAATTTCCCTGTGTCATTATGGTTTCTTTCACAGACTCTAGGGGATATTTGTAAAGCATCACCCAGAAGTAATGTCACACCCTCCTCAATCTCCAGGCACCACCTGTGATGGACAGGTTCACAATCACTTTGAAATTGTGGATTGGAATGTTGAAAAGAGGGGGAAAAAAGGATTGCTAGCCACTGATAGAGCTGGGGATTGGATATTGGTAGGAGGTGTTAGGAGGTATGCTGGTTAGACAGGGAGTCCATTAGGGATTTCAGGTATGAGTTGGGTGCTGTTCCTGTCAGAAACATTCGAAAGAGGGAAGCCTATCTGCTCTGTGTTATATAGGGTTAGATATTATATCTGTTAAAAACAGTGAAAAGTTAAAAGCTTTTCTATATGTTGTCGAAGGCTTTCACGGCCGGAATTCATTAGTTGTGGATTTTCCAGGCTGTATGGCCGTGGTCTTGGCATTGTAGTACCTGACATTTCGCCAGCAGCTGTGACTGGCATCCTCAGAGGTATAACACAGAAAGATGGAGTACTCTCGGTGTCATTTCTGTTACATGTTATAAATCAAATAAGAAACCTGCTTTATAACTGTTATGCTTTCTCAGGCCCCAGCTCTTCAGTAACTTTGTTACTGTAATACTGTGAGGGCTGGAGAAAAAGAAAACAAAGAAACAACCAAGTCACACATACCACTGAAATAAACTCGTTTCTTAGTTGTTTTCATTAAGCTTGCATTGTGGTTCCTTCAATCCTGCAGTCCCCTCATAGCAGGTGAAGTGAATGGTGGGTGGCACCCTGAGTCCAGGCATTGCCCTCATTAAGAAGTGGTCCCCAAATCGTCAATTATAATAAGAAAAGTATGAAAAAAACCCCAAAAGCTTATAGGCCATGAAATGTAAGTCTCTAGCTTTTAGATTTGGAGATGGGGCATCATCATACCACTCTCAAAATATGCCAGCATTTGCCAAGGCAGTGCTGGCAACCCTATTCAGGGTGCTCTAATGTATATGGAATTCCCTGTCAGAATCCCATCCAGATCTTGACATGAACCTGACTCAGTCTCAGCAGTGCTTGTTATATCGCGTGCCTTTAGACCAGATCCTAGGCCAATAATATTTGCATATTCTGATGGAAAATGAGAAGGGGTAACACACTTCAATGTATCCATCATGGAAAAAGCCAATGAGGTGAGATACAGCATAAGCAATTAGGGGCTATAATGCAAAGTCTGATTGAATAATATTGATCAGATGTCATCGAAAGCTTATCTACATAATCATCATTCAAGCTTATGCTTCAACTACAGATGCTGATGAAAAAGAAACTGAAAGCTCTTATGTAAGCATCCAGGAAGAAACTGATCATGTACCTAAACAAGATATGCTATTAATCATATGGGAGCACAAAAGTGGAAAACAAAGTAAAATCAAATATTGTTGGAAATTTGGGCTATGAAGCAAGAGAGTGACTCATAGGATTCTGTGAAGCCAACAAGTTGTTCATTGTGATCATGTTTCAGGCAAGCGAACAGACAACTGTATATGTGGACATCAGTGGATGACCAGTACAGAAATCAGACAGATTACATAATCAGAAGCAGCAGATGGAGAAACTCAATTGTCTCTGCTAAAGCAGACCATGAATTGTTATTATTGAGAATTAGAATAAAGTGGAAGAACTGTGTGTTGAAACCAGAAATATTAACAAGGACAAATGTACAAAGACTATTCCTGTAGCCAAAAGAATGAAAAGACTTGATGGATGACTGATGAAACTCTTAAAATTGCTAAAGATAGACAAGCAAAGTAAAAGTGACAGAAACAGAATCAGAAGTCTAAATGCAGCATTTCAGTGACTGGCATGTAGAGACAAAGAGAACTATTAAAAGAGCCAGTGTAAAGAAATAAATGAGAGCAAAACCCCCAGAAAAACAAGCGATCTCTTCCATGAAATCCAAAAAAGCAAGGGGAAATATAAAGCATGCTTAGGCATGCTGAAAGATTGACATAGAAACATATTAACTGAACAGAACAAAATAAAGACAAGATGGGAACAATACAGTGAAAACTATAGAAAAGAGGTGAAAGGAAGACTGTTTCCTTCAAAGAAGAATCTTTTGAAGAACCAGCAATTTTAGAAAATGAAGTAAAAGCTGCAGTGAAAGCAATCTGGAGAAACAAATCACAGGAGTAGATGGGATATAAATAGTTATTCCAAGCCACAGAAATTGACTCCATCAAAATCTTAACAAGAATATGCCAACATATATGGAAAACAAAACTATGGCCCACAGACCATAAATGCTCAATCTACATTCCAATTCCAAAAAAAGGAGACATCAAAGATTGCAGCAAACATCAGACCATCACATTAAATTCTCACATGAGTAAAGTGATACTTAAAATCTTACAATAAAGACACTTGCCATATATGGAACGAGAAATGCCAAAGGTTCAAGCTGAATTCAGAAAAGGAAGAGGCACTAGAGATCATATTACAAATTTATGTTAGTTATTGGTGCACAGAAGAAAGTTTCAGAGGGAAATCAGTTTATGTTTTACAGCTTACAGCAAACCTTTTGACTGTGTGGATCATGAAAAGCTATGGTTGGTTTTAAAAGAAATGGGTGTGCCACAACATCTGATAGATTTGAAGCACAATCTGTACTCTGGACAAGAGGCTACTGTTAAAACAGAATATGGAGAAACAGAATGCTTTCCAATTGGCATGCCAGCTGCTCAGGAGTAATCCTGTAACTACTCATCTTTGCTATCAGCAAGCAGCTGGTGTTAGGCCAGGAGGCATGCACTTTGTCATCTCTTCTGTAGTTCTGTTCTTAGCCTCCCTCTGCAGTACTCTAAGGATGTGGGTGATACTGGGGGACTGGAAATGACCAACTAATTTTCACCTTTTGAATCAGGGCTGGAGGGTGTCAGAGGCTCTGTACCAGCTGTTGGCAGTGAATCCAGACAAGCCTGCAGCTTATCTTCCTGCTTGCCAGCTTCTGCTGACTCAGAACTGGCTACACAGGGCTCCTCTTCTCCTGAGGAATCCTCACGATTGCTGAGCCCTGGCTGACCCATGAAAACAACCAAGAAATCAGAGGGAAATTAACACTGGGAAGAACAGAAATGAAGAAGCTGAAAAAGATCCTTAAGTGTAAGAATGTGTCACTGGTGATCAAGATAATTTATGCTATAATGGTCCCCATTACAATGTATGGGTATGAAAGCTGGACAATGAAGACAGCTGACAGAAAGTGGATTCATTTGAAGTGTGGTGTTGAAGGAGAATTTTATGGAAACCATGGACCGTCAAAAAGACAAATAAGTGGATTCTAGATCAAATCAAGCCTGAACTCTCCCTAGAAGCTAAAGTGACTAAACTGAAGCTATTGTACTTTGGCCACATGATAAGATGCCTCACTGGAAAAGACAATAATGCTGGGAAAAGTTGAAGGCAGCAGGAAAAAAGGAAGACCCCATGAGATGGACTGACTCAATCAAGGAAGCCATGGCCCTCAGTTTGCAAAACCTGAGCAAGCCTGTCAGCAATAGGATGTACTGAAGGTCATTAATTCATAGGGTCCCCATAAGTCAGAAGTGACTTAATGATCACACACAAAGCCAGTGTGATATAGTGGGTAGAATGTCAGACTATAATTAGGAGGACCTGATTTCAGTTCTCCACTCTGCCACGAAGATCACTGGATGAGTTTGACTTAGTAACTCGAGTCTCTCTTAAAGTTGCTGTGAGGAAAAGAAAACGAGATAACCCTGAGCTCTTTGAAGGAAAAGTGGGAACTGTATACTCAATTTGATGTATTTATGCAGTACTGACAAGATAACCATGATACTTGTCAAAGATTCAGATGCCCTCTTGGAAGTAATTCATGTCAAAAAAAATTTGTTTTATTTTATTCTAGTTTATTTAAATCCCACTTTACTCCCCAATGGGGACCTAACATTCTCCCTTAGGCTGAGAGTGTGTGACTGGCTAAGGATCAACCCAGCAACCTTCCATGGCAGAATGGTAATCCAAACCTGGATCTCCTACTGTAATCACTACATGGCTAATCCTTGAAAGAGCCTGTTTGTTTATATGTGCTTATTCTCATGTGATGCTCATATTATTAGAGTGTAAAATGATGTAGTTGCATGTGCCATAAATAACTGAACACCTGAAACACATATTAACATAGATTCTGATGATCAAATATCCAAAGGCACAACAAATGAATGAGTCTGCCTCAGTGTGAAGTTATTAAGAATGAAATTCTAAACTTGCTTACCCAGGGAGTATACCCCACTGAAATGAGAGATTTGCTTATGAGTAAACATACACAGGTTAAATGTTCTCTGAGGTGATGTTATATAACCATCTGTAGTGCCAGGAAGTTTTATTGCAGGCAAGCTGGCCACCCCTTTTTCCTGGTATGAAACTGGGGACAGAAATGAGCTTTCAACAGACTCTAACAAGTTTGAGCAAGAGCTTTCGTGCTTATTATACTAAATAACTGCATAGTGTCCTGGGTCTAAACAAATTATTTCCAACATTAAAAAAAAACCAACTAAAGCAATTTAATCCAAATTGAATGTCCAATTCTAGACTGCTGAAAGAGATTTCCTAACAAGCTGAAGCAGTAAAAACAATAAAACTGGAGTCTCCAGGCAAGATTTATAAGGACATTTATTTGTGCTCTGCTGAAATACTATATTGCCCAGCTTACTTCTCAACATTCACATCATGCAACCCTGAAAATCAAGAGGAACTTATTGGCAAGAGTGCATACTGTCTAATGACTCATCCGTTTTTAAAGGTGAAGGGCATGAGCCTGCAAGATCCTGCATCAATACTCAGGAATGGGCCCAACAAGTACCATATAGTTAGACACAGGATGCCCTATGAACATACCAACACTTATTGGCGCTGCTCTGCTAGAACAACATTACTACAGTGGACTAGAAGTGCTGTACTGCACAATTTGCAGGTACATATGAACAGAAACTCAGCTGATAAACAACATGCATGACATAACAATCTATTATAGTTATGTTTGCACATGATACTCCAGTGGAAGAAGTCACTAAGGCCATCCTGTATCATCAATACATCTAATAGTTAACTTGGCCCCATCTGTTGATACTGGGGATCTGCAGACTGGGGCCATACAGACAGAAGGGAGCTTTTTCAGCAAACTTGTGGGACACTTGCAGGTTAGCAGAGAAATCTAAAAGTGGGGAGAAAAAGAAGGAGTGTTGGTCTGTGCAAGAACACACAACGCACCTCTGTTGGAGCCGCTGATGGGCAGAAGCAGTGGACCTTCAGGGGTGTAGGGGAAGGGGGTGGGGTGTGCACACAGTGGTAGGGGGCAGAGCAGCAGGGAAGGAGGAGGAGACACCCCACACAACTTGAAATGGCAGGGAGGGGAAGCTGCTATGGCAGACAAGCAGTGGGAGCTGAGTGGGCTGGCAAATAGCTGGTCTGCCAAGTGAGATGGGGAGGATATGTGGGTGAACAGAGTGGTGGGGGGTGCAGTGGGAGGGCAGGAAGACAGAGCACTGATGAGAGGGATGGAAGGGCAGGCAAAGTGCTTTGGAGGGATGGGTGAGCAGGCAGCGTGGCAAGCAGGGGAATGGGTGGGCAGGCAGAACACTAAGGAGGAGGATGGGCAGGTGGACAGAGCAGCAAGAAGGGAAATGGGTGATCAGGCAAGTTGTGGGAGAGGGATGGTTGGGTAGGGCAAAATGGTGAGGAGAAAGAGGAGATGGCAGCGAGTACAGACTGAGGAAAGGGGGCAGTGGGAGGGCAAGGGGGGGCAGTGCTGGAGCTAAGGGGGTAAGAAGAAGTAGGGTGTAGAAGGGAAAAGATGGCAGGAGGAAGTGTCAGTTGGAGGAAAGGGAATAGAAATGTTGCTGGGGTGGGTGTCAGAAGTCAGAAGACACTGAGGGAATTTAGCTATGGTAATTTTTAGTAGCCAGGAGTGGGGGGGGGGGAGATAATTCACATTATTTCGCTGTACATATCACCCTTATTTGTGTATACTGCAATGAATTTTCATTGGTGTATTACTTAAAATGGTGCAAGATACCACATGATCAGTAGCCAATCAAATCCAGACGCGGAAGCTGGTGCAGAATGCTGCAACCAGGCATCTGTTGGGTCTCCCCGTGCAGGAGGACATCCAGCCTGGGCTGAAAGCACTGCAGTGGCTGCCTATAGCATACCGAATTTGCTTCAAGGTGCTGGTTCTCACCTTTAAAGCCCTTTATGGTCAGGGGCCTACATACCTGAGAGACCACCTTTCCCTACATGTTCCCCAGAGAGCACTGTGTTCAGGGTCTCAAAATCGTCTGGCCCTCTCAGGGCCCAAAGAAGCCAGGCTGGCTACAATCAGGGCCAGAGCCTTCTCAGTAGTGGCTCTGCACTGGTGAAATGAGCTCCCAGAAGACACTAGGACTCTGTGGGACTTAATACAGTTCCACAGGGCCTGCTAGATGGAGCTCTTCCACCAGGCATTTGGATCAAGGAGCTGCACCTAATAACTGAATATAGGCTAGACCCTGTGCCCTGGAATCACCATCGGCAGCCTGTGCCCTGCCAGCATAAAGGGACTGAGATAATAGTTTTAACATCAATGTTAACTGTATTCCCACTATGACTAATCTGTTACTATGTTTCGCCATCACTATGCAATACTTGCAGTTTATGCAACACTAGCACTTTATGAATGGTTTTATGAGTGGTTTTATAATTGTTATGTTTTATGTGTTTTAATTTTTATGTAAGCCGCCCTGAGCCTGCTCCAGTGGGGAGGGCAGGGTATAAATGGAATAAATATGTAAATAAGTAAATAAATAAATATGTTGCAAAGGTCTTTTTTTTTTTCAAGGGGTGGGCTTCAAGTTATTGCAAGAGCATCCTGGGGAAAAGCGCAGCAGTTTTAATAAGTGACGTGTTGGGTGACAGATCTCAATTTAGTGCCAGTGCACAGGACCGCTCAAATTTCACAAAGGGGGAAGGCGTTCTCAAATTTTAAAACTGGATTGTGACCCAGTGCAAACAGAAAAAACAATGGATGTAAAGCAGGGAATAGTATGGGGGAAAGGGACGAGGTGCGGAGCGCTCGATTCCAAAACTTGGAGCTCAACCACACAGATCGGGAGTCAGGTTAGTGTGCAGAATGGGCCACATGGCTTTATTGTGCCTCTGGACTTAAAAGTTTTCTAAGCTGCCTGATGCTGAACGCTCTCAGTGCATTCTGCACTACTCTTCTTCAGACATTTGGGACGTGGGTTTATAACAGAACGGTCAACATCATCCAGCATCCTGTTTCTAACAGATTTATTTATTTACATTATTCATAGTTTGCCTTTTTTGCTGAGGCTCAAGGAGGATTACATTGTGTAAGTCTATGTGATGAACAGGCCGGGACATGGTATAAACAATGCAACAGGGCTGGGATTACAGAAATGTGAAAACCACCCAATTGGCCTGGAAGGTGCACAAAGAGAAGACTCCCCATGTTGCTGCCTCAGCCACTGGGGCAATCTGGAGTATTTCACTGCTGAATATGACAGCTCCATTTTGCCATCACGGTTAATAGCCCCTGATGGACCTTTCCTCCATGCATTTGTCTAATCCCTTTTTAAAGCTACTCTTTTTAAAAATGAATCCCTTTTATATGTGAAGTTTTAACAGACACCCGTAATCCATTATGAGTTTCTAATACTTCCAAACAAACTAATGAGAGGTATTTTGCCTGCTTCCTAAAGTGTAAATTACAAAGGAATAAAAACTTCATAAAACAACTGAGCTCTATAAGATATAGAATCAACTATAGTCGTTAAAGCTTGAGAGCGTGTTCTGCCTGATTAATATTATTAATCGTTCCATTACTAGCCAGGGGGAGGGTGTTTCCTGGATAGACCATTTGTTTCTAAAATGCCCCTAATTATCACTTCTCTTTGCTTGCATAGCACAGCTAATCTCTGTCTTAGCACAATCAGCTTCCTCATTCATCCAAGATTGCAATTTTTAAAAAGAAATAATTAAGCTACATAAGAGATTTACAAATTATGTTAATGCAAACAGGGAAAAAAATAGCACCCTTAAATTCTCAGTCTTCTTTTCACTATGCCATTATTTCATAGTGCTTCAGGAGTATTTTTTAAATTGAACATTATTGAAATAATTGGGCAAGAAGGATAAGGCAGCTGCTGAGAAGTTTATTGCATAGTGGCTGAAATCACATACAGAGTTCTGTAGAGGAGGCTGAAGTTGGTTCCTTATTCCTAGTTCCTTATTCATTGCTTAGTTGTGAGTTATTCGTGAATTCATCCAGAAACCCTGAGGAGAGTTGGAAAGCTCTGAACCCCAAAATAAAGTCTGGACCACCACATATTATATACCCCCACATTCACAGGACTCTCCCCTTCAAGAAGATATATCTTTTTTCTGGTCCAAAGTGCGGTTCTTGTGCCAGCTGCTCAAAAGTGGGGTGTCCCTAGGATAATCACACAGGCAGACACTGGGGCTGGGCTACATGCTCCCCAAACATTTGGACCCCCCCAAATGATACATCCCCACACTCTGGAGACTGTCCCCTGCAAGGAGACACATAGCACTGCGTGGTCCAAACACTGGTTCTGAGGCCATGAACTTCTATTAGGAGTGATTCCAAGAGGCCTGTATTACAAAGGAGGTTTGAATAAGGAACTGGTTGCCCTTTACAACCCAAAATAAGGTTTTTTTGGGGTGCACTTCATGCACCCCCATCTTCAGGGGACTCTACCCCTTGAGCGGACATATAGTCTGTCCTGGTCCAAATCATGGTTCTTGTGCCAGCTGATCCAAAGTGTGGTGCTCCCAGGAAAATCACACAGATAGACACTGGGGCCAGGCTGCGCCCCAAAACAGTCTTTGGACCACCCCAAATGACATCCCCACACTGTGGAGACTGTCCCCTACAAGATGACATGCAGTGATGCCCGGTCCAAACACTGGTTCTGAAGCCACAAGCCTCTATTCGGAGTGCTCTCGCTGTGGCCTGTATTTCAAAGGGGATTTGAATAAGGAAGTGCCCTTTGCACCCAAAATAAGGTTTGGACCCCCACACTTCATGCACCCCCATCTTCAGCGGACTCTTCCCTTCGAGGGGAAATATGGCACTTCCTGGTCCAAGGCCCAGGTCTTGTGCCAGCTGCTCCAAAGTGTGGTGCCCCCAGGACATTCTCACAGATAGACAATGGGGCCGGACTTCACCCACAAAACAATCTTTGGACCACCCCAAATGAAACATTCCCACGCTCTGGAGACTGTCCCCTGCAAGGAGACATATAGCACTGTCCGGTCCAAACACTGGTTCTAAAGCCACGAGCTTCTATTCGGAGTGCTTCCCAGAGGCCTGTATTTCAAAGGAGATTTGAATAAGGAAGTGCCCTTCACACCTAAAATAAGGTTTGGACCCCCACATTTATTTTGGGTTGTAAAGGGCAACCAGTTCCTTATTCCTTTGTAATAACACTTTTTCCCAGCATAGAGAACAATGGAGGGGATGGGATAACCTGTTTGGGGGCCCGTAGAATTGGACCCCGTGGTCCAATCTTCTTGAAACTTGGTGGGTATTTCGAGGAGAGGCCCCAGCAGCTACCCTGCAAGTTTGGAGCCTCTCCCTCAAACCCCCTTTCCTCCAGCCCCTCATATACCCTATGAGTTTTGCCATTGATTTCAATGGCCCATAGGGTATAATGGGGCTGAAACTGACATTCCCTTTCTGACACTGGTGATGTCAGGGGACGTGGCATATGCTAATGAGTTATGCTAATGAGCTCCTGCGCCTCTTTTTCTACGAAAGGACCCCTGGCAGAATTTATCTGTTCATACAAACTTGCTTGAGTCAGATTAGCAAAGCGTTGTTGAGCTGCTTTTGAGGGAATCTGCTTTTTTCCATTTTCAACACCTTCGTTGTGCTTCTGAATTGTTGTGTTGTGCTGTTTACAATGTCCATAGCACTTCTTACAATGCTGCTTCCCCCCAACCCTACAATGCATCTCAACGGTGCCACTATAGCACTTCAGTGCTATAACAGTTTAGTGCTATAGCGCTCATCTTAGAACATTTTTTTTAAATCTGAGGAAGATCATGCATTGAAAAAGTTGTGGAGGAAAGCAGCACTGTTTGAAATTACCAAAGCGCTTCAGAGACAGCTCATTAACAGAAGGAAATTTGCTGTATGAAACTCCCTTCCCTTTTTCACTTTACTTGAAATTGGGCCAGCAACAAATAACATCTGCTTTAGAACAGTACTGTGAAAAGGGCCTTGAAGTACAAAACTGTGATTTTCACTTACCCTGCTAAGAAACATCTGATTAGACTGTGCAGCATCTTCCCATGTGATACCTGAGATGTTGAGATGATGACCACAAGAACCCAGTGCTAGTTTTAGGTTCTCTGCTTGGTATATTGTGTGTTCACTTATAGCACCTTCCAATGGCTCCAATATATAGGCTTTATCTTCAAATAAAATATATCCCCTGTGGTATAAAAATACAAATTATGCATACCTTTACAATGCTGAGGTGTATCTTAGCTGATCAAGTAACAGATTTTTAACAAATATGAAAGAGGAACATATGTTCAGAATATCAAACCATGCCATGGAGCACAAGTTGTAAATTCTGTATGTTTGTAAGGGTCACATACTATTCACCACTCTGAAGATTCAATTTATCTCTGCTTAAACTCTGGAGTCTAGTGCCAAGCTAAACTATATTTGCATTTTATAGAGATGCATTACCACTGCTCAGAATATCTGCAATGGCCTTGCAAAATTAACAAAAATGTTCTGTTGACAGTTCTTAAAGTGAAAATGAATGAAATGTGAGTGTACTTAACTTTATTATCTGAATAAACATCAATAAAAATAACAAACTAGAAATTAATGCTAACTTACTAGAGCAACCTAAATTAGGCCAAATTGGTATTTTAAGAATGAAGACAGAGGATCTGTCCAGTAGATCAGGCTTTAATAGCAAACCAATATACTATGGTTTACGTGCACAGAATAAGCTAGGAATGGGCTTCAGCCTTACTAGCATTTTCTCTGCGCCCCTTGGATTAGATACCATGGGGATGGGCAGATTTCCTGTTAGTGGAGCACAACTTTTTAACATTCCTCCTCCTGCTACAGTCTAAAATGCCTTCCAAAATGCTGTTCCTGAGGATCCCTCAGGAAATCCTTCCATCAATGGAAATGCTCCATACAGGGTTCCTAAGTTGCCCCGGGGGGCGGGGAAACCCCTGCTCCAGCGGCTCGCTCCCCACCAGCCCAGATTGGGCCACCGGGGTAACCCCGCCCCCAAATGGCCAGGCAGTGGTGACGTGCCCAGCGCGATGATATCACCCGGAGGTGACATCATCACGTCGGGCACGTTTTGAGGGGAATGCTCTGTAATTCGAGGGAAAACTCTATGGTTTTCCCTCGAATTTCAGAGGTCCAGCCCTGACATGCCTGATGTGATGACATCACTTCTGGGTGATGTCATCGCACCATGCACGGCAGAAGACTCCCGGGCGGGCAAAGAGTCTCCCCGGCATCACAAAGGTAGGACTTGGCAACCCTAGCTCCATAGGATCTGCGCCCTAAAGTGCTGATTAATTATTCCCTTGTTTGCAGCAAAACATAGTCTTTAGTTCCATATGAACTGACATACTATGGTTTATGCTTACATGAAACCTAGGCTACCCCCACCCAAGGGCAGGAAAAAGTATCCCCACTGTGGAAGTAGCAGATAGCAGCAAGTAGGGATGGGGACGAACTGGGAAAATGCAGTTCAGTTTGGTTTGTGACAGGCCCCGTTCGTGAACCATGGACCGTCCCAAATTTTTAGCTGACTCACAAACCACTTCAGTTTGTGAGGCAGTAGAATGCCCCCCTCCGGCAAGCTAGATACACTAAACTTTCAGGGGATCTCTGGCTGACTCTCCTCTACCTGCCCTCCAAGTTTGGCAAGGATTAGATTTATGGGGTCCAAGATGGCCCCCCAAAGAAGGTGTCCCAGGAAAGTGCTCAGGAGTAACCCTGCAATTACTCATTTTTGCTATCAGTAAGCAGCTAGCATTGGGCCAGGAGGTATGCACTTTGTCAGCTCTCCTGTAGTTCTGTTCTTAGCTTCTGTCTGCAGTGCTCTAAGTGTGTGGGTGATACTAGAGGGCTGGAAATGACCAAATGAGTTTCACTTGTTGCATTAGGGCTGGAGGGTGTAGGTGGCTCTGTACCAGCTGTTGGTTGTGAATCCTGACAAGCCTGCAGCTCATCTTCCTGCTTGCCAGCTTCTGCTGACTCAGAGCTGGTTACACAGGGCTCCTCATCTCCTGAGGATTCCTCGCTATTGCTGAGCCCTGGCTGACCCACGAGAAACTCACCGTTTGGTATTACACCTGAACTACTCTAAGTATCCAGCACAAGATTTAATTACATACTGTGTATGTGCTTAAAGTAGGTGGTTCAACCAAGTTTTGGCACAAATGCAGTAAATGTGCATTGCTTGTGAGCTGGGCAGTCAGTCAGCCTGTTACATGGCTGCTCAAGCATACCCTAAACTTTGCAGGGCGACATCCCACATTTTCAAGGTGCTAGTTCAGTTCCCACACTTGTATAAATCTTCCTGCAATTCAAGTGAGGTGTGTTGACATACAAAAATAAATTATGAACTGAACTTGTCTAAGAACTGATTGAATCATGCACAAAAAGCAGGCAAAGCAAATCAGTTATAACACAGTGGTTCCAATTTGAGACAAAAAGTTGGGAGAGGATATAAGTCTATGAAAACATTATCTTAGGTACACAGGGTGGGTTGTCTACCCAACTGGTTTCAGGGAGTGTCTAATCAGCAGAGGCTGCTATCTGGGAGGAGGAAACTGGCATAGCTTGAGCCTACTGTGGCCACCCAGACTGGGTCTAAGGCAGGCTGAAAATCCCATCTGTGGTCTACCTCGGAACAGCAGGGGAGGGAGTGCATGCTTTCTCCACACTGGTGCCACAGAACCCATAGTCCAGTGGAAAATCTCTGCAGCCAGTTGAAGCTGGCTCAGCACAAACATAGAGGAACACGTAGTTCTTCAGCACTGATGCTACTGCACTGGGCTCTAATTAGCTGCAGAAAATGCCTGCAACCTAAGTGGGAGCTGATAGTGGCACATGGGAGGAGGCACCCTCCCACTTATGATGCTGCCAACTTCAAGGGTATTCTAAGATGGTTTCAAGACAGGCCATCTCAGAGCTGAGCAGCAGCAGCACAAATGGGGAGGCACACCTCCTCTCATAATGTGTTTCCACCACATGGGGCAGCAAAAACAATTTAGACATCCATCTTCAGCTTCTTTTGGATTTCACTGTTCTATACTTTCCCCCTAAGATTAATGCCTCTACTATGATTGTGTTTACCAGCTATGGATGTCACATCAATGCAGTAAATCACACTTCACTGTGATTAGTAACCTAGAGAAAAACATTCTGTGCCTTACAGAAAAGGGGAGAATTGTTCAGAATGAATGTCATACGTAGAAAAAAAATCCTCAGGAACCTTAACAAGTATTTACCTCTTTGTGCTCTATATCTATCATTCTAACTACACCCAGTTAAGTGTTATAACTAGCTATATACTGGATTGGGTTATGACAGGCTGTGTCTTTTACAATCTTGCATAGCTTCTACATAGTCAATGGCTCTGGTTAACTAAACAGTGCCCTTATTCTTTTCTTATTACATAAACCTACCAATGCTCATAGCTCAAAAGTCAATGCACATCTTATAGATACAATAAATATGGTGAAGGAAAGCCAGGATTAGATCTTTGCTTTGAAAAAGAACAAAAAGTGGGCCCCAGGAAACACAACAGCGGGCCCCATGATGCCTATGGGAACCGGACTGGGGATTATTGCCCTAGGAGATCCTCAAATGACAAAGACCTATAACATTTCTTTTCCCTCCCAAATCAGTAAGAGGAAATAGACAAATACACTGCAGCAACTACTAGCTTCCACAACAGTGACAAAGGCACATGAGTATCAGTAACTGGTAAATAAAAAGGAGACCAAGGGATAATTTCATTAATAAAGATTGTGCTTCTGGAGGAAAAACTGACTGACTACCAATGTCACCACTGAAGCTGACAGAGACGGGGGCTAATTTCCCTCTAGCCTCTTGGGTTGGGGGCACTTTGTATGTCACCAGGGCTTTTTTGGTAGAAAAAACCCAGCAGGAACTCATTAGCATAATAGGCCACACCCAACAGCAGAAACTCATTAGCATATTAGGCCACACCCCTGACAGCGCAGCTTCCTCCTGGGATCAGCTTTCCCAGGTGCCCCACAACTGTAAGGCACCTGGGGAACCCAAGGAGGGGAGGCCGTTTAAACTGCCTTTGCTCTCTGGATCGGCTTGGCTTCCCCAGTGCCCCATGGCTTGCAAGGCACCTGGGGAACCCGGGGGGGGGCTGTAGGTGTGGCCAACTTGGAAGCCAGCCGGAACTCCATTCCTGTGCATTCCTGCCCAAAAATAGCTCTGTATGTCACTGCCCTACAACCCCCCTTACTGCTGTAGAACAAGGACTGTGTATGTATGTAGCTCTCTGCTGCAATGTGAAAGCAGAGTCCTTGGAGTTCTCCTGCCACATATCAATTAGCAATGAGCAGAACCTAACTGCATTTTGATTCATCAGAGCTCTAGAAAGATCCCTGCTTTCTTAGCTGATCAGTAATTGGCAACAATAAGAGGTGGTGTTCTATTCATGGGTTTGTGTAGCAACACTTGAATCTAACTCTGCACTTACCCAAGCTTAAAACAATAGATTTGGATGCCACTGTTCTAGCAAGTCTATTGCTATACAGCATTTCTTCTAAGAGCCCTCCTCTGCACATCAGCTCTCTACTGCATACCTGTCTCTCCTTCTGCAAGACAGGGATAAGACTTAGTTCCCGCTACGAACTGTTGCAGAGCTTAACAGGATCCTTTAGAAATGAACAGTATTAATTCCAACTGCTTCTGTAAAGTGGCCACATTCCAGCTTATGTAATTGCAGTCATATTGCCAAAAGCTTCAAACTGGATAAGACTTACTTTAATTCTTGCCCCCAAACTGCTTTGTGCTGGTGATACATGCTATGCAACAAAGAGTAACAAAATAGATGTGTGTGTGTGTTAAATCCCCCATCCCAATACAATAGCATTCTTTGCGCAAATCACTGTGAATCCTGGCTACATGTAACAAAGTTCCACATTTTCTGTAAGACATTTTGATGTACATTCTGAGGGCTTTGCATCTATAGAGCCTTTGACTCCCTATCTCCACTATGAAATGGGTTGGGAGGGGAATGATAAAATGAACTCCTAGCTCAGGGGTGTCAAACATATGGCCTGTGGGCCAGATCTGGCCCCTGCAGGTCTTCTATCCAGCCTGCGAGCAGCTGGCTCACTCCTGCTTCCTGCATCACTGCTTGCTTTTGCCCAGCTCTCTCCTCTCCAGCTTCCTGCTTCCAGAGGAGAGAAAGAAAGCCAAGCCTCCTTTCTCTCAATTGGCTGAGAGCTCCTCCCTCTCCTCCTCCTTTGGGTGAGAGGGAGAGAATCCCATGGCACCTTTAAGAAGACCAATAACATTTTATTCCAGGTATAAGCTTTTGTGTGCATGCAGACTTCTTCAGAGAGAGGGAGGGAGGGAGGGAGCCAGAGCCAGAGAGAGAGAGAGAGAGAGAGAGATTTTCATGGCACCTTTAAGAAGACCAATAATGTTTTATTCCAGGTATAAGCTTTTATGTGCATTCAGACTTCTTCACACACACACACACAGAGAGAGAGAGAGAGAGAGAGAACCTTGTGACACCTTTAAGAAGACCAACAACGTTTTACTCCAGGTATAAGATTTCGTATGTGTGCAGACTTTTTCAGAGGGAGTTAAGGAGGGAGGGCATCAGAAAGAGAGAGAAAGTCCCATGGCACTTGGAGAGATCCCCCTTTGCAGGGGGAGGGAGAAACCTAACAGCACAGCTTGCATTCTTTATTAGTTGAGGGAGCAAGAGTTTAGTAGCACCTTAATGATTAACAAAATTTGTGGCAAGGAATCACTTCTTCAGATACAGCAAGAATGTGAGTATCTGTCCTTATGATGCCAAGTGACAATAGCAGACACTGGTAATGAGAGAAGAAACCTAGGTCTCAATTCAGTCCAAGAGGATGCATTGTCTTGAGCTTCATTATCAGTTCCAATTGAGCAGTCTCTCTAATCTCCCTTTGAAATTCCTTTGTAAGAGAACTGCTAGTCTTAGGTCAGCAACGGAATATCCTGGAAGGTTAAAATGTTCTCCCATTGGTTTTTGAATGCTGTGATTTCTAATAGTAAAGAGAGTAAGAGTCCAATAGCACCTTAAAGACTAACAAAATTTGTGGTAGGGTATATGCTTTCATGAGTCACTGCTCACTTCTTCAGACTTATTTCCATTTATTCTTTGCATCCTCCTGGACTGAATCTCCTGTACCAAACTGAGACGTAGCTTTCCAGTCTCATTACCAATGCTGATATCCAACTGCATATCACACCTAATCCAATCAGTCCTGCTACTGCCATTTGACATCTGAAATCATTATAAAATTTAAATCTCTAGTACCTCATGTTACATTTATGGCACACATGGCCCAGCCCGACAAAGTGACATTTATGTCAGATCAGGCCCTTGTAACAAATGCATTCGACACCTCTGTCCTAGCTGTTTTAGGGACCACATAGGCATGAGCCTTTAGGATCCTACAAAAATCTATACAGATGAAGGAAATTGGACATCTCTTTATGAAGTCTGCATTCCTCTTTCATGGAGGAATAGGAATTTCTTTGTCTCTGGTCTAAATTAAGACCTTCAAAATTCAGTAATAATAACAGTAGACCTGAGTTTCATAGTCTAAGGTTATAGCCATAGATTCCTCTTGACTAATAGGGATACATTAGCCATTAGTGCAGGATTAAGACTATGTTTTGTGATTTTCAGAATGTGCTGGAACAGCACCTTAGTGGTGAATGTTGTAGTAACAGAGCTCTCATAAGCTTTCCCATTCTACTTAGGTGGGGAATTCACATGGACGCATTTATGTATCCGACTCTATTCCACTAACCCAGAGAGAAAGAAAAACATTTAACTGCTGTCCTGAGACCACGAGGGCCCTTAGACATAAAAAAAATAAGTTTCTAGCCTCTTGTTAGCCTGATATTGACTTCCTAAGATCTGGACATGCAGTCACTATCTTGCTCAACAGCAGCCATCTTGAATGCTTGTTTGCAAGGGCCAAACAGCTTCTGGCCTATGCTGACTCTGGAAGGAGACGTTTTGGGTTATTAAGAACCTTCAGCTGACAATGGGTAACATCAGATAACTGAAACCAATGCATTACTTTTTTGTTAGACCTTAATTTCTAGCTTTCTTGTTTTATCCTCATAATTTCTTGTTCCACTTGAAATACTCTTGCACCTTAATATATAAATATACTTTAATTTACTTTTGTGATTATTTGCCTTCAACTGACCTCAGTCTAAATCCAGCATCTTTATTTTACCTACCAAGGTGAATTGCTTTGCAGGACTGACTTTCTTGTTTAGTCCTAGGAAGGCTGGAAGCTTGCCCTTTGGCTTCTAATTGTTAGGATAGTCTAAAGGGCTGGTGATGGCATACCAGACTGGTATGTGAGGAGTCATACCCCAGGGTTCTGTAATTTTGTGTCCTGCAGCCCTCAAACAAAGATTCTTGGCCCAGGACTGGACACCTTTGACACAGAGCTCACAATAATTTTTGAAATTAATATTCCGTTATGTGGGGGCCCAATTCAGATCAGGACTGCAGCATGTGGAGAGTGGGACGTTAAACACCACGATTTTAGCCTAGCGATCTCACACCATATAAATCCAGGATAATCCTGGAGACAATCGTAGGACAAGATAGCTAGGCAACCATAGGACAAGATATAGATATTGCACAGAGATAGCCACTGCTTCCATGTGGCATTCCCAAAGGAAACTGTAACATTTGTACATTTTGTACCACAGGTACTAGTCAAACTATGTTGAGAATGTGCAAAACAGCACCAAATATTCCTGGTCCGCCGATGTGGGGAAATGTGCATGTCTCATTTTCATTGCTTCTGTGCCTGTACTGTGTCTTCCCCCCCCCCCCTTTCCACACATATTTTGCTTCCTCTAGTAGTCACTTTGATACTGCATTGCTGTATCTCCAGCTTATTTCCCCACACTTTTAAAGTGCTTGGGAATAAGCCAGTGACACAGTGATGTAATCAGGGCTATTTTGGGGCAGGAATGCACAGGAATGGAGTTCTGGCTGGCTTCCGAGTTGGCCACACCTACAGCCTCCCCCCCAGGTTCCCTAGGTGCCTCACAAGCTGCGTGGTGCCTGGGGAAGCCAAGCCGATCCAGGAAGGGAAGGCAGTTTAAACTGTCTCCCCTCCTCGGGGTCCCCAAGTGTCCACAAGCTGCGGGGCACCCGGGGAAGCCAATCCTGGGAGGGAGCTGTGCTGCCAAGGGTGTGGCCTAATGTGTTAATGAGTTTCTGCTGTTGGGTGTGGCCTATTATGCTAATGAGTTCCTGCTGGGCTTTTTCTACCAAAAAAAGCCCTGGATATAATACAGAAGAAACCACTAGAGGAAGCAAAACATGTGTGGAAATGGGGCAGGGAAGCTGACACAATGCAGGCATACAAATGACAAAATAACATGGAGAAAAGATCGTGAATGAACGTTGCCAAATCATCTTTTAAGAGCAAGATCAAATCCTGCCCATTTGTTGGACCCATAGAGAGCTTTCCTTGAACATGTTCTATTGTAACTATTTATTATTTATATAGCACCACTGATGTACGTGTAAAATCCCAGGTGAGTTTCTGAGTATCCCTTCTTGTCCTATTTGCCAGTTTCCTAGCACAGTTTTTGTTTTTCAAACACTCTTTAACTTCTTTAAGGAACTGTACTACTTTTTCTCTACAGTTACAAAAGGACAGAATATTCAAGGTGACAGCTAAGAACCTTGTATGGAAAATAACAACACAGCAGTGTTCTTATTTCAAATATGTCCTGTTAAAATTAATGTACTTTATCCTGGCAAATACACAGCAGCACAACTGACAGGATGAAGATTTGTTAGAGAATGTATGTATCACCCACTTTCAGAGAGTCCTAGTTAGGCAGGTTAATCCTTTGACATGGCAAGTCATATTTATCCAGCATAACTGCTTATGCTGGGTATCCGCTCTCCAGAAGCTAAGGCTGAAGTTACAATGAGAGTGATAATACTAATACGATTATATGTTCTGCACTTGGAAGTCAAGGTGCTGTAATTGTGTTATCAGTAAGAGCTTTATGTACAGCTTTCCTGCACGGAAGATGGAGGGGGGGGGGGGAGCAGAGCAAACAGAAGGGCTTGACAACAATCATATATGAGTGTCTTTTTCTAATAAGTCAGTAGAGAAAATGTTTGTACAAATGTTTCCATGTTAGCTCAACTTAGCTTATTTAGGTGTTTTGTTTTGTTTTTAAACAAACTGAAGAAAACTGAGGGCCAAAAATTACATAATTTAAACTTCTTTTCAGTTAGAGCAGAGGTAACTCATTTGTTACCAGGGTCGGATCTTACTTATATGTCACTTTGTCGGGCCGGGCCATGTGTGCCATAAAACGTAATGCCAGGTACCGGAGATAGAAACTGTATAAAGGATAGCAGCTGCTAAGCTCTGAGTTGATGTGTCCTCACTGCAAGGCTCCATGGGCTGGGAGGGGGATGCAGAGGAAAACCCACATAGGTGGAGTGGAGAGGCAGCAGTGCAGCACTGGGCGGACACTCCCACTCTGCTTGACTGCTGCAGGTGAAGTTGTTCTGCCGTGCTGAAGCCACAATGGAGTGACTCCGCCCACCCCCCCAGCACTCCCTCCCTTGCACCAGTTGCTCACATCCCACGTAACAGCCCTGGATGGGCCGGTTCTGGCCCCTGGGCCTTATGTCTGACACCCCTGCGTTAGAGTATTCCAAAGGGTTAATTAGTGTGGAGCAGTAATTTCTGTACTGAAGATCTCAAAAGCTATAAAGCTGCATTCAATCCAGGTTTTGTGAGGGAGGCAGCTTTAGCTACTGTAGTGAACCAACCCCTGTGCATAGCTCGAAAAGAGTTACCCCTCTCTTTTGGTTCTTTTATATTTATCAGTAGCTTCCAACACAGTGATCTGCTCTACACTGTTAGATTACACAGCGATTAGGTTGATTAAAGTGGCTCCAATCCTGTTTGTCTGAACAGATACAAGGAGTTTCTATCAGAGATGCAATCAGTGCTTTGGGATCTGTGACATACCACATAACTCACAACTGTCATTGATAGGCATACACACACACATTTCCTTGGTAGGGAGACATGCTGAGCGTGTAGTGAAACAGCAGTGCCAGAGTTTTCTGTATATTTGTCTGTGACCCTTTTCAACTAGATTTCAGGACTGGCTGTGGCACAGAGATGGCCTTGGTTCTTGTGGTAGACCATCTCTGAGTTGAAGTTCATAACTGTAAAGCTTACTTACTGGTTAAATGTCAGCCAATTTTGACACAGTTGATCACACAATTTTGTTATGGTGCACAGAACATGAAGCTGCCTGCATGGCAGCTCTGGTTGTCATCCTAGATTTTGCTATCCTTTAAGGAATTGATACAGACACAATTTGAGCTTTAGTAGCTTAAAATTGTTTTTGCAATAGTGAGATGATGAAAGGGAAACATTTGAAAAGACTGACGTTGGGAAATAGGTAGGAAGGGTCAGAGAGAAGGGACAAGAGGATATGTGAACACTTATGAAAGTAAGTCCTGTTTTCAGAAAATGGAAAGTGCCATATGGCCCTGTCAAAAACCTATTTATGATAAAGTTATATATTAGGTACAAAGAGAATTTATAGATTATATAATGTGGCCCATCACTGTATTCCTTTTTTCACTACCAGGGCACTCCTTTTTCTCTGATCTATAATTTATATGTAGCCTATACTCTCACAGACTTTAGGTTAAAATTCTCCACAAGAGCATATGACGCTATGATACAGAGGAAAATAAGTATATCAAATTTATCATGCCAAGGACTAGGCAAGGCTTCTATTTAGGTAGATAGCGGAACAATCCGAAGGACTATTAAACTAAAGAAAGATTTATTTGGGAAAGCAGTAGCAACTGCAAAAATATCAGAAAAAATATCTACCTAGCATCCTGACTAAATTCTACTATTAACATAATCCTGCCATGGAGAAATTAATTGCTGAAGTTTTATACCACCATTCTGGGAAGAATTTCACCTGCTTGCTTTCTACATTTCGTGCTGCTGTTCAAGGCACTAAAGCAGAACCAGTAACAAAAATGTGATATTTAGCAAAGCTCTACCTTTTTTGACAGGGGGCTTTTGTTAATTTTTAATTTTTAATTTGTACTCCATCTTGCCAAGTCCCCAAGGCGGTCTGACACATCCACAAATAGACAATGGACATCCTGAACCAAATAGGATTCCATTCTTAATCAAAGGGAAGAACTCCTCTGAAAGCTGAATTATACATACCATGTAAGTAGACTTGTGAGCCCAATGCAGGTGCACAAAACACTCTGAAGGCTATTTTTAAGACTACCTTGAGGGTCATATTGTTCCATTTAACCTTAAAAAATGTATTTTTTTCTAATCCATTCCTGTTAACTCTCTTTTTCTCTCTGTACCCCAAAATGTACTTTCTCATCTCTCAATGCACTACAACTCATCTCCTTGAACTTTACTGTTAAGCTTTTTTCTTCTCTCTCTGTACCTCATGGCATTTTTACACCACTATAGGTCAGCCCCCACCCCATCTTTCAGTTACCCCCTGTTTTTTCTGAAGCTCTTATCGCAGGCACAAAACAGGAAATTAACAGCTCATTTCCTTTTTAAAAAACTAATCACCAAACTCACATGGCTGCTTTAAACATCAGGGAAGTAGAGCCAGCATATCCATCTTTCCCCCACAAATAGAGCTAACTAAAGCTTTGAGAGCAGGGAAGAGGTTGATTTTCATCAAGGAAATGGCACAGAAGGAAAGGGTTAGACACTCCTTCACTCACGGCCACTTTCTCTGTCTCTACAGAAGCCGCTTGGTTAATTAGCTAATTAAATATAAGTAGGAAGTCCTAATCACAAATCTTCTACATCATGTCTCTTTCAAGCCTGTTACTCCTCTGTTTTCTCTCTCTACCTCAGAATCACCTGTCTCTTCCTTCTGCACTACCACAATCATCTCTGAACCTCCCCCATCCCTTACTTTTTCTTTAAAACGTCTCTTTCTCTATCCACACTACAGTGTTTTGACCCAGTCCCAAACTCATCAGCTTGCCAGACACTGCTGTCATCTCCACAGGGGCCTGGGATGCTGTTGTTGTCCCCATTGTCCTGGAGGGCACTGCTTAGGCTGACCAGCCATAAGGGCATGTTGGTGGAGGAAGTAACACCAATTAGCTGGGGGGGGGAATAACAAATAAGGGTAGGGTTGCCAATCTCCAGGTGACATCTGGAGATATCCTGGAATTATAACTGATCACCAAACTATAGAAATCAGTTCCCCTGGAGAAAATGGCAGCTTCGAAGGATGGATTCGATGGCACTATACCCTACTGAGGTCCTTCCCCTCCCCAAACCAAACCCTGCCCAGGATCTCCCCTCAAATCTCCAGGAATTTCCCAGAGCCAGCCTGATTTAACTTGAGGGAGTGGCCCAACAAGGTGAGGCACACTGGCTGAAGGCAAAGCTAGGGCCCCCCATAGGCTGAGCATTGGCTAGTAGGAAGGTGGACAAAAGGGAGGCCAGGGAAGAACAGACAGAGTATCTCAGGCTGTTCAGGAGATACCTGTCAGGAGGTGAAGGAACCAGGTACTGGTAGGGTTGCCAGGTCTGGGTTGGAAAATACCTGGAGACTTTGGGGGTGCAGCCAGGAGAGGGTGGGGTTTGGGGAGGGGAGAGGACTCAGCATATACAATGCCATAGAGTCCACCCTTCAAAGCAGCCATTTTCTTCAGGGGAGCTGATCTCTGTCAGCTGGAGATCAGTTGTAAAAGCAGGAGATCCCTAGGCCCCACCTGGAGGCTGGCAACCCTAGGTGCTGGCAATTCTCCTTCCCTCTAAATTCTGAGGTCTTGAGGAGGCCCCTGTGGGGAGCAATAGAAGTTCCTCTCCCAGGACCAGTAGGATAGGGGGCAGTGGGGGAAGGTCTTTACACAGAGTCTCTCAGTTTTTTCTGCCGTTTCTTGTTTTTGCTGTTTCTGTCCCCCTATTCTCTTACTTCTATTCCTCTTCACTGAGTTCAGCAACAACAACATTAAGGCTTTCACTTCCTCCCACAGTCACACAGTGCAGGGGTTTCAAATAAAGGTTTGCTTTCTAGTATCAAATAACTGGTCCCAACTCCACCATGTGCCCCAGAATTTAAGGGAAGGATGAACAAAGCTTATGTAATGATACTGGCATTATCTTAAGATGTGATCACACTTCTGATGGGCTTTTTTCTGTCCTCAGCCCCCTCCCCCCATTATGTTATCTAGTGGTGCAGTCAGCCTGATACCACCCTGGTAAAGAGAAAAGTGCCATCCACAAAATACAAGCCCATGCTGCAGCTGCTTAAATATGTAGCAACATTTTTTATGGCTTTTGCCATCTGGTACGTAGTCAGCAGAAGCTTTGAGAGTGAGTTCGGTAATGTCATTCTTACAGAAAACTTCCTTATTTTCTCTTATGATGAACTACATGCCTGAAATCCTTCCATATAAGCTGGAAAGAGAGGCACAGTAGGACTAAGACATTTTAGCAACATTGTTTTTCAGGAATATTACTTACGTAATAAAAGTTATCTCGTGTGTGATTTTTTTCAGACTCCCATACATGGGGAAATGAAGGTATGCTGCTGATGAGGCCTGTATAACTCTTTTAGACAGATCACTCTTTCATTGTACCTTGAGGAAGAGGTTGCATGGTTCATGACATCTATTTTTTTTGCAGGAGAAAAGCTTTGCAATAATATGTTTTTATGTTCAGGTTATACCCTGATAATGACTGCGGGTCATTTACTATATATTGCTATCAAGCTGTGAAATGAGTTTAGAGGTCTAAAGCAACACACAGTGTTATCTGAAAGCCACCATCACATATGGACTCTCCCTATGGCCAGTCTCAGTTGCCAAGACAAGGATTTGAAGCAGGCTGGAGACAGAATTAAATATTCTGTCCCTAAATATTGCTCCTTTATGTCAAGGTAATCTAGGAAAATTCATGCTATCTGTCACAGAGCATGCTGAATATATTAGGCTGGGACTCCAATTTTGTTATCATGTTGCATGACAACATCACAAGGTTGCTACGGATTCTTAGAAAACAGCTGGAAAACATCAAAACCTGATGAAAATACTACATATACACACACACATATATGAAGCATGCATTGTGAACATATAGAAAATTACAGGAGGATAATTTGGAGTAACTTTGTGAGGACACTGCAACCTCCACATCTGTCTGTAGTATAAATTCATGTCCATGGCACAGATGTCTTGTCTTGCTTTGTTGTGCTTTTTACAAATGACTGAAAAATTACTCAATGCACCTAATTCAGTTCCTTAAACAACCAAGTTTCCCTCTGTTAACAAAGAGCTTAATGTGTAGAGTCACATTGTTCACTGTGGAAATATTTGCACTTTCCCAGTGCCATTATAGTACCTGCCTCAATTATCAGTAATTGTATCTGGCCTAATGCTTGCCTTTGCTTCTGCTCCAGGTCTGGCTTTTAAAAATACTATACCCAAAAAGCTACTGAGTTCACAGGAAGATCAACACACCATTTGGCAGTCAGGCATGCCTTTTCAGTCAACCACCTTTTTTTTCTCGAGTCTCTTTCTGGGGTTGTTTTTCCTTACTTTCTCTTCCAAATACAGATAATAGTACTCATGTTGTATGTTCCCAACATTTGGTAAACAAAAGCATACTACAAAAGTAATGGTTTCATTTTTAGCTAATGTTGTTAATGGATCAAAGAGTTTGACATGGCAGACACAACAGGAGGGTTCCAGAAGAGATCAGGGCAGGTACTAAAAGCTAAGAGATATCACATGAGACGTGTGGTCATCTGTCCACATGGACTCCTCAGGCCAACTACAGGACAGGACAGATAAAACAAAGCAAGCACAGAGAAGCCTTGAGATGCCCAAATGAAATGGGTATAAGTTTTTGATTTACAGGAGGCTCTTCTCATTTGGCTAGCCAGCAAAGAGTAGCTACTTCAGCACTGCCACCTTCTAATAACTAATCAAGCAAGCGTCTCATGACCAGAGCATTTTAAATATGAGCCACACTCACACCATCATTATTTCTAAGTGTCCCGCTTACCTGAGTCCAGAACATGTACTCAAACTGACTGCAGACTCAGCATAACCTTGCACGTGACCATGGTAGTAGCAGTGATCCTAATTAAACAGAGAACAGTGGGGAAATTCAGCACCTTTGCATTTTCCGTATCGGTTTATTGTTGTTACATAAAGTTTGTTGCTTGTTGTTGTTACATAAAGTTCTTTGTGTTAAAGGCTCCCCTGAAATTAAAGACTGAATGCCACCAAGTTTCTTTCTGACTGTATGGAACAAGGAGAATCTTCCCAGTTCTTAGTGCTGGATTAAAATTATTTCCTGCCAATAGTATCTATGGTGTCCCTCATTCAGTAAGGTTCAAACAATAATTTAAAACATTTTTTAATGACAAACCGACTTTTCTTCACTATGGCTATTTCCACACAAAGTTTTCCTCTGTCTTGGCTACCTTAGAACAGTGGTGTTTTGGGAAGCCTCCACACGATATCCTCTGTTCAAAGTCCTTCCATGTTTGCTGAGATTCCCAAACCTGGTGTAGTGCAATCTTTTGGAAATAATGCAGCTAAAGTGCCTTTGGATGTTGTGTGAATGGGAAGGTGTCCATTTTTGCAGGTTCCACCCACATCAGCATTTTTCTTGCCTCAGGCCTTATAACCACCATTCCCCTTCCCCAACCAGAGGGCTTTTTTTAAAAAAATCAAGAATTGCTACTCATTCCCAGCTTTCATTTTTTAAAGTAAGTTTTTAGCACCTTTCATTGCAGAGTTATAAGAGGAAATATACATGCCTTTAAAAAACGAAAGGTGGTAACTAATAGCTCATGGCAACAGATTGTTATAATTTTGTGTCTGTGCTATAGGGTTGCCAGCTCTGGGTTGGGAAATACCTGGAGATTTTGGAGGTGGAGCCTGAGGAGGGTGGGGTTAGGGGAGGGGCTTCAATGGGGTATAATGTCATAGAGTCCACCTTCCAAAGCTGCCATTTTCTCCAGGTGAATTAGTCTCTATCACCCGGAGATCAGTTGTAATCCCAGGAGATCTCCAGCCACCACCAAGGTTGGCAACCCTATACTGGGCTAATAATTCCTGATTTATTTAAAAAAACCTCAAAGCCCTCCAGGGGAGTGGGAGTTAAATAGTCGCTGTGGGAGGCTGAGCTGGAGAAAACAGCTGGGTGAGTGTACTATTGCCACTGCGAAAGCCTCTGCATTCTCAGCAGAGCCACACAGAAAATTGTCTCCATGTGGAAGTAGTTTATGTTCACTGGAAAACTATGATGCAAAGCATGGTGTAAAATTAAGCAGCAGAGCTAATTACATTGTCATTTACCTTTAGGCTTTCAATATAGATACATCTTTATTAATGTGAGGCAGCTTTATAATATGTATCTAAGCATATCGTACAAGGTAATCCCCTGTTTTCCTGGCTTCAGAAATACACGAAACATGTGAAAAGGGTTGGTGAATGAGAGAGCATTTTATTAAATTATGTTGACTTGGGAGCAGCATGTTATTAGGAACAGGAATAAAAGGGAGTTCTATTTTCAGCAGCAATGGGCTTGTTTCATTTTGTGGCTTGGTTATTATATTTCTTTAATAAATCCAGTTGCTTACAAAAGGCAACCACAACAGAAGATACATACTCAGTGAAGATGCACATTTGTCTGGAACCAAGGTTAATGCTATTGTTGACTAAGGTAACAGCATATTCCCAATTATGGACCTGGCTAGAACATAATGATTATATCATGTTCAGCATTTCTTTCTTTCTTTTTTTAAAAAATAGCTCCTCTGAATACCATGTGGAAGCCCAAAGCCCCATTGTAAAAGGCTGCTATTTTATTAGAGCAAAGGAAAGTTATCACTCATATTTCAGCCTGGCAGTCATCTCACTTTGGCTCTTATTACTTTGGTTCATTCATATCTAAGCTGCATTAATTAACCTTTCCAGTATCAGGGCATGGTTTTCAATTACATAGCCTCAGACAGCAGACTTCTAAAGACCACTTTGATTTTGTTAGAGAAAGCAATAATGCTGAAAAGACCACCAGGGTCGAGTTCTAATAGTTCAGGAGTATGGTTTCTTGGCAAATTGGATTACACAGTAAAGAAAATATTAGTTGTGCACAAGAGCATCTCTCCTTTCCTTTTACTTTTTAGGTGGAGATCTAACTGTGCACAAAATGAAAGATCTATAATCTAGTTGCAGTTCATGGCTGGATAAAAACTGATGTTACATTTCTCAGGTTGTTTCTGAATCTTCTTTTTAATCTTCACCAATACAAGAAGGATACAAAATACAAACAGTTTTCTAAACTCTGGCGGAGAAAGTCCTGAACAATAAATTATGTTATCTTGTGTAAGTATTAATACATGTATAAAGGACTGCACTCACACACAGACACAATTATAATTGGAAGCAGAACATTTTGAAATATAATCTGGATCAACTACAAACAACACAGTTCTTCACTCTTGCTCATCACCCCCTTACAAGAGAAGACGGGAAATGAAGAAATCTCTTGGAGTCAAGGAAGGAGATAGGACAGACTGAGGGGAAGCTGGATGGTGACAAATTCCCCAGTAAGACCTTGCACTCAAGGCTGTCATTGGTTTTCTCAAAGCAGGAGAGCATCAGTGACAGCTGGAAAACGCAAAAATAATATTAATATGTTCACCAACTGTTATCACTTTTAACCTCAGCCAAGATTACTCTCTGGCACCTATGCTCAAACACCAGCACAGTCAAGAGGATTATTAAAAAGGGTGAAAATAACCCTCAGGAAAACACGTTCATCACTCAGGTTATTAGTTAAAGCCGTCTGATGATTTTTTTTAGACCGAAGACTTCAAAACAACAACTGGTAACTGTAGCATTGTGTCTGGATTATAGATGACACTGAAGAACTATGCCACTATTTATTCTACATCCTGACACCCAAGAGAGGTTTCACCTCCAGTTACAGTAATATCATTGGTACACACGGGGCGTGATCATACGCACCCATTTGCGACACAAGAAGGACGATTCCCTGTCGGCTCAAAGTGGCGTGATCACACAAGCACATCTGGGAAGCATCCTGCAACTGGTGTCAAAGTGTCGCAAACCACTTTGAGCCGGTGGGGAATCGACTTATTTAGCTACCAGTGAAAGGGCAGTCTCAAATGGTTTGCGACGGCCCAGAACTGACCTTTCCTGGTGTGATCACACCAGAGCAAACAAGTGGCATTGGGGAGCGGGCTTTTTGGGGTTTTTTCCCCCTCCCATCCCAGTATGCACATCATTGGATGATCCCAAGGGTGGACAGGCAAGTCATCGATCCCTTGTAGAAGCAGATAAGCGCACTGAAAACAGCCGGGAAAAAAAACCCAACTCGCCCACGGCTGCGTGTGATCACGCAGCGACAGTTCGCCCTCACAGGTCCATGGACCTGTGTGATCCTGCAAAAGTGGCGCAAATTGCACCGGCTCAAATTTGAGTCACTTCCCGTCTGGCTTATCTTGCTCGTGTGGACGGGGCCATTCACACAAAAAAAATTTGCTAATGCACTCCCCAAATTTGTTCAAAAGCAGCTATTTCTGTGTTGTGCTTTTCATGGATGAACAGGTTTTGGATGGCTTTTTGGATTAATCATATTTCCTATAGCTATTGTATTGTACCATTTGGCTGACTGTATAGATTTTGTACATTTGTGTCTGTGGGGGGTACTGTTTTTGTTGTTGCTGCTGTTATGGCTAATGGCTAAACCAGTACAATCTACCTGAATATTAGTATACTGTGTATTCTATTTCTGCTGTTATCTACATACCATTTTTTTAAAAAAAATCAAAGCTGACAAGTTCCTTCTGCAGAAGTAAGCAAATAAGCCCACACGAATGATGACATGAGGATAATGCCAGCCAGTTATGATGAAGCATGGGATTAGTCAGTGAAGCAACTACTGAAATTCCTACTACAGAGTGCTTGGACTACAGCTCTACGATTCATTTACAGCTCTCTGAGGTTCTAGGTCATGATGACAGTTTACTAATCTCTCCTTGTCAGATACTCCAGCCCATGGTGTCTTTATGATCTCCTGGGTGCAATAAAGGACTACATGCATCTGTTCAGAATTATGTTATGCCAGTGATATTCACTCAGTGACTGGGAATCCACCTGTGGCTCTTTGACATGCCACATTCTTTTGAGCACCACTGTCAAGACCCCTGCTGCCAAGGAGTCCAAGGCTGAACCTGGTGAGTTCCCAGGGCTGAGTACACAAGTAACCAAACCTTTTAAAAATTATTTAAAGTTTTATTTAATATACTTCAGAACAAATATTTAATGTACAGGGAACACAGCCCTCTGAAATCAAGTTGTTTTTCCTTCAGAGAGCCAGCTTGGTGTGTAGTGGTTAGGAGCAGTGGACTCGATTCTGGAGAACTGGGTTTGATTGCCCACTCCTCCACAGGAAGCCTGCTGGGTGATCTTGGGTCACTCACAGTTCTCTTAAAACTCTCTCAGCTCCACATACCTCACAAAGTGTCACTCGGAGTCTCAGAGCAGCTTATAATCTCCTTTCCCTTTTCCTCTCCACAACAACCTTGTGAGGTAGGTGGGGCTGAGAGAGCTCTTTTGAGAACTGCTCTTAAGAGACCAGCTCTGAAAGAACTTATGACTGACCCAAGGACACACCAGCAGCTGCACGTGGAGGAGTGGAGAATCAAGCCTGGTTCTCCCAGACTGGAATCTGTGCTCTTAACCACTACACCAAACTGGCTCTCTACGGAGGCCTGGGAAACCCCCAGCACTACAGGGCTTCTCTCAGACCCAGAGACTGTGGCTCCTGAGGCCATGCCCTAAAATCTTGCTGTCAATACCTTGCCACTGGAAGCCCTGGAACACTCAGCTCCTGAGGCCATAGGCCAAGAGCCTACAGTTGAGACCTTGCCACTGTGAGACTCAACTGATGTTCCAGAAGCAGCTCTCCTGCACCTGGGTGGGCCAGGACCACTAGCCCTCCAGGTTCTGCTACTACCTGGCAGGAGCAGCAGAGACAAAAGACCCATACAGAAACAACCAAATGGACACACAGTGCCAGGCCTGTACCCAGTGCATCAGTTCTTGGGCCAGACCATGGTTCCAGTAGACATAATCCTTTTTCAGGATCATGGTCCCAACTTAGATTTGATGAGATGAATACCAGGTGCTGCCCCTAGAGGACATTGAAGAATGGGAACTATGGAGTAGGAACAAGTGTGCACGTAGCACAATGAGCTTGAAGGAATGTTGCATAAAGTTCAGCATATCATGTTATCCTCTTAGAGAGTTCTGCTTCCTCTTCTTCCGATTTGGATTAGTATGGAGACAGCAATCTCACAAACTCTGGATGACCTCTTAGTGAACAACCTTTGAGTATCATTTTGTTTTTTCACAGGGGCAGAAATGTCCCCAAACAAGAAATCCCTTTCCTTGACCATTTGCAACAAGCGATGAGTATTTTATAAAACATGGTGACAGTTTTCATACACGTGGAAGAAAATATGCTATATACCAGGCATGGGGACCCCAGAGATCTCTCAGGGGAGTGGAAATCTTATTCCACCCCAACAATCCCTGCTTCTTTCTGATCTTCTTTTTTATATTCTGTTTATCCACACACTCTCAAAGGCTTCCTTTACCCTGCCGTTCACCCAACCGATTCACTCTTTTCTTTCTTTTCTCATTTGTAATGCTCTGGCAGAGCAAAATGCTACCTGTTTTTTTTTCTTTGTGACACACAGAGGCATCAGTATTAGCATTGGAGGGATTAAACAGCACCCTTTAAAAACTTTTCTTATTTTTACATAAAACTATTCTGCAGCCCTGCAATGCAATTTTTTTATCCTCACTGGGGTGGCATACGTAACTATTTTTGGTAGTGGGGCAGATAGGGGGGTTCCAGCAAAGCACAGAACATTTTAACCATTTACTGTGTCACAAGCATAAACTGTTGTTTATGTACCATTCAATTTAAACACCAGTTTAAATGAGTTCATAGCAATGGCTCCAATATGAGAAGAGTATCATGTAAGTCAATTTACTTCAAGTTTTATTGTGGAAAACGATATAAAGCACAAAGCTGCTTCTGGTATACCAAATACATGGGAGTTGTTGTTTTTGAGTTTTTTACAACTCCAGTTAAACTAGATCTAATCAAAAGATAAAAGATAAATGACACAATTAAGATCAGCCAGTGTGCTGTTTTAATTAAGATGTTTTACTTACTGTTTTACTTACAGCCAGAAGACAAAAATGTTCTTTTTTCAAAGCACTTCTGTGCTTTGAGAGCCAGTTTGGTATAGTGGTTTGGTGTAGTGGTTAAGTGCGCGGACTCTAATCTGGGAGAACCGGGTTTGATTCCCCACTCCTCCACTTGCACCTGGCTGGATGACCTTGGGCAAGCCATAGCTCTGGCACAGCTGTTCCCTCAAGGACAGCTTGGGAAAGAGCTCTCTCAGCCCCACCTACCTCACAGGGTGTCTGTTGTGGGGAGGGGAAGGGAAAAGGAGTTTGTAAGCTGCTCTGAGACTCCCTTGGGGAGTGGAGGGCGGGGTATAAATCCAATCTCTTCTTCTTCTTCTTCTTCTTCTTCTTTATAAAAGGAAGTTTTAAAATTCCTTGGGAGAACATTTGTGGAAACTTTCACAACTATCAGGTAATATAAGAATACTTTTTTCAGTCCTCCCCCATCTTTCTTAGGGTCTGATTCAATGAAAACAAAGGAGAAATGAAAAGAAGAACATCTGGCTTCTGCACTGTAGAAGGCCAGAAAGGCCTTAGGGTCTCCTTTTGAGAACTTCTGTACTGTAGAAACTTTGCAAAAAAAAAAAAAAGGCTGCTTGAAGAGCTACTGAAGAGCTCTGATAGGCACCTTTTCAAAGAATCTTGCTCAAATCTCATAACCATTAAAGCCCTCTCCTCGTGGTACCACTTAGTACACTTCCTCCTACAGATGTAGAGTTGCCAACCTACAGATGGTGGCCGGAGATGTCCTGGGATTACAACCAATCCAGGCAACAGAGATCAGTTCCCCTGGAGAAAATGGCCAATTTGGAAGGTGGACTCTATGGCATTATACCCCACTGAAGACCCACCCCTTCCCCAGATGATTCCATCTCCAAAATCTCCAACAATTCTCCAACTTGGAGTCGGCAATCCTACACAAATGTGATTCTGAAAAAAAAAAGAACCAGCAAACTACCTAAACAGAAATCTAAAGCTCAATATAGCCTCATCCACAATATGAACAGGGTTCCCTCACAAGTCTGTTAATGATAAAGTATCATTTCTCATTCTCATGGCAAGAATTCACAAATCTTACCGTGTAATTACGCATGAGAACAGCACTGGTACCATCTTCCAAATAGTGTGTTTCTGTGAAGTTACCAGCAAAAAGGCCGCTGGAAAAAAAAATAAAGCACATGTTTAATTCCAAGGTCAAATGTCTGCATAAATTGATATATTTTATTTAGAAAATGAAACAGAAAGATAACAGTGCCAATAGTTATGACATTGTGCACATTTTAAAAAAGAGTTTTCTAGAAGGTGTTAGTAAATTTGCCTGTCTCTCATTGCAAAAGAAGTATATGTACAAAAATCAATTAGTGTTCCTTCTGAAATCTGTACTTAGTTTGGAATATGAATTTGTCAAGGTTATAATACTCAACAGTGTGATAAACTGACACCAAACCAGTTCTTTAGCTTGGAATGCAATTTCTGGGTGGTGTGCCTCCCTTCATGGAAGAGAAAATAAATCCTCAGAATTTCTATAATGGACATTACTCCATTAGAATGAGCCCCATCTGTGAATACCCCAGTGATTTACATCAACTGGACATAGGACTAACATTTCAAAATAAAGGGACTGGTTCTCTCAAGCCTCCTCAGCTGAGAGTTCTCAAGGCCAATTGATGCAGCCAGTTAATCTCCCTCAAATGCTGCCCATGGAGTACAGTGAACCCTCAGGAAAGGCATGGTGGACCAACTGGGGTCTGCCTCAGGAAAGGGGGAATTGGCAAAACTTATCCCTCCCTTTCCATTTGTGGAAAATGTAGTCAGGATACAGCCCATTTTTAGGAAGTATTAACATTAAATTTCCTGTTCATTCATAAATGTAAAAATAAGTCATTTTTGTATAAAAATAAAGCTAGACCGAATCTTTCCCCAATATGAAGGAACAAGCTGGATCTTTCCCCAATATGAAGGAACTGCTTGAGAACAAGTACTCGTTCATGGGGTTCCTGCTGACATTTTAAAATGCCTGCAAATATCTACTGAATCTGCTTGTAGAAATTCTAAAGACTACAGGAAATATTACTTTTGTGTGCATGCAGTTCTCAGAAACTAGTTTCCTTGAACTGAAGTATTGATTCATTTCTTGCTTTCTCATATGAAAAGCATTTCTAACCAGGTCAAAAGGGAAAATATTTCTATTGGGTCTACATGTAGAAGCAAAAATACCACAATTGCTTAAGTTTTTGACATAAATGTATGAGTTAAATGACAAAGTTCCAAGAAGAAAGCTTCAATACCAGTTATTACCATCAGGTACAAAGCATAAAGTGTGAAAACTGTGTTATTCCTTATTTATAACCATATTTTAGTAATATTACTTCACCATCAGGTATTATAAAACAATTTAACCATATTGATGATTCTTTATTTAGTTAGTTGCTGAAATAAAGACAAATGGGGGACTTGTAAGGGGCATCTCATTTTACCCTGTATCCCCCTCCTGCACTATTTTCTCGTTCCTTTCCCTGAAAGTCCCCATATCCTCTCCCATTTTTTTGCTTTCTTTTCTTTCCCACCCACCAGCCAACCTAACTTTATCTGTGCCCTTGTCTTCAGCTCTCCCTCCTTCCCTATCCCTAGCAACCTTTCCCCAGAAAAAGTCTGGCTGAGTTCTGTGATGGTTACCATGACTACAGTGTAGGGCTGTGTCCAGTTACATGGTAGCCTCTAGTGCTGGGCTGGACCCAGTTATGCCGTGGCTTCTGTTAGCACCAGATTGAGCCCAGTCCCTGCTGCTGGTGGTCTTGCTTCCTTCTCTCCTTCCCAGCCTCCCAGCCAGCCTATCTTTATCCACCCCCATGTCTTCAACTTTCCCTCCTTCCTTACCCTGACAGTCTCTCCCCGAGAAATGTCTGGCTGGGTTGTGTGATGCCTGGTAGTACATTACACAGTGGCTTGCTGCTGCTAAGCCAAACCAAGTGGTGAGAGTAATGAGTTTCCTGTAGTCACCTCTGGGCCAGTGTTCCCTCTAAGCTGAGTTAGTGTGAGCTAGCTCACAGTTTTTTAGCCTCCGGCTCACACATTTTTGTCTTAGCACAGGAAGGATGGCTCCAGAGCAAACTAATTTATGCAGCAGCCAAATTGCTCACTCACTACTTTAATGCCAGTAGCTCACAAAGTAGAATTTTTGTTCACAAGACTCCACAGCTTGGAGGGAGCACTGCTCTGGGCCTATCCCCAGTGAAGTGCTGGATCTTTTTCAGAGCTGTTTTGGCTTCCTGTTCAACTCCTTCTCCCTCTCATGGCTTTGCTTTATGGAAGCCAGGGCTTGGAAGGCTTGCCAATATTGCCTAGCAACCTCAAACAGCCACTGAAGGTTCCCTGAGATTCTTTTCTTAAAGCTACAGGTACTGTTTGTTATTTTGTGAAGTTTTAATCCCACACCTTGTATTTTTTTAAAGATTTCAGATTTTTCTGCAACTCTCAGACTTCCTTCAGGTGTGTAGAGAAATTCTCCTGCCTGTCCCTAGCTCTGTTTTGCAGCTCTATCAAAGATATATTGATACTTTACAAAGCACGGGGCCTTACCTTCCAAACTAAAGACTTTGGCGAGCTCAAACATAGTAGGATTTCTTTAAATCTTTTTTTCTTTGGCAAACATATTCCCAGGGTGTACCACAATCTGTTTCTGGAAGTCTCTCAAAAGTGTGTGGCCATGCAGGCTCAAATACTCCTGGGCATGCAAAACCAGTTGCAAGGGTCTTAGAAACCCAGATTTAAGAGTATATGGGCTGATTCATGTATTTCTACACATGTGAACAAAACTGCTGCCACATAGTCATAGAGAATATCTGGATCAGCTTCCTACATGGGACAGTTAGACAGTACTGAAACTAGTGCTATGGCTTCCTGCAGGCCAATGGTATTGACCTGGTACTCATTGCCCAGGCCAACAGATAGAAGAAACTCATTAAAATGTTCCCATAGTCACATGAAGGCCTGTTCATGCAAAAGCAATTCCCATTAATGATCAGGCCACTATGCCTTCAAAGGGATAACAGTGAAAATCAGAATACATGTTTGCCAGTGCTAGAGAAACATTTCAGATAGCTTAGGTACCCACTATTAATTTTCTCAGCACAGAAGAAACCTGATAATGGATTGTTCTGGAGCTGCAGCACCCAGCATTATTTAGATCCATCAAAGTCAACCAAACTTTTGTGATTGCAGCACACACTATGATTGCAATGTTAATGAACAATTCTTTATAGGCATAAAATGAACATTGCGGTATTTCATGTTCATCTATATTTTAGAAAGCAAATGGATTTTTTTAAAAAGATGATGACACAAAGATGAAATAAAGATGATAAAAGCTTTCTTTGGGACTGTATATACAGAAGGAATTGTCTTGTTTTTGTTTTTTAACCTGAGCAGGAATTTAGCTTTTAGCGCAAGAATTTTCCTCCTCTGCTGTCTCCCCCAAAGCCATGAATTTCTCTCTTCACAGTCTTGTTCTATGGCTTGTTGCTATTGTTGTGACAGCTAAATGAAAAGGTTGGGTCCTGTACAACACATGCCTCTAGGGTAGCCAATATTTTTGGCAGAACCAGCTGTTGTCTTCTCTGTTAAAAATGCCTAATACTTTAAAAGCTGCCTAGTGGAATAAACAGTTAGTGCTGATATCAGGAGATTGCAACGTATATGTGGGCACTTCTTTGAAAGGTTATCGATAACATGTGCAGCAAGCAATCGTGATTGGCAAGAATGAAAGACGTGTGCAACAGTTACATCACAGTGCCCAAGAAGTGCCACAGTTGATACATGTATCCATTAGATAATTTGCCTCCCTTTGGAAAGAGATGCAATTTTCCAGATTGATTTACATTTCTTCCTCCTCCCTGGTAAAGGAGATAAATACTGGAAAGTATGCTGCCTAAATTGGTTATCTGCTTAACATAATTGAATCAATGTAACTGAGAAAGGACATGGATCAAAACAACAAAAACGAATCACATTTCATGATCCGCAGTATGATGCCTGGGAAGACACCACATCTCTCTTTGTATATTCTCTCTCGCCAGCTGGCTGTGGGTCCCTGATGGAATCTCGGAACTGAGGATGACACGAGTGGTTCTCCTTTCCTTCATTTCATCCTAATAATAATCCTCACAGTTGGGTTAGACTGAGAGTGAGTGTGATCCTAAGGTGACCTCCTTGGCCGAGTGGGAGATCTGGAACTGAATGTCACTCTAATCATAACACCACTCCAGCTCTATGAGGAGCTGAGGCACAGTTTTCACGGTGGTGAGCCAGATTTAGGAATGGAATCCCTGATGAAATCTGCCAGTGGCCAGTCCTGCAGCTATTCACAAGGGCTTACTCTTCACATGGACTCACTCTTCTTCATACTTTCATGATCAGTTTGCTGCTCTATGTCTCCAATGGCAGGCAATGGGAAAACCTGCTTGTACGCAGTGGGCTCTCTGACAAGATCATGGTTAATATCTTTAGGATTATTTAGCTCAGTGAGGAAACGGATTAAGCAGTTTTAGTCCACATACATTTAAAACTGTACCATTTACCCTTCTCTTGCATGAAGAAACCATTTTAAAGAATAGTGTCTGAGAATGGTATTAGATTTTAAGATATGTGACATCAGCTTCCCATGATTCTTGGAATGCATCCACATGACAAAGGCTCTGTGTTTTGTTGTTGCTGCTGTGGAGACAGAGGCATGCACACTAGCAACTGAGCATCCACGTGAGCGCTTTATTTCTCCAGCTTTTCTTTGTGGTGAATGGTATACAGATAGCGGTACAAATTACCAAAGTTGTCAATGAGACCTCCAGTGGCAAAGCAGGAAAATGCAAGGGGCTGAGGGAAACAAAAAGCTGCCAATGTGGGTGGGACCTCTGCAGATATGCACCTTCCCGTCGAGACAGTGTAATAACATGCCTGGACTCTGCTCTTCCAAAAAAGATCATGGCAAAGTAGGTTTGGAACAGAGCACACTGAGGCCAAGGATGGGAGCATGATGCTGTGTGGATGCTCCACAGACTCTACTTCAGTTGCCAATACACAAAAAAACCTTGGTGTGGAAGCAGCTTGGTTTTCATTTAAAAAACCCCCCAAAAGTCTCTGGCACTCATGACTGTGGAAACAAATCCAAAAATGTATGTGATCATACCTGCACCATCCAAAGCCAGGCTTGATCTGTCTTTCCACAGCCAGGTCATGGTGCCTATACTACTTCCCCACAACTGTCCCATTTCTACATATAACCTTTCTTTCATTAACATCTAACTCCCTTCACCATGCCAAAATATCTTCAAACTTCCAGATATGATATGAATGCCATGAATTCATCTCTGAAAGGAAGTGAAGATATAAAGCTCCTCAGTAGCTAAATGTTTTAAATATTTGTTCAGAATCTCTATATAATTAAGTCCAATCTGAATTTGTGCTGTGCTTGTACATAAGCAGCTGTTACCAGGAAATCTTTGTCTAATATGCTGTACTCCAGAAAGACCAGCTGGTTTTAAATTAAGGTTTTCTACTATTTCCTCAAACAAGGAAACCAGATCTTATTTCTAACATGCTTCAAAAAATGGTACTGATTCTGAACAGCAGGTTTATGGATTCAGTGTCAAGCATGTTTGGACACAAAGAAGCTGAGGAGTTTTGGAACCTATTCCTACCACAGAGTACTGAAGGCATTTGCCAGTACATGCTATGCAGTATCGATACTCTGCTGTCCTGTATTTTCCTTGGCATCACATGCCACCTCTTTCATAGCCAGCTGTACCTACTCTCACTTGGACAGCGTGAAACACATCACATTGGACAAGAAGAACTTTCTTCAGGTTCTCTAACAGTATTTCTTTTCTCTGTATCTAAACTGCAACAAAGATCATGAAACATTTTTGTTGTGCATCATTCTTGCTGGGGAGGCAAACAAGAAAAAAATATTGAAATTGCAGCCTGTTGACACTATCATAATCCATTAATGCCATCACATCCTCATTTAGGTCATCTTGACCTTTAAATTGGAATTCTTTATTCAGCTTCTAGCTGTTCTGATTGTTATATGGCTTGAGAGGAATAAACAAGTCTATTAAATGTGCTGCTGTTTGCCTAGTTAGTTTGCTAAGAATATCCGTGAATGTCCAAGTGATGGCCTTTTTCAGCCTTTCTTATTATGATATAAAGAATAAGGCAAGCATATTAATGAGTTTCCCATGCACCTGCATCAAACACCACCCAATTCATGCAATTACTGCACAGTCTTTAAACACTCCATACTCTTTCTCCCTGTTTGATTATCTAAAGTGATTCAAAGTGCTTTTGGACAATTTCCTACTGAATGTTACCATTTTATAATATTCTACCCTTAATACTCTGGTGCATTTCTACAGAGGAAATATAATGTCATAATGAAAATTTAAAAAACAAACATCCCGCTCCCACCAAGTCAAATATACAAATTTAATAGAACTATAACCCCTGGGAGAAAAAAAATAAAAACTTCATAAAGGAGGCAACAAAACAATCATGCCTTTTATGCTGCAATACAGAATATACTGAGGGAGCCACTTCCTGGACTTTCTTATGCCTTTCACAAATGAAAACAAGATTTTCAAACACAGATATTATGTTTTAGAAATTGAGCTCTTGTTGTCATGAGCACACTGCTATTTGGGGGGATGTGTGGAAAAGGCCAGAACTTGTGAAAGGATCTCAGCTGAATCAAAACACTGAATCTGGGGAAATCATGTAAGTGCCTTGGATTTGACACTTAGCCAGCTGTCACAGTGATCTGGCAAATCTCATTCCATGGGATAAGAAATGATTTCTATTCCTGGTCACCCTGGCACCCCATCCCAGATAACTTTTTTTAGCTCATTCGGAAAGTGCAAAGTACAAAACACCCATGATCCTGGGGGAATAGTTCCTTGGTCTGTACCTTTCGGATAAATATTTGCACAAGCCTCCACTTTCTGATTGGTCAAAGGTGACTAATTTCAGGGAAACTCTAAAATACGGTCTTGGGGGGGTGCTGGTAGTCAACCATAAGCACCCAGATGTTGTCAGCATTGGACTGCTTTGGTCAGCTATGAAGAGCTTTCAGGTCTGACCTGTGGACTGTCTGACCCACTTCCTTAAGAGGAGAAAAGTTTGTAACTCTGAGTCAACTGGAAAACTTCTTTTGAAAAAGTGTTCTGTTTCATATCCCCAATTCCCTGATTTGCTTATGTTTGTTAAGCAATAATCCTTTTTAAATTGGATCCCATAATCTGTGTGACTTGCTGTGTTACTTCCCCACTACCCTATCTATATAGTAAGGAAAACTTCTACAGCACTACCAGCTTTTCATGGACAGGAATGTTACTAGTTTGGAAATTCTCTGTACAGCTGGGAAGACATGTGAAGCATACAGAGTTCAATGTTCTACATGGCCATTCTCATGATCCAAGCCCCAAGCAGCAACCCAGACACCAACACAAATTAAGAAGGGGATGCAGAAATTTGAGGAGGTGATGGAGCAAACTGTAGAGGCACCCCAACTCCCATATTAAGCTTTAATCCATTAGCCAGGATCCTACGGAACCAGATCCTCCCAAGAAGACATCAACTACATCATCAAGGGCATGATGATTTCTCAAGTCTGCTCACCAACCGAGGCAACTATCATGACAAGAACTAAAAGAAAGGAATTAGAACATTGCAGGCCAATCCAGGGGCTTTTTATTTCAATGATCTCCCCTCAATGTGAAAGGGGCAGAATCTGAGAGAGGGGACGAGGCCAGAGGAAGATGACAAAAGCAGAGCTAGACCAGGAATTTGCCAGAGCGAGATGCTTGCGCCCTGTGATCTGTCCAGAGTGCTGAAGTGCCGCTCTCAGACCAACCTTGTGCCTCCACTGGGGTAAGCCCTTAAATCTTTACTTCGGTCTGGACCAGCTGCCTCTCTACCAGTGATTGCTCTTATCAACAGCCCCAACTGCCATTTGCATTAAGTCTTGCCTAATACTGCTGGAGACATGGCCTTGCCAGAAATGGACAGACCTAAAGGATCACCATACAGGTGAGGCACACCACTCAATTAATGCAAAGGATCTTTCTGAAAATGTATAATGTCCAAGGAGAAACAAATTTATGAGATATTTCATTCTGAGAGCAGACTGTGTTATTCCTGTTACCCTACTTTTAGAAAAAGTATTGAAAAATTCAAAGCTCTATTTACTCAAATTCCTAAATAATTCAAAATGGCATGGTATCTAGGCTTTGAAAAATGTCTCAGTTCTGTGGAGGTTTGGCTCCTAAAAATAATGCTGACTTCTACATTTCTTTAAGTATTTATATTCAATCCTATTTCAAACAGCAGGCTCATTTCTGTTACAAAGTATAAGTGGCCAGTCCATGTTGTTTTAGTGACGCCTTTCAGGTATTCGTGAAATTTTGGCAGAAGCCTTTTGTATAATCAACTAGAAGTCATTCAATAATATTAACAAGCAGTTGGCTTCAAGGATGCAGTTCTTAAACCTACTCCTAAGCATCTTTAATTTGATTCTGGATAAATGTACACAGGCTAAAAAGGAGGGCTTCATGCATCCTCATTATCTGGAAATGAGAAGGCCAGTACTACTACCACAACCTTTAAGATGAAGCATAAAAAAGACAGTAACAACAGAATCTATATCAGGTTAAGGAAACTGCTGGACAGGGAAATGACATGAAAGATTAATGCTGTTTGGGTGAAGGTGTGGCAGTTCACAATGGAGAAGGAACAGGAAACTGCAATAAGACTGGGAAAGGTTGAATGGGTACCATGATGTTAGAGATAACCCCCAGTATGCTGAGGAGTGGCTATCCCATAAGCCATAGAGGATAAATACTCTGAAAAAGAGATGGAAAATCTTGGCACAGCAGAGACAGTCATGATGCACAGTGCAGCTGTTTATTTCAGGCTAGTAGCAATGACTCGTAGACTTAAGAACATAAGAGCCTTGATGGATCAGACCAATGGTCTGTCTAGTCCAGCATACTGTCTCACACAGTGGCCAACCAGTTCCTCAGGAGGGCCAACAACAGAGCATAGAGGCCGAGGCCTTCCCTTGATGTTGTCTCCCGGGTTTGGGATTCAGAGATTGAGCACCTCTGAATGTGGAGGTTCCCCTCATTCACCATGGCTAGTAACCATTGAGACTCACTGACATGAATCTATCTAATCCCTGCTGAAATACTTTTATTCCTGTGGCCATCACTACATCCTCTGGCAGCACATTCCACATTATAATCACTCTCTGTGAGAAGAAGTATTTCCTTTTGTCCATCCTGAACATACGGCCCATCAGCTTCATTGGATGCCCTTCAGTTTGAGTATTTTGACAGAGGCAAAAAAATTCTCTTTGTCAACTTCCTCTCTATCCCATGCAAAATTTTATAAACTTCTATCATGTCTGCCCTTAGTCATCACTTTTCTAACTGAAAAGTCCAAGAACCTTCAGACTTCCCTCTCAGGGAAGGTGCTCCAACCCCCTAATCATCTTGGTTGCCCTCCTCTGTACTTTTTTCCAGCTCTGCAATGTCTTTTTTGAGATATGGTGACTAGAACTGTACACAGTATTTGAAATGAGGCTGCACCATGGATCTATACAAGGGCATTACAATATTGGCCATTTTATTCTCAATCCCTTTCCTCATAATCCGTAACACAGAGTTTGCCTTTGTCACAAATGCAGCACATGGGGGTGACACCCTCATTGAGCTCTCCAGTATGACCCTGAGATCATTTTCCCTCTAAGTCTCAGCAAGTGCAGACCACATTAGCCTATACTTGAAGTTGGGATTTTTTTTGTCCCAGTGTGCATCACCTCACACTTACCAACACTGAACTTCATTTGCCACATTGTCACCCGCTCGCTGAGTTTGTGGAGGTCCTCTTGGACTTCTTCACAGTCAGCCTTGGTTTTCACTATCTTGAATAATTTTGTGTCATCTACAAACTTGTCACTACACTACTCAAACCTAGTTCCAGTTCATTTATGAATAAATTAAAGAGTCCTGGCCCAAATACCAATCCTTGTAGGACTCCACTGCTTACTTCCCTTCATTCTGAGAACAGTTCATTTATTCCCATCATTTGTTTCCTAACATTTAACCACTTTTTAATCCATAAGAGAACTGGTCCTCTTATCCCACAACTGCTAAGTTTACTCAGGAGTCTTTGGTGACATACCTTGTCATTTCTGGTACATTTCTTTTGTTTTTGATGTTAATTCCAAAAGGGACTGTTTCATTATTGGGTTGTTTCATATAGTTTTGTTTCATTATTGTTTCTTTTCTTACTGTTGTTTCATTTTCATAATTCTATTTTGTTATTTCCCATTGGTTTCAATAGATGACAGACCCTCTTTTCTTGGGTCTGTACTTTCATAAGTTTCCATCCAAAAGTGGACAAAACTCGGGGGGTTGTACTATTTCCTGAGGACCCCCATACTGCCAAATTTTAGACAGAGAGAATAAAGGGGGGCCCTTTTTTGAGGCAATTAAAATAATCAATGTGGAAGAACTGATAGGAAATATTCCAGTTTCCAAACAGTAAAACAGACAGCACTGCAGCTGCTGAACTTAAAGAACTGTAACATGAGTAACAGGCAGACTGACAAGACAAGGGCATTTGGTGGCAAAGAGGGTAAGGCATTTGGGCAGGCAGGCAGGGTTGACAGGACCTTGTGGTAGATTTGCTTGGATGGGGGATAAGGTTTGGAGAGCAGGAGGAAAGCAGACTGCAAATTTGGAATAGCAGGGCAGGTGCTGAGATGAGAGAGGAAGGCAAATTCCTACCCCATATAGTTCGGGTCTGTAATACTTCACGTATATATGTAATCCTAGTGGCTACAGTTTACTATCAGTCAAAAAAAGTCCAGAACCATTCTCCCTCATTCCCCGAAGGAATACTGTACTCTGTATATGCCCTTATTAAGGACGTGTTTTCTGCCTTGTAAAAGTGAAACTAATAGAGGCAGAGACTGCAATAACGAAAGAAACCAGAGCAAAATGAAATAAAATCATGTGATTTTTTGTTACAGGCTGTTTAGATAGGAAATTTGTTTTGATATTAATTACTATAATAATGAAACACCTCATATCCCTAATTATTAAAAGTAATTACAACAAAAAAAACATGAGTTTAATGGCTTGTACTGATGCAGCAAGGGCAAGACCTCAGAGTTATCTCCCTCCGTCCCCTTAATGCCTTTTTATTGTCAAGTCCCAGCTCACAAAATCCCCTTTAGCAACTTGAGGCTATCATGTTAGCTGGTGGACCATATGCTACTGCAGCTGAGCTGGTCCCACCTCCTTAGTTCATAAACCCAGGTTAAAATGGAAATGCAAGGACACTGTGGTTGGAGGCATTTTCAGCAAAAAGCTGGTGGGTAAGCATACTGACTTAGGAGCCCTGGATTTCCCTGCCTAACTCACCATGAGCTATTACATATCAATGAGGAAACTATGAGTAATTGTTTCCTCAGTGAGAGCCTAGACCTTGGGACAATTTTACCAGAATTAAACAACTAATTTTGACCATATTTCTGGTAGCATATTATCCTCTCCAAACTGCTGCTTAAGAATGTTTTATCACGCCTCTTTGCACTTTCCATAATAGCACTGTATAAATTGCATTATAAAAGAATATCACAGTATGCCATGTAAATTAGCAGCCTTCAATGAAGTCTGCAAAACATTTTTTTTCACAAATTGTAATGTTCATTACAAAGGATGATAAGAAGTAACAGTACCAAATTGTAGTTGACTCAACTGATAATGTCACATGTTTAGATAAGGCTGACAGGCCTATTGCTTGCTTGGGAAGTTATTTTAATGATTATTTTCATTAAGAGATTTTTTACACAATACAACAGTAGTGTAAAGGAATATTTTTGAAAAAAAAACTAATGCACTGTGGGAATCCAGAGGGTCTGTGCCTGCTTGGTGCTCTCTCTGCACCTCTGTGGTTCAAGCCAAGACCCCGGGGCCAGGAAAGGCTCAGATACAGAGAGGGGAATGAGTCAACTGCACCTTGTTCCTCCTGCACCTTCCCCCCCCCCCCGGGCCTCTCCCCCACATCCTGGAGAAGACCTGAAGCCTCCTTCCTGGCCTGCTGTTTGGCCTCATATATAGAACAGGCTTAATCATGAGCCTGGCCAGCCACCTTCCTTAACTTCCCACACCTTTTCCCCATTTGACTGATAGCTTAGCCCAGGGGTGGGCAAACTGTGGTTCGGGAGCCACATGCGGCTCTTTCACATATATTATGTGGCTCCCGGCAGGGTGGCTGGGGAAGCTAAATATCATTAGCAAACAAATATCATTGGACAAATTAATATCATTATCAATATCTGCTTTTTACCCCTTTTGTTATTATTTTTGGCAGTCTCATTTCACTTTAATAAAAAGCAAATTTGCTTATTTTCCAATAAAAGCAGGTAATATTTGTTCATGTCTTGTGGTTCTCAAACATCTGATGTTTATTCTATATGGCTCTTACATTAAGCAAGTTTGGCCACCCCTGTTCTAGGTGGCTCTTACGCTGAGCAAGTTTGTCCACCCCTGGCTTAGCCAGTCTGGCCCAGTGGCAGCTGGCAGCTGTTTAAAGGGGTTGCTCAGAGCTATGCATTGCCTGGCCTGGCCTGGCCTGGCCATGCTGGCCCTCTTGCCATCAGGGTGGCTATAAGACTGTTGACAGCCTGAAGGTTTGGTCATGGCCACCTGCTGCAGCCCAGATAAATACAGGAGAAGGTCCAGCTCTGGACATGTATTTTCCAGACAATAGGAACAATCCAATACAGTCAGATCTACTGTGATTTCAGTGGGATGACCAGTGAATCCTGAACAGTTACACCCTTCTTTCGGGGACTTTGTGGCAGGGTATGAGCTTGTGAGTCACTGCTTTGTATATGAAGAAGGGAACAGTGATTTTCAGGGGATTTCAACGAGAAGCTCCTGGGGATGAAAAATGGAGGAAAGGCAGAGTTTGGGGGAAGGAAAAGACTTTTTCCAGATTTCTTCATAATAATTAAAGCATCAAAATCAACATTTTAAAATTGCCATTTCCTACTGATCTGGTAAGTTTAAAAAATCTTTTTACAGGGGCTGGAATTAGGCAAAAAGGAAGCAGAGATCATTTTTTTCTTGGAAGAAAGGTGTCAGCTCAGTTCTTAGATTGAAAATCCTGCTTAAGTGCCCAGACCTGCTCCTCAATTACTGTGTGTAGTGCCATGACCTAGATAGCCCAGTCTCATCAGATCTTGGAAACTAAGCAGAGTTGGCTCTGGTTAGTTTTTGGATGGGAGACCACCACGGAATACCAGGGTTGCTATGCACAGGCAGGCAATGGCAAACCATCTCTCAACATCTCTTGCCTTGAAAACCTGATGGGTTCACCCATCACAAGTCAGCTGTGATGATGGCCACAAAAAAAAAGCAAAGAGAGTGCAGTTATTCAGTGGTGAGGAAAAGGCACCCTTGTGCGTGTTCACAGGTACTCTTCCTTCCAGGACTCAGCCCTGGAGTTGAAAACAAACTGTTGGGCTAAGCACTGGTGAAGTCTAGGCACAAATCCATTCCAGAGACAAAGTCCAGCATGTTAGTCACAGTACTCTGTTGCAGAAAGTCCAAAGGAGTCTTATGCAAGCTTACAGACTATTTGATTTATCATAGCATAAGCTTCATGGCTAGACACTACTAGATCAGATGCATCAAGTTAATTCTCAGTCAGCATATATACAAGGGGAAAATTGTGCACAGTGAAAACACAATGAAATGGAGGAAGAGGAAGATGAAGAAGAAGAGGAGGAGGAGGAGGAGATTGGATTTATACCCCACCCTTCACTCGGAGTCTCAGAATTGCTTACAAACTCCTTTTCCTTCCCCTCCCCACAACAGACACCCAGGAAGGGGCTGAGAGAGCTCTTTCCAGAACTGTCCTTGAGAGAACAGCTCTGACAAAACTATGGCTTGCCCAAGGTCACCCAGCAGCTGCAAGTGGAATAGTGGGGAATCAAACCCAGTTCTCCCAGATTAGAGTCTGTGCACTTAACCGCTACACCAAACTGGCCTGTATCAACAGAAGCATAGTGTCCAGATCATATGAAGTGATGGTACCACTTTACTCTGCTCTGGTTGGACCTCACCTAGAGTATTCTGTTCAGTTCCTCATCAAAGGCTCCTAAGTAAGCTCAATAGTCATGGGATAAAAGGACAAGTCCTCTTGTGGATCAAAAACTGGCTTATTAAAAGGAAACAGAGAGTGAGTATAAATGGGCAATTTTCTCAGTGGAGGGGGGTAAGCAGTGGGGTACTGCAGGGATCAGTACTGGGTCTGATGCTTTTTAACTTGTTTATTAATGATTTGGAGTTGGGAGTAAGCAGTGAAGTGGCTAAATTTGCAGGTGACACAAAGTTGTTCAGGGTGGTGAGAACCAGGGAGGATTGTGAGGCACTCCAAAGGGATCTGTCAAGGATGGGCGAGTGGGTATCAATGTGGTAAATGGGGTTCAATGTGGCCAAGTGCAAAGTGATGCACACTGGAGCCAAAAATCCTAACTATAAACACACATTGATGGGGTCCAAACTGCCGGAGACTGACCAAGAGAGAGATCTTGGAGTTGTAGTAGATAACTCACTGAAAATGTCAAGATAGTGCAACTGCAATAAAAAAGGCCAACACTATGCTGGAGATTATTAGGAAGGGAATTGAAAACAAATCAGCCATTATCATAATGCCCCTGTATAAATCGATGGTGCAACCTCATTTGGAATGCTGTGTGCAATTTTGGTTGCCACACCTCAAAAAAGATGATATAGCACTGGAAAAAGTGCAGAAAAGGGCAACTAGAATGATAAAAGGGTTGGAACACTTTCCCTATGAAGAAAGGTTGAAGCACTTGGGGCTCTTTAGCTTGGAGAAACAACGGCTGAGGGGTGACATGATTGAGGTTAATAAGATTATGCATGGGATAGAGCAGGTAGAGAAAGAAGTACTTTTCTCCCTTTCTCACAATACAAGAACTTGTGGGCACTCCATGAAATTGCTGAGCAGTTGGCTTCAAGAGGGAATTAGATAAACATATGGAGCAGAGGTCCATCAGTAGCTATTAGCCACAAGGTATAGAAAGGAACTCTCAGTCTGGGGCAAGTGATGCTCTGTATTCTTGGTGCTTGACAGGGGGACAACAGTGGGAGGGCTTCTAGTGTCCAGCCCCCACTGCTGGACCTCCTGATGGCACCTGGTACTTTTGGCCACTGTGTGACAGAGTGTTGGACTGGATAGGCCATTGGCCTGATCCAACATTGGCTTCTCTTATGTTCTTATGTTTTGGGCACCACAATTTAAGAAGGATATATAGACAAGCTGGAACATGTCCAGAGGTGAGCAACAACGATGGTGAGGGGTCTGGAGACCAAGTCCTATGAGGAAAGTTTGAAGGGGCTAGGTATGTTTAGCTTGGAGAGGAGATGACTGAGAGGTGATATGATAACCATCTTCAAGTACTTGAAGGGCTGTCATATAGAGTATGGTATGGAGTTGTTTTCTCTTGCCTCAGAAGGGCAGACCAGAACCAATGGGTTGAAATTAAATTAGAACAGTTTTTGGCTAAACATTAGGAAGAACTTCCTGACAGAGCGGTTCCTCTGTGGAACAGGCTTCCTCAGGAGGTGGTGGGTTCTCCTTCTTTGGAGGTTTTCAAACAAAGGCTAGATGGCCATCTGACAGCAGTGCTGACTGTGTGAACTTAGGCAGATCACAAGAGGGAGAGCAGGAAGGGTTGCCCTCAGAGCTTAGTTCTTGTGGCCCTTTCTTACATACCCAGGGAAATGCTGATTGCCACTTTGGGGTCAGGAAGCAATTTTTCTCCAGGCTAGTCTGGCCAGTGATCCTGGAGGTTTTTGTTCATCTTCTGGACATGGAACAGTGGTCACTGTGGATGTGGAGGGGGGAGGTATTTGTGAATTGCCTGCATTGTGCAGGGGGTTGGACTAGATGACCCTAGAAACAATATGATTCTATGATTCTAGGGCTGTTGTGTGGAGGAGGGGAGAATGCTGTAAGCCACATTGGGTCCCCACAGGGGAGAAAAGTGGGGTATAAATGAGATCAGTACATACATTTCCTACAATTCTGAGTTTAAAAGAGTTTGTCAGAAAATATTTAAATATTTCACCTTACTTGAGAAAATGGAAGGAAAGCCATCATCATGAGCCCCAGTAATACTTTAATACATTCTTTCAAAACATCATTTGTTTTGACCTTCCTCATAATTGTCTCCTCCCCCTTAATAATTATGCTGCACTCTTGAGATGAGGAATTTAACACTACATAATGTGAGAGTGGGCTGAAAAGCTGTCAAATCAGATATACTTCATGCCATTAAAGATATAGTTTTTATTCAAATAAAATTATAATATCAAACAGAGACTTGAATGCCTGTAATTTTCATTCCTCATGAAGAGTACAGTACAGAATTCCAGTATAAAAGTCTATGGGGGGAAAGTCTTAACACAGCAATCAACATTTTGGGCAGAGAGGAGTGTTTCGCTGACAATGGTAATCCTATATCTGCAGTGCTCCATTTCACAGTCTCCCTTGCCTAATTTTGTTTTCATACAGAAAAAGACAGTGGCTGGGACTCAAGCAGAAGACTGTCAGAGAGGCCCATCCAAACCTCAGAATGGGATACCCAGGGGGTAGGTGCATGAATAATACATTTGGATATATAAGGCCAACCTAGAAAAATTTTATGCCGCCTCTCCAGAGAACTGCTTGAGGCAGCTGAGAACAATAAAACAAAACCATTAAAAAACAAAGCAATTAAATAAGACACACAAAAAGAGCTGACACCATCAAAATAAGCCACTAAAAAAAGCCAGTGCATATAACAAGACAGGACAGGACAACTACATTAAATACACAATGAGCAGTCTAAAATGATGTAGATAAAATAATCCTCAGGTCAGAAGCAAACTATAAAACATTTAAGAGATAAAACCCCTTAGATCACAGCCTGGGCAAAAAAGGAATGCTTTACCTGGTGCCTTAAAGCAAGTGAGCCTCACAGGAGAGGGCATTCTACATGCAAAGTACCATAGCTGAAAAGCCCTGTCTCTGGTCACCCTTCTGAAGGTGGAGTCACAAAGGGCAGAGCTTCAGAAGAGGGTGATGCTGGCAGGCTGGGTTATATGAGTACAGGTGGTCTTTCAAGTACCCTGGCCCCATGTCATTTAAGGCTTTAAAGGTAAGAACAAGCCCAGAAACAGATGGGCGGTTACAAAAAGCACACAAATGAATATACATTCAAGGCCTTATTTGAACAAGGAATCTCTTTAAAGAAAAAGCAGTGGCCATTCATTATATTTTAGGAATATCTGTTTATCTACAAAATACACATTGAACATAGAACCCAGCAGACTGTTTTGACAAGAAGCAGAGCTAATAGTAATCTGTGCCTGTGTGGCATTTTGTTAGCCACCTTGAATCTTTGTAGAATGAGGTACAAATGTTCTAATAAGTAAGTGATCTAGAAATTCCCCAAGAGCGATATTTGCACAAACTCATCCCAAAGCTCCAGTCCAATTTCTGTTTAATCGCAGCTCTCTATCTGCTTCTCTTTGAGCCCAAATTCAAAACTGCCCAAACACCTTTTCTTTCTGTCATACAGACAGGACTGTAATCTTAGGTTCCATACTACAGCTTGATAGCCCATTAAGAACAAAACTAAACATTATTCCTTTCTTCAGAGGCATTCTTTTTTTTTTTATCAAGCAGAACAGTATCTTCAAACTGAAATGAGAATCATGAGGGGGAGACAAAGAAGGAAGCCTCTTTAACTCATTATTTCCCTGTTATCACCCCAGTCAAAATAGTCTTCAAGATAACAAAACATTACTCAGTTCAACGTAAAGTCAGGCTTACTATGATGATAAAATGGTGGTTGTATACCGTCCTGAGGTTCTTGGTCATACAATAAACAGGTCAGCAAACATTTGGCTTGACTAAAACAGTTACTCAACAACCCTTATTTCATTCGAATGAATGTAAAGTAATCAATTTGCATGGATGCATGTCAATATATATGCAAGGCAGCGGGCTATGGAGAATCAATGCCATAAATATATTTCACACCCGTCATTCTTTCATGGCTGAGTTCTAGATGATTTATATTAAAAGCTCTTTTGAGCTGTAAATATGAAAGGGCCAAAGAGCTAATTAGTTTTCTCTGCATCAGGAAACTAGAATGAAAAAAAATCTTCTGAAATATAAATTAACCGTGTATTCCTATGCAGATAGATGAAGATGGGTAGCTGTGTTAGTCTGTTTGTAGCAGTAGAAAAGAGTCCAGTAGCACCTTAAAGACTAGCAAAATTTGTGTTAAGGTATGAGCTTTCATGAAATCACTGCTCACTTCTTCAGATACTGAAGAAGTGAGCAGTGACTCACAAAAGCTCATACACTACTACAAATTTTGTTAGTCTTTAAGGTGCAACTGGACTCTTTTCTATTCCTATGCAGTTATTCTGGTCTAAACTAATTCATAGCAGTGGGCTCAGACTGTTTTTGTTGATCTGGACAGGCATGTCACAGTGATGAACTTCAGGAGCTACAATATATTAAACTCTGGGGAAATATAGTAGAGAACATTTTATCACCATAGCAACTGACCCAAAAAATTAAGTGCATACTAATTGTGTGTTCTAACAATAGTTAACGGAAAAGAAAGAAAGCCACTCTAGGTCTCCATTGGAGAGAAAAGTGGTATATAAATGAAGTAAAATAAAACAGATCCATTTTGAGCTGTGTGTGTCAACAGCCTCTATTAAAAATCTTAAGAGAAAATGCTCTATAGAAACAGATGCTGAGTTACCAAGGAGATCCTCATATGATTAAGAGAAAAAGATATCTTTAAATCCAATTTGGATGGGTAGAAAAAATAGAAAGACCACGCAATAACTAAAAAATGCAAAGAAAAAACCCCGGGCATTCATGGATAAACTACACATTTTAAGTTCAGAGGTGGTTTGCCATTGCCTGCCTCTGCATCAGAGCCCTGGAATTTTTTAGTGGTCTCCCATCCAAATACTAATCAGAACCAACCCTGCTAAGCTTCTAAGATCAGACTAGCCTGGGCTATCCCGGTCAGAGCACATTACTGACTCGAACATGTTTAATAATCAGAGTGATTGCTTTAAAATATATCAAACTAAAGAAAATAGGATGAGTGTTTACAGATACAAAACCAATACAAGTATGTAATATAGGTATGCCCCAATGTTTAACATTATGAATAAAGATTTCAGATGTCATTAAGGGAAATATTATGTCTGAAGGCACAATAAAGCTGCCTTACTGAAACTGTGAAAAACAGGGGGAAATACTGTAGATGTACTTCCCATTTAACCCTTAAGATGGTGCAGGTTCTTTGTGATTCTGAAGTAGACTGGACAAATGAATCTTCCACACTTCTGGAAAGTTTTTCTTCCTCCCCTTGGATTTACGTTAAATACTGTTACTGTATTTTTCTACCATCTTTTCCCTTTGCAATGAAACTAATCTATTCATCTCCATTTTAGTCATGCTTTAACCAGATTTTCCACCTGGGATACATCCCTTAAGGTTTGCTAATGAACTTAATGAACCTTGCTAATATGGCTTATAATTGGTGAAGAGTTATAAAAAGAGAAGGGTTAACCATGGCTGTGTCACCTCCAGATTGGAATTTTGAAAACCATTCTGCTTGTAAATGCCCTTGAAGACAACTTGGAGGAAACGTCAATCAGTACTGTAACACTTCTACTACATATCATTTCTGTAAACAAAACACACTGATTGACACAGGTCAAAACTTAGTGTGCAACTGGGACATATCTAAGTACAGTGCTTATCTAGCATGGGGGGGAGATAAAGCTCATGGAACTTCTGAGCTGAGTTAGGATTGTCTGGGCCTCACAGAAATTTGTACATAAATACAGCAAGGTTGCTAACTTCCAAATCAAACACTACTTAGCAAATTAGGTACCTCTCATGGGTAGCGAGCTCAAATAGCAACCCAGCATTACTACCTTAAATGCTTACATTATCTTGTTCTTGATTTGTTTTAGTTGCTAGCAGTTTTGTGTAAGCAAGACTCTATATGTATAAGCAAGATTTTCGCTCAGTATGAAGTACTAGTTTGATTCATGTTGCATCGTATCAGGAAAGAATGTAGCTGGTAGATTTCACCAAGCACCTTCCCCACACAATTCCTTCCTCTCTAAAAAAATTATTTCATAGCTCAAAATTAAGGACAGTTGAGCAAGGTTTTGGTAGACTGAACCCAAAGTACACAAATGTCACCAGGAACAGTATTATTCCCAAACTTAAAGCCAGGCAGGAAAGAAAACAAGGTCAATTCAGCACAAGGACCAATTTCTCACAAGGTGCTGCCCTGGCGTCATTCTTCCATTTCCCCTGATTGCATACTTCAATTTCTCACTATTTGCCGTGGGGCGCATTTTGACCCATGGCGTCACACAATTTCTCTGCTACTTCAATGATCCTGGTTTTTTGAGAATCACTGAAGCCGCAGGGAATCAGGCGGAGCCGCAGGTCAAAATGCGCCTCACAGCAAATAGTGGGAAATTCAAGCACGCAATCAGGGAAAAGGGAAGAACAACGCTGGGGCAGCGCCTTGTGGGAAAGCGGTCAAGGTGATTCTATAAATCCAAAAATGAATGTCATAACCTGCTCATAGAGACAGCCAGCCAGACTACTTTATCTCCCTGTGAACTACTAGTAGCAGCTGGATGCTGCTGTTGGGATTTCTGTATTATATATCTGGGTGAATGTGCATCGAGGGAGGGCAAAGTGGTGCCAAAACTGAGGCACCAGTGGGTAGAGGGAGTATGGTGGTGGTAGAAGGAAGACAGGCCAGGTGAGGGGAAGGAGGGATTGTCAGATTATGACCATTCCTTTCCTGTTCTTCTCCCAACCAAGGAAACTTTAGTTATTTTGCTCACTACCCATCAGGCATGGCAGTGCTTCTGCTGAACACCAGGTAGGTTCACAGTAAAATATCCTTCATACAGGATGTATTCCTGGTCCTGGATGAAGAGACCACAGGTATGCACCACAGAGACCTGGGTAGTTGAAGGAGGAGGAGTGGCTCTTTTCCAACTCTGCCCTCTGCAGTTCCTGATACAGCATCATCCTAGGCCTAATGGGTGGGGACAGGAAATGAATGTGTTGGGTCTCTCTGGAACTTACTCAGGGCCCCAATTTTGAATTTATGTACCTGATGCTGGGAACAGGGATTCTCTTGATATACTGCCCATCTTGCTGTCCAACTGTTTTCCCACCTGAAATGATTAAGGAAGTCTCAGATTTGGCATTGAGGACCTTGGAAACTTCAATGCCCATGCTGAGGCTGCACTGAGTTGTCCCAGAACATTCTAGTCCCTGTGCATATAGTGGGACATACACTTGATCTGGCTTTCTCTGGGAACAATTGCCTGGTTTGGTAATGGGGGGATTTTCCATGCTGCTCTTGTCATGGTCTTACCTGCTGAGTTTCACCCTCAAACCATAGAGTTTTGCCCCCAAACCAGTGTGTCACCCCCCCAACATCACTGAGAAGACTACGTCACTTCTGGGTGATGTAGGCACATTGCTCCATGTTGCTGTTAGAGGACAGGAGCCTGCGAAACCAGTTGAGAGAATATACTGTGTGTTTCAGCCTGCAAAGTCATCAAGAAAGAATGTGGCAGCTAATCAAGCATCCTTCTGGCCTTCCAGTTGCAGATGGCCAAAGGAGCAGATAACTATTGGTGAACTCTTACATGGTGGTAACCAGGGCTTTTTTTGTAGAAAACCCCAGCAGGAACTCATTAGCATAATAGGCCACACTCAACATCAGAAACTCATTAGCATATTAGGCCACACCCCTGACAACACAGCTCCCTCCCAGGATTGGCTTCCCCAGGTGCCCCGTGGCTTGTTGGGTGCATGGGGAACCCGAGGGAAGGAAGGCAATTTCTGAATTGGCTTCCCCAGGTGCTCCACATCTGCGGGATGCCTGGGGAACCCAAGGAGGGTAGGCAGTTTAAACTGCCTTCCCTCCCTGAAATGGCTGTCTTCCCCAGGTGCCCCATGGCTTGCGAGGTGCCTGGGGAACCCAAGGGGGGGAGGCTGTAGGTGTGGCCAGCTCGGAAGCCAGCCGGAACTCCATTCCTGTGCGTTCCTGCCCAAAAATAGCCCTGGTGGTAACTCAGCATCTAGTTTAAATAACTTTAGCTGAATAAGTAGTCATGCCCCAGAACTCCCTAAGTAGAAATTAAGTCACTTCTACAAGTAACACTTTCTTCCTGCCTACATATGATTGGTAAAACATACACATTTCCATCTTTATCAGCTTACAATGGTAGGGAGACAATGTTAAAAGATAGTATCATCAGAACCAATGAATTCAGTGATATTTTTCAAAAGGAATCTAAACACAAACAGGCCAATACCTAGCAATCCACCAGCATAAGTGAAATACAACCATGTAACCAAGGCTCCTGATTTAATTTCTAGGATGCAAATTTAGGCACTCGTCAAGAGTTCTGAGAACAGTTTCTCAGAAACTCTATGCACACATTAAAATTTTGTCATGTCCTTTGACCAGTTCTTTTAAAAAATACTATGTTATTTTGACTGAACTGTAGCTAGGCAGGAAGTAAAATTATGTCCTAGTTGAAGAAAGGGCAATAAAAACAGTCAACTGGTTGAGTTTTACAGGCTTCAGATGAGGTTTTATGTGAGGAACAGCTTTTGCAAATATATCACTCGGCTTCATAAAAAGGAGGCAAAAGATTAAAGAATAAGCAATCAGGAGCAATTTTTCATTTGCGGAATTGCACTCTGACTGTACCTTTAGACTTTGAAAGAGTGTTAATTTATTAGTCTACCTGAAGCATGCAATGCAAATCAGTGCATTTATCTTCTGAGGTAATAACCAGCTCCTGGTAAAAAGTGGGGATGCTGGTACCAGAACTGACTTCCCCTTTTTTCCATTAGTTTTGAGTATACTGCAGTTTCCTGGATGTACAAGAGTAGGAGAAACAAAATCATAGCTTCATACTTTTCAGTATTTGTTAGATTACCATGGTTTCAGTCAACAGTGAAAGGTGAAGGGTGAAGACGTTGCATGAATTAGCAAAACAGTGGCAGAATATGTAGTGATAAAGAAAGGTGAAACAGGTTCAGCAGAGAGAATCAAGAACCTCTTGAGTTCTATTCCGGGTGATGTGAAAACTGACAAATCCCACCAATCTTCATCTGTCATCTCCTAACTCTCCATCAGCTCCTCATCTGCCTAACTAAATAAAACACACATGGAATCCCTCAAGGTGACAATGTTAGCTGGACTATGTGACTGACTCCTGTGTTATACACCCAACTGTTCCCATAGCTATGATCATCATATCTTATTTTAACCACCTTTTATGGTGAGAGATCATAACTGATATAATTTTATTTAGTTCCTCAGTTTGTGTAAGGGAAGCTAGAATTTCTCTCTTAAAACATGAATATATAGCCTAGGCTTGAGGAGGATGGACTAGAATTTTTCAATCTGAGGAAAACTGAGGCAAATAAAACTGCTGGAAACAAAGAGAGTGGTATATTACTACATTGGAGGAGGGATTTCCTGTTGATTGTATGGACTAAACTACATAGGGCCCCAATCTAGTAAATCTGTCTCAACATTTGCACTTGATAGGGTTAAACTTTTTGGGAAATAATGATACAATACTTTGAAGATATAAGGAGCTATTTAAAAAGCATGATTATTACTAGCTAGCAACACAAAACACATCATTAGTATCCAACGATATTATACAAGTTAATAGAGAGACCTTTTAACTTTCAAAAATTTGGAATAAAGTAATTCCCATTATGAGGCATTAGCACCAGATGGTCAACTGAGGTAATGAATGAAAGTGAGAAAGAAGAAATTGCTGGCTGAATAATTACCCAAATGTGTGTGTGGAATTGTGAATCAGTGCATTGAAAGCACAATGGCTGCTTCCCCTTCAGTCATATTCTTTCTCCAATGAATGGTTTTTAAGTTTACATCAGTAAACTTCACTCAGACACCTTCTTTGACCTTTATCTTCAAACAGCATTATAGTGTGCAATATTAAAATGTCAGCTGTTCATGCTACAGTAACTTTATATAATTCCTCCGGGCTTATGATACTCCATTCAAATCATTAGCAGCCATTACCTATTAGAGAGCCATATGCACAACACAAGAGTCCAAAAGCGCAGCTGCAATCTTCAGATATGCTCTCTAACCTAATAATAGCCATCACAGAACATACTGTTTGAAACTTCACTTTATTTGGGAACACAGTAGTCTTGGCCAATAAAAAAACAACTAAAGCTGGAAGAGTCAGCACCCAGACACAAAGAGCTGGCAACATTCATACAGTATTTTATTTTCAGTGCCTGGTGAGTGCCCAAATATCTGTCAGAGGAATTTTTAATTTTATTATGCTGTCTTCCTCACAAACTCTTTATACTCTTCTTATACTTTGACTTCCCATCTCCCTTCACACCCTTCCCCTCTTTGTTCTCAATTTTCACAGGACGAAGCATCAGCCTCTTAAAAAATAGCAAGCATCACTTCATTTTTAATGAAAAAATTTAAAGAAGAGGAAGTATTTTCAAATCGCTTTAAATGTTCAGATCATGAACATTATACCATAGTACAGATCTTTTTTATAATTCTCTCTTGTCCTCCATAGTACAGCAATGGGAGGGGAAAATGCTGTTTTAGTTTGGATACCGTGGGCCTTGGTTTAGGTGGCAGTTTAATTATCATCTAATTCTAAACCAGGCCATTGAGTATGGATTAAGAGATCTGCAAAATGGAGCTAGGGAAAGACAGGGGAGATTTCTCTATAAACTTGTAGGAAGCCCCAAGTTTGCAGAAATATCTGCACTCTTAACAAAATACATTGGAGGATTAAACTGCCCAAAATAACAGAAATGTCTAGAGCTTTAAGAAATGAATGGCAGCTGGGCTCAGTGGCCATTTTGAAGGTTGATAGGCAACCACAAAAATATTGCTAAGACATCTAGGCTTTGGTTTCTGTAAAATAAAGCCATGGAGGGAGGGGAGAGCAGAGATGGACTTGGAGGGCAAAACAGCCCTGGAAAGGGTCCAGCTCCCTGTCATGTTTCCTGATGGAGGAGGACTAACCAGAGACAGGCTTGATGCCTATTCCTGGAGATCTTCTACCCAAACCACTGGGCCTGGCCCACTGCCCAGCCCCCAGGGGCCAGTCACCAGAAAACTGGGCTCAGCCTGGCAGCCCCCTCTGCAAGCCTGGCCAAGCCCAGGGGCCATCCCACTATGTGGCCACACCTGGCACAGTGGCTATGGAGAAACTGGGCTCAACTCTGCAGCAGAAACTACCACACAAAGGGCCTGGCCCAGCCCAGCCTACTGGCAGCTGGCACCATGCAACTAGCTGCCACTGGGCAAATGAGTCAGGCTTGGGACAGTGCCTCCTGTGCTCATCACAGAACTGGGTCCAGCCTGGCAGAGAAGCCACCACATAACTTGGCCTATCCTGGTGCCAACCACTGCACAACTTGGCCAGGCTTTTCCTAGGGAGAGTCTACCAGGGGAAGGAAAGGAAGGGAAACAGAAGACAGGAGAGCATGTAAAGGTAAGTTGGCTGGTGGGTGGGAAGAAGAGTAGTAAGCAGGAAAAGGAAAATGGCTATGGTAAAAATGGAAAAGTAAATAGTGGGATACATGGAAAATTAGATGCCTTCTGCAAGTCCTTTCAGATTCCACAGCATCTTCCCACTACAAAAACAGCTGTCGTATGGAATTTCAGGGTCTCTATGATTATGCCAAACAGTTTCTTCAAGCTACACAAGTGTTCTAATTCCTCCTCTTAACCCAGACAGACTGATTCCATTACTCATTACTACTACCAACACCGAGGAAAGCCACTCGACAATAGCATTAAGAACATATTTTCATGTTCATGTTCTTAAAATCCAGGCAGCATTCACTGGAGTGCCATTCCAAGGGTTGAAAGCTATGTATACACTACTGTCCTTCTTGTGTAATGGGACCATGATGCAATGGAAATACACACCAGCATGGGTGCCCCCCAGGGCCGGTGCTACCATTAGGCCAACCTAGGCGGTTGCCTGGGGCAGAGACCTCAGAAGGGCGCAGAACTGACAGTCTGCATTAATGTGCAGGAGACCCGCCGCCAGGCCCAGCACCAGCAATTTCAAATTTTGTGGTTTTAAGTCTTTCTAAAATGCATTTATGTTTGAAAATTGGTGGGCACATGAGGGGGTGCCACAAGGTAGCCTCGCCTAGTGTGAAAAAACCCTGGCACCGGCCCTGGTGCCCCCAAATTACTTAAGCAAGTATTCTGTGACTCCTAGGGCTTTGCATGGTCAGTGAGATCATTTTCTGCTGTTTCTGTTTAAAAGAATATCTGCTTCTCTGTCTTCTCATGGACTGGAACCTTATGAGCTGGTCTGAAAACACTGGCCCTTTCTGCACCCATATTTTGCCTCGGTTTCTGAGTGCATCCTATTCTTCCATTCTACATTTCCTCCCATGTTCACTTCCAGTTTGTCTTGGAGCTTTCTCTTGTTTCTGCATTTGTTTTACAGGAATCTGCATTCAGACTACTTTCAGCACACTGTTGCCTAGCAGCTACCCAAACTCCTTTTGCTGCGATTCATCTGCTTTCGAATTGCTTATCTTTTCTAAAGTAGAATTTTTTCTGTTGGTATTTAAGTGCTGCCCACTGCCCTCCCCCATTTCAGCCTCTCTCTCTTTAGGTTGATGCTGCCTCCCCGTTCTGTTTTCTTTCCCTGCATCTCCAAAAGCAAAAGAGGACATGTCCTCCTGCTCAGGCAAACTTTTAAAAAGCCAAAGACAGCATAAGAAGGAATCAGTAAATATAAAGGACTAGGGGATTCTCTGCTCCCAAATGTGTCAGTCTTGCATGTGTGGTCCTGGATTTCCCTTCCCTTCCCTTTCTTTTTGCAGAATCACAGAGGGAGGGAGGGGTTGACAACCAATTAGTTCAAAAAATGCAGGTTTTGCTTGTAGATGCAGAATGCATATAGAATACACAAATTTATTTATATTTATTATCCTGCCCTCCCAGCCATGGGCAGCTTACAATAAATAAACCAGTGCAGAGGGAATGTGTGTGACTGAGAAATCAACCCTTAAGGCTTGACTCCTCAGATTCTCTGGAGCAAGCTGTCAGTGCAGGAAGGGCCACTGCTTCACACCACTCTTAAGGAAAGAAACAATGATACCTTCAGGCTGGCACTGGCATGGCTGTCCAAATTAGCCCTGAAAGGCTGGGTGGATCTATGTTGGAGTTGACACTTTTATGGGTTTCTCCATGCTGATGCAAGGGTTTCCCTTTGGTAGGGTTGAAAAGACTAATAGATTTCTTTCAAAATATGATTAACCAAGCTTGATTTAATTTGGCAAATAAGGTGTAAAGTCTGGGAGGTTTAAACAGAACCATGAATCCTCAGTGTGAAGTATTAGTAATGACAGCAAAGTGACATTGCTATGCTCAATGCATCTTCTCCTCTGATGGAAACTTTTCCATTGTTCACAATGGATCACTGATCATGTGATGACCTGAAGTTCAATTCAATGCATGTTTATTTTGAAGTCTCATAGAGCCTAGTGTTTAGAATCATAGTTTTAGACATTCAGATTGGGAATAAATGATTTGAAATCTAAAATGACCTCTTATATTTAATCTAACCTTGTTGCTGGAAATAAGACAAATCAAACCTACAAAGAAGAAATTCAACATTGAATCAGCATTAAGAGTACAAACAAGTGAAATGCATCTGAAAATGCAAGAAATACCACAATGATTATATCTTCACCATTGTTTTATGGTGGGAAAATATTTGCAGCTACAGAAATGGATGCATACCGCTTATGTAGCACAAACAAATTTGACACAAAGCCCTAACTTGTCTTAGACAATGGCATTTTATGTTTTAGTGTGTTTTTCAAAATATTGCATGCAGACAAATTCTTTGTCAACGAGATATTTCTCTAAGCTCCTGTGGCATTCTAAGTAGCGGCTTTTGCCACACGTATCATTTATGTACACAGCATAACTTTGACTTAGAAATGAACCTTTCCAGTTCGGTTACCACTCACATTGATCCTCCCAGCAGTGTTTTTCTAAACTGAATTAAGAGATGGGTTGAGACCCGTCCTAACTTCTTTAAGGAATGTTTAAGCAAGAAATACCGTATTTTTCACTCCATTAGACGCACCTGATCATAAGACACACCTTGTTTTTAGAGGAGAAAAACAGGAAAAAACGAAACAAAGAAAGAAAGAGAGAGAGAGAGAGAGATAAAGGAAGGAAGGAGGAGGAGAGAGAGAAAGAGAAAGGAAGAAAGAAAGGTGGGGACAGAGAGAGAGACAGAAAGACAGACAGACAGAAAAAAGGAAGGAAGGAAGGAAGGAAGGAAGGAAGGAAGGAAGGAAGGAAGGAAGGAAGATAGAGAAAGGAAAGAAGAGAGATGTCGGCATGCCATGCAAAGCCATGCCTTTCTGTGCAAAGTAGCCAGGGAGTTTAATCTGTGGGCGGGGCTTTCTGCAGCTGGCTGTCTTAAAGGGGAAAAGCACTTAAAGGGAAAGAGTACTTAGCCTGGTGGGGTTTTTCCTGCTGTTTCCCTTTTAAGTCTTAACAGCTCAGGCCCAGCAGGGAGGGGTGGGGAAGGCTGGGATGCCAGCCTGAATGGCGTTCCCCTGCATTCCTGCTGAAGAAAGAGCCCTGTTACAGGTAAGAAAAGCTCCATATTCGCTCCATAAGACGCACACATTTTCCCCCCCCCACATTTTTGGGGAGGAAAAGTGCATCTTATGGAGCAAAAAACACGGTATGCTATTTAGTTTTCAATTTTGTTCCAAAAAAAATGGTCATTCTTTTTTCATTTCATTAGTTATTACATTAATTCATCCTTTGTTTCCACTGGCTTCATAGAAAACATATTCCATGGGAAACCCATACAGCTAGACTGTAACGTCTTTGTTTTTGATTAAATTTGGAAGAAATTCTCATGGATTGGATCCCTTTGCACAAGGAATCATCCCTGCCAAATTCCAGAGAGGCTGGAGAAAGGCTCCCAGTTTATAGGCAATAAAAATTCTCACATGGCAGAGCAGGCAAAAAAAGGCACTGGGAACCCTAAGAAGGCAAGCAACCCTACACGCAGGGCACAGAAAGACATCTGTTGCCCCAAGGAAGGAAGGTAGTGTTATAGAATGGGCAGAGAGAGGGTTTTGCTATGCCAAGAAAAGCAGACATAGCCAAATATTTGGCAGCATTCCTAGAAAGCAAGACTGTGTAACACAGTAGGAACAGAGGCAGACTTTTCATTGTACTTGCATGATGCTGCAGTGCTCTGACTCAGCTTTTTCAGCTTCTTCATATAAACCATGCTCTTGATCTCAGAGACTGGTCGTAGCCAGTGTTCCCTCTAAGCTCAGTTAGTGGGAGCCAGCTCACAGATTTCTAACCTCCGGCGCACACATTTTAGTCTTAGCTCAGGAAGGATGGCTCCAGAACAAACTAATTGATGCAGCAGCCAAATCACTCGCTCACAACTTTACTGCCAGTAGCTCACAAAGCAGAATTTTTGCTCACAAGACTCCACAACTTAGAGGGAACATTGGTCGTAGCCAAGGATGCCAGTAAGATTCTCTCCTCACTGATTGTGCCGTCTGTCTCTCCCCTGGACTGGCACAATCACCATTCTTGCCAACCTGAGCTTCACGTCTGCCATGGAGGCAAGTGCAACTTTCGTCTCCTATTCACTGTGCACACAATGCATGCTAAATGTCAGTGCTTGGTGAACATCACTTGAATTGCTGTGAACAGCAAGTAGCACACTAATACATAGGCTTGGATCCACTGGAGCATTTTCATGCAAAGCAAAACTTTCTCACCTCCTCCCTCTGGCTGCAATCCCAAATCCCCACTAAATGGTGCTTCGGGACAACATTTTTGGTGACAACTTGGTAGGGTTGCCAGGTCCCTACCTGGCATCCAGCGGGGATCCAAAGCTCCATGTCTGGGAACTATGCCATAGAGTTTTAATGTCAAATGCTAGAGCGTCCCCTGACAACGTGTCCAACATGATGACATCACCTCTGGGCACATCAGCCCAATTCCAGCACTTTGGGGGCAGGGTTCCCCTGGCAGCCAAATCTGGGCCAGTGGGTTGGAGGCCTCTAGAGCGGGCAACCCCCCGTCCCTCCAGGGGACCTGGCAGCCCTACATCTTGGGCTGCAGCAGGCAAGAAAGTCACACTATGCAGACCAAAATGCTCCAGTGGATCCAAGCCACAGAGACAAATTCACTGCCTGTGCATTGTAGTCACACATAAGACAGACAAGTGCACTGGAATCAGTTACCAAAAGAGGAAAGCAGACTTTACCTAACCAACTACTAATGCTAAAAGGAAAGAGAGAATTAGAAAAATTCATACACTGGCTACAACAAATCATCAGAAATAACCTGAAAACGTTTAACAGTAAACAAGTATTTCAGACAAATAGTGAACTAGAGAAATGGAGAGTCGTTTCTATGAAATCAAGAAAGCCAAACCACTATAATCATTACTTTGAAGCTAGCCTAATTAACAGAAGTAGTGAGATGAATGGATGGAAGATTATCAAAACCTAATTTCACTAGAGGACAAAAACCCTACCCAATTTTGACTCAGGATGTGTCATTCATTAGAGACCTTTAAATTTATATTTAAAATGTAATTTAAAAATAATTAAGAAAACCACTGAGCCAGCAATGCGATTGGTAAAAATACTGTGCAAAGACAAATTATCAGCATAGTTCTCTTGTGCTACAAAATCAGTTGGACTATGATGTCTGCTTCATCTCTTCAGGCTCTATTCTTCCCTCTTTAAGTTCTATAAACCAGACTGCTGGGCTCCAGAAAAATGAATGGCAAACAGATTTTGTTCACTCATTGTTTTCCCCGTCAGTTTTAATACTTTTAAACTTCAGAAATAAAGTGGGGCAAATAGGGGTGTTATTTTTTTAATTTCACTTTTTCTTTTCCCAAGACTGATCATTAAAAGGGTTCTTTGAACATACACTGAAAAGCCACCGCACCTGCAGTTTCTGAATTGTGGTGTTCTTGTATAACACTGACATACTTTATTTTCTGTGTGTGCATCCAAGACGTGTACGTCCAACATTCACTGGGCAGTTTTTAAATAAGCACACCATTAAAGCTAAAACTCTTCTCATCTCAGATAAGGTACTGTAGTAATTGAGATGAACCTTTAATAGAAAATGACATCTTCCCAGTAGAATGTCTTCCAGACATCTATATTCAGCCTACATACATTCTGTCTTTATGATAAAACAGAATAGAGGGAGCTGTATGGTAACAGCTATGCTGCAAAATATTCCTAATGTCTACAACTGATTACATTTTATTTCCACTTCATTCCTCAATTCATCATGACTACTAAAGGGTTCTTCTTTTATTTGCAGTGTGAGGTTTACACAGCTCTGTTCTTTCACAGTCCTATCTTTGTTAGGCAGCCACTGAAACTCAGAACTCCTATAATTACTTCACACTTATCTCTCAATGAAAGGACCATCAGGTTTCGTCTAATACTTGCTCTTACCCCATGCAGGATATAATCAACATTGCACAGATTATTCAAGAGAAGAGGTTTGAGCACAGGCTTTCAGAAAGAATGACTATCATCACAGTAACGAATAGGAGAGTTTCTAACAGTAAAAAAAATGTTATTTGTTAATGTGCAAAAGCAAGCAAGATTCTATTTAGAGTTTTTAATCCAGGGTTATGTTTTGAAAGGTAATTAGCATCCCCATAATTGGAGTGTTGTTTAATGAACAGTTAAGCCATTTTTGGCTGGGATCCTGAAATAATTTACAAGTGATTGGTATTTTAGAAGCTAGTGGGACTTAACTAGAACATAGTCTGAGGACAGCAACCAATCTCTCCAGTCCAGTGGGGCCTAGCATGCCATGCTAACGGGCACAGGAAAAGGACCTCCCCATTCACCACCGGCAGATACCACTGATGGGTGGATTCTTTGTGCACACACATTCACACGCCCACCTCAGTTAAATGAACAGAAACATTGGCTCCCCCAAGAGGGAAATAGGTCCGCTTTTAACAAAAACTAAAAAGAGACTTGTTGCCCAAAGATTTGCTTCTCATATTAGCCCATACTTTTAGCTCTCCTCATATTATACTCAAACATTAGCATGAGAACAGTATAACTTCCTTGCTAATCTCAATTTTATTGTTGTTGTTGCTGTTGTTAGGGCTATTATTATGTTTTAAAGGAACCGTGTCAGGAAAACAAGACACACGATTTAACTGTGACTATTTCCTCAAAGCCATCATCTATGTGTCACGTTAATCCCCCACTCTCTAAAAAGCTCAGAGTAGTGGAGATGGTCTTCCTTTCCTTTGTTTTATCTTCACAACAATGCTGCTAAAGTGGGTTGAGAGACAGCCATTGTTCTAAGGTCACCCAGTGAGCTTCACAGAATAGGAATCTAATCCAGGGTCCTGCATATTAAACTGAAAGCCAAAATTATTCTCATTTCTTAATTTTCTTACAGCACACAGAGGCAGAAGTTGTAGGCAAGAAAATGGCACATGTCCCAGATTCTGTTCCCTGTAATGAATGTTTTTGTATTCCTCCTTGGTAGGATTGCACCTTGCACCATTAGTTTGCTTGGTCCAATTTATTTCCTTTTCTTTTTTTTGCTTTTACCATTGAGGTTGCCAGCCTGAGATCTTAAAAAGTGCAGGGGGGTAAGATTTCTCAATTTAACTACTCTTATATTTTTGTTCTATTATATCAGTTTCATATTTTAGCACATTTGCATCTGTTGAACAAGGAGGCAGAGTGTATATAATTACAACATTATTGGCTTACTGATTATTTTTACTGATATAATTTCCCCATAATATGATATTACAAAGCTTAGCAAAGCCTTTTAGTGGAGTAGACAATTGCTAATAAAATGGAAAGATTCCCTAGGGAAAAGTGACATAGCTTTCCCGTCCCTTCCACCCAAATAATTTTCACTTTTCATCACTAACATGCTGTGTACAAAAAGAGAACCAGCAGGATAAAATTGGAAAGGAAATTGCAGTCTGCTCTCACTGGTGCATGGGATGTTCTTTGGCTGTTCTCATGGATTCCCTGGGCCAGCTTTAAAGAAGGGATAAATCAATAAGCCAGTGAAGTCAATGAAGCTGAACTCACTTATCCAAAGAAGACCTTTATCTTCCTTTTGCATTTCCGGAAAACAGGCAGAAACGAGGAATTTGGCACAGAATGTATGCTCCTCTTACTGTAAGTAGCAATAAAAACTAAAGTGTGCTACAAGATTCTCGTTGCAAAATTCCCCACCAGCACTGTATTAGGAAAGTGGCTCTTGTTTAGAGAATACACACACCATTTGGTATGTTAGGAGGGAATTGTGCCTTTTCATTTGTTTGGACCCAGGCCCATAGCCACGGTGGGGCATTTGGGGTGGAGCTCCACCATGGATGAGCCCTGCCCTACCCCAGGAGGATGCCAGACCCTCCCCCCAGACCCCCACCCCCGCTGCACCACGCTCTTCACCCTGCCCCTCTGTGGCCTCACAGGCTCTTCCACCTGGTCAGGGAGAGTGAAACTGACCAGAAGCAGCAGGGCAGCTTCCCTTTCCTTCCCCAGCACCCTAAAGCAGTGGGGTGGTGGTAGCTGGGGAAGGAAAGAGCGAGAGAGGAGGCTGTGGGGAGGCTGGGAAAGGAAAGGGAAGGGAAGTGGCCCTGCTGCTTCTGGTCAGTTTCTCTCCCTACTCATCAGCAGTTAAACCTAACAGCTGATCTCAGGGGAGTGAAACTGACCAGAAGCGGCAGGGCTCTGGAAGGGAAGGGAAAGCCCCTAACTTGAATACCATGAATTGCTGAGAAAATGGAAAGTGGGCATAGCTACTGCAATTTCCTTTTATTATCGGAATACTAGCCCTGAGACAAAAGATCTTATTGTTGTCAGAGTTCTAGTAAACAAGCATATCTCCTTCTTTCACACACCAAGCAGCTGGAAAGACTTAAAGCAGTGGTGAATGCACAGGAGAGGTGGAGGTGCTGGAGACAGTGAGTTAAAGCTGGAGGAGCATTGCAGTAGGGTGTATCTGGCAATGCATGTTACCAAAGATCTATATGGGATGGGAGTCTCTAGGTAAGTGAATGACTGTCCGAAATTTTGAATCATGGCAAGCAAAAATTCTTTTACACAACATAGAACATATTTTGAGGATGAAAAGTTTCTGAAGAGGATAAAAGATCCTGTACTGAATGGTTGGGAAGTTAGACAGGGAAGGTGATTCTCACAATTCTGGTCATGATAACCCTTTTGTTTTCATTTTGACATTATTTAATTTGCATCCTGCTCCACATTCTCAAAAAACCAGAGCAACATTTTAGCTTGAAACAGCTACTGGCATTTATTATATACACTGCACTGCCTCTTTTATGGAAGTCAATAGGTATGCATTGACTCTCAGTTCTTGCTTATACCCAGAAATGAACATTGTTGGTCTTGAAGGTGCCACTGGACTAAACTTCATTCTCACATCCGTTAACTCTTGTATTTGTATGCTAATTTACTGCCATTCACAGATCATACCAACTGCCTTAATCCAATCTCAGCTATAATCACCCAGTACTTATGCATCTTGACTCTAAATAGCCTTTCCTGGCAACAACCCCCCCTTCCTATATGTAATGGTTGAGGAAATTCTGTTTCACTGTATCTGAAGAAGTGTGCTTACACATAAAAGCTTATACCTTGAATGGAACTTTGTTGGTTTTAAAAATGCCACTGGACTCAAATTTTGTTCAACCGAAAAGAATGTTAGGATTCTCAACTCCCACCAAAGCAAGTTAAACATATAGGCACAATGAATTATATTGTTAGTGAACTGTCCTTTAGGCTAGTCTACAGAATCAATTAATCAGCACACAGATCTATCTTATCATGAAGTATAGCACCTGGATCTTGGCCAGATCTGATGGAAAAGATTTCAGGAAGCAAAAGTCAGATGTCTTGGAAAAATTATTCTAGGAAATACAGAAACATAGAGTTAGAAAGGACACCCAAGGTCCAACCCCCTGCACGACACAGTAGCTACCTTCCCTCCCACTCCCCCAGTGGCCTCGGCTCTACGTCCAGAGGAAGGCAAAACACCTCCAGGATCTCTGGGCCAATGTGGCCTGGAGGAAAAATTCCTTCCTGATCCCAAAGTGGCAAAAGGCATTACCCTGGGCATATAAGAAAGGGCCACAAGATACAAGCACTGGATCATCCCTTCCTGACCTTCCTCTCACAATCTGCTTAAATTCATAGTGAGTCATAGAATCAGCAGTGATGTCAGATTGCTATTATTATTATTATTATTAAATTTGTTAATTACACAATCCCTGCTATGCAGGGCTCTGGGCAATGTACGTCATTCATAAAAACATTGAGATAAAACAATTAAAACATTAATAATATTTTAAACAAGAAAATGGCATATATTAACTGGTCGCATTTCAGACTGCTGACCACTTCGCAGGCAGGGGAGAGGGGGGCAAAACAGATATGAAAAGCAGCTGGAGTAGAAAGGGTGCCAGCTATGATAAAGACCGTTGTTGTCCTCAACCAAAGGCCTGGTGGAACATCTTTGCCTTACAGGCCCTGCGGAATTGCCCTGATGGTATTTGGCAGAGAGTTCCATCAAGTTGGGGCCAGGACAAAAAAGGCCCTGGCCCTGGTCGAGGACAGCTGGATAGCTTTAGGGCCATCTAGCCTCTGTTCGAAAACCTCCAAAGGAGGAGGAAAACCTCCTGTTCCACTCAGAAACCACTCTAACTGTCAGGAAGTCTTTCCTAATGTTTAGCCAAAATCTTTTTTGATTTAATTTCAACTCATTGGTTCTGGTCCAATCTTCTGGGACAACAAAAAACAACTCCACTCCATCCTCTATATGTGACCTTTCAAGTACTTGAAGATGGTTATCATATCACCTCTCAATCATTTCCTCTTCAGACTAAACATACCCAGCTTCCTCAGCCTTTTCTCATAGGACTTGGTCTCCAGAACCCACACCATCTTTGTCACCCTCCTCTGGACACGTTCCAGCTTATCAACATCCTTCTTAAACTGTGACACCCAAAATGAAACACAGTAGCCCAAGTCAGGTCTAACCAGAGCAAAGTGATACTATCACTTGGAGTGATCTGTACACTATACTTCTGTCAGTGCAGCCCATAATCACATTTGCCTTTTTAGCTACTGCATCACATTGCTGATTCATATTCAGTGTATGATCTACTGAGATCCCTAGATCCTCCAAAATTACATCAGCAAATTGCTTTAGTACCCTCAGATGCCATTCTGGCCCTGAGGACTTGGTTTCGTTTAAAGAAGCAAGGTGTTTATGTACCACCCCTGTGCCTACATACTACCCCTGTGCCTATCCCAGGATGCAACTCCCTTCCTTCATCATGTGTTTTCTTTTTGCCAGGTTGAGCCCCGTTTCCTTTGCAAGAGAAGATTGAGGCAAAGTAGAAATTGAGCCGTTCTTAAAGTGAAGTGAATGACATCAAGACTACAAATACACTGGATATTCAGTCATTGTGGTGCTCACTGCTGTTTTGCTGCAGGCACTCAGCGACCTCATTTCCTCTCTTTGCTGTTTACTGTGCTTTTGACAGTGTGTGACGAATCCAGTGCACCTTGATCCAGGAGTTTGCCTGTCTTAAGACACTTAGATTCTATAGGCTGTCTCTTCCTCTAGGCTCTCCTTTTTGCTTTGGCCAGAGGCACCTTCTGGAGGGAGGAGATTCAGATGGAGTGGAGGTAGTTATATCCTCAAGCATGACAAAGGCAGCAACCCTAAGAAGGCTCAGAAGTAAATCTCATGTTATTCAATGGGACTTACTCCACTACAGCCAGAAAAACCTTTCCATTTTCCACTGGGCACAGGTCCATGAAACTTACAAGCATCCAGGACATAATCACATCAGGCCTAGAGACAGGATGTCACTGACATAATCACAGTGGGTTGCCCACATCAGTAGGTTAAATGGCAAAGTAAGCAGATAAGGGGGGTATAATGGCAACAAAACATGAAGATGATGAAAGTAACACTGAAACAACAGCATCAGAACAAAGCAAATGGCCACAAATAGGCCAAAATGGGAGAGGTGTTTTCGACAATCACAGACAAAAAAAATACAAAACAAAACAGTTCTAGTTCACTGGTAGTCTAGAATAAATTATCTGAAGTTTCCTCTTTTAATGTCTGAGCCAGCTAGTTTAAATTAGGTTGGAACATTGCACAGTACACAGCAAGTAACTTTAATATGCAATTTTGATTTAAAACTCTGCAAACACCAGTTAATCAAGTAAACATTCTTGTTTCATAATAAGCCTGGAGATGCTGAGTAAGCACCTTTTTACACAATAGCACTGGCTTTACATCATGGCTGATGCCTGTGATGAGGAACAGAACCCTGCAGATATGCATGAAACTGTAGAATTCTCATTTCAATATAATTTACAAACACTGGCTTAAGCAGCATTAATCACTGCTGGCAAATGCCATTTGAAAACAGTGTGTCAACAAATGCATTTCAAAGATTTAATCTTTGCCCTGCTACAAATTAGAATAAGTGAAAAACTGTCTGGAGATCTGCCCAATGAAGTATCAGAGTGGAAAATCCGATAAAACCAGGAGTGCAGCCAGAAGAGCCGCAACTGAAGACCTGAACATAAGAGCCATTCTTTTCGGTCTCTGCAAAGAGGACGTTGGGGTGGCCAGATGTTCCTGGCAGCCTCACAGTGGCTCTTTCAGTGAAACACTCACCATCTGGTTTGTCAAGAAAAATGGGCAGATGAGCAACTCCCTCCCCCCGAAACACAAAAAAATAACAAGCCTTTCAAACTGTGTCTTGAATATTCAAACTATTGTTTTTGTTTGTGCGGGTTTAGACTGCAGATGTTTGACCATAGCATGTAGACGGGAAATAACATCGCACAGACCCTTCCCTATTCGTTGTAAACAGTGGTCCAATTATTGAAAACTTTAAAAAAAAAGAAAAAGAATCTCAAACAAGCTGTATTTGCAGCAATTTAATGACATGGAACACGGAACAATCTGAAGCAACATTTTCATGTTCAAGTAATGAATTGCAGCTTCAGTCTCAAGGTATATAAGTTTGCTTGTTACAATCTGCCCTTCAAATTCTGAAAGGTATTTTCCCCCACACATCTCATGTATATTTATGAATAACTAGTACTGCCAAATTCCTGCTTAGCTATCCTAACAGTACTCGATACATATGCAAAAGTCACAGATGCTGCTAGGAAAATATGAGTATTTTTGTAGAAGACAATTTTCACCAAATAGAAAGAACATGCTGAATTTATTTATTAATATGGTTCTCCTAAAACACATTTTGCTTTCTTCTTTCTTTCTTTCTTTTTTTTAAAAACCAAAGTTAAGAAAATGAACTTGAGGTTAGAAGAATCTCATATTTTGTATTCCAAATTTGTTTACAGCAACATTAATGTCACTTATGAAACCAAACAACTAGTGCAGTATCATATGGCTTTATTTACTTATTTAAGCATTTATACCTTGCTTTTCTCCTCTACACAGGGATTCCAGGAGGTTTATGAAATAGATGTAAAAATATAGCTCAGGACACACAGGTTGCTGCCACATGAAGGTTTGGCTCCAATTTGGCATCCATATTGGAGTGGGTGTTTTTTTAACCATCCACATGAAATCATGGAAGGACTCAATGGTCCAGCATCTGCTTAGGATGCAGAAGGATCCAGGTACAATCCCTGGCATCTCGAGTTAAAGGATCAGTTACTATTGATAGAGTTTCACCTGAGACCCTGGAAAGCTCCTGCCAGTCAGAATAAACCAATAGTCTGACAGACCAATTATTTGACTCAGTATGAGGCAGCTTTATGTGTTCATATAACCCCCAATCGTCTGATTTCCCATTTTTCCTGCTTTATCTATGATCCTTTCCAAACCTGATTTAATATGATCTTTTTGGAAAGATTGCAGTCAGAGCATTTTGCTTTCCTTTTGCTGACCTTACCTAAATGTCTCCTAGCCTACCAGCCTGTCCCAGGCATGGAGGAAGCCTCCATCCTGCCAGCCCTTTTGTCCACCCTGCCTGGATGCAATCTCCTTTTGTCACTCTCCTTCCCCCTTAACTAGTCAGAGCCAGAAAATCCATAGTCTCATCCTGGACTCATCCTGAATTCTTGGACCTTATTTCTTTGAAATTCTTTTATGCTGTCTTCTTGGCTCTTCCAGCCAAGACTGTGCAGTCTCATCATCTCCACTTGTACAAAGGCCGCCAATTCTTCTTTTCTTTCTCTGAGACGTTGGGACATTTTCTTGCCACACAGGGAATGTTCTTCCACAGCCTTATCTTATTTTTTCCCCTTGGGATCTTTGGAAGCTCTGCCTAAAGCCCCTAGTCTCAACCAGTGGATCATAGAAACTGACAATGTACTAGAGATTAAGTTGATTTTGGTACTTGGGACTTGCAACATTAGAGAAAATGAAATGGAGGAGATGGGAATATTTGTCTTTAGCTATGTGTGTTGGGTGGGGTGGGGGGAGCAGAGGCCTGTGACACACATGGTGGAAGTCATTGACTTTGGTACCTGGGATGGCAGGTTTAGAGAAAAAGAAATGGAGGAAGTGTGAATATTTATGTCTGTAGCCATTTTTTTTTTGTCTCTGTGCATTTACGTGTATTCAGTATGTTAGTGTTAAGAGTGTTGGTCCAAGACTGGGGAGAACAGAGTTCCTGTCTCCACATAGCCATGTCATAAACTGTGATCTTGAGCCAGTCATAGACTCTCAGCGTAACCTACCTCATGGAGTAGTTGAGAGGAAAAGAGAGGAGGAAGTATTTCCTTTCATACATGAAAGAAATATCTCTGAAGGAGTTTATGACATCTTTCCTCTCTTCTTACAGAGTACTTTTTCTTTGACTGAGATTCAAATTATTATGAGTGATTTTTTCCCCAAAAAACCCACACAATTCATTGTTGATGGCATATTGAAATATTTCAAAATAGATCCTAAGTATGTGCCTGGACCGGATTCAGATCCCCCCACCGGGGGGAAACTGAGTAGTCTACAGCCCTGCACCAGTGGCATGCTGGGAAAATGGCATGCCCCAGCAAACCAGAGGTAGGAAAGGGTGGGGAAAATTGCTGTGTGGGCACTCCATTACATTGCAAATGGCTCTGCAACAGAAATAAGAACTATATAGACAATTGTCACCTTCTGGAAGCAGCCACATACTCCAACACTCCAATATCCTGTAACGATCAATAATTTGGCTGATTCAGGCAATGCCCTTTCCCTTCTAAAACTTAATGGGGGGTAAGTATCTCTGAGCTTGCATGCTCACTTCTCTGCCATCTCTTTCCATTTCCCACTGTGGACTAGTAAATGAACAAACAGGAAAATCTTTTGTTGATTTGAATGTGGAAGCTTCTAGCACTGCAAGAATAAGCTCTCTTTAGGATTTAATTTTACAAGATAAAGGAATGTCTTGCACTCAAGAACGCATGAGATCTTGTTTCACGAGGAGGGATAAGGGATAAAGTGTACATCCCAGCAGCAGATCAGTCTTTCCAAAAACATAGATTAAACTATATTAAAAATCCTCTTGCCCGCTTTTTGTATTTACATCTAATTTTTGCATTAAAAAATTCTCTTTAAGAAAGAAAAAAAACAAATTTATTGCCTGTCTAACCAGAATTTTTTTAAAAATACTATAGAAGCAGTTATAAATACATAGTATCCTGGATATTATTCACAGCTACAATGAAATGCTAAAAATGCTGTCTCTTCAGTACTGCTCCTGTACTAAATGAAGAGGATACAAAGCAGTCATTATTTCAAAAGATTAAGCAGCTTCCTGTTACATGCCAAAATTAAATGCTGCTGCATAAAGCATCCAGTCATTACAAGTATCTAAAATAAATCAAAGAGAATGGATGGGATTTTTTTCTGAAACGAACAAGGTTGCATTCAGAAAGGAACTCCCATACTCACCATCTCTAATAAACTACCCTATATCAATCAGAGATACAAATAGTAATTAGTCTGCTCGTCTAAGACATGCAACAATAGCTCTGAGGGAAACAAGGGAAAAGCTGTGATCATTTCAGCATGGGGTCCGTATTTCCAGAAGCTGTCTTTCTTCTAGCCAGGACAGGCAGCTGTGATATCACCATAAACTTTTGTCAATGCTGAGGAAAGAGCTTCACAATAATGAAAGGGAAGAACCCAGATTAAGGCAGGACCATGGCCCAGTGCTGGAACACATGTTTTACATGCAGAAGATCCCCACTCAGTTCCTGGGATTTCCCCGCCTTTTCGTATGACCCAAGAGTGTTGCTGCCAATCAGAACAGACAATATATGAACTGAAGGTATAAAGAGTTGCAACTTGCTGCAATCTCCACAGATGCAAAATTGTGATTCAGCAGGGTCCTCTACTGACCACAGAAAGAAGAAAGAGATGGGAGAAGGAAGAATGATGACCAGCACCCGCCATTTCTTGTGTAGAGAGAAACAAGTCTTGAGAATAATGCCCAGACTTTTTAAATGCACCTCCTATCTAATATACATGCTGCTAATGTTGATGGCAGCAGCTGCTGCCCTCACTACAGCTATATGAACTAACTTCCCTCTGCCAGAATAAGGATGACATAGTTAGAAGAAGCTGCCAAAAGCAGGAAGGTTGGCATCTGGGAATCACTCCCAGCATCTGCTTCCTATTGAGGGAAACAATAGTGCAGAATTTAGCAGAGTTACACTTTTCTAAGCCCACTGACTTCACTGGACTTAGAACAGTGTTACTCTCTTTAGGACTGCACTACTAGGGGTGTCGAACTCATTTGTTATGAGGGCCAGATCTGACATAAATGAGACCTTGTTGGGCCTGGCCATGTGTGTCATAAAATGTAATGCCAGGTAACAAAGATATAAACTTGATAAAGGACACAGGCAAACACAATTAAAGATTTTTTAAACTTTGAATAAAACACACTTAAAACACTAGCACTCTTGCAATATTTTGTCTTTTTAACAGCCTCTGATAACTGACACCCCTGCTCTGAATTATTCCATCAAAATGTCTCTGCTATAGCAATCTTGAGTATGCTGTTCAGATGTGTATCTGTAAGCTGCAAACCTACTTTTGATTTATTGACATTTATTACAGAAATCTCATGCTCAGTGTTCCTAGCCTAGGACTAGGGCTGCCAAGTCCCCCGGTAGGGCGGGGGAAACACTGATTTTTAGTCCTTCCCTCCCGCTTTTCCAAAGTTGCCCACCGGGGGGACAAAATGGCTGCCTTAAAAGGGAAATGTCTGCAGAGAGCCTGCCCTGCAGTAAAAAGCCTCAACAGACATTTCCCCTTTAAGAAAGAGCAAGAGAGTCCCGCCCAGAGAGGCTCTTTCTGCTGAAGGGCCTGCTTTTGCATGTGGCCTGCTGCTGGAGTAAGCTGCTTGGGGTAAGCTGTTGGGGTCTGCCTGCTCTTTTCCTTCTCTCTCTCTCCACCTCCCCCTTTCTTTCTTTTTTCTGTCTGTCTCTCTCTCTCTCTCTCTCTCTGTCCCCATCCAGCAGAGGTCTATCAGTGGCTATTATTAGCCACAAGGTCTAAATGGAACCCTTTGTCTGGGGCAGTGAGGCTCTGCATTCTTGGTGCTTGGGGGGCAACAGTGGGAGGTCTTCTGGAGTTCTGGCCCTGCTGCTGGACCTCCTGAGGGCACCTGGTATTTTTGGCCACTGTGTGACACAGAGTGTTGTACTGGATGGGCTGTTGGCCTGATCCACTGTGGCTTCTCTCCTGTTCTTATGATATGAAAATCATATTTAGCACTTGTGCAGCACTTAGTGCTTCATATTCTGCCGAGATGAGGAAGGATTCAGTAGGGCCGTTGCTCAGTGATAGAGCATCTGCTTGACATGCAGGAGGTATCAGCCTCTTCAGCTAAAAAAGGATCAGGTCATAGGTGACATTAAAGATCTCAGCCTGAGACCCTGGAGAGCCACTACCAGTCTGAGTAGTCAATACTGACCTTGATGGACCAATGGCCTGATTCAGTATTAAATAAAATGATTCCATGGCACTGCAGGGTTTTGAGCCAGGCTCTCCCAGATCCCAGCCAAACAAACTGACTGCTACATAACACTGACTCTTGTTCAGCAACAAAAAACAGTGGCATAAAAGTCACAGTCTGGGTAATGCTGCTTGCAAGCCTATAAAGCTCAAGGCAGCAGAAGAAGCTCAGTATTAGGAAACTTCATGAGTTCATGTGTCAGCATGTGGAAGCAACATCACAGGATGTGACATCACAAAATGATGTCACTTCCTTTCTCCTGGCTCCACCCCCAAAGTCCTCAGATATTTCCCAAGTTGGACTTGGCAGCCCTACCTAGGACCCAGGGGAAAACATGAAATGGCTGAGCATTGCAACCTTTTGTACATAAAGTGCTTCATGTGCTGGTCAAGAACATGAGAAGGCATCCTGACACAGACTGAGGGCCATGTTTTTGTCTAAAAAACTATACTCTTCCCCAGAGAAATAACTACAGCTTCCTACAAAACGGGTGAACTTGGTCTGGACACATACTCTCAGTCTAATCCACCTCACTGGCTTGTTGTTATTCCTCCTCTAAAATAGTTCACATTGCTTTCTTACTGAGAAAGACTGGATCATGAGGGCATGAATACAGTGAAAGGGAGAAGGAACCCAGTTGCACTGGCATAAAAGCCCAACAAAACACACACACACACTGTACCAAAGCACACAAAAGCTCACACCTTGAACAAGACTTTGTTGGTTTTAAAGGTGCTTGGTATTTCTGTCATGCAACTGAGGCAGCCCAGCAAAGCAAACTCTCCCTCATTCCCTCACTCCCTTCAAGGAGGAGTTTCAGCCAATGGAAGGAAAGAAAGGCTTTACTTGGTCTCCTACAGCCCGACCAGGAAGCAAGCTCTGACTGTTCCATCCCTGTCCCTGGGAGGAGGGGGAGGAGCCTCATCCAGTTCTTTACCAGACTCTCTCAATCACACAGGACAGCCTTGCCTATCTATCTCTTCTGTGCAATTGAGAGAGACTGCTAAAGCAAGCTGTAACATGGCAGCAGCAGCAGAACTGCAAATGGAAGTAGGAAACAGCCAGGCCTCCAAGGGTCTGATCCGGCTTGCAGGCCGCATGTTTGACACCCCTGCACTAGATGAAGGATCTTCAACTGCTGCTACCATCTTTATGAGCTGTACTGCAAAGCAGCCTTTCTCCTTTTAAGTGGTCAATACAAGCAGGGGTCAGCTATCATTACTTCGCTGAGATGGTAAATCTGTGTGCAACAGAGTTAGTAAAGCAGCAAGCTCTTCAATATGCATGGACTATATATTTCAAACCACCTGTATGTAAATACATAGGGCTTCTAAGGAACAGTACCATCTCTGGAGCATATCCTTGCCCTGTATCATTTTTCATCTGCTCTAGCTACGTATCTGCATATGAAGGCCACAAGTTTTAAACAAGCTTAACATTAAAATATTTGAAGCTCCTCTTGCAAATAATAGCTCATTTCCCCCCACAGCTAAACAGCTAGAGGTTTCTTTAGTCATAAAATATGCAGGACAATGTATATTTATTTTAATATAACAATTGTGAAACCTCAAACCAGGAAAAACACAGTATAAAGATTTTTGGCTTACAAATGTGCTGGTCAGGAGTTTTCACATTTAGGCACACTCCTCCTGATAACATCTGCAGCAGATATTTCTGGGTTTTTAAAAGTCCTCAGGGATGTCTCTCACACTGTTAATTGGCAGCATTTATGTTTGGGGGATTTATTTTAGTAATGCATTTTAAAACATTTAACACTTGTATGACATATTCCACTCTGCTGTCTAATTTTTTGCATGTCTCAAGTACAGATTTATAATGGGACAATTACAACAGCCACAACACATATTTAGGCATTAAAAATGGTTTTAGAGCATTGCATCCTACCACTTGGGATAGCTCACAAGCACAGCTCTAGTGACTTGGTGTAACTATGGATGAGACTAGTTAACCTCCAGGACTAACTGTGAAAATCATTTTAGTAAGATCAGCTAAAGTAGCATTGCACTTAAACCTTCATGATAGAAACCTCAAGAGAAAATGTAAGGCTGTTACAAATTTATGTATTTCATTTTGAACATTCTAAAAGGTAGGACCATTTTCTTTTTCACAAGAGTTTTTCATCCATGAAATATAACTTTTATATGACTGCAAAAATTTCTTAAGTCCTGAAAGTCTTCAGTTTCACAAATTCCTGCAAAGATATCATTTTGAAACCATCTTCTGTAAATCAAGATGTGACTTAAACTGTTAAAAAAAGGAATGCCTGTGTGTCATCTCATGATTCATTTGATTTCTTGCAAAGGTTTTGTGAACTATAATATTCCACTACAGATCAGTGGTAGGTGTGCAGGTAAAGCCTTGGGCCTCAGATAAACACTGTAATAGAACTGATGGTTTCTTTAATGGGTATAATTTGAGCTAGGGGGTAGATTAACTACAAAAATTTAGTTTTCTTTCGAGCATTGCTCCCATGGTTAAGAGTGAATGAAGCGGTACATTCTATATAACATCAATTTTGTTATTCACTTTGCTAAAAAGGCACAAGTGATTGCCTCTACCAGAACTTGCATCCTAACACTATAGGAAAGAAAACTGAACTTACTGTGAATTTCCCATTCCATCCTTTAAAAAGGCAGTAGCAAGTTAACTTATATGTTGGAGTGTCAAAAGGCAGAGTTTAAAATCAGGATGTGAGAGGGAGAACCTATGCCCCAGATTAAGATGAAATGTTAGCTCCTTGGGACCTGTAAAATTCTTAAGAATCTGTAAAAAAAAATTCCCTGTAGTCAGCCTGATAGCCAAGAATTAATGCACAGGGGTAAAATAACAAAAGTGAGAGTAAGAGAAAAACATATCGCCAGGAGGCCCACAACTAACAGCAGCCTCCAAAGCACGCAAATCAACGTCCCCAGGTCTTACTGCAGGCAACAGCCAGGGGACCAGAATCTCTTAGTAACAAATCAGCAGGGGAAGCCAACTACCATGCCTTCATTAAGACAGAATGGAAATTCATGGTAAATCCAATTTTTTTTTGTAATGCAGTTTGAAAAGGCAGTTAGGAACGAGATGCCCCAAAGCAATTAATTATCCTGGGAAGGGTCAAAAGATCTTTGGTCCCATGTGCTTAAATCACTAGTTGGAGGCTGGAACATCCATCTACCGATGAATCCTTTGGCATACATTTTGCTAACTTTGCAACAATTTCCAAATGTATCTGCTAGGAGTGCCCCAGGAGATTGCTCCTCTCAGTGACTTTGAGTGAGACAGGTATAAAAAGTAGCACTGAAAACCAATCCCTGTCTACTGGGACAGTTCTTTATTTATTACATTTTAAACATGCATACACACACACACACGCATGCACACACAGAGCTTTCTCCAAGAAGCTCAAGGCAGCATATATATGTCATCCTTTCTCCCTTTTATCCTCATCGCAACCCTTGGAGCTATCGATCTGCTGTGAGAGAATGAGTGCTCCAAGCACACCTAGTCAGTTTCATGATGAGTGGGGGTTTGAATCTGGACCTTTTCAAGTGTAGACCAACATTCTAGCTACTGTACCACAGCAGCTCAGTTCCTTTGATCTTATAGACCACGCTCAGCATAGAATGGCTCTCTGGTTTCTATTTTCCTAGATGGAGAAATGGAGAAGATGCCGAAGGACTTTACTGATGCCACAACTTTCTCTATGGCCCATATGTCTGACATTGGCTATACAGGCACCTGAATCCATGTAAGTGTCTGTGGATTTGGACAAAAGTGCTATAATAATAAATATCCTGGGGGCATGTTGGGTATGGGAAATCCTGCTAGTGAGACAGATTCCCACAGATTCCACTGCTGGACCTCCTGATGGCACCTGATGTTTTTGGCCACTGTGTGACATAGAGTTGGAATGGATGGGTCATTGGCCATTGGCCTGATCCAACATTGGCGTCTCTTATGTTCTTATGGCCTCAGCCAGCAAGCAGGTTGATGAACAAGAAGGAGAGAATGTGATCCTCCCAGTAGCATTTTCCATTCTAAGCAAAGTTTGCAAGGAGTTTGCCTGGCAGCCCTACAACCACAAAAAGGCATGGTATAGAGAGTCACCATTAATAACAGCACAGCACCCAATGCCCCTCGTAATGCTGCTCTTCTGTCAGTTTATCCTTTCCCGCTGTTTTTCTTGCAATAGAAGAGGATATATGGTCCTTGCTCCCTGCCAGACTGGCCAATTCAGTGGCTCTTGTGGCTGGATGCCCTCCTGCAACAATTCACTTCATTCCCCCCCTTCCCCCATATTGGGTGGCTTTTCCCAGGAAAAAAGCCCTTAGTCTCTTCGGGGTGAGGGGGATGTAGGGTTGCCAACCTACAGGCAGGACCTGAAAATTCCTGGCATTACAGTTGATCTCTAGACTATAGAGACCAGCTGCCCTTGAGAAAATGGCTGCTTTGGAGGGTGGAGAGTTTTCCCCTCTCCAAACTCTGGCCCTCCCCAGGCTCTACCCCACAAATATCCAGAAATTTCCCAAACTCAGAGCTGGCAACCCTATAAAGGCCTCCCCAGTCCCAGATTGTGAGATGTAGTAATCTTCTGAGGAAACTCTGGTTAAGAAAGAGGGAAAAATCCTAACGGTTGCTTGACAAGATGAAAGTCTAGATGGCAAGAATGACTGTGGTGTTTTCCACCAGGGCACAGACTTGTATGGGTTCCTTATTGCTGTTGCAGTTGCTGATACAATGCAGAAGCAACAGGGTTTTCACATGGCTTGGTGTTACCCACATTTTTTCTGCCTCCCGTCTCCCAGCAGCAACAGCAACTCCCCACCACCACTAGGGCTTTTTCAGCTTTGTTAAAAAATCAGCAATTGAATATTGTTATAACATTATAACAATACATAAACCATGCTCTCTGAATTCCCAGCTTTAATTTTTTCCCCCAAAGAGTGAGTATTTAGCCTCTTTCATTTATGAGATTTAACAGAAAGTCATATCTCTGCTAGGGAAAAGACTAGAGCTTTACTTTCAAAAGAAGAAGAAGAAGAAGAAGAAACCTTGGGATTCAGACAACCTGTTAGATGCATTGTTATAATGCTATAATAGTATAACAATATTGAATCACTACCCGTAAAATAAAAACAAAACAAAACAAAAAGGCCCTCAGTGCTAGTGGGGAAATGGCTGCATGGGGGGGGGGGGGGGGATTATTTCTTATTTTATGTAAAACATTTTTATCCCACCTATCCAGGGCTCATTTCGTAGCAGGAGCTCCTTTGCATATTAGGCCACACACACCTAATGTAGCCAATACTCCAAGAGCTTACAGAGCTCTTTTTACAGGGGCTACTGTAAGCTCTTGGAGGATTGGCTACATCAGGGGTGTGTGGCCTAATATGCAGAGGAGCTCCTGCTACAAAATGAGCCCTGCACCTATCTACCCAATTATGGCCCCCAAGACAGCAAAGAGTCAAACTATGGGAAAACCGAGGCCCACTTTGTGCAGCGCTGGCCGCCAACCAGGCCCAGTTGCTTGGATGGGGGATCCTGGCAGGACTTGCAGGGGCACCTCATTTTCCTCTGTATTCCATTCCCCACCCTTTTTCCTTTTGCCCTCTTCCAGGCAAATCCTCACCTTTCCCTGCTTGCTTCTCTCTTTCCCACCCAACCATTCACCATTTCTGTCCTTAATCTTCAGCTATATGTAACTGAACCAAGATCACCCAGTGAGCTTCCATGGGTCTCCCAGATCCTAATCAGAACCACTACACCACACTGGCTTTTGTGAGGTGGCGGCTGTTGAACAAGCTCTGTCTTGTCTGTTCATGGGTCCAATCTCTGGATTTAAGTATCCACAGATCTGGTTTATTGAGGATTAGGTATGTTAACTAGGGTGATGTAGATGTCAGTCAGTCAATATTTATTATGGTCAAAAACTAGCATAAAATCACAGCATTGCTTAAAACCATATAATAGAGTTAAAAAAAATAGCTATAGTACAGAATTTTGCTACTGCATAAGTTACAGATTTCTGCATATCTTCTAAGAGATATTTCCAGAGTACTTCAGACCTAAAGTTCATTTAATACTTCAGTGGTATGAATTTAGAGAGGAGTGGAATAATTAATTGCAATCTTCCTTCTTGAAAAAAATCACACTGCGGGAGAATATGTGTAACAGATTCAATCACTTTTCCAGAAGAGGGACAATATCGCTTTTACAGTGGCAACTGAGAAAAATCTGCCAAATAGTACTGCAGAAGGAAATGCATCGAGGCGGGCTCTCAAAAAGGTCCAGCTATATCTCTTGTAAATGATATTTGAGAGGTATGGAGCTGATTACTAATTTGGCCATGTTTTCAAAATGCTGCAGTTTATAGGGAGCATCGATTTTTCCTTTTGAGATTCAGTGTCACTTAATCTTTGTAATATCAGGGCCTTGGCTTTATTTAAATGCATATCAAAAAGCTCTTCTGGATTCAAACCAAACATTCTAATTTTATCAATTCTTTGCAGACCATACGGGGTAGGGTTCAGTGGCTAGGAGGTAGGGAGGTGATGGAGATGTAAGAAAGAGCCATAATGTTCTCCAGTACTGATTTGAGCTTCTGACATTACCCCAGCTGTTAAGGCTGCCAGCCAATGACTGGCAACAAGTGGGAGAGGCAGGCAGGTATGAAGGGCAATGACACAGCACCAGCAGTGCAATACACCTACCAGTGAATCCCCAGAAGTGAAATCATATAGCCAGTGTGATGTTGATGCAACACTCTAGGATTTAGGTAAAATTTGCCACAGATCTGATGTCACCTCTGGGTATTTTCTGAAAGAAATGGTATGTCACTAGCATGCTAGCCCATCGCTGCGGTGAGGCCACGCTCCCTTAATTACAAGCCATGCCCCACAAAACTCATTAAAATGTTTTTAAAAGTTTAAATGTAGCCACGCCACCATGCCCAGCCCTGCCGGCACCACCTTCTTCCCCAGGATTCAACCAGCCAGTCTGCCACATTCTCCAGCTGTGCCGGGGGACAGGTAGTTGGGCACCTGACAGCCGGTGGCATTGGCCCGGCTCTGGCATCTGGTGAGGCTTGGGCCTGGTGCCTCCTAATTCATGCCCAGCACACACATCTTCCTGGGTGGTGTAGGGTGAGTGGCTAAAGCTGCTGTTGGGGCTGCAGAGGTGCTGCAGGCAAGAAGGTGGGCAGGGTGGCCCGAGTTGGGCTTGCCACAGCTGGCCGCTTGCTTGCCTGCTTCCCCTCCAGCTACCCACTCTTGGTTTGTAAGTTTGTAACCTTAATGTAATTAACTTTAATTTAATTAATATTAATTTATTTAACCTTAACTTTAATTAACTTAACTACCACCTAAGAAATTTAAATGCCCCTCCCCCCCCCCCAAATCCTGGCTATGGCCCTCCTGGCATGGCACTGTTTTTAAAAGCTTTGTCCTCACTCTGGCCTCAGCAGGCTGTCAGGCAATGGAGAGAGAAACCAGAACATCTCCCTACCAGCTGTGCATGTGGGAGTTGCACTGCAGTGGCATCTACACAGCTTGCATATCATGAGAAGGGGATTAACAAATTCATATCATGCATGCTAGAGTGTGCTGTGCTACAGGCAAAGTGCAGCAGTTATCAAAGAGCACCGTGTCAGTGAAGAACAAAGGACATGTTTATATAAAATACATCCAGGCCACCTAGCTGAGCAAACATGCTGTATTAAGAGCTTTCCACTATAAAATACTGCCATAAAGTGATGAGCAAGAATATTTCAAAGAACTGATAAATGGACTGAAAATGGAGCAGAAGCGCTAACAACAATAAACGTTTGTTCAGGTCCAATTGTATGCAAAGCAGCTCATCCCAGATTTCTGTTTGTAAATAGTTTACATTTGTGCTAGAATAATAATAGCAGCAGCAGGGGTTGCCAGTAAGAAATTGGTCTACTTGTTGTACATGGCAAGAGTCTTAATTGCCATTTTTTTTTTTTTACTGAGGGGAAGCCACTAAAGAAATAACATAATTTTAGTTCTAAAATAAATAGATGAAACCACATCTCAGCCATAGCTATGTCCAGTTTTAAGGCAACCTATATTCTGACTGTACTTCCTGAAAGCCACAGCAGTGGAATCCCTTTATGGAATGTTTACTGCTCGGCCAAGGAAAATAACATTTCATAGGTTTTAGATACTATGAAACATATGGATTCAAAATTAAACCTACAAATTTAAAATGTACATAGGCATTCAAGCACACCATGCTCAGGAAAAGGGACTGACAATCTAGATTAGGTAACAAGACTGAGACAAGAGGATGGTAAGAGGGAAGCATGAATTTCCCACCCAGCATTTCCGGCATAATGCCAACACAGGGGCATGAGAAGGGCTTGTAGGGCAGAATCAAGGGGTGGGGAGAAGAGTATTTAAATTCTCTCAGACATCGTCACTTAAGAACTTAATGCTATCAGGGTTCCCAATGGGCTTGCCAACTTTCAGGTAGGGCCTGGAGACCTCTGGGAATTACAACTAATCAACAGATGACAGCGATCAGTTCCCCTAGAGGAAGTTACTGCTTTGGAGAGTGGACTCTATGGCATTATACCCCATTAAGGTCTCCCCCCCCCCCCCCCCCAATGTTACCTAAAGAGGCAGTCTCCTATTTTGTTGGGGGAATTAGCTCAAAGGAGACGGAGCAAGAGGCAGGTAACTCAGATCTCCACCACTGTTTACGGAGATTATTCCCTTAACTCTCAAAATAAACCAGGCAGATGTTCACCTGGAAAGGTTTTTATTGAAAAATAATAAAAAGGCAGAACATACAAAAAACACAGTTAATACACACACAAGCTAACTAAGAGGAAATTAAAGGGAGGAGCAGGGAGAAAGTGATTTCAGGAGAGGCAATATTTACCAACCTAGACAAAGAGGCCCTTGGCAGTGAAATAACCAGCATTTCACAGAGACCTCCAAGGAGTACCAGGGCCATGATGTGGAGGTAGGCAATGTCAAACCACCTCTAAACATCTGTTGCTTTGAAAACCCTACAGGGACACCATAAGTCAGTTGTGACTTGATGGGAAAAACAAACAAACAAAAAACAACTTATTGTGGTACTTATTTCCCAAGATATTAGATGCACCATATCCCTGGAGTACAAGTTGTTGATGCACAGGTACAAAGCTTCTTGACGTAGCATTTGAATTGAACATCAAAACAACAATATCAACATGATTTGGTGTGCAGTCTCAACTAATGTGTAAACAAGCAATTTAATAGATAAGGTCCACTACCAATGGAGTTCACGAAGTTCCCAGTATATTGTCTACAACTGGTATTTCCTCCTTTAAAATAATATTCTGTAATATAGATATAGTCTTTTTCTTCATCAAGTTGCAGCCAATTTATGGCAACCCCATAGGGTTTCAAAGGCAAGAGACTTCAGAGATGATTTGCCATTGCCTGCCTCAGTGTGGTGAGCCTGGTGTTCCCCCATCCAAATACTGACTATGGCTGAATTTGTGTAGTTTCTGAGGTCTGATGAGACCAGGCTAGCATGAGCTATCCAAGTCAGGGCAATCTAAAATATAGAATTCCTTTTAGTAATTTAGCCTTAAATAGTGTAAACTAAATTACTTAGCTCATTAGTTATTGCATTTAAAACACTGTTTATAAGTTGTATTGTTGTTCTTTTCTGTATTTTAATTCAGTTCAAGACAATTTCTAAAGAAGAAGAAAAGGAGATTGGATTTATACCCTGCCCTTCACTTGTAGTCTCAGAGTGGCTCCTTTCCCTCCCCCTCCCCACAACAGACACCCTGTGAGGTAGGTGAGGCTGAGAGAGCTCTGAGAGAACTGTCCTTGCGAGAACAGCTGGTCCAGAGCAATGGCTTGCCCAAGTTCATCCAGCAGGTGCAAGTGAACGAGTGGGGAATCAAACCCGGTTCTCCCAGATTACAGTCTGCGCACTTAACCACTACACCAAACTGGCTCTTCATAACATGCCTCTAGGAAAAAGTTTGAGTCCAGTGGCACCTTTAAGACAACCAAAGATTAATTCTGGGTAGAAGCTGGGTGTGCATGCACATGAAAGCTTATACCTAGAATTAAACTTTGTTGGTGTGAAGAGATGCATTTTCTCCTGGGAAGTTGGCAAGGAGAACTGCCTCCATTTTATGTTTTAACAGTCCCCCCCCCTTTTTGGGCTGGGAGCAGACCGGGGGGGAATAGTCAGAGCAATGGCTTTCCAGCTTACTTGGATCTAATCGATCTACCTAGAGACAATGGGGTGGGGTCAAGCCATCCCCCTTCTTCTAGAAGGGAATAAGGGTTGAGGTATAAGAATGCTAGAAAGACTCGAGGAAATAAGATTCCTGGAGATTGCCAGGAAGCTCTTCTTTGACCTGGGCTGATGGGGGTCAAAGGGGTGAAATTCCAGAGATGATAAAATCTTACTGAAAGAGGAAGGCAGTCTCTTTTCCTTGGGTGCTCAGGATATGATTGTATGCAGACCTCTCGTCTGGGAAGTCATCATTTTTTTATCATGGGCTCACCTAGAGAGCTACAGACAGCTGCAATAGAATGGTAACTCTGTAAAGATTTATAACATCTTATGCTTAAAGAGTCTGTCCTATGTTAACATCTGAACAGGGCATATATAGTGAGAGGAACTGAAGATTTGCATTTTTATTCAGTTCTTTTGTTTCCCTTGCTCAAATTTGGTGCTGTGCTTAAAAGTATGCTTAAAAAAATCTTTTTAATAAATATAACTTTATAACTTTAGATGCTGGGAATGGTTCTCTATACCACAGAGACCTCCACCATCTCAGACACACTATTTTAAAAGGAGTATCCGGAGGGGGAAGTCAGGCAGTTAGCAAGTGGCCATTCTTGCAGGGGCACACTAGGCAGTAATCTGTCCTTGTGGCGACCAGATGCTGGGCAGTGGACAAGGCCTCAGAGTTTGAAAGGGAAGCTGGGAGTCCAGTGAGAAATCCCAACAACAATCAGGTGGTGGTGGTGGGCTACTCGAGAGTGGGAGAAAAGCCCCTCCAGGGAGGTGGGAACCCCTAGGGGGGCAGGGCGGATTAGGGTCTACAGGCCAGAGTAGACACATTCTGCCACTGTTGGTCTTAAACATGCCACTGGACTCAAACTTTGTTCCGTTGTTTCAGTCCAACACAGCTACCCACCTGAATCTATACCTCTAGCTGGATGTTGAAATCCATAAAAAGATTAAATATTTTTAAAAACCTTTTCAGTCTATCTAAATGTGATTCATACTTGAGCCAGAACTGGGAGCAGAGGAATGCCAGCGGATCTCCTGCTGTGATATCCATGAGTTCCAAAAATACTCCTAGGAGATCCAGCTGATCATAGGAGCACACTAGTAATTTTATACTTCCCACTTCTGATGACCATTTGAAATGCTCACAAGGAAAAAGACCACACAATGCATCTTTACTGCTATGGTATTTTTTCAGTGTATCATAACACTAGCAGAAAATCAATTTATTATTATTAGTGTTCCACAAGTAATGGCAAAATAAATGGTTGCTAATGTTGTTTAAACATTTGCTCAAATTGCTGCTAACAGTGCTATCTGATCTCTATTGCTCATTCTAAGGTAATTATTAATCCAGCAGTGAAGATGCCATTTATGGTTAACTAAACAGGGAAATCCCAAATGGGGATGATTCAGCAGTCAGCCAGTTATGACTACTTATCCCACCACGGCATAACTGATCTCTCTCTTGCTGAAACCAGTGAACATTTCTAATAATGTTCTGAGAACTTTGAAAAAGGAATACACACACACAAACCAGAATTGTTTTACAATGTTGAGAAAAAAGTATACAACGATTAGTATATTTTCAGTTGGTTGAAAATCTTAGGTTTAACATTCAAATATGATTTATATAACATATATCCCTCTTCCATTCTAGAACTAAAAAATACCTATATTTCCTTGTACTTTATAATCTCATATTCAACAGGACAAAAAAATAAAAAACCTTATTCATCCTGCTTGTCACTCCCCCCACTCCAATCTGAAGATCATTTTACATATCGTGGGGGTTTGTATTTCAAGTTCAGGATACTGAAATGGCCACTTCTGGTATAATTGAGACTACATTCAAGAATTTCTGGCATCAAAAAAAGTAAGAAATCTGTACTCAGATAGAACAGCCCAGTGACCAATAACATGGAATAATACAACTAGCACTAGAACATCCAGAAAAGAACATGCAGACCTGAACTACATATAAGTAAATCTCAAAAGCATCAGAAACATGGAGGAAACAATGCAATGGAATGGATCTAGGTTCTCTGCCCCTTCCCAATACAAGTAGAAAGGCATTTCCACTCATGCAAAAGGCACAATTTCCACTGATATTCCCCTCCCACAGAAACCGCCTGACTGAGGGTTACCAACTTTGGGTTGGGAATTTGTGGAGATTTGGGGGTGGTGCCTGGGGAGGGCATAATCTTAGCAGGCTACAATGCCACAGACTTCACTCTCAAAAGCACCTATTTTCTCCAGTGGAACTGATCTCTGTAGTCTGGAGATCAGTTGTCATTTCAGCAGAACTCCAGGCCCTACCTGGAGGTTGGAAACTCTACCTTGACCATATCCTATGTCATTCCTGATGGTCTTCCAACCCCCCTGAAAGGCTCTTCAAGGGGTCATGCGACTTCAGCATGAAACAGCAGGCAACACTCAGTGAGCAAAGCTCACCTTTTCCTTCAAGCCATTACTGCTAGATGAAGATGATGTATAAATTACATTGTGCATACTTTTAAGGTTCATAATGCCAAAGCATTGCATCTAGATAACAGAACAAAATTTCAGCCCAAGTGCATGGACACTTCAAATAAGTGCACATGCACACAAAAGCTTATACCCAGAATAAAACTTTATTGGTCTTAAAGGTGCCACTAGACCCAAACTTTGTTCTGCTGCTTCAGACCAATATGGCTCCCCACCTGAATCCATCTAAGTAACAGAAAATCTGAACACCTAAGCTTGACTTTTATCTTTTCCACAGGAGTTTTTCAACATTTGTCACTCGTTCTTATATCTTATATATTTTTACATTTAATTATATTCTTGGAAATGTAATTAAAAAGCATTGGAGAGGTAATATTTTAATACTGGAGTGAAGAAGAAGAAGAAATTGGATTTATATCCCGCCCTTCACTCACTTGGAGTCTCAGAGCGGCTTACAAACTCCTTTCCCTTCCCCTCCCCACAACAGACACCCTGTGAGGTAGGTGGGGCTGAGAGAGCTCTGAGACAACTGTCCTTGGGAGAACAGATGGTACAGAGCTATGGCTTGCCCAAGGTCATCCAGCAGGTGCAAGTGGAGGAGTGGGGAATCAAACCCGGTTCTCCCAGATTAGAGTCCGCGCACTTAACCACTACACCAAACTGGCTCCAAAAGGGTATCTGTTTAAATTCCTGTTGTGAGACAGAAGTCACCTTCATCCAAACATCTGGTTATCTGAAACAGCCATATTTTTTTCTGGTTGGAAATCTGTCTCTTTTCATCTTGCAAAGGCCTAGAATTCACACACTAAAAACTGCTATGCATAGCCTTAAACCATATTTGGTGCAACTAGCTACATCTTAGTAATTACAGTGGAAATCTTAATTACAGTCAGCGGAAAGAAAGATGATGGTATTTACAAAGGCTTGCCCTGAACCATACTGCAGCACTCTTGTTTCATATTTCCTGTAAAAATTCTCAGTGGTCACAGCAGTCAGGACTTTGAAAAGACACAACAATGTACATTTAGTATTTTGTTTTATTCTTGTGTATTTATGGCTAAAGTACCACCTACTGTTGTGATTGCCAAAGCCAGACCACACTTTCACAAACATTACTGTGAAATTTGAGCAATATCTCTTTGTAACTGACGTTGCTTAGCAAAAATCAACCTTTAATACAGATCTGACCGCTGAGTATGTACACAGTATACACTTAACAGAAATAGCTTAATAGAAAAGGTACAATTTAGGCTGGTATTTCAGGTGTCCAAAAGAGAAAGGGAAGGAGAGGTCTAGCTCCCTAAGAATCCGTTAAAAAGAATCACAGCTTCAAGTATTAAGGCACTATAGTTGCTAGGTGAAAGTATGCAACAAAGTATTTGTGCCATCTGAAACAGATTGCTTCTGTTCAATAACTATTGTAATGATAAAATAAACAACATTCTCAAATAGTGGGGCCCCACCAATCTCCCCATGGCAGGAGCATAAGATAGAGGGAATGAGAAGACACAAATACTCACTCAGCAATGGCATTCACCGGCTAATGACTTGGCTAGGCATTCTTCCTGAATCTAATCTTCTTCACAGTTACAGAAGCATCTCCAGGATGCAGAAGCGTTGCACCCAATGTGTCAACCTCACCAGAAGTGATGTAAGCACATCGGGGTCAATATTTTCTTTTGGTGGCAAAACTCTAAGGTAAAATCACCCTCAAAGCATAGTTTTGCCCCAAAACTAGAACCTCACTCCCCTGACATCACCGATGTGCCTAAGTCACTTCTGGGTGACATTGGCACGTCACCAGATGTTGCTCTTGGGCGGGGGGGGGATTTCCTCCTGCCAGCCACCTGGATGGTGGCAGGCAGGAACTCACAAAAGCAGGAGATCCCCTATCCTGAACTGGGAAATAGTAACCCTACTTCATCCCCCTATTCTGCCAGCTCACCCATCCTTTTTCTCCCTCCTCCCCCCCTGTCTGCCTACAATGTGGCCCTTCAGTAGTAGGAAGAAGAACTGAGGTGGTCCAGGGGGAATCCCATCCTTCTTCTCCTTCACTTACTTGCCTGTCTATGGGGGAACAAGAATCTAGCTGGCTCCCACTCTCGTCCATCCCTCCTCTGCTCTGCCATCTGACTCCTCCCCCACTTGTCTGTTTGCCTGGCTCCCTCCATACTGCTTACGGGCTGGGGGTGCCAGTCAAAGGGAGTCCAGAACAGGCTGAGGTCAGAAGCCGAGAAGACAGTGCAAAGTCCAAAGCCAAGCCAGGGTCAGGAACAACAACCCCTCCTCAAACCTTATTCTCTCCAGGCTCCACCTCTCAAATCTCCAGGAATTTCCCAACCCGGAGGTGGCAGCTCTATCTCCTTCCCAGCCAACCATCAACCTACCTTTATCTGCCCCTGATCGCTACCATATGGAGAGCAGTTTTAATTCTGAGTGATCTCCAGCTTTCACCTGGCAGTAATGGTTCCCCAGGAAGACGAGTAGTCTTTCTCTACAGTGGAGACCAAAGCAGCTTACATCATTCTCCTCTCCCCTTTTTGTTCTGCACAAAACCCTGTGAAGTAGGTTAGGCTGAAAGTCTGTGACTGGTCTGAAACCACCCACTCAACTTCCATAGCAAGAAGCTGGGTCTGGCAGACCCTGCTCCGAAGCACTAACTGCTATGCCTAGGGTAGCCAACCTCCCGATAGAGCCTCAAGATCTCCGGGTATCACAACTGAACTCCAGACAACAGATCTCCCTTCCCCCAGAGAAAATAACTGTTTTGAAGGGTGGGCTCTGTGGCATTTTACTCAGCTGAAGCCTCTCCACTCCCCAAACTCTGGCTTCTGTATACTCCACCACAGAATAGACGCCTGCCTTTGCCTTTTTACTGACAGAACCAAGCTTGGTTGCCTAGCAACAGCCACAGAGGGAAATGTTAGTCCCACAGGAGCCAAGCAGGACAGGTGTCTTTGTCAGGAGAGACAGCTGTTTTGACAGGTTTTTTTCTGTGAGAGAAGAGTGTCCAATCTGGCAGTGGGCGAGGGAAAGGAGCATACCCAGCACCCAGCCAATGGCACGTGAGTACTCTTGAGTGGTAGTTGATTGGCCAATGGCTGATGGAGCACATTGCACAGCCAATGGGAGAGCTGGAAATAGCCAATGTGTCAAGAGAATTATTATATTAAGATTTATTTATTAAATCAGTTTTTTGGTTTTTGGTTTTTTAATGCCTTTCCCCACTTGCACAGGGCTCAGGGCAGTTCACAATGATTTGGCTTGTTACAATGTAAAATAAGTTAAAACCATTAAAATACAATATTTAAAACATTCAGAAACATTTAAACATTTTAAAAACAAGATGGCAGTGCTAGCATTCATTCATGGGTGGAGATGTAAAGAACTGTCGCTGGCCTCAACCAAAGACCTGGCGGAACATCTCCACCTTACATGCCCTGCAAAACTTTAATAGATTAGACAGGGCACAGATGTCACTCAGCAGAGAGTTCCACATGGCTGGTCAAGGCCAGCCAGATATGTTTTGGGCTGGGGACCACCAGAAGGTTCTTATCTGCTGATCTTAATTCCCTTTGGGGAGAGGCAGTCCTGAAGGTATGTAGGTCCCTGACTGTTAAGGGCTTTAAAGGTAAGAACCAAAACCTTAAATCTGATCCAGTGCTCCACCGGCAACCAATGCAGTTCATGCAGCACTGGATGTATGTGTGCCCTCCATGGGGTCCCCGTAAGGACTCACACTGCCATATTTGTATCAGTTGGAGCTTCTGGGTCAGTTTCAAGGTTAGCCCTATGTAAAGTGAGATATAGTAATCCAGCCTGGAGGTGACCATTGCATGGGTTACTGTGGCAAGGTCGGGGCAAGACAGATGGAGGCCAGTTGTCTGACATGGCACAGTTGGAAAAATACTTGCTGGACAACATTGATGATCCGGGCCTCCATAGATAAACTGGAGTCTAGGATCACCCCTTGACTCCTGATGGTAGGTGCTGGTGTCAGAGGCACCCCACCACCACCGAACCTCTGTCTTAGCTGGATTCAGCTTCAACCAACTTTGCTTCAACCATCCCACTATGGCCTCCAAACCTTCAGCCAGATTTTTTGAGACAGAGTCCGGGTGGCTGCCCATCAGCGGATATAGCTGGGTGTGATTTAAAGGAAATATTCTGCCAGGGCTTTTTCTTCCAGGGCTGGTTCAAAACCCAGGTGACCAGGGCATCAGCCGAGTGGAGGAGGTGACAGATGTGGTATGTGTCACGGGCTGGGGTGCCAGTCAAAGGGAGTCCAGAACAGGCTAAGGTCAGAAACCGAGAAGACAGTGCAAAGTCCAAAGCCAAGCCAGGGTCCGGAACAACAATCCCTCTAAGCTGTGGAGTCTTGTGAGCAAAAGTTCTACTTTGTGAGCTCCTGGCATTAAAGTTGTGAACAAGCAATTTGGCTTTAGTTTGCTCTGGAACCATCCTTCCTGAGCTAAGACAAAAATGTGTGAGCCAGAGACTAAAAAACACTGAACTAGCTCACACTAACTCAGCTTAGAGGGAACACTGGTCAGGAGTCAGAAACACAGAGCCAAGTCCAAAATCACTAAACAGAAACATAGTCCAAAGCCAAGCCAGGGTCAGGAGCCAGGAACACAGAGCCAAGTCCAAAGGCAGGGGATTCGAAGGTCTAGGTGCAAGAGCTAAGTGGATGCAGCACAAAGCTGACTCATTGCTTCCATGAAGAGACTGCCCAGAGTGTGGAGTTAAATGCTGCTTCCAATTAGCCAGCTGCACAGTTGCCCAGGTTCCTATTAAAACTCTGGGTTAGTTGAGTGTCTTCCCTGTGGCCTGACCTCTCATCACCTGGTTGCTAAGTTTTGTTGCAGTTGCTCCCTTAAATGAGTCACACATGGGGGTGAGTAAGGACTTTCAGTTTGCAATTCTTCCCCTTTATCTGAGCCAGGTGTGAAGAATGCTGATACAGGCAACTGTCAGCTATCCTCTGCTACTTCAGAGGGGCCAGCTGCAGTTTCTGCAAGCTCTGACAGCTCTCCCTCATCCACACCCATGAGAGTATGCATCTGTTGTCATTTCTTGTACTAGTGCCACAGCCACCTAGGATCCAAGACAGGCCACAGAGAAACTTCCTCTGTGCCCCAACTTGGACTCTGCTGGGGGGGGGAGAAGAGTACTTGGGCAGCTCAATGCCTTGAGACATCCACAATTGCCATTATTGAGAAGGTTCTATACTATGCAGTGACCCACTGTACTTCAGATGTCAGCAGGGGTCATTTCATAGAAAAAGAGGTGCAGGAGCTCATTAGCATACCTATTAGCATAACTCATTAGCATATGCCACGCCCCTGGCATCACCGGAAGTGTGTCAGAAAGAGAAGCAAAAGGGGGGCATCTTCAAAGGCCTCCCCTTCCTGTCCCCAGCTGGCCTGCCAAGGCGGGGGGGGGGAGTGAAGCAAGAAGGGCCCCATAGAATACAGAGGAAATATCGTGCCGCCACTGCCGTATGACTCTAAACAGAAGGGGTTTAAACTTTCAACCACCTCTTGCTTTGCTTCCTCCACAGGCCCGCTGGGGGAGGGGCTTGCCACCACTGCCATTTGTGCCCACTAGGGGTGTGCAAATTTTTTTTTTTTGCCCAATTCAGATCAGGCCAAATCAGGCCTCATCTGTTCCAGCTGCTGAATGACCCCCGCATGTCAGTTTCGGCAATGCAAGCCCATTCCTGAGTCATTGGGCAGCCAAATGTCAGTTTCAGCCCCATTATACCCTATGGGCCACTGAAGTCAATGGCAAAAACTGAAGGGTATATGAGGGGCTGGAGGCGAGGTGGGTTGAGGGAGAGGCTCCAAATTTGCAGGGTAGCTGCTGGGGCCTCCCCCCAAAATACCCACCATGTCTCAAGAAGATTGGACCACGGGATACAATTCTACAGGCCCCAAAACAGGTTACCCCCATTCCCTCCATCGTTTTCTATGGTGGGAAAGAATGTTACTTTTTTCCCACCATAGAGAACAATGGAGGGAATGGGGCAACCTGTTTGGGGGCCCGTAGAATTGGACCCCCTGGTCCAAACTCCTTAAAACTTGGTGGGTATTTGGGGGAGAGGCTCAAGCAGCTACCCTGTAAGTTTGGAACCTCTCCCTCAAGCCACCTCCCCCTCCAGCTGCTTTTTAAGCTGCCACTGAATTTCAGCAGCAATTCAGCAGGCCGAATCAGATCAGAGAATCTGATTCAGCCCGTGGCTGCCCTAGTGCCCACTCTTGGGCTGGCAGAGCACCACTCCGCCTTGCTCCAGCCCCAAATGACTCCTGGATGTCAGCAGTGTGAAGAATGGCCTCCAAGGAAGAGTGTCAATTCATATGGCAATAGATAGACCTTGGAACAAGTCTATTTAGGGATTTAAAAATAAAAGCCAGAACTTTAAATTGGGCACAGAAACCAACTGGCTGGCACTAAAGTTGTCCTAAGATTGTATGGTATTAACCAGCAAGCTCTAGATAAAAGTTTGGAGGGTGAACATTGAACAGATTTTTTTCAGGACACTCCTAAAGGACTGCACAATATAGAGCTCATTGAAATAGTCCAGCATGCCCACTTTTCCATTCTGTTAAAGTCAGTTAACTTAAGGCACTGGCTCTTTACACAAGGTGTGATGGTTGTATCATGGACCACAAGAACAAGATTGTAATCTTCAGTAAGCCAGAACTAGTGTGGTGTGTAATTAGTTTCAAGGCAATAACAACTGGAAGCAACTCCAGCAGCATTGTTTTTGTTTATTTGTCTGGTTTTAAGGTGGTGACCATTCTGATTATGGGTCATTCAGGATTTCACACTATATCTGCAAGACTGATGAACCCATGAAGATGCCTTATACTGAGAGAGATAATTAGCCTATCAGTGACAGAACTGTCTACTTTGACTGGGAGCAGCTCTCTCAGGTCTCAGGAAGAAGTCTTTTGGATCACCTGCCACATTATCCTCTGAAATGGAGATGCCAGGACCATCTGCATGCCAAGCAGATACTATCCCACTGAACCATGCCCCCTCTCTTAGACATTCTTCATTGTGTTGAAACATTTGTTGGTATATATCTGCTGGACCTAAAAAAGTCACGGCAGTACCTTTGGAAGTAATACTTTACATGTCTCTACAAAATTCTGTTTCCATATGAAAACATACTCTTGGATATACTGTTTCCTCCATGAACTAATGACAAGCACAAAGTTATCTTTAAAAGATTGTGCTAGCAGTGATAAGCCAGCTGTACTCAGAATAACAAGTAGTGTTATTCAAGGAATACAGAAACGGCCTTTAAAATAACTGAGAGTATAAAACAAGCAATATCAGAAATGCTAGCAAGAGAAGATACTGCAAATATTTTTATTAGCCGCACACCATCTGTTTAATTTTGTATTACCAGAATGATTACTGCACACATTTTTTCATGATATATAAATCTACACTATCATCAAATTCAAGATATACTTACAGAAGATGGTGCTGTTTGCAGATATTTGATTTTTTTTTAGATGTCCATCTTACTGTTGGATGCAAAATGCCTGAAGCAGTCAGCAAAATACATAAAGAAGTCCTTTAAAAAAAAACAAAAACCTAACACTCCACCCTGCAGTGCTGGAGGATCGGGGGGGCGGGGGGGGGGGGGAGAGCCGGCATACATATGGAGCCTTGCTTTAACCGGCTTGGCTGGTTGCCTTTCCTGGTGCAGAAAAAAGCCCTTGAGTTCATTTTCAGTTTTTTGGGGGGGCGGGATATGGAAGGAACTAGCTTCCACATGGAGGCTTCTGCCTGGCTGGCTGGTTACTGATGAGTCCAGGAGAGAGAAAAAACCCTTGAGTTTGTTTTGAGTGCAATGTTGAGATCTTTTTAAAACTAATTTGGTGCCACAAAGCCTGCCTGCCTGCCTTCCTTCCTTCCCCCATCTATTTACTTTCTTTCCACCCCCTCTCCCTCCTTCCTTCCTTCCTTCCTTCCTTCCTATAAAGTACTGAGTCCAGAGACGCGTTGCAGTGAAATCAGCTCATAAGTTTATTGATGGTACAATTCCAGGCTACTGAATGGGGCTCGGGAGTCTGCTTAAATACACTTCTAAACTGCACCCCCAGCCTTGCCCAAACTCCCTGATAGGATTACTGCCTGATAGTATTACCCTGATAAGATTACACCCAAACACCCTGATAGGATTAGTTATGAGTTACCTTAAACCATATGTCCCCTGATGGAATCTGGGTTCCATCTTGGTCTGATGAGTCAGTATGGTCGACTGTGTTGAATGCAGACGACAGGTCTAACAACAGCAGTACCACCGATCCGCCCCGATCCAGATGCCTCCTGAGGTCATCTGTGAGGGTGACCAGTGCTGTCTCCATCCCGTGTCCTGGGCGAAAGCCGGACTGGAAGGGATCTAACATGGAAGTGTCATCCATAAAGTCCTGCAACTGTATCACCACCACCCTCTCAACTAATTTCCCCAAATAGGGCAAATTGGAAACCGGCTGATAGTTGGCCAATTTGGCTGGGTCCAGAGATTTTTTTTTTTTTAGAGAGGGTGGGCCATTGTTTCTTTGAGTGCCCCCAGGAACAGCCCCTCTGAGAGGGACTTATTGATAATGTCCTAAGGGCACCTTGAAACCCTTCATGGCCAGCTTTAATAAGCCAAGAAAGGCACGGATCAAGGCTGCATGTGGTTGGACGTACCATTGGGAGCAATCTGTCAACTTCCTCTAGGCTGAGTGGGTTAAATTAGTTTGCTCTGAAGCCATCCTTCCTGAGCCAAGACAAAAATGTGTGAGCCAGAGGCTAAAAAACTGTGAGCTAGCTCACACTAACTCAGCTTAGAGGGAACACTGGCTGGAATGTGTCCAGAGGAGGGCAACAAAGGTGGTTAAGGGGCCTGGAGACAGAGGGGCCATTCAGAGGAACTGGTTGGCCACTGTGAGAGAGGACTAGATGGACCATTGGTCTAATCCAGCAGGGCTCTTCTTATGTTCTTATGCTGTCACTACAAACCTCATTAAAAAATAAAATTCTTTGCTTTGGTAAAACAGATGTTTGTTATGAAACAAGCTATGAAAAAGTATAAAATAATTCAAAATACCATTACAGATCACAAAAGGAGACTTGGTTTTTTATTTGCCCAAGGGAAGGCAAACAAACCCCACTACAATAAACAATGACAAAGCCTCACTCCTGTCGGTATATTGGGCATTAGCACAAAAAGCTCCACTCAACAGCAGACCTCTACCCAGGTCAAAGACTAAAAAAGGCAGTGAGAGGATTTTTTTTGTAAGATACCCAGAAAATGATACAATAGATGATCCATTTTAATCTCAAGAGAGAGAAAAGAAAGATCACTATTGATGGCTGTCATTTGCTTAAATTCTTAGAGAACATGATCAATGCTTAGTGACTTTATCCCCCACCCTAAGAATCCATTGAAAGCAAAATGGAAGGCAACCAACATGACGATTTCTTTTACTCCCCTAAATCATGTAAGGACCCTGCGTACACCTTTTAATCTCAGCCTTGTCAGTTGCAAATGTTCCTGGAATCCAAGCAGAACCTTTCATTTCAAATCTATATTCTAGTTATATCTTTTTCATTTGATTTGTGGACAAAAGAAATTCAGCAATCAGTACAAAATTCACTTTTGAATCTTAATTACGATCTTCTGTTAAATTCACTTAAATTTTAAAAGAAAGTCCCCCTGTGCCATGTCAGAGTGGCCATTGAATTTCAGAATTCACCGCCTTTCATATAGGTATGCTATATGAACTATGGAGAGGAAGACAAGATGGTGTTATAGCTGAAAATCTTTAAGCAAGCAAGCAGCTGAACTCCTGATCTATATATCTAATTCTCAAAGCCCTCTCTGTGTGTGGATACTTATTTCCACAGATAAGGGGCATACTCTCCCCCACCAGCTTTCTCTACAGACTCAGGGGACTCCGTGGGTCTGCAGACAAACCCAAAAAGTTTTTTTAAAGAAACTCTGGGAGGGTTTATCTTCCCCACAATACCTTTTGAAATAGCTGTCCTAGTGATCTACTCCAGGCCCCATCACATCTACAGTGAGAGAGATGGACTGGCAGCTAGTGGGGGAGGGGGGAGCAAAAAGCAGGACTGGATCTTGGATTGGGAAGCATTTCCCCTGCAGTATGAATGGGTAAATATCAGGAGATTTGGAGCCATGGCTTGGGACTAGCATTGCCTGCTCCAGGTTGGGAAATTCCTGGAGATTCTGTGGAGAAGTCTGAGGAGTGCAAAGGTTTAAACCAGAGGCTCTGCTGTAGCAGCCAGGATCTGCCTGTGGCTGGGAGAACCTTCCTTGCCGCACGCAGATCCTAGGGTCACTTCTCCTCCTGCAGCATGGTTTAAAGCATGCCACCGGAGGAGACGCCATGGCAGCCAGGATCTGCCTGCTGCTGGAGAGCGCTCCCAGCCACACACAGACCCATTTCAGCCTAACAGAGGGGCTGGTGCGCCTGTCAGCTGTTAGGTTTAAATGACTGTCACAGTCATTAACCCCACCCCTTGTGCTTCCCCCACTTGGAATGGGGGGGAGCGAGAGGGATCGCTGAAATGGCTTGCATCTATTTCAGCCTAACAGCTGATAGGTGCACATGCCCCTCTGTTAGGCTGAAATGGATGCAAGCATTTGAGCAACCCCTCTCATTTCCCACCACAAGCCATATGAACCCACTAAAAAAGTGGAGGGTTGTGGGAGGATTGTTGATAGGGATGGGCATGAACTTTGGTTCAAGAACCATGCCCCAGTGATTTTCATGAGGAATTTACATTTGTGATGAGATTTGGGAGCAGTGCTTAATGCTGCAGTGTGAATTTTATTGGCTGCAAGCCTTTTCTCCCCCAAGGCACATTCCAAAATATCATCCACTTGATATCTGCCCATGATTTGCAACAACAATAGCACTTGAAGTCCACACAACAAAATGCATTCTAGATCATGAGCTGAGCTGTATGCATGCTAAACAAATGTTCCTGCTCATATCTATCTAGGGAAGTACATTGGGTCATGAACCCATCTTAAGGAGTGGGCTGCATGAGTTCACTTGTAGCTTTCTATAAGAAGATGAGTAATTGCTTGGACTTACACCACTTCTTGTCAAAAAGGAAAGAGATCTACTGAAAATATGAATAGCACTGGGAGATCCCTCCTGATAATGATGGAACAAAACCAGACACATTCAAATTAATTACTCAGAATAATAAAATCTAAATCACAATACATAAACAGCTGGTAAAGAAATGACAAAAAACAAGAATAAGGTTATCAGATGCACGCCTCCCATTTCTCAGAGGAAAAACAGAGCGCTATCTCTAGGCTTAACTTGAGCATCAGATTGTTAACGATGTTCATATGTATTAGGATTCTGCCACTCTAAATAACTTTCTAAGTATAAATACAGCAATCCCTCCTACAATTCATCTTCTGAGCCAGTGATAGATGTATCACATGGAGTGGTGGTGTCCTAGCAACAACATGTTTCTACTAAGCTGAAGCAACAGAAATCAGTCAAATTCAGACAGAGTGAAGATTAAATGTCCTAACTGACAGCTCACAGAACATACTAAACAGTTTTCTTTACCAATTTTCTTCTTTTATTGCCAGCCCTTCATATCTTTTTGAAGTTATTAACAGGGTGGCATTGAAAGGCAATGTGGGTACTTTTTATTTTGCTCAAATATTCTTTAGCATGTTTGATACAATGCTGAGCACGCTTTAAATTCCAGTAAGCTGCAGGAACACTGTATTTTTCTCTAATGACTACTCAGATGAAGTGCTTTGTGGTGGAGAGAGAAGGGTCATTGAACGTTTAGACATGTGGATTCTATTTGTCACCACTCTGGGAACTGCTTAGAGAAAGTTATTTCCCTTGTCCATCTGTTCACATCCTGAAGTGCATCTAAAAACTACTCTACTTCAACAAGAAGGATGCTATTGCGTCAAGGCTTCATTACTGACTATCAGGTGGGATGATGTTCAGTTAACCTCTGGTATTTCTGCATATACTGCACACCATGGCACAGTCTGCAAAGCAGCTGCTTTGCAGATCAGATGTGGTCTAACAGGAATCTGGGTGGAACAAACTCTATTAGGAATCTCTTGCTGAGCCTCTTTTTGGCTTACTCCTCATTTTCATTTGAAACCTCCAGGGTCTCCAGATACTGTTTGCCCAGACTTTGCATTCAGGTTTGCCACTGCCCAGACCTTTACCATAGTTAGTGTTGCCAACTGGCTGGGGGGGTGGGGGGGGGGGAAGGTAGCCCAGCTATATGAGACAACAGCTTGCAGGAGGTGGGGTGGGGGTTTAAAGTCAGATTTGGAGGCTGATCACTATAGGGGCAGGAGTTTTTTAAGTATAACAGAGGAGCAGCAAGCATCAGCAAAATCATTTTCACGTATGCTTCAATGTTTGCTATTAGTTCTGCTCTTACTGGAATCCACCAGGCTCCACACCCTGTCCTGTTCCTGACCTCTATAAAGTAAGCCCAACTGGGAGAAAAACATTGGTAGGAGGCTTGAATTGTTTTGCTCCAAAATTCAAACAAACATGGTTGTACAATATCTAACGAGATGGGCTGCAAGTTATGCTGTCTTGCTTGGCTCCACTGATTAGGAGAGGACCTTTCGTCTCATTTTCTTATTCAGCTGCTTCCTTCATCATCTGCAAACTGTGGAGTTAACATCATTTGCTTTTAAATAACTTTCCAAATACCGCTTGCTACAGTATTTTACCAGTTCTAAATTAATCTGGATGACTCATGCTAGCCCAGTCTCCTCAGACCTCAGAAGCTAAATGGGGTTGGCCCTGTTGAGTATTCGGATGGGAGACCACTAAGAAAGTCAAGGGTTGCTATGCAGAGGCAGAAAATGGCAACCACCTCTGAATGTCTCTTGCCTTGAAAACCCTACGGGGTTGCCATAAGTCAACTGCAACTCACGGCACTTTCCACCAAGTTACCTTATAATGGGAGTAGTGTGCTTGGTAGAGCAGTCCTCCTTGCTTTCTGGACTCAGTCAAAGAGTATTTGTATGCAGTGTGGATGCGAAGGAGTACATTTTTGCATGTCCTACACACCAAAGCACCATTTTCTTTTTCATCCATCCCTTCTCACAACCACCATTTCCTCTAGAGTTGCCAGACCCCTGGTCTGGGCAGGAGTTTCCCCAGTTTGGGGCCTTTGATTTGCCAGTGTCCAGCTGGCTGGAGGGGGAAGCCCCACCCTTGAACAGGGACATCACTGGGTGACATCCCCGATGTAATGATGTCATCCAGAAGTGATGTCATTGCATCACCAATGTTGGGGGCAATGGTCTAGTTTTTGGGCAAACTCTGTGTTTTTGAAGGCAAAACCCCCATAGAGTTTTGCCCAAAAACTAGAGCATCACCCCCTGATGTCGACGACACGATGATGTCAAGTCTGGGTGATGTCATTGCGCCATGTGCACTGCAGATGATTCCCGGCCAGGAGTTTTCCACCAGATCACAGGTAGGACCTGGCAATGCTAATTTCCTCCCACCATAGGAGGTCTTTTTTAGATTTTTTTTTAATCAGCAATTGACATAATGACATTAGTAATTCATTAGTCGGGGAGGAAGTTGTGGGAAATGGTGAGCACAATAGTACATAATAAAAATGTGTGAAATAAAAAACAAAGGATTCCTAATGCATTGCTTCCATTTTCTAAACAAGATAAAATAATTCAGAGGGAATCTTGGCTATGTACAATTGTGGAAGCTCCCTTGTAAAAAGGACTCAGCAGGGCAGGGAATGGCACTGTGCCCCAGATCCAGAACAAAAGCACAACGTTCTTGCCAGCGCTGAGATCCTTGCCTCAGATCTTATGGGTTGTCACTGCTACATAAAATGAAACACAACATTAACACCGCCATGCTGCTTTTGGGGTATCAGAACTCTTTGGACTACACACCACATCTAAACACAGAATGACAAAGAGGTTGGTATTTGCTTTACTGGAGAAGAGTCCCAACAAAAGCCCGTCATCACCACATGTGGCTTACTGAAACATCACACGGAAGATCTTCTATGGCTGCTTTGATGCTGGGTTCAATTTCAAAACTTCGAAGAGAAGTGAGCAAAGGAAACAAAAAGTCTACTTGCCTTGAGAAAAGCAGCTGGTGTTACAATTAAATATGTCGGAGAGCGGCAGTCAGGTTTTTGTGACAGCATGAAAAGGAATTCATGACAACAAGCTGGTATAATACAATTACTCTCTTTGTTTCTTTCTGTCTATAGCCATATCTGTTGAATAAATTGTTTCTGAAACACAATGCTGCTAATACCCTTGTTTTTGTTATAAAAAGAGCAGGAATTACCATGAAGTTAACAGATAACTGAGCAATTTAAACACCCTTTTCATGATTTATAGAGCAAGGTGAAGAACTATTATTTTGGTCTGAGGTCCACTTTTCTAACTCACCAGTAAGAACCCCTTGAATATTCTTCGTATCTGATTTGGGAGTCCTGGGAGTCCTGAATTACTTTCCAGATTTGGGAGTCCTGAATCACTTAGTCTTTTTCAAAATTTAAATGGATGGATTAGAAATTCACCACTGTTTTATTCTGTATTTCCAAATGCTGTACATCTGCACAAAGTTTCACACAGCTTCTAGTTCATCTTCACCCCTAAGAATTATAAAGCAATACAGATGTGATTGTACATACCATGTACATCATGATTCTTTTTGTGTGATGTTTCACCAATGAGCAGGAGCATACATGTGCATCAATGAAACATTGCACCTAGAGAATTTTGATATAGTCATACATATGAACACATATAGATTGTTTCTGCACTATGTTAGCAATAGAAGAACAAACATTAGAGGGGCACAAAAGCCATAAATTGTGGCAAGCCACTTTAAAAACAGTTTTGCATATTTTAGTGAGTTAACTATGTTAGTTTTGGTTAGAGGCCCGCAATTCCATTTTCAGACTATTCTGTAAGGATGCTTCCAAAATTCTCCTCATCTCAGTCCTCATCTCAAATTGAACCAATGCATTAGGAATGCATTAGGAATTAGGAATTCTCCACTGTTTTTGCTTCGTTTCTCAGTTTTGTACAGAGCTCTGTCATCCATTGTTTGCCACAGCTTTCAATTCCCTTGGTTCATTAGCATCCCCCCCCCCCCATACTTACAGTTTGATTTTATGGATTGTTGTAACAATATTCTTTTAGTGTGGTGTTTTACTGAGATAAAGGAGTACTTATACAGATCAGTCAAATGTCACAAAAAATGCCACACAAAAAGAATGTTGGTGTAATTATCATATGATTATATCAAGACTTAAAAATAATGTTTTTTTAAAAAAACAACCAAAAACTAATGGCATATCCAACTGAGAAAGAAAAGATGCTGGAATATGTTTACAAACATTATGCCATCCCAAAGTAGATATGACTAATCTAGCTTTAAATAGATGCAAATGTATTTCTAACTGATAATCAATTTTCTTCATTTGTAGGGGAAAAAATATATTTTCTCTTCCATGAAGATAGTTTCAGGGGGAAGCCCTGTTGGTCTGTAGTGGAAAAGGTAGGTTTGAGTCCAGTAGAACCTTACAGACCAACAAGGTTTTTAGGGTATAACCTTTAAAGAGTGAAAGATCCCTGTGTCAGACACAACTCTGAGACTTTTTATCCCAGTAAGAAAGTAGGAGGAGTCTTGTAAAGGATTCCTGTAAAGGATGCAAAGGCACAATGACTAAATTTGCACCAAATCTGCCAGTTTGTTCTCAACCAAAACTACTTCAGATCTGGGGAAGAGAAAAAAGACAAAAAAAAATTAAACAGCTAACATTTTGCTTTTCTTAAATGCAGAACGGAACGATGCTGAAACCATGTGGAATTACACATGTGATACTAATTAAATCTACTTCTAAGTTAAGTCCTACTAATTTCAGTGGATCTTTTTTGCAACATTACTGCCTTCACGTTCATTTGAAATGCATTTTTAGATCTGCCTAGCTTATGACTGCTGCAGAGTAGCTTGTATGACAGAGAAATCCTGCATTAGGTCTTGCTAATTAAAATGCCTTTTTTTTGGCCATCAAGTCACAGCCAACTTATGGCGACCCCATAGGGCTTTCAAGGCAAGAGACATTCAGAGGTGGTTTGCCATTGCCTGCCTCTGCACTGCGACCCTGGACTTCCTTGGTGGTTTCCCATCCAAATACTAACCAGGGCTTAACTTTCAAGATCTGACAAGACTGGGCTATCCAGGGCATGGCATAATCCTGCCCTTCAGCTCTTCAACTCTTGACTGACTCATGGCACCCCCAGGACCATGGGCTTTTCAAGGCAAAAGATGAGCAGAGGTGATTTGTCATTGCCTTCATCTGCACAGCAACTTCAGTCTGCCTCAGTGGTCTCCCATACAAGTACTACAACCCAGCAGGTGCACACTGCTTTCTGTTTGCTTCAGCTGAACAGAGGGAACCAGGGGTCATTTCAAGCAGAAGCTCAGGGGAGCTCAGCTCCAGGAGTTGGTGCCAGCCCCTCCCCCCCATGTGTCATGGCTGCAGCAAAATGACCCCGTCCCCTGGAAAGGTCCTTGTTCCTCCAACCAGCCTTCTGAAGGCTTCAGCCACCACTGAAACTATCCTCCCAGAATAGTGGTATTTCTGAGGCTTGGATTAGTAGCTGTCCCCTCTCTGCCAGCTCCTTTCTTCGTTCCTTCCTTTCTCTCTCTCTCTCTGTCTTCTTTCTTTCTTGCCTTCGGACATACTTCCAGTGATGTCAGGGGGTGTGACATATGCAAATAAGTTATGCTAATGAGTTATGCTAATGAGCTCCTGTACCTCTTTTTCTACGAAATGACTCCTGGAGGGAACTAAACCCTAATTCAAAACTGGCAAAAACATTTGTTTAAATTTTGCCTGGATCTTGTAGATAATTCCTTTTGTTAATAAATGTTTAACCATTTGGGACAGAAACATCTATTGCTGTAATCTTCCCACTGTACAAGACTGCCAACATGTAAGGCTAGTGTTGTTGAATACTGAATGTTAGGCAGCTTTATAGAAGAGAATGAAACAGATTTCTAATGGCACCTGAAAGACTAATGTAGCAACATTTATTCAAGCATGAGCTTTCTTGACTAGGCTTACCATTTGCCTGCCTGTGGTAGGCAAACTCTTGTCCACACCCTCCATCACCTGCACTCAATCAGTGGAGCACTGGGAGGAAAAAATGGTGTGTGTGGGATATTGGATATGCTGTGATGTCAATTCCTAAACTTTCTAATATTTATAATCTGTACCACAGAGACTGGAGAGATTCTTAGAGCACAATGGAACTGTGACATCACCTCAGACGATCACCCAGAAGTGAAGTTACAGCCTGTGACCCATGGATCATTTTTTCTACCTATTCTTTCCTTTTATTCATTAAGGCATCTTTCATCCCAAGTGCCCCATCAGAGATAGCTGTGAACTAGGTGAGCTCCAACAGCACTTTCTTTTTGTTATTAACTTTTTGGTGAGGCACACAAAAATGTTATTATCCCATGAAGTGAAAACACACCAGGTCACAGCTGGATAACCCTTGCCTCAATCCATTTAATAGTAGTGCTTTGGGTCCACATCAGGGATATCTTGGCATGGTTCTCTGTAACTATTTGCAGTGCAAAAAGAGAGAGTGTCCAGTCTTTTAAACAAAACTGTGCATGCGTGTGTCACTAGAAACTAAACGATTAAAAAAAAAGGCAGCTGGCATTTTTAGCTATTTTCATTTGTGAAATGTTGGCCAAATGATGCTAAAGTTGTCTAATGTTGTCATTATATTGAGTGTACCACATCCAAGTCCCTTAAAAGGGGCCATATGTTTGAAGAAACCATGGCCCAGAAAGAGCTGGTTTCTTCTTCTCTACCTGTTGGCAGCACACAGATAAACCCACAAACAATAGTCATCCTACAAGGAGAAGGAAAATCCACCCATACTAAATTTCAGATTTAGTAAATTTAGTAAAAAAAATAATACGTAGAAGAGGACAAGAAAAGAATGCTGCTGTTTCACTGCTTAATGCTGAATGCCTTTTACTTATTTCTTACAAGCTTTTAAATCTCTAGCGTCCTCTCAAACAATGACCTTACTCATACTTTTGTTAAAAAGCTGAGTACATAACATAAATCTGAAAACATGGACCTCCTGACTCCAAAATAAGAGGCTTGGACTTCATTTAAAAGGTTCACTTAGTAAGTTATACGAAACCTCTGGCATGCACACTGGGGAGAGGAAGAGCCCACCCTGTTACAAAGACCCGCTGCCTCAGCACATTTTCTAGGAAAACCTCAACCAAATGACTTCATTGTTTCCTGACCTTACTTCTGTCAACAGCTGATGTTGTAATCCTCTTGTTTCAGATGAATACCATTCTACTCCACTCACAGTCCTATTAAGGTTAATGAGCTGTAATGTAAAGTACTTGATAAAAAGAGAGAATTTGGAACTGGGCTTTGCAAAACAAATCTAGAATGACAAAGTTGGAGTCCAGTGGCACCTTTAAGACCAAGAAAGTTTTATTCACGGTATAAGCTCTCGTGTGCAAGCACACTTCCTCAGATACAGTGGAACAGAACCTTCTCAGCCATTACTTATGGGGGGTGGGGAGGAGGTTGTTGTCAGGAAAGGCCATTTAGAGTCAAGATGCGTAAGTACTGGGTGATTATAGCTGAGATTGGATGTAAGAAAGATCTGTGAATGGCAGAAAATTAGCATACAAATATAAGAGTTAACAAACAGGTGTGGGAACGAGGTTTGAGTCCAGTGGCATCTACAAGAAAATAAAGCTCAATTCTGGGTACAAGCAAGAACTGAGACACTTAGTATGTATACTCTTCAGATTCATTGAAACAGATTTCCTCAGATATTACATAGGGGGGGTTAGTTGCCAGGAAGAGCTAATCAGAGTCAAGATGCCTAAGTTACTGAGCAATAAATATAGCTAAGATTGGAATAAAAGATTAGGTAAGACATGTAAATAGCAGTAAGTTGGTATACAGACAAAGGAGTTAACAACAGATACGGGAAGTAAGTTTGAGTCCAGTGGCACCTTTAAGACCAACAAAGTTCAATTTCTGGGTATAAGTGAGAACTGAGGGACCTAGCATGTGTAGTGAGATATCACTGTTAAGTCCTGGGGGTTCCATTGTTATGAGTGTTGTAATAATTCGTAACTCAGCAATCTCCCAATCAATCTGTTTCTGAAGTTCCTTTGCAATAAAACAGCCACTTTGAGGTCCCCCACTGAGTGCCCTGGAAGACTGAAGTGTTCTCAGTCCTCAGTCTGGGCAACAGAGAATGACTATCCAATCCAGTAAATCAACAGAACAGCTGCACACTTCATGCACCACAGAGATATGTAGAAACCATATAAAAACATCCAAACAAGTGAGAAAGTTGCCATACCATGATTGGTGGGCTGTGGTAAGGCAGCTATGATCTTTGGTTCAATTGCTAATGTTCTTTGTATCTTGTTGTGTGGTTTCCTCTGAGGAGTGGGCAAAGGATATCAACAAGTACCGCTAATGATGCACCAGGGGCTGTCTTTGACAGAAGTCCATGCAAGTTGCTTTTTAATTGAGTCCTCCACTTTTGATGTCTGAAAAAGACAGACTGTGGCACATGTATGTTTTGTATTTGCCCCCCAAAATCTTAAAGGTGGATGGGTATAAACAAAGTGTGTGCATTCCCTCATCCACAAACCACTTGCCCATTTCTCCTTTCATGCTAAGGTAGCACATTTGGATTTTAACAACTATAATAAGTAAAGAAAATTAAAGATGTCTTCTAGGTAACCTAAGATTCAGACTAAACTCACAGAAGGGTGGAGTTTCTGTAACTGACAGACTAGTGAAAACAGGACCTCCTGAAGAATGCCAGATATCAGAATACAGTGAACCAATGTTGTCTCTAAACTTCAGGCCAAGTTGAAAGAATAAGAAAACACACTGTCAAACAAGCACTAGTATTCCAAGTATTATGTAGTCATGTTTAGGGTTGCATGACTATATCATAATTTTGCCAAAGACTGAGAATTTATAAATGGCAGATGCTTTAATTCCACATTCACTCACAAAGGACACCAGACTCACACCATCCGCTAACAATTAAACTAAAAGAAGCAACCTTAAAACTGAATAAGCAATTTGGGGGCGTTGCCTGATACAATCCCTTCAAGACTACAGGGAATAATCCCTACATGAATAGTATTATTTGTATTCCTCTTTACATTTTGGTTTTCTAACACTCTTCTTATACTGCACAGTCCAAGATACAACAATACTGATGGGAGAAGCCAGTACAACATTGCAAAATATAATCTTACACTGGTGATGCAAGTCAATTTATTAGAATCCTTTTAAAGTGTTCTGAAGTCATGGATATGGTTATATGAAATCATTATTTGGACCTGTTCTTCTAATCTGCCGCTTCTGGGGAAGATTAATTGAGCAAGGAGTGGTTGAGTAGCTCCAGGTACTCCTGGATGAAACATCTGCCCTGGACCCTTTTCAATTGGGCTTCAGGCCTGGCTTTGGGACTGAGACACCATTGGTTGCTTTGGCTGGTGATCACCCTTTACATCTAGATAGGGGTGTGTGTTTGGCTAAATCCAAGCCCAAAAAATGCCTGAAAAATACCTTATCGGGATTTTTCGGGTATTGATTAAGCTGGATTTAGATTTCGGATATTGTCTGTCTATTCAAAATGGTCACTTGATAGATGAACAAAGGGCATTTAAAGGGGTTTTTCAACTCAGCAGAGAATGCCTTTAAAGGGACTGCAATCCCTTTAAATGCCTTTTCCCCCTCCATTGAAATCAATGGAGGATGGGGGTACCTTCTTTGGGGGCCCATAGACTTGGACCCCCTGGTCCTATCTTTTTAAAAGGGGGAGAGGGTTGAGGAGAGGTCCCAGCAGCTATGCTGCAAATTTGGTGACTCCCAGATTTTGGCCACCCCCAGAGTCCCAGATACCCCCAGATCAATTCTCCATTATATGCTTTGGGGACTATGGTCAACATAGGGTATAATGGAGCCAAAAAAAATTCACGTTTCTCAAATATTTCCCAAATCTGAAATGAGGAACCTCAGCAAGGTATAATGTCATATTTGTCCATGTCCATATGTTGTGTATTAATGGCAACTGCACACACAGTTGGTGACCGCAGCTGCAGTCAGGAAAAGTACCGAAGCTTCACATCGGTAGACAATAGCCCATACGGATCCTAAGCTTGACCAATCGGCTCAGCTGGATCCTAAAAGGGACCTATGGCCAGGGGTGCAATGTAATAAGTCCTATCACAGAGATCAGGTGTGACCAGGGGTGTGGCTTGTACCTGCATAAAAGCAGACCCCTAGGTCTTGCTCAGCAGTTCGTGTTTGCCTTTTATAAATAAGCTATGAGCTGATTTCACTGCAACATGTCTGGACCCAGTATATTTCAACATAGTAGCCATTTTCTCCAGGGGAATTGATCTTGTTCCTCTGGAAATCAATTGCAATAATGGAAGATCTCCAGGTACCACCCGGAGATTAGCAACCATAGCTACAAACGAACAGGAACTGTACCACAGGAACTGTCCCCAACTGTACCACAGCAGATCTTATATCCAGGCTTTAGTATTTTGTTATCACTCACAAGTATTTCAAATTTGGCAACCACTTGTACCTGCAGATTATTGTCACAGCCATGGGAACCCAGATGGCACAACAGCATGCAAAGTCCTCTTCTGTACTTGATGACTTTTTATTGATGATCTTTTCATCATTTGGACGCACAGGAAGGAGACTCTCAAAAGATTTCATCAGGGCTTCAACTTTTCACCAAGGCTTTCACCAGGGCTTCAACAACTTTCAACCTGAGCATGGACCTCAGCACTGTCAACCATAGCAGGAACTAATCAACATAACAGGTATATTTTCTGAACACGACTGTGCAACTATGTGACAGACACGTTTTTTTTTATTTTTTTATTTATTATTATTATTGTTTTATTTTATTAAGCATTACTTTATATCAAAAAGCAACTAACTCCCACATACGTTTCCAAATACTATGTGGAGCATATATAATGATCTACTGTCTACAGCAAAGCATTACTTACAATTGTATTCATGTTACTACAAGACCTAGTAACATCAGCTATACCATCATGGGATCATCCATTTACTCATCCTTCTATTTAATATATGCCCTCATGTGTTATCAATGTTCTTCTGCTTTCTAGATTGGAAAAGAGGACAGTCCCTATGCAAAATAATAAACAAACACATAATCTGGGCCTAAATTAGCACAGTGTTCAAAAACCAGTGGGGGGACATTTTGACCTCCCAGGGCATACTATGGTTTATTTAAAGGTTATTGTTCTCCTTCAAAGGAAGCGTAGAGGTAACTCCTCCTGCCCCGGTAAACAGGATTTAATAACCCTGATGATAAGGGTGATGTTATTAGATCCTGTAATAACTTCCATGGAGAGATAACAGACTGATATGGGGCATATCTGAGTTTGTTTTGGGGCCTGCTTCATGGATTTTATGTCCATTTAATGTTGCTCATTGTTGCAGTTGAGCAGCTGCTTGTAATCAAAGATAGACAGGCCATGTACAGCCAGTGAGAGAGAGAGTAGTACCATTGTTCAGGACTGACTATAGACTGATGATAAAATTAAACAGGAGTCCAGTACCACCTTAAAGGCATTTGCTCATCCTCCAAGGTGATATACACTGTCACCTCCCAACAATGCCCTTGTGCCATTGTTGTATGTCACACAGGTCAGTCTTTACCCATGAGAATCAATGGATAAAACACTGTCTTTAAAATCTTTCACTATTCAGAAGCCAGTGAAAACATTCTGCTCTTCACATCAAAATCTTCACGAAGATAATAAAATTTAAATTTGTGATGGATCCTAAAGCCATGTTGCTAAATATCCTGCCATGCAATATCACTAAAACATGCAGTGAATTTTTTAAAGATATGGTGACAGTGGCTAGAGTAATTTTTGCAGCAAAATGGAAGGAAGAAAAATGTCCAGATCTGAGGAACAGAAGAATAAATAGTGAATATGTGATAATGGCAAAAATAGCATCTTATATACACAACAAATCAACTTCAGAATTTCAAGAAAAATGGAAAGTATTTTTCAATTAGGCAGATGAAAATCAAGAATGAATTTAAATTAAAAGAGAAAAATATTAAAAGAAAGAGACAATATATATTTGCAGTAAAAATATTATCAGATATGAAGACAGATAGAAAAGAGAATAAAGACATTTAACTGAAAGTGAAATATTACAAATATAAATTCTATACACATTAATGATTTGATTGGTAACTGATTTAGATTATTGTAGTTTATGATTTATGTATGACTACACGATTGTGTTTATGTTCTATGTATGATTTAGATTATTGTAGATTATTGTACTTTATGTTTTACTAGGAATAAGGCCCGTTGTGGAAATAAATACAACAGGCTCTAGCAAGAGGCTCTGGGTGGGTGCCCCAGCCTTGGGCACTCAGTGTCAATTTGCTGTGGCAACGTCAAGCGGGGTATAATGAAATAGAGTCCACCATTTTCTCCAAGGGAATTGATCTTTGCCAGCTGAAGAGCAGTTGTAATTCTGAGTGATTCTCCAGGTCTCACCTGGAGAATAGTAGCAATGGTTCCCCAGGAGGAAATGGCTTGTTTTGAGGGTGGGGTCTATGGCATTGTACCTGTCTGAGGTCCCACCCTTCTTCAAACCCCACCCTATACAGGCTCCACCCCTCAAATCTCCAAGAATCTCCCAACCTGGAAGTGGCATCCCTATCTCCCTCCCAGCCAACCATCAAACCTACCTTCATCTGTCCCTCTAACTTCAAGTTTCCATCTCCTCCCTCCTCCCAGCAATCTATACCTAGGTAAAGTACAGTCTTTCTCCACAGTGGGGACCAAAGCAGCTTACCTCATTCTCCTCTCCCCTTTTGATCTGCACAACAACCCTATGAGGTAGGTTAGGCTGAAAATGGTTTGTGAGTGGTCTGAAATCACCCACTCAGCTTCCACAGCAAGAACCTAGGTCTCCATCTGGAGAAAATAACTGCTTTGGAGGGTGGACTCTATGGCATTCTATTCAGTTGAGATCTCTCCCATTCCCAAACTCTGGCTTCTATAGACGCCACCACAAAATCTCCAGGAATTTCCCTAGAGGTGGCAACCCTAGTCAGGACTGGCCCCAATGAGTTCCCCACAAAGGCCAAAGTAGACCTGGAAAGGGCCTCCTGCCCCTGGCTTTTTACTGACAGAACCAAGCTTGGTTGCCTAGTAACAGCCACTGAGGAAAACAGCCACTGAGGAAACCACACAGTAAACAGCCACTGAGGAAACCACACAGATGTTTTGGCAGTTTATCCAGACAGAATGGCCAAGCTGGCAGTGGGTGGGGGAGAGGAGCAGACCCAGCCCCCAGCCAATGACACGTGAGTACTAGGGCTGCCAAGTCAGCCCAGGGGGCGGTGGATCCCCCGCTACAGGGGTTCCCGATCTGCCGGCCAGCATTCGGCCGGCAGGGGAAACCCTACCCCCGAAGTCGTCCAGCCAGGACGACTTCCCCAATGTAATGTCGTCACCCGGAAGTGATGTCATCACGTTGGGGGCGTTGCCAAAGCGTCACCCTGGCAACGCCCCCAACGTGGTGACGTCATTTCTGGGTGATGTCACCGGGCACGCGCGCAAAGCGCACACGCTGGGGGAGCTCCCGAGCAAAGGAGGACTCCCCCCCGCCGGTGAGTAGAATCGACTTGGCAACCCTAGTGAGTACTCTTGAGTGGCAGTTGACGGGCCTATGGCTGATGGACACAGCCAATGGAAGAGCCAGAAAATGCCAATACACTGGGTTTTTACATATATATAGGATGCTTGTGCATTTGTAAATTGAAATAAAAATATTTTTTTAAATCTCCATATTTCAACAACAATTCAGCATGAAATTGTTGACTAGAATTGATCAGCAAATTTGATTCTATCACATTAATACCTCTTTTGGGACCTTAGATTTATTTCTTATTGCAGGTATTATATTAGCAAAGCATGGTTAGAAAGATAATATTATCACCAATCAGTGCTGCTGTCAGCAGATTTCTGTTCTTAAACACGTTTTGATTCTGCATAGAAATGTCACAGACACAGACATGCTACAGTTTTTTGGTTCCTGTATTGACATTTTTTCTCTGTTTCCATAAATGTGTGCATATAATACACCTGCCATATGGATGCAATAACATGCCAACTGAGAATAATACTTCACTAATCTGATGAAATGGACTCTTGTACATGAAAGGTCCCGCAACAGAGACCACTTCTTGTTGTCTTTAAGAGGCCACTTTTTGTTGTTTTTGCTACAGCAGATTAACACAACTATCTCCAAGATTACAGAGGCAAATAATGCCCTCAGTTTTTACACATTTATTAGAAGCTGCACATAGTTCCCACTCAGGTACAGATCTTGAAAGATGCTCTCCCTCCCCAATCATAGGGAAGAACTGAAACATTAATTCGTTCGAAAGAACACACAAAAGTAAAGAGCAGAGTTTGTTGGTACAATCCTATAACTCCCCCGTCCATATGCATTGATTTTCCATGGAATGTTGCCTGAAAAAGCCTAAGCACTTGGAATCCCCATAAAACATCGATCAGTTTATAACACACAGCGAAGTACAGGTGCTATGATCCTTATACACATTTATGGAGAAGTAAGTCCCGTTGAGTTCAGTGGGGCATACTTCTCAGTAAATGTGCACAGAATTGCAACCTGAAGCTCACAACATATTACTTATCTGCTGTAAAAATCAACATCATTTCCCAGTATGATAGAGCACCTGGAAAGTATTTTTATTTTAGCTTTTGAAAGCTGTTCGGTTGTGGTGTTGCACTAATGTTTGCTGCCAATGATTTTTAAAGAATCTCTTCAAAGTGAACCTCAAGCTGAGGAGAGGGCACAGGAAATGTCTCAGTAAGCTTGACTTTTACTGCATGCTAACAAACATATATACTAAATTTATGAGTCACCACGATCCATTTATTAAACATTAGGTTGTGCTTTTACAACTGGCCTTCATCAAGACTTTTCATCCTGCAGCCAAAGTGTCATCTTTTCTAATGACTCATGATGAAGATTCATTCCAGTTATCCCAGTTTTATTGGCTCACCAGACACTTGCTATTCTTTTTTAGCCTGTCCTACACACATAAAAGAGGACATTAGCTGTTTGTATTCTTTATGTACAAATCAGCTAATCAGTGCTGTCCAAGAAATAATTGATGTTGTGATTAAAGAAAGGAAGACATCTGCTTAAAATTACCCAGACTGCTGTTACAGTGCTGATAAGGTGTTTATTTGCCATAGTATTAAAGCATAACAAACGTGAGCAATTTTTTCTCTCTCCTGGGGATGCATGCAATTTTTTACTCAAAGCCGTGTTCTGGGGTATATATCACATTTGTTGTGTTACAAAGGACTGAAATCTATTTGCTGTTGTTAATTTACATTTTAAAATTTGAGAATAAAAGAAGAAAGCAGAACTAAATCTAAACAATATTACTGAGAAATGTGTTCGCATCTCTGGTTGTAAATGGAGAAGAGAACAACCATATCACAAACTCTATGCATAAAAACAGGCTGCCTACCTATAACTGATGATCTTCGCGTGGTCATCTGTGCATTCACACTGATGGGGTTTCTGCGCCTGTGCAGGAATCCTTTGATATTGTAGAAAGCTCTTAACAGATTTTCGTGCCCAGCACCTCTGGGCATGCGTGGAGCCCCACTGTGCATGCCCAGAGGAGCGGGTATGAACATCCTGCCAGTTCCTTCTGACTGCTGCACCCAAGTGTGTTAATGAGAAGAAAGCCTGGCAGCAGAAGGGAAGGATGGGCAGGTAGTGTGAATGCACAGATGACCACTCGAAGATCATCAGTTACAGGTAGGCAACCTGTTTATCTTTGACATGGTCTCTGTGCTTCACACTGATGGGAGAGTAGCGAGCAGTGTCCTACCTGGAGGAGGGAGCAGGCAGGCTGTCACTGAGAAGCAGCGGATAAGATAAGGCAGCCCATCGCAGAGTGGGCAGCTACTCAAGTGTCCAGTGCATACTGCCTGATTAAGGTGTTCGAAGTAGCCCAAGTTGCAGCCATGCAAATGTCCGTCAGGGAGGCACCTTTGAGAAATGCTGTAGAGGCTGCTATAGACCTGGTGGAGTGTGCCCAGATGGGCCCCGGAAGTGGAGTCCTGGCGAGTTCATAGGCAAGTTTAATAAACTCCACAATCCATTTGGAGAGTCTTTGGGCGGTGATAGGTTTGCCCATTCTGTGTAACACATAGGAAACAAAGAGCCTGGGTGTTTTCCTAGTCAGTTTAGTGTGAGCAAGGTAAAAGAGAAGCGCTCATTTTACGTCAAGGGTATGTAAGAGACGTTCTTGCTCAGAAATATAAGATGGGTAGACATCAGGTAAGATGATCTCAGATTGCAGGTGGAAGTTGGAGAGAACTTTAGGCAGGAACGAAATGTCCGAACCATGTGAACTGTGTTCAGTAGGAAGCAGGGGAATGGAGGATTGTGTCTGAGGGCTAGGAGTTCGCCAACTCGACGAGCAGAAGTGATGGTGAGTGAGAAGGCCCTTTTCCAAGCCAGCAGGCGGAGATCACAGGATGCCAAAGGTTCAAATGGCTTCCAAGTGAGTGTGCGGAGGACCAATGGCAGATCCCAAAGTTGGGGTGGGACTCTGGTGGGCAGATGGAGGTGGAGGAGGCCCTTCAGAAAGCGTTTTGAAAGGGGGTGGGCGAACACAGAAAAGTTGTCAATTCTGTTGTGAAATGCCAAGATTGCAGACAGGTATACTCTCAGACTGTGAGAGTCCAGCATCCGCTAGGGATAAGAGGAAATCAAAAATACGGGACAGGCCCGCAGAGCAGGGTTCTATGTCAGACAAGGCTAGGTACATACAGAAACGAGTCCATTTGTAAGCGTATGACTGATGAGTGGATGCCTTGCGGGAGTTAAGCAAGACATTATTCACTCTATTCGAGAATACGGAGGGGAGAGTCTCCATGCCATGAGCTTGAGATGGGGAATGTCGTGGTGGAGGATGGGAGAGTCGAAGAGTATCAGGAGATCTGGTAGTGGAGGAAACTGATGGAATTTCCCGTGGGCCAACGAGAGGAGGACTGGAAACCAGGCTTGTCCGGGACACCAAGGAGTGATCAGTATGCATTCCGCCATCTCGTGCACTATCTTGTGTACCACTCATGTGAGTAGCGGTAGAGGTGGAAAGGCATAGATGAAATCGTGATTCCATGGGTAAAGTAGCCGTCTCCCAGGGAGAGGGGGGTCAATCCCACCCTGCGTGCAGAATGCCATGCACTTCATTTTCTGGCAAGTGGCAAAGACATCCACGTCTGGGGTTCCCCAAAAAAGGAATACCTGGTGGAGGTAATTTGAATTCAGTTCCCATTCATGATGTCCGGTGTGTCCTCTGCTCAGGAGACTGGCGTGGCTGTTGAGGGAGCCGGGAATGTGTGTGGCCCTCAGGAAAATGTCGTTGGACATGCTCCAATTCCAAAGTTGGATTGCAAGCTGGCAAAGGCTGCAGGAAATCATGCCGTCCTGGCGGTTGACATAACAGACTGCAGTGGTATTGTCTGTGAGGATAGCCACGCAGTGGCCTTTCACTATGGGTAGAAAGGTCTGAAGCACGAAGAAGATTGCCAGGAGTTCAAGGTAATTGATGTGGTGGGACCTCAGGTCCTGTTCCCAGCGAGCACCCATGCTGTGGCCGTTCAGATGTGCCCCCCATCCCCATGTAGACACATTGGTAGTTAGGGTGAGTTGCGGCGATGGGAGATGAAAGGGGGATCCCTGGAGGAGGTTGGATGGCAGGGTCCACCAGAGGAGAGAGTCTCAGACATCTTGGGGGGGATAGAGATGGAGGTTCTGTGGGTCTCGTTGTGGTTGAAAGGAATGGACAAACCATAGTTGGAGTGGGCGCATTTTGAGTTTTGCAAAGAGCAGCACCGCCGTTGTGGCAGCCATGTGTCCCAATAATTGTTGGATCAAGAGGGCCAAAGAGTCGGGATCAGAGCGGACGTGTGAGGCCAATGTGACTATTGGTGACACACTGTCTCCTGGAAGGTATGCCCATAGGGATATGGAGTCCAGTTCCACCCCGATGAACTGTACTCTCTGAGTAGGGATGAGATGAGATTTGTCCTCGTTGATCATTAGGCCCAGATCCTCCAGGATGGTTTGCACAATGGATATGTCGGCCAGCAAGCGATGGGAGGAAGTTGACACTATGAGCCAGTCATCTATGTACGGGAAAACAGTAATCCCTTGCAGGCGGAGGAAGGCTGCAATGATGACCATTGTCTTCATAAAGACGTGGGGAGCTGTGGAGAGGCCAAACAGTAGGGCTTTGTATTGAAAACGTTGATGTCCAATGGCAAAACGGAGGTATTTCCGGTGGGGGGGACATATGGAGATATGGAAGTAGGCATCCTGCAGATCGAGGGTGGCCATCCATGCTCAACTGTGTAGCAGGGGAAGAATGGAGCGTAATGTCACCATTTGGAACTGGCGGTTTTGGATGAATAGGTTGAGGCCTCAAAGGTCCAAGATGGGTCTGGTGCCACCATCCCTTTTGGGTCCTGCGAAGTATCTTGAGTAGAAACCCTTGCATTGGTGGTGAGTGGGGACGGGTTCTATGGCACCCTTGTTGAGGAGGACCTTGACTTTTCGAAGGAGAACATCTGAAGGGGTGGTGGCGACGAAGGTAGAGGTGGGTGGGGTTGGAGGAATTTGACGAGGTATCCCCTGGAGATAATGGTGAGGACCCAAGAATCTGAAGTTACTTTGTTCCACATAGGAAGGAAGGGGGGCAAGATGAGTGTGAGGGGAGCCAGGACGGATAAAGTCAAAGGCCCTGCTTGGCCTGCCGGGACTGTTTGGAGTGGCCAGGCTGTTGCGATGGCGAGAATTTCTGTCTCGGGATGTATGATTGCTTCTGCACACCTGGGGAAGTACATGGATGCCAGGATTTGTCCAGGGAGCTCCGGTTTGTTGATCTCTGGGACCAGGGTCTAGGCTAACTTCGTGGTTTGGATTGCCAAGGAGCAGAAGACACCCCTAGTATGTGGGAGGCCTTTTGTATCCTTCCGGCAGCCAGTCGTTGGTCCTCAGGGAGCAAACTGATGGCTTCCGAAAGCTGTTTCCACAGGGCATAGTGATATCTTCCCATGCAGGCGGAGTAATTGGTGATTTTCAGTCCCAGAGCTCCAGCCGAGTAGAAATGGTGTCCAAAAGCATCAAGCTTGTGCCCTTCCCTATCCACAGGGGTAGACTGAGTCCTCCTGGATCTGGAAGCCGAGCTGACGACCATCGAGTTGGGGCGAGGATGGTTTGTCTGGAACCCAGCATCAGTCTCCTGGACCCTGTACATATGATCCAGGCATCTGGTAGACCGGTGTCGATAAGGGTTTATCCCATACCGATTTGCCGGCTTGGAGGAGGACCGCGGACATTGGCAGCGCAATGGAAGTGGAGGTGTCCATTTATACGATGTCGAACACCGGATCAGTTATAGCAGGCTTTGGTTGTACAATAGGGAGACCAAGGGAAAGGACCATTCATTTAATCAGGTTTCCATAAGAGGTGAGATCCTCTGACGGGGAGATTGGTAAATTTTCCGCCACGTCAGGTTTCGGGAAAGGGTCGACAGGGGAACTATGGTTGGACTGATCGCCATCGGAATCCTGTTTGGACGAGGAAGAAACAGGTGCTGCTTCCATTTGAATCGACTGAGCCGGGGGTGGGGTCACATGGATGAGGGTCATCTGTGTCGACCGCGGGTCCCGCACAGAGTGTTTCGATGCTGTGGCTGTTGGTGGTTCAGTGGCGCTCGGTGCTGATGGCCGAGGAGTAGGACGTTGCTGGTTCGTAGTCTGGGTAGGGGGTCTAGACTGTGCTGCAGAGGGCAGTGGACATGGTCTTGCTTATGACCGAGATAGAGCCTGATGAGAATATCTATCCCAGTTGGAATGGGTGACCGGGGGGATCCAGGGCATCGATGTCGATGGTGGGTAGCCTCCATACTGATAGGGAGGATGGTGCCGATCCCATGATGCCATTGGGGGAGCATATCCCCAGCGCATCGAAATGGGGGATCGGTATCTAGGTGATGCATACCGAGGAGACCTGTGTCTCGGGGAGCGGTATCGGGGTGGCAGAGGCCAATAGTTGTGTCTATCGTCCCTGTCTGGATGAGGAGGGTCGGTCTCGACATAGGAGAGGGATCCCTCAGATGGCGATCAGGACCGAGAACGAGAGCTTGGGCGTTGTGGTGACAGAGCATAGAGCTGTTCTTGGTCAGTCTCGAGGAACTCCTGTGCCTTCAGAATGTGGTCTGGTAGTGCCTCACGCGGTTGCCAGATGGGAGAATCCAGAAGAGTGATAGTGGTCACTTCAGTAGGTGGTGGACGCACGATCAAGGGAGTTATTGGTACCGATGTAGCATCTAATGGGGGTGCTACTGGTTTGGAAACTGAAGTAGGGGCCTTACTCGAAGGCCTGCCAGTGGCTCTGGATAGAGCCTTGTGGCGTTTTTCCGACTTATCCTTCTTCTTCTTTTTAATTGGCATCAAAGCCGTAGACTGCGTCTGAGCCTGGTGTTTCGATACTGGTCGAGTTATATCGGATGACGGTCTCGATGTCGACAGGGCTGCGAAGTCGGATGTTGATACTGTCAATGTCGATGGGAAGGAGGTCATCGAGGTCGATGCAGGAAGCAATGCCAACTCCAGTAAAGCAACCATCAAGTGGGCTGCCCTATTTTTCCAAGTTTGGTTGCTAAACTTGGCACAATGAGGGCAGGAATCTGGCTGGTGACTTTCTCCGAGGCAGAGAATGCACAAGGAGTGGCCGTCAGGAACCACTAATTTGCTGCCGCAAGCCGAGCAATGTTTGAAGCGGCCCCACTTTGTAGCCATAAAGTAGAAAAAACAGAGATGAAAACGGAGGGGGGGGGAACCTGAAGGCAGAAAGAGAAGAACCCCATCACCTGAGGAGAAAGTTTTTTTTTTTATGAAAGAATACAGAAAGAAAGTGCTGAAAGTTAAGGAGAAAGAGTGAAAAGACAAAGAAAGTGAAACGAAAGAGAGCTTTCCTCAAAGGACTCAGCTAATCGCAGGAGCTGTTAGCAGCATGGCAGTCAGAAGAGAATTGGCAGGATGTCCGCACCTGCTCCTCTGGGCATGCGTGGTGGGGCTCTGCACATGCCCGGAGGTGCGAAAATCCATTAAGAGCTTTTCTACAATACCAAAGGATTCCTGCACAGGTGCAGAAACCCCGTCAGTGTGAAGCACAGAGACCATGTTGAAGATTCTCTGTTCAGACTAGCTTTTTTATGTGGATGGAAATTTATTTTCCTGAAATTAACTTTTTTAAGATATAGCCATTGAGTCCTCTTACTCTTTTTTTGCTCTTAGAAACAGAATTTCTCTTTTTTAAAAACCTTTTTTTATTTTTTTATTTTTAAACTTTAATAATGGATTTTTTCTTTCATTTCTCTTTGAAGTTGTTTTATGTTACACACCTCAGGACAATGTTCTAGCTGGAGGATAGGAGAGTTTGGAAAGACATTACCTGCCTCTGAGCATCTACAAAGTAAAATTCTGAATTTCTGCAGAACCTCCCTTCCTGCCCCTTCAAATTCCACTTTGACCAAAACAAAATGAGTTAGAAATAGACTCCACATCTAGATATATATATAAAAGAAAGTCCCCTCACTGTAAAATCAATGCCCAGGCCAAACCACTGGACCTAGAAGCACCAAATTCAGGGAGAGTGCTCCTACCATGGCGTAGGTGCTCACTAAGAAGGGGTTTTTAGAAATTCGACCCCAAGTGGGTCAAAAGGGGGGAAATGTGCTGCCCCCATTGATTCCTATGTGGCTGCCTCCTTGCACCCCCCACTCTCTGATTGGTCAGCTGCAGAGCTCAGCATTCTGAGGTTAAAAAAAACAGTTACAGGAGACTGCAGAGAGCTAATGACAGTTGAGGAAATTAGGAATGGCCAACAACCACCTGTGAGGTGCAGTGATGCTGCTGGCCCAGCCTCTCCGATAGCTTTCAACATACTCCCCCTCACCTCCTACACCTAACAGGTGGTTGTCTGTCAGGTGCAGCAGTGCTTGCAGGGTGCTTAAAGCCACAAAGGAGCCTGCCCCAGCAGTAATGCCTTAGTGATCCTGCTGGCCCCACCTCCATGGTGGTTTCTAATACTCCTCCCCTCCCCCTCCTACACTGGACAGGCAGCTGCCTGTCAGGTGTAAGAGAGGAGGTGGGATGCTTACAGCCGCCGGGGAGGTTTGCTCAGCAGGACTGCCTTAGCTCTGCTGCTGGCCAAGCCTCCCGGATGCCTTTAAACATAACCCCCCACACACACCAGACAGGTGGGTGTCTGTCAGGTGTCGGAGCAGGGCCGGGGTACTTTAATGCTACAAGGAGGAGGCAATTTAGGAATGCAGCAAAGACATTTGCACATAGTATTCCTGCGGGGCACTAAGCTGCGCAGGCCAAATACCAGCAAAATCACCCTGAAGCGCTCAGAACAACACAGTCTCCATATGAACAAAACAATCCAGGAACACCAATAGAAAGGCCATCACTTTTGTGGAAGGTGGCAGGAGTTGACTTAACAGATGACTGCTTCTCACATGGACAGTTCTATGTGGTCTGCTCCAGAGTGAGCTCACCAAGCAGCCTGGTGATCCTAGCACCTGAGGGCAGAACCACCAATGTGGTCTACAGAGAGGTCCTTCAACAGAGAGAGAAAAAACAGTACGTATGTCTCACTTCATTTTTTACACTACAATCTTCTCCAGTAGAATTCCTACAACAAATGTTACATTTCAAACTTTTCATCATCAGTGTTATAACTGGATTTATGGAACTTAAATACTGTTGCGAAGCACGGGAATCAGGCTAGTTGTTAATATTAAAGAAAGAAACAAACTGATAGTTACTCAGGGTTTATCAAACCAAGGTCTGAAGTTGGTTTATAAACTATAGTTACTGTTAGCTAGGACTGCATTTGACTAATTTAGTTTTTATTTATTGGAAGTCCTAATGGCAATTTTAAATTGTGGTCTTTTATGTGTTTCTTATAATTGGTAATTATATTGTAAACTGCCTTGAGTCCCACAAGGTAGAAAGGTGACTAATAAATGTTTTAAACAAATATGAGGCATGGTAAACAGTGGCTGAGATCACACACACTAACTAATCCCTTTCAATGCACTTTCAAATTGGATTTTGCCAGTTCACACAGCAAAAATCCAGTTGGAAAGTGCATTGGAAGTGGATTGGAAGTGGATTATTTAGTGTGTGTGACCGCAGCCAGTGAGTGGTAGTAGTTCCTATAGTTGAGTAGTTACTATAGTCTATCAGGACTCACTAACCTTCCTTCCTATTTATGCATTTTGTTTACTTGTTTTGAATTGTTTTACATATATGTACTTTAATACATTTTTTGAATGGGTTTTAATTGTTTGCCACCTTGGGGACCCTATGTTAGGTGGAAAAACAGCAGAGAAATGTTTTAAGTGAACAACAACAAAAGTGCATGAAAAAAATCAACTTTTTTTTAATTTAGGTCCACTGGACTTGAAAAATATTTAGTGTCAGCTGACTTCACCATGCTAATCCTGCTGTGGTAACCTTGAGACTGAACTGCTGTAACATGTAGTATGCATAGCTACCCTTGAAGATAACGTGGAAGCTAAAAGTGATGTAGAATAGGGAAGCTAGATTGTTGCAAGGAGTTAAGCATTTTGAGCACATTAACCCAGGTTTAAGATCACTATACTGGCTCCAGATTTGCTTCAGTGTTCAACTCAAGTTGCAGATGTTAACCTTCCTTGATTTGGGATTAGGGTTGCCAGATTTCCATTGGGCAAGGAGATCTTCCACACCCTGGTCTTGTTGCCTGCCACTGCCCACATAAGCACTGGGAGGAAATTCCTAGATGAAATGGGGTGGGCATGATCAGCATCCCCAGCATGATAATGCTGCTTCTTCCGCAGCCCAGAAGTGAGGCCATCATGCCAGGTGATGCTCTAGTATTTGCCCAAATCTCTATGGTTAAACTATAGAGTTTTGAGCAAATGCTAGAACATTTACCCCTAAAGTGATGATATCACTTCTGGGTTGTACTGGAAGTGCCATCATTGCACCAGAGATGCCAGTGACCCCATCAAAGGATGGCCTTGCCCCCCCCCCACATCTCCCACTGGTTGTCAGGCGTGGCCTGGTAAACCATACTGGCCTGGTAAACCATGCCTGGCAACCATACTTGAAACCCTCATATCTGGGAGTTCACCTCCACCTATATGTGACCATAGGGCAGCTCCAACCATCAGACCAATTCCTCCATATTTTCATTATTTATATTGGATTATTATGAAATGAGATTTTAGATGGTCTAATGATGTAAGCCAATTTGAATCTCAGGACACTGAGGCAAAAGTAAAATATAAATCTTTAAAAAGCTTCTTAAGTCTTTCCTTAATTTAAGGAAACTCCAGGATAGGCCCAACTTGGCATTCATATGTTCATGCACATCTATAATTCATGCTTCCAGTAAGCATCCTATTCAAATGCAAGATGTCAGCTTAATTACTGCAGCCATGAACAGTGAAAAATATAATTAAACAGTTGGTATCTAACCTTACCAAATTTGCTATCCAGACACCATGATTCCCTCTCATCGGCAAAGTCTTCATGAGGGGCTAAAGGTTTTATTTAAAAAACAACAACCAAAAATCTGAATGTGAGCAAAGGTACAGCCATTACAAGTAAGAGAAAGAAGATAAATTTTAGAGGCCATTGAACATACTACCCTGCTCTTATTCAACAGAATTAGGCCCCTGGGACTATGTATCAAATTCAAAATACCCAGCATATAATTAATTAAGGTTCAGCCCTGGTTTTGAAAACATGTTTACAATTCTCTTTGCTATTTTAGAGTCACTATGGAGGATCTGTCAACTTCATGTGAAAGTGGACAGAAAAAAAGCACTTTGTTTCTGAACTGTGTCACAAAATGAAATATTAAATGGAAACCTAAGGTTTCTGCATACAATAAACTTTCTGTAGCAACATGGATGAGATTGGATGGTTTTAAAAGACTATCACATGAATTCCATTTCTGCTACAATACTCGTAAGCTAAACTGTGTATGAAATACACTTTATAATAAGTATCTAGGGTTGTCAGGTCCTACCTTTTGCTGAGTGGGGGAGTTCCAGGCCCTTCCTGGGATCTTCTGCCACATGCGGCATGATGACATTACCTGGAAGTGACATCATTGCATTGCTGACATTGGGGGGACAGTAGTTTTGGGGCAAAACTCTATAGCTTTTTGACTTCAAAACCATAGAGTTTGTCCAAAAACTAGCGTATCCCTCACAACGTTTGCAATGCAATGACATCACTTCTGGGTAACATCATCATGACAGGAATGTTGCACAGTGATGTGCCTGTTTGGGGGGTGGGGCTTTCCCCACCAGCCAGCTGGCTGAAGGTGGGCTGGAGACCCCGAAATTGGGGGGAAACCCACCCTGACCGAGGGTCTGGCAACCCTATAAGTATCTGAAGGACCATCTTCTCCCATATGATCCTGCCTTAGAATTGATATCACAAAAAGAGGCATTCCTCACTTTCCCACCAATTAAAGAAACCTGTCTGGTGGGCACGTGAGAAAGGGCATTTTTGGTGGCAGTCCCACAATTATGGAACAACCTCCCTAGGGAGATGCAGCTGGCCCCCTAACACTCAATAATTAGGAGGCAGTTAAAGAGTTTTATTTAGGACTGCATTTGACAAGCCTTCACAAGTTGCACAGTAGTGTCCAGAAAATGGACCCATTGTGTGAACTGCTCAGATTGATAATAGGATAAAACTACTGAAGTCCTTGTAGAATCTCCCAAAAGCATCCTTGTCATGTGTTCAGATGATGAAAACATTATTGATAAATGACAAATATAAGAAAGGTGTTAGTAATTTACGAGTTGAAGAAATGCTGTTCTAAGTTGCCAATGGATACATTTGGTGCTCCTGTTGATGTCTTGGTTGACCTCTGGAATGAGGAAATTACCTGGGCAGTTGACACAATCACTCACAGGCACCCCCTCTCAAGGGTTAGAGACCAGGTAGCCCCTTGGTTTCCTGAGGAGGTGCAGGCAATGAAAACATAAGGGAGATGGCTAGAGTGACAGTGGAGGAAGACTCAGGCTGAAACGGATAGGACACGGACACGGGCAAAACCTCATTTTAAACTGTACTCTGTGGTGGTGATGGCAGCAAAGAACACTTTTCTACCGCAACTGCATCTGCACAGTGCAGGCCAACAAAGCTGTTTCAGGTGGTCAGAGGCCTGTTGGGATCTGGCCTGCAGGAAGAGATGGACAGTTTGGTGGCCCGGTGTGACAGTTTTGCTCAGCAGTTTGCACATAAGATCTCTCACATCTGTTCTAACTTGGACTAGACATTAGTGACAAGGTTGGATGGTGCCAGCATGCTGATGTCCAGTTGTGTGGGATACTTTTCAGGCTGAGGATACAGACAGGATCCAGTCTGAGGCCTACCACCTCTTTGTATGACCCTTGACCTTCCTGCTTCCTTAAAACTTCCCGGGGGGGCCAGCTGATTGGATTAATGCTTCCTTAAAAGAGGGGGTGGTTGCCACAGGCTGTGGTGCATCCACGTTTAAAGAAGCCTACCCTTGACCCAGGAGTTCTCAATAATTATTGACCAGTCTCAAATGTTCCATTCTTGAGGAAGGTGATTGAATGGGTAGTGGCTGGATAAATTGTTTAGATTCCTTCCAATCTGGTTTCAGGTCTGATTATGGGACTGAAACAGCCCTGGTTGCCCTGATGGATGACTTGCCCTGGGAAATGTAATTAGGGATTACAACTCTGTTAATTCTCATTGATCTCTCAGCAGCTTTTGATACCATCAATCATGGTATCCTTCTTGACCAACTGGTAGTCTCAGTCCTCCCTGGAAGATAGGTTTCAAAAGGTAGTGCTGGGGAATTGCCCCATGGCCCCTTAGCCTTTGACATCCCATAAGGATCCATCCTATTCTCTACATGAAACCATTGGGTGAAGTCATCCAGCTATTCGGGCTGGGCTATCACCAGTATATAGCTGACACTCTGTTAGAAAGGTCAAAGGACTGAGACACCCGCCGGGGTCTGCTAACATCCTGTTCTTCTCCTCTTCTCTACACAATGTAAATTGTTCTCTTGGGGCTTAGCTGCTGATAAGACTGTTTGCCAGGAGGAAGCTCTCCAGACATCTATCTCCCCTGTGCTAATATGATTTTGTACTGAATGATGATGTGGACTGCAAGTGTGTTGTGTAAGGCTGTCAGCTAGTGCTTAAAATAAATGCAGGCTGCCAATTAAGGGAGAGTGGGCGCTTCTCCTTCAACCCCACGTCTCGTGTGCAAAGTCCTTCAACACTCAGCTCTCTTGCACTTACAGCTGATCCCAGGGAGGCAGGAGAAGTGCTGAACCAGTGCCTGGAGGCATTTTTGGAGAATGTGCAGGCTAATAAACTGAAGAATAATCCTGACAAGTGCTACTGGTGGGCGGAAGGTCTGACCCAGGATTTAGGGTGTCACCCATTCTGGATAGGGTTGCATTCCTCTTAAAGGAACAGGTCTGTAGTCTGGCAGTGCTCTTGGACCCATCCCTATTGCTGGATAAGCAGTTGGCAGCTGTGGCATTGGAGTGCCTTTCACCAGCTTCGTCTGGTAAGTGAGTGTGGCCTTCCTGAGGGCAAAAATGATTTCTTCTCTGAGGTGCATGAGAACCCCAGGACTATGGAGTTTTCAAGGCAAGAGATTAGCAGATGGGTTTGCTATTGCCTTCCTCTGCATAGCAAGCCCAGCTTTCCTTGGTGGTCTCCCATCCAAGTATTAACCATGGCTAAACCTACTTAGTCTTCATGCTCTGATGAGATCAGGCTAGTCTGAGCTATTCAGGCTGTGGATGAGTACAAAACTTTGATAGCAAGGTAGGTTTGACACACACTTGGTAATCATGGGGAGGGGAGCTCCTGGTGATGGTCCCTGTCCTCTACTCTAGCTTAATGGAGCATCAGGGGAAAGCAGAAGTGGAAAACATCAGGGAGAAGTAATTTCCTAGCCAGTAACATTATGACACTGTATGAATTTCACAAATCTGGTTTTACCACAGAGATTTTGAAATTCCTAGAGTGTAATGATGTCCCTCCTTGTTTCAAAACAGTCCCAAGAAGTCTCCATGCCCCCAGTGCTCCTGGGGCTTACCAGTCAAGGGCTGGAATCCCTGTAGCAAGATATGTTGTAGTAGTATCAGCAGGAGTCCTTTCGTAAAAAAAGAGGTGCAGGAGCTCATTAGCATAACTTATTTGCATATGCCACACCCCCTGACATCACCGGAAGCGATGACGTCATCGGCAGTGTGTCAGAAGGCAAGAAGGGAGGGAGGGGGAAGGAAGGAAAGGAACAAAAAGGAAGGAAGGTAGGTAGGTGGGAGAGAGAGAAGGAAGGAAGGAAGGAAGGAAGGAAGGAAGGAAGAAAGGAAGGAGAGGGGAAGGGGGGAAGGAAGGAAGAAAGGAACAGTAAGGTAGGTAGGTAGGTGGGGGGAGAGAGAGAAGGAAGGAAGGAAGGAAGGGAGAGGGGAAGGAAGGGGGAAAGGAAGGTAGGTAGGTAGGTGGGCGGAGAGAGAGAGAGAAGGAAGGAAGGAAGGAACAGGAAGGTAGGTAGGTGGGGGGGAGAGACAGGGAAGGAAGGAAGGGGGAAAGGAAGGAACAGGAAGGTAGGTGGGGGGAGAGAGAGAAGATAGGAAGGAAGGGAGAGGGGAAGGAAGGGGGAAAGGAAGGAACAGGAAGGTAGGTAGGTGGGGGGAGAGAGAGAAGGAAGGAAGGAAGGAAGGGGGAAAGGAAGGAACAGGAAGGTAGGTAGGTGGGGGGAGAGAGAAGATAGGAAGGAAGGCAGGGGGAGAGAGGGAGGAAGGAAGGAAGGGAGAGGAAGAAGCAGTGGGAGGGGGGAGGGAGCAGTGGGAGGGGGGAGGGAGCAGTGGGAGGGGGGAGGCTTCTCCTTCCTGGGGCCGGCGGAGTGCTGCCGGCCCCGGGACTATTGAAGGTGGCGGGGGGGGAAGAGGCTTCCCGGGGCCTGCGGCGCTCTGCCGCGGCCCCGGGATGATTGCAGGTGGGGGGGGCGGGGGAAGAGGCTTCCCGGGGCCTGTGGCGCTCTGCCGCGGCCCTGGGACGATTGAAGGTGGGGTGGGCAGGGGACAAGGCTTCCTGGGGTGGGAGCAGTGGGAGGGGGGACGCTTTTCCTTCCCGGGGCCGGCGGAGTGCCGCCGGCCCCAGGACTATTGACGGGGGGGAAGGGGCTTCCAGGGGCCGGCGGCGCTCTGCCGCGGCCCCAGGAGCAGTGGGAGGGGGGAGGGAAGGGCTTCTCCTTCCCGGGCCGGCAGACCACCGCTGGCTCGGGAAGCATTGACGGGGGGCGGGGAGAGGACGGGGGGCGGGGCTTTAAGTGCTCGCCCCCCGCCTCATCTCTCCCGGAGCGGCGCTCCGGCGCGCCCCGGCCCCAACGGAGCCCTGAGTATCAGGGATAATGTTCTTGACAGCTGATAGTCAGTCTCTGTGGAGGATGTTATATAGATCTTCAACATCCACAGTGGCCAATATGGTATTCTCTGGGAGACTGCCAAAGGATTTTAATTTCTGCAGAAAGTCAGTAGTATCTTATAAGTAAGTGGAAGTGTTGATGCCCTAAACTACAAGACAGCAAGTGCTTGGGCCTCTTGTGTACCGTGTAAGTGCTTCTCTAGTTTTCAGAGAATAGCAGTTAGACTATGCACACTCCAGACAAACACCTGTCCACAAGGCCAAGACATTATGAGTTACTATTCTGAACTCACATGAAACATGGAGATATTACTGAGAAACCTTTATAAAAGTGAGTTTTTAAAAAGACACTGCAATTGCTTACAAGTTCAAAAATCATTGCCCTGGCTATCAGTGATGTCACCTGCTACACCAATCCTCTGCCACCCATTTCCCCCCCCCCCATTTTAAAAGGTATCAGTTCAAGATAAAAATTGTTTTATCGCCATAAGTGGTTATGCTTGTTTAGGTTTTGTTATATTGCATTTGTGTCCAGATAATCTGAAAGACCCACGGAGCAAACTCCACTCTTGCTCTTTCTTCAAAGAGACAGTAGAATAAAGTTACCAGAAATACCTGACATTCTGCTGTTTCTATTATAGATAGGGAGCAGTAATTTAATGCGAAAATGTCTTTAATATGTTAATTGCATAAGCAAGTATATCTTCTCTATTACTTTTTCTCTATTTAATTAGCTGGTACAGCTCCATGCTGTGACCCGCTGTTTGTTTTAGATATTTTCTGCAAGACAGTACCTCATATAGTGTTCTAAATTGCAAAAAAAAAAAGTTATATCTAATTAGGCTAGCAGACAAAATCATGTCTTCATTACCTAACTTTCTCTTTCATCTTAATGATAGGCGTAAGTGTATATGATCTGTGGCTTCACTACACATCCATTATACTTCTCACTACTCTGGTTCTTGTCCCCCAAAAAGAATAAATTTAGCCTAAGGAAGCAACAGGAAGAGGCCAATTATCTTAGTAAGAGAAAATGTTAGACATAGAAAGAAGACCAACATAATAGTCTTTAGCAGTTCCGATCTCCCAACAGAAAGGAAAAAAAGCACATCAGCAGAATATAGCTCCCAATTAACAAGACAGGATTTAGCAGATCTGTACATACATATTCGATTAAAAGTATCTATATTCCATTTTCCAAACATATTTTAATGGGGCTTTATTGCCATGTTGAATATAACAATTCATTAAAAACAACAGTGAAGGTAGTCTTTCCGGAGAATCTTTCAGGAAAAGGTGACCCCCCCCCCTCCTCCATCTCTGTCCATCTGGAAACAATCTTACTTAATCATAAAGGAAGAGATGGAGACTTTATATCATACATTTGCCATGATGGCCACAACGGTAGCAGCATTAGCAATACTACCTTGCCCTTCCGAATGTTGTTGGTACATTACAATTAATGTTAAAAAAAAGGCTGAGATAAATTCTTGTGGGTAGTGATTTTTACGTCAAAGCCTGTATCTTCAGAATAATACAATTTTTTGAAGGTTTTTTTTGTATTTTTGTACTTGTGTGTGTGTGCACGCACCTGTGCCTGGAAGTCATGGTGACCTCTGGTGACTCACTGGGGCATGGAGGATGTTCAGAGAAGTGGCTGATAGCCTGCCTCTGCCTCTTGGCCCTGTTTTTCTTTGGAGGTCTCCTATCCAAATTTTACAGGTTCAGCCCTGCTTAGCTTCTGAGATCTGACAAGATTGGGCTTGCCTGGGCTATCCAGGTCAGGGCAATTTTTTGTAGTTTTAATAAGCAAATCTGAGAAATTGACTTTCTCCAACCAGCTTTTCAGTGCTGGATGTGTAGTTCCAAAGAAACCTCTGAATATGACACAACCAGCATTCAGACAACAAGTTCTTGAGCCAGCTGTAAAAAGCTAAGAGCAGGATCCTGAGCATCCTGTTCCTGATTTGCAAGCAAAAGGAACAGCACAAACAAAAACATGGTTGTAGTCACTCGTTTTTTCCTCTGTATATTTACTGTACCATGTTTGCAATCAAGTATGGCAGTACATAGAGTACTTCTTGCCGAAGCAAACCCAAAACCACTCGGTTTAGATAAAATAACTTCTTCCTCTTTTTCAACCATTTTTAGACACCTACAAAAGTTTTACAGATGTCTAAAAAAAATTGTACACACAGCAGAGATGGGTGTGTTCAAAACAACACTGATTTATTAGCAAATAGATACAGTGATGGGAGCAGCTGGATTCAGGACAAGGGAGTGTGTGCAGCCTACAACTCTAACTAACAAGGAGAACCCATCAGGAGTGTCAACCCATGAAACTAAACCAATTCACACAAATATCAGAGGGGGGAAGTGGACTGTCCTATTGTAACATGTAACATAAAAACACCTCAGTATTAAATCGCAATCTATCTATAACATAATTAGCAGTATTGTGTCATTTGTTGACTATGCAAGTGATAGAAGTTACAAGCTCTGTATTTGCAGGTCTTTTTCGTTTAAAACATTTAATTCATGAATTGTCTGTATTAAACTGCCTCTAGGAGCATTAAACTGCTCAGAGAGAATTTGCTGCATGAAAAAATAATATTTTTTAAGTATCACCTATTCTTGTCACATACCTTTGTCAGGAAATATTTTTCAATACTGTGCATTTTTGTCAAAAAATTGTTTCCCTTCTAATATTGCAACCAATATAATATGAAGGAAGAATGGCCCGAATGATACTACTGTGCTTGAAAGTAACTGATTATATATAATATTGGCATTGATAAGGCAGCGAAAACTGAACTCACTCAAAACAGTTAGTTATTTTAATTAACGGGCAAATTCAGCCACACGCACATAGTATTGTGAATAATGAAAGCATTCCATTGAATAATCTCCTTTTTAACCATGAGAGTCTTAGGTATGCAGGTATGATCTACCTATCACATTAACAGCAGAGCATTGCAATTATTTAAACAGGAAACTGATCAAGCCTGGTATATGGTTTTATCCAGGGGTCATTTTGTAGAAAAAGAGGTGCAGGAGCTCATTAGCATACCTATTAGCATAACTCATTAGCATATGCCACGCCCCCTGGCATCACTGGAAGTGTGTCAGAAAGGGAAGCAAAAGGGGGGCATCTTCAAAAGCCTCCCCTTCCATTCCCCAGGTGGCCTGCCAAGGCGGGCAGGGGGGGAGCGAAGTGAGAAGGGCCCCATAGAATACAATGAAAACATCGTGCCGCCACTGCCGCGTGACTCTAAACAGAAGTCTCACTTTGCTTCCTCCACAGGCCCACTGGGGGCGGGGCTTGCCACCACTGCCATTTGTGCCCACTACGGGGGTGCAAATAAAAAATTTTTGGCCCGATTCAGATCGGGCCAAATCAGGCCACATCTGTTCCGGCTGCCAAATGACCCCCGCATGTCAGTTTCGGCAATGCAAGCCAATTTGGGAGTCATTCTGCTAGCCGAATGTCAGTTTCAGCCCCATTATACTCTATGGGCCATTGAAGTCAATGGCAAAAACTCATAGGGTATACGAGGGGCTGGAGGAGATGGGTTTTGAGGGAGAAGTTCCAAATTTGCAGGGTAGCTGCTGGGGCCTCTCCCCGAAATACCCACCATGTTCCAAGAAGATTGGACCACAGGGTCCAATTATATGGGCCCTTAAACAGGTTGCCCCATCCCCTCCATTGTTCTCTATGTTGGGAAAAAACATTACTTTTTCCCCACCATAGAGAACAATGGAGGGAATGGGGGCAACCTGTTTGGGGGTCCAATTCTATGGGTCCAATCTTCTTTAAACTTGGTGGGTATTTGGGGGAGAGGCTCCAGCAGTTACCCTGTAAGTTTGGAGCCACTCCCTCAAACCCCCTCCCCTCCCGCCGTTTTTAAGCCGCCACCAAATTTCGGCGGCAATTCGGTGGCGGGCCAAATCAGATCAGAGAATCTGATTTGGCCCGTAGCTGACCAAGTGCCCACTCCTGGGCTCCAGTCCCAAATGACCCCTGGTTTTATCTATGTATTTAGATGTGGATTTGACTGAATTTAATATTAATTTTACTGGGCTGGCTAACAATTGTCCTGAACTAGCATTTTATCCCTGAACTTACACATTTTCTGGATAGTTTCAGACAATTTCAGTCTTTCATTCATTTTCACGCCAAAGAATTCCACCATAAAAGCAAAACTGTGAGGAGGCACACTGAACAAGTATGGCTTCAAAACCACACTTCATGTTTGTTCACCTGAGAGGCACAACACTCCCACCCCAGCATCACAGATACCTCTTCTTATAATTTTGTCCTAGGAATTCCAGAGCACTGTCAATTTCTTAGTTTTTCAGCCTTATTTCACAGATACACATTGTTGGAATCATATTTGTTGTTGTTGTTCAGTCACACAGTCGAGTCTCTTTGCGACCCCATGGACCACATCACACCAGGCCCTCCTGTCTTCTGTCGTGTTCCGGAGTTTGCTTAATTTCATGTTCACTGCATCAATGACACTGTCTAACCATCTCATCCTTTGCCATCCCCTTCTTCTTTGAACTTCAGTCTTTCCCAGCATCAGGGCCTTCTCCAGTGAGTGCTCCCTTCTCATTTAGTGGCCAAAGTATTTGAGCTTCAGCTTCAGTAACTGGCCTTTCAGGGAACAGTCAGGGTTGATTTCTTTTAGGATCAACTGATTTGATCTCCTTGCAGTCCAAGGGACTCTCAAGAGTCTTCTCCAGCACCATAATTCAAAAGAATCTATTCTTTGGCGCTCGGCCTTCCTTATAGTCCAACTCTTACAGCCATACATCACTACTGGGAATCATATACAACTTTTTTTATCCTTCCCTTCATACACCCATAGTTGTAGGGCTGCCAGTAACCACCATGGGCCCCCAAGGAAAGATCCCCGCCTCTGATATTGGAAGGAAGGAAGGATACATCCCAGTGATTCAGCGAAAGATTTTCACCTTCATTGCCCCCCCCCCCCCATCTCCATAACCACAGAGACTCATAAAAGAAATCACAACTCCTTAAGGATCAAGGAAAGCCTTGTATGGATTTGATTCATTATTCCTTTGATAAACTGGGAAAGCTAGCAAGTGCCTTCTTGCTGAAGGAAATTCTGTATGTGGGCCATGATATCCAAATAGTATTACAGATTTTAATAAGTAGAAACACTGGACTGGGTCCTACCAGCTTTTCAGCTGATGCAAGAAGGAAAAAGGCTAGCTCACTGACTTCTCTTCACAGCACCCCCGTCCCGTGTTTTTGTTTTGTCTTATTGGTCCATGTGGATCCCATGATCCCTGCCATCTTTTCGGGATCAGAAGGTGCTCCTCCTCGCAACAGAAAGAGATCCAACACACTCCATCAATGCAATTTAGGCTTACTATGTAAAATTTTAAGGTAACTCCTGTCCAAGTTATCCCAATATTTTCATCAGATGGTTATAACCACAGTAGTAACTGGTTTCTTTTGCTGTTGTTAGAGTCCCCTCCCCCCTTTAACATCTAACAGAACTGTTTCAGTGCATCAGACTAATATATCTCACAGAACTGCAGATGGTGTGTAAGAACACAGAACACCTACGAAGCAATTGTGAATAATCAAGAGTGGCAAAGAACCTAGATCTTTTCTCTTCTTTGCTTTTTATATGCAGTATTTCTGCTACTGAGATATAGTTTCAAGAAAATAAAGCTAGGATGATGCAAACAACACTAACATTTTGTTAAAATCAATTTAAATAAACAAAGAGGAATTACAATATTAGATTGTTCAATTATTCCCATGTGTAACTTCTACAAATTTATTAGTGTGATTCCTATAGCTTGATTAATACCAGCATATAACCATTATGTTATGTAATGCAGTTAAGCAGAGAGAAGATTAGTCTGAGTGAACTTCTGTGTGTTGTAACTGAGGGGATGATGAACAGATTTTGAAAGTCTGTTTGCACAGCAAGGGCTTCTAACACATTTTAAAACATTGCAAGACTCTAGGGTGCTCATTTGGTTCCATCATAATATGGATCAAAATTGAAAAATGCAGCCTATATTCCCCAGATAATGTATTACGCTTGAAAAATGAGATAGATTCTGCTTAATTGTGCTTTTGCCATTGCACGTATAACCATGCATGCAGATGGGTGACCAGAACAAGAACAAATGTTAACATATGTGGGAAATGTTTCAAGGTTTACGTCTTTAAAAGCAGTGCCAACATGCAAGTAATATATAATAAAAACCTGGAAAGACATTTATTACTAAGGGATCATCCAGAGATGCTGCTTACGTTTCTTTAAAAAAAAATCAGTAACAATTTTGCTAATCATATGGCTATGCTAACACATTGGAACTATGGTCTGACACACAACTCTTCATGTGTACTCCTCTGAAGATTACAGAGAGCCAGTTTGCTGTAGTGGTTAAGAACAGTGGATTCTAATCTGGAGAACCGGGTTTGATCCCCCACTCCTCCACATGGAGCCAGCTGGGTGACCTTGGGTAAGTCACAGTTCTCTCAGAACTCACTCAGCCCCAACTACCTCACAGGGTGTCTATTGTGGGGAGAGGAAGGGAAGGCAATTGTAAGCTGCTCTGAGACTCCTTTGGGTAGTGAAGTGTGGGGTATAAAAACCAACTCTTCTTCTTCTAAATGTGTTCATCACCATGATTCAACACAGAAAAACCATTTTATGTAACCTACATTTCTTCCTCCCCGCATCTCCCCCAAGATTGTAAAGGTGTCCATACCTCATATTCTATTCTCATCTCAAGCACACTTACTTAATAGTTATTTCAACATCTTTGCAAGAGTCCATTTACATTTCTTATGTGAAAATGTATTCTTCAAAAAGTCATTATCTCATGCTCCATTAGAGAGGAGTTCATAAATTCAGCATGTACTTTAACCATTTGTTGGAATTTTCAAACTGTTGGAGAGGCTTGCTACAGATGACAGGGATCTGCAGTTAATTAAGTAGATTTTATGAGTCTATCTGTATAACAATCATGTTTAAATGCATAGGTTAGTTGTATTCACTTCAGATTTTACATATGTATACAAACCATATTACAGGTGCATCTAAAAATGTAATGTTGTGCTCAGAGAAGTTATTCAACGTTTGCAATGCTATTCTGAACTTTCATACATTTCTGTATTTAATTATTTGCTTCTAGAAGGCTTCATTCACATATTTGGTTTGCCGCACAATGTAAGCCCAGGAGGTACCCAATAACCCCTATCCTCCTACCCCGTCTTTAGGGTCAAAGAATCTCTAAAGTGAAAGTTTTCCTATGGCAAATTTATTTTTAGCATTGAAAAAATCTGGCAACAAAGCTAATTAGTCCCAAAGATGCCACCTTCTACAAAACTTAAGTTGCCAATAACAGAATATATCATTCATGTATCAATAGGGGCCCCACACCACAAGCATGCAAAGAGCATATTAGGGGACTGGGGGGACATATGGGGGATTGAGTGGGAGTGGAGTGGCTGAGCCAAGTTGTTCTGGATGGGTGGGTGACAGCAGGCACAGGCCAGCTGTGTGGGTATGTAGGGGGTCCCTAATGCTGCCTATAACAGAACGGAATCCTCTTCATCCTGTCAGCACACTTGCAAAGAGAGAGGATGGATGGTGCCCTTGCTTTCTACATTTGTGTACTAGCAGCACAGTCTTTTCAAAAGCTGCAACAAACAAAATAAAACAAAAACAGTTGGGACTCTGTAACCTTCCTAATGGTTCTGACCCAAGGGATAAAGGTCACATGTTTGGAAGTACCAGGTCACTGAGAATTCTGAAACCTGCTAACTAGTTCTATTACCCCAGAACATAACATAGGACACCACCATTCAACAGGAAGCAATGCAGCCTAATTTATGCATAAAGAAGCACTTAGACTGGCTTATCTATCTGCAGAATTTATATCCCGCCTTTCTTCCCTCACACCAGTTCTTGAACCGAGTCCACTCAGAACCTAGTCCAAGGTCGCTACCCTGGTCATCTCTGTGACCCACTGTTCCAATGCACAGTCATTTGTGGCATCTAGGATGACTGGGTTGTCCCTAATAGTGTGAATGGGATTTATTAAAGAAAAAAAGTGACATGAACTTCAAAAAATGTCTAAAGAGAAATGCATATTATACATATAGTCTCATAGAATCACCATCTTGTTTTAAACTGAAAAAACCCTAGAAATATGATCATACAAATCCATTTCTCTAAATACTAGATAACCAACTGGGCCACAGCTCCCCATGCATTAAATAAACCATCAATTTTAACTTTGTAATCTGCTCACTAGCACCTCTAGAGTGCAAGGAATACAAATTAGAAGTACTTACTCATTTCTCTCCAGACTGATGACAAGTTGCTGGCTTTCAGTTTGTATTAGAAACTTCAGCGTTGCTGGGTAAGTCTGAAAAATGAGATAGAAGTGTAGTTCTATTACTACCCAAACAAATGTAAGCAGTGGCACCTCTGTTCTGCAGTAGGTGCCCAGGGTACAAGTCTGGGCCATTAGTGTCAGAAGGAAGACTACAAAAAGATCTGCAGAGGGGAGGTATCCAAATATACAGCAAAAAACAAACATCGATACCATTTTTAATTACTTTTGCACTTAAAAGATGAGTTAATGTCTCCATATTTGCTTTCTTGACTGAGGCTTTAATTTATGCCAGCCAATCACAGGAACACTTAAACATGTTAATTTTATTGATTGAGCACTGCACAGAGAAATTAATGCATGTTCCTAAGCCACTGATTGATAGACTAATAACTTGATACAGTCATACACCTCAGAATGACTGATTGACAATGTGCCCTTGAACTACGATAGCAGGAATAATTTCAAAAAGAGAGAAGCTGTTGGTTTAATTAAGCATTTTATTGGTGATAATGATGTGAGAGTGGTTGCACGCTCACACAATCCAGTAACAACTGCAGAATTTCAAACACAAGTTCTGGTCTACAGAACTGTGTGAGGGGATTTTAAAAGCCCTTGTTATACTTGGAGTAGCTTTCAAATGTGAGTGTGTGTGTGTGTGCGTGTGCATGCCTGGAAGTCATCGTTGACTTCTGGTGACCCCTAGTGGGGCTTGGCATTTCAGAGATGTGGCTTGCAATTGCCTGCCTCTGCATCCCGGTCGTGGTATTCCTTGAAGGTCTCCCATCCAAGTACTCGCCAGGGTCAGTCCTGCTCAGCTTCTGAGATTTGATGAGACTGGGCTTACCTGGGCAGAATAGCTTTTAAACTTTGAAGAACATCTGCTGCTCATGTACAAATCTGTACATGCATGAAACAAGGTCTCTGAATCAGGAACCAAGAACTGTGCAGCTCGTATTTCAAGATAAAACCCACTGGTTACTCTGGTGTACAGCAGTGACCTCCATGGGCACTATGACACCTACCAATGAGTTTCAGGGCACTCATTTGTGTCTGTCTAAAAGTATCTCTTCCCCAAAGCAAACAGTCAGTTGTAGCTTTCCTCTAACTCACTGGAGCAGGGTTTGCTATGAAAGAAGCAACAAGACATCAGTGACTGTCAGTGGTTAGACTGAAATCAGTGGGTCTGCAGCTGCCTCCATCATAAGATGCTTGGGTTGCACCCTCCCAGCATTTTGTGATTGGCCTCATACCTCATGGTATACATTATGTGTTGTTGCCCACTTCCTGTTCTCAGCATTTTAAAATTGCTCAGAGGCTCAATAAGATCAGGGACTTCTGGTGTACAGGCTGTCTGTGCAGAAGAAAATCAAACATGCTACCCCTTTCCCTACAAAAGTTCATAAGTTGTAGAAAGCTTAGATGTATAAGGTCTCCAGTGTCATGTGCAGAGCCTACACAAGTGAAGTCTGAATGCATGTAGGCTCTTTTGTAAATTAAGCTAAACACCTAACAAGGTGGACAGGGCCAGTAGATTTTTCTGTGTACTTAAACTCTTTTGACTTTATGAGCCAGGAAGAGCACCAACTGTATATAAGCCAAGAGACACGGGTAAGGTTATTTTCAGGACAACAGGTGTTCCCTGCATCTTAAAGCATGTCTTTCTTACTTGTCTACTATGTATATAATAAATGGGTTTTTATGAAGCTCAGCACATGATCTGATTCCCTAGGGAGTTTCTCTGCTCTAGCACCATGAGAGGCTAAGAGTTTGAAGTTTAGCCAAGACTAAAACCCTCATCACAGTTCACCTAGCCACGAGACACTTGCATCACAGATTGGGCATGAAAACTAAGAGCTTGGCTTCCTAACGTTTTCCAAAGCTACTTCTTGCCCCTGGGAAAACTGGCTGATGGAACATGCACAGGCAGCTGGCCTCCATGCTGGCTCTCACCCACACATTTCAAACCCTAACAGTATTAAGAGAAAGACTGCCTTTCCTCTGTTTTGGTGAAGTGCCTTCCCTAGGACTGTGCAGGATAGGACAGTAAGAGCAGGTTCTCCTAAGCTAGAGGCCAGCTTGGGGTCTTGTGAAATATTCAGTGGAATTAAGTATGGGGACAGTTGTTCATGGGTTAGTAAGCTTCCCAGAAAAACAGCTATTGCAACATGGAGAACTACAGCTGTTTCAGGAACATAAATATAAAAATCTAGGCTTTTTATAAAAAGTTGTCACCAAAATCTAGAATAACCCATTTTATATGTCAGCTGTGTAAATTCAAACACATCTTTTCATGCAAGACAGCAGGGAAATTAAAATACAGCATTCAAGTGAACTTTCCATTATCTGGATTGTTCGACCATACAAAGTAAATACTTCATGTTGTAGCCTTGGCACATGGGAGTCACTTCTTGCCATGAATACCTCAAGAAAATCTTGATTAGCACTTTAAAATTAGGTAAACCATTCCATGGCCTAGAATATATCAATACTGTTGAATTTAGAAAGGACAATATAGAATTAAGATATCACAGTTGGATGATAAGGTAGTTCCAGATCTGAGATCCTCTTCCTGAGATGCAAAATGAACCACATGTTTATTTATGAGTTTTAAAAGAAATTTGTCAGGCATTTATTATTAGGCTCTATTTAAACACCACATGCGTAATTATATCCTTTCATAATAAAAAGAAAACTTGTCTTTGGTAAGAACATATTATTTGAAAGTAGGGATGAGCATGAACTGGTTCATGAGCCAAAATCTGACATGAACTTGGCCCAGTTTGGAGCCCCCGAATCGAAGTTTGGCAAAGGTGCCTTCCCCGAACATTTACTGGACTTTTGTCTGGTTCAGTTCAGCTGTGTGGGCTATTTAAACCTTACAGCTGAGCAACACGGGTCTGTAACTCACCTGTTAGGTTTAAATGGCTGCAAGACATTTCACTGGTCGGTTTCGCTTCCCCTGCTACGAAGCAGGGGAAGCAAAATGGACAGGTGAAATGGCTCATAGCCAGTTCAGCCTAACAGCTAACAGGTGCACCCACCCTGCTGCTAGGCTGAAATGGCTGAGAGCCATTTAAACCTAACAATGAGGCAGATCCACCCATCAGCTGTTAGGTTTAAATGGCTGTGAGCCATTTCACCAGTCCGTTTCACTCCCCCCCCACTTCAAAGTGGGGGTCATGAAATGGACAGGTTAAATGGCTGCCAGCCATTTTTAACCCTTCCCGAGCAATTCCCCCTTTCTCCTGGCCACGGCAAGTCACAGCCAAAGGAGGATCCAAACTGGCTGGTTTGGTTCAGGGTTTTTTTTGGTTTGGTTTGGGGTTCAGTTCAGGAACTGCCCTGAACCCCGAACCAGAAATGTTAGGTTTGTGCCGATCCCTATTTGAACGTATATTTTTCTGTCTGGATATCAGTACTCTTTGTACCAGTTCAGCATCAGCTGAGGTCATTTTTGAAGAACAAAAGCTTGAAAATACATTCTTTCCATAGAGGCTCCACAAAAGTGCTCATGATGAGCCATACTGACTGCTCATTGTGCTCCTGTCACAAGCAATCATGTCAGCACTCTGATTAGAAACATAATGCATAACTTTATGTATAATACCACTCAAACTGTATTTTTTCCTTCTTGCAAATATAGAAGGACCTCCACTTTGGAATCCCTTACCCAGAAGGAGTGTTGGATTTAGCAAACCGCATGTTTCCTAGACAAAGGCTAAAGATTTTATTTATTGTGCATAGATTAATCTATGAAGCAGAGAACCCACTGAATTATGCTAAAGATTTTACATATACATCCTCTTGTGAGAACTCAAAGAATATTTTCACAGGCTCATTTTACCTGCAGATCATATCATGCTTAGCATATCATATTCACCAGCAAGCTACTCTTACTTTTTCCATCACCCACAAGGAAAAATGGCTTTTCCTTCAATGTTTTGTTTCTGTAAAAATACTTATATTGCCAAACTTTTCTGTTTAGATATAACTGATCATTAATACAGGGATCCTAGCACTAACCTTAATAATTTGATAGGATTTGCATCAATTTCTTTTTTAGTATTACTACTATAGCCTCAGTGAGACAAGAGAAAAGATTTAATTCCTTTAGACACCCTTCCAGCTATTTTATTTCAAACAGATTACGGCTAAACAAAATTTACCATCTAATCCTAAACAAAGTTATACCCTTCTTAGCCCACTGACTTCAATGGATTTCAAAGGGTATAACCCTGTTTAGGACTGCACTAATAGTCTTGTAGTCTCTTCCTGTCTAGAGTAGGACAAGCCCACTTGGTGTAATGGCTTGCTTGACCGTCTTTCAGCCTCATAATCTTACAACAGAGCATGTTGTAATGGCTACAATCTTAGGAACACATTGCTGATACTATCATTCTGAAAAGTATTCAAATTCACAATCAGCCTGTTTTGACAAAATGTCTTAGGATAAAATTGCATTGAATGAAGATTTCTCGGCATACTGCATAAAGTTAGTAAAACTGGGCCCTCACACTGGGGAAAAAACTGTGTAAAATAAGGATCTCAAAAGGCAGAAAAATATGTATCTTATCTTTGGAGCATTAGTGCAGAACTGGTGGAATCATACCAGAGGATGACTCCCAGGTGGAAGAAGAAGATAGGACATATCAACAGCTTATTGAAAGTGAAGGAACTCTTCCATATTCTCTTACTAGAATCTGAATCTATATGCACATTTTTAACCTGCTGAGTAGGCAATAACTTTTCAAGTTATTGCTCTCCTAGAATATAAATGAGCCAGAAATGAAGAGACTGTCAAGCCAGATGAGAATGCCAACTGACTAGGGAACACCACTTACAAAATTCCATTCGCTTTATTGGCTTAAAGCACTCAAGGTTTGCAAGGGTATAAATCACTGGTCTGAAGTGTTATAAACAACAGTTTCCTGCTTTAGTCTCTTGTTTGCTGATACTGACTTGGTTTCTTTTTTTAAGATTGCACAGACTTGTTGGATTTAAAAGGAAATCACAGGAATTAAATATTGCTGTAATCAGCTTACCATCACAAGTACTCACACTTCCCTATACTTGACCTCTTTTTTTAAAAAAATAAAAGTATGGTGTTCATAAGGCACCACTTAGCCTACTATTTAGAGTATGCTGGTTTGGATATGATAAGTTCTCCAACTTGAAGAATTAGAAGTAACTGATGTTGCCATTCTGCAGTCATTACAGAAAATTGCAGCTGGTATTTGAAAAGCCGCTACAAACAGTACAAAACCAATTTAAAAGGATACAACGAAAGATACAAACATGGACTGCAAGCAAGATGCAAGATTTACTTGGTGAATGCCATGCACAGAAAGATGCTAATATATACCAAAAAAGCTTGCCAATTTAGAGAACACTCCACTGCAGAACCTAAATAGTGAATGCAGGCAGCGAGATCCCAATACAAGTCCAAAATCCGAATCTGAATCCGAATGGTGATTTAAAAATTTTACATGTTGCTCATTTTAACCCTGTATGTTCTTGATTTTATGTTGTTAGCTGCCTAGAGCCAGCTTTGCTGGCTAGGCGGGATATAAGTCGAAATAAATAAATAAATAAATAAATCAGGTCCAAGCCGAGCAACAACCAGCAGATGTCCCTTAAGTGACTCATTCAGAAATGGGTGCTTGCTACTGTTCAACAGCAGCAACCCTATGAAAGTTAGTGTAACAGTTGATAAGAGTTTCAGAAAATTATTTAGAAACCCGGTCCAAGTCCCCCTCTGCCATGAAAACACAGTGGATGAATTTGGTTAGTCGCATGTTTACAGTCCAAACTTACCAGGTTGTTGTGAACATAAAAAGGAGGACAGGAGAATGATGTAAACTGCTTTGGGTCCCCATTAGAGAGAATGGTGGGGTATAAATGAAGTAAATAAATAACAAATATAGCTGAAAATGGGCGGCAGATAAAAGATTGATTGGTGGCTGGGAAGGAGAGAAGAAAACAAATTGAGGATATGGGGGCTGTCAATGTGAACAAAAGAGAAAATAGTGTGGAGATGGGGATACAGGGGGATGTGAGCTGCCCACTGCAAGTCCTTGGCGGGTTCCCCCGTTCATAACTGGGAGTGGTGGCCACCACTGCACAGCTGGACCATAGTTTCCCTGGGAAGATGCTACAAGGGGGGGGGAATGCTGAAGACAGGGGGCAACTAAAGGTAGGTTGTCTAGTGGTGGGAAGGAGAGGAGGAAGCAGGAAAAAGGGAGAGGCTATGGGGGCTGCCATGGAAGAGAAAGAGGAAACAGTAGGGAAGAGTTGAATGAGATGTCCCCTACAACTCCTTGTAGGTCTCCTGCTTGTTATATCTAATTCTGAACAGGCCCCAAGAGTATGGAGCGAAAGATCACACAAAGGAGCCAGGGTGAGATGGGTTTTTTTTTCTGCAAACCCATGGGAATAGTCTCAGAAAAGTCTGAAATCCAATCAACTGATCAATCAGATGGAGGATTAAAACACTCCAAAATAGCAAAGTCTGTAGTCTGAAGAAATGAATGCCCTTTGAGATCTCATGATGCTAGGCAACTACAACAATATTGCTAAACCTTGATTTCTCTCAGTCAAAGAAAAGGGGAAAAGTTGGAAGGTAAGAAAGGAAGTAGGGAAAAGGGAGAGGAAAAAGACAATCTGAAGGGGGAGAACAGGAAAAGGTTGTTAGGTGGGAGAGAAAACTGAAGACTGAAGCATGTGAATGTTGTCTGGTGAGAGGTAAAGAAGGAAGCAAGGAGATGGATGAGACTGGGGGCCTGCCACGGGTATGGAAAATAGAAATAATGTAGGGCAGGGATGTGGGGGGAAATAAGATGTCCCTCAAGAGTCCCATGCTTTTTCAATCTAAATACATATTTTAGGAAAAAAATAAATACACACATACCTAATAAACATTAGACACAACACCTAATCAAAACTTTTAAACTCATCCAGAACTGTGAAGCAAAGTTATTTTGTCATAGTCCACAACTCTAAAATATACAAGGAACAGTAACACTTCTTTTAGGAAGAAGTATTTATGCATTGATAAATTTAGACAAGGAGCTTAGTCATATCACTGGTCTCAGAACTCTAGGATGTCTTACTTAAATTGGAATTTAAATGTATAGATACTGATCTTCAAATGCATTCCATCTGAGACATTTTCTTTTGTTTTTGTTGCACAGTGTAAGTAAAATTACTTCTCTGAGCTCTGGTTATAAATGCTAACCGTGCATAAACACAGCCAACATTAGAAACCATTTTTTAAAAAAAAATCCCCTCCTCTCAAAACAAATGGCTTAATAAATGTTAGCCGAAAAGGTTCTCGCTGACTTGTACACTCAATAATTAATTATGGAGTGTATAATTCAATGGAAAGAAAAACCAAATAGTGAAAAAGCACAAGCCCAGATAAATAAGTGTTCACAATTCCTACCAAGCCTAAATCAAAATACATTTTTACTGAACCTTCCCATGAGATAGGATTGTTCCTCAGAACACTTTTGAACACATGCAGATGTGGAAGATTAGTGTCATTTATTCTGACAGAAAGAATCGACTACAGCCAACAGAGGCTAGCTATAGCTGCACACCTTATTTGTAATTTAACAACCCATGAGGCCATTTGAAGGCAAGTAAGCAAAACACCACATGTTTAATAGGAACAGATGAGTAATAAAAAAAGGTAAGAGGGCACAGCAAAAACCTCCTAAAGACTTCTATTTATGGCATTTTAAGAACCAGCCCTTGATTTAAAACAAAAAATTGCTTAAAGTAATGCAATCTCCAGGGCTTTTATTCTGGGCGAACGCGCCGCCAAGCTCTTTTCCCTCCTCCCCAACGACGGCGAGGCCTGCCAAGCTCTCCCCCCCAAGCTCTTCTTCCCCACCGCTGCCGCCAATGATGGCGAGGCCAGTGCGGCTTCCAGCTGCCGGGACCACCAAGATCTTCTCCACCCACCGCCCCCACCCCCACCAGCAGCCACAGATCTGAGGTAAGTGCATTCCCTGTACATGCGCAGGGAACACTTTTTACTTTGGGGGAATTTATGTATCCCCCGAATAATTTTTGTTTACTTTTAAGATTTTTCTGCACACGTGGGGAGTCTCCCAAGTGTGCAGGAAAATCTCTCTGCCCCCTCAATGCCCCCGATGTGCAGATTTAGATATCCACACGCACAGGGGGCACTTGGGAATTAGTATATAGATAGGAATAAGTCACTGACGATATGCATTAGTATAAAAATCCCCTTTCTGTGATGAAAGAGGCTGCAACCCATTTGGCCACAATCACTAAATGGTGGATTACTGATCAATGGAGAGATGCCTCTATGCTGGGGACAACCAACAAGGCATCAGGCTCTGCTTGTAAGCTTCCCAGAGGCATCTGGCTCACCACCATGGCAAAACTGAACAGTAAACAACATGGATCTTTGGTACTATCCATCAGGCTCTTCTTAGAGTCGTAAATATTTACTTGTTGTTGTTCAGTCGCACAGTTGAGTCCGACTCTTCATGACCCCATGGACCACATCACGCCAGGCCCTCCTGTCTTCCATCATGCTCCGGAGTTTGCTTAATTTCATGTTTGTTCCATCTAACCATCTGTCTAACCATCTCATCCTTTGCCATGCCCTTCTTCTTTGACCTTCAGTCTTTCCCAGCATCAGGGTCTTCTCCAGAGAGTGCTCCCTTCTCATATGGTGGCCAAAGTATTTGAGTTTCAGCCTCATTTATTTTTACTACTCACACTTAAATATGGTGGTGGAAAGTGCCATATTCAGAGACAGTGAACCTCTGAATACCAGTGTCAGGAAGCCACATTAGGGGAAGCCTCAACTTCTATGCCTGTTGTTGGCCCTCCATAACAAGTGGCTGCCACTGTGGTTCACTGGCTTGATCCAGCAGGGCTGCTCTGATGTTCTTCTCTGTCCTTTTCAGTACTAAACAACCCCAAATGAAGGCTTGAACAAAGTTTAAAAAATCTATTACCAGGTTTTGTTTTACTACTCAATGGTTTAACTACTCAATGGTAATTTTAGGATCCTTAACATTTAAATTATAAAATACAAGAATGGCCTTGAGTTCCACAGTTAAGAGAATGGGGAAAATATTTTTCTCTATTGTGTTCTTGTGTTTTCTAAATGAAGCAGTCAAAAAACATTTTAGCTTTTCTTCAAAAAGGAAGATGCTGAAACCTAGGCATGCCAGCCTCCAGTTGGAGTCTGGGGACCCACCCCACCCCCACTGAATTACAGCTGATCTCCAGATTACAGAGGTCAGTTCCCCTAGAGAAAATGGATGCTTGGGAGGGTGGACTCTATAGCATTGCACCCCAAATCTTCAGGAGTTTTCCAACCTGGAGCTGGCAACCCTACGTCCCCTGTACACTGTCGGTGGCCAAGGGCAACCTGGCAACCTTACCTCTGGGTCTTTTTGAATACCTTTTCCTACATAATTTCCATAGTATCTTTTTTATGGTATCCTGCAAAAATGATATTCCAGATTATACATGGGCAGTACAATACTAGCCATTTTATTTTCAAGCTGTTTCCCAATAATCACTAGTACAGAATGTACTTTGTTACCATTGCACACTAAACAGATGGTTTCACTGAGCTCTCCACTGTGACATCAAGACCTCAGATTATTGAGAAAATAATTTAAGGTGGCAATAGTTTGGGTTCCTGGACCATAATGAACCAAAAACAGAGAGGTTTGAGCATCCCTAATGGTTTCCTTTTCTTACAATACTTAGTTTTAAAATAGGACTTAAACTCTAAAGTGCAAAAGGATTTATTAGAACCAGTTTATACCATGACTCTGAAGTAGTATGAGCTAGAAGAGATCTCACATAGACTAACAGAACTCAATTCTGTTGAATTTACTTCAAATTCAAACCCAAGCTGGATTGTATTCAACAGCCTCTAAAGGAGATAATTTGCTTCTCCAAATAAACTCTCAGACAACTTAATGAATAATCCACAGATTGTTTGGCTTTATTCACCAATTATTTTATCCTTCTGGACTGATACCCTTCCCTCCAAGCCAGTCACTATACACTGTGACACAGGTTTCATGCCAATTGCTTAGTTCAGATTTCCAGCTCTTTGTAAAATGTGATAATCATGACTGGGTTTCTACTGCTTTGTAACTGCAGTTCTGCATGTTCCACCTTTCCATGAGTTACATACAATCCAGGCTAATAGTGAAAGGCCAATAGCTAATTTCCCTTCTTTAAAAATTTCATTGTATTCAGTTTTATTAATTAATTAAAACATTTATCCTCTGCCTTTTCTTATGGTTCAAGGCAGTTATCCTTTGCTTACAAGAGGATGAAAGAACAGTTATTACATGAACTGTTATTACTTTGTATTATAATTATTAAACTTTTATACTATCTTATTATTATAAGAACTAATATTAGTTTTTAAAAAATCGAAGAGGAAAGGGTTAGTGTGAAAAGCCAGCCATCTTCCTTTGTGAGTGCCAAAGGGAGGAGTCAGTTGTTGGGTCCTTTTGCCACTTGCTGTGCTTAAAGCAGCTAAAAATTCCCTGATAGATGAACTTCACTGATTTCAGCATTCAGCTTCCTCATTCTCACAGCACTGGCAACCAGTGATAAAGCCAATGCAGACAGACCCGGCTGAGGACAGACTGAAAGTCTGCCGTGCCTCCGCAGCACGGCAGACTAAGGCAGGGGGAATTTCCCCCATGGTGTAGCGTTTGCATGCCGCCGGAAGGAAGCCGCCCGCAGCGTTCAGACTGCGGGAGACTTCCTACGGTGGCGTGCGGACGCCACGCGGCTCCCCCTCCCGGCGCGCGTTCACACCCGCTCCGGCGGGTGGAATGCGCGCCGCGGCAGCCGAGCACCACTTTGAAGTGGTGCTCGGCTGCTGCGGGAGGAGCGCGGCGCCGGACGCGATGCGTCCGGGCCGCCTCCTTGGGGCAAATGCGGCCGAGACTGCCAGTCTGTCCTCAGCCCCTGTTTCAGTCAGGCAACACAATGCAACTTAGGATACCACCTGCCATGTCTTCGCAGGGGAAAGTACGGAACTGAAATCAGGATTTGTCATGACAAGCCAGGACAAAATAATCATATGTGAGCTGAATCTTGGCTTCATGAAGTAACCACAGTTAAAATAGTCCTGGTTTTGGTTTTTTGTTACGTCTGAACTAAGACAAGGTTTAGCTACAAAAACCAAAGACAGAATTATAACATGTGGAGTAATTATCAATCAGAATAGTCGTGGGTGTATTACTTGGACAAAGCAAATAATCATTGCCTATGAGTGTTCAGAGGCTCTTGTCTGACAACAAACTAACAGGAGAAAACGGTAGGGTCTTAAGATATATATTAAGGATTTCCTTTTTTGACAGCATTTGCACTCACATGTGAACTTCTGCAGTACAGGCAACACTGTGAAATGATTATCCCAAAGCTGCCTTTATAGATAGTGCTACAGGTTAGTGGTAGAGAGGTACTTTCATGCAGCAAGACCCAGGTTCCATCCTTAACATCTATTTCTATTTAAAGGTGCCAGTGCTTGAAAAGAACCTTCACTGCTAATGAGCAGAGACAGTAGTGAAGTCGATCAGGGCTTCCATTCAGTACAAGACAGTTTCATATGTTCATGTAAAGTTACACTCAAGATCTACATACCCCTTTATATTTTTTTTAAAAATCCCTTTTACTTTCTCATATAGAGGGATAATAGTTTAATAAATTTATAAGCCCACCGTACCAGGTTCAAATATATGTATAAAACTGATAATAAGTTTACTGCTATCACTTTAAAGGATTTTTTTTTAAATACTACCAAAAACTTTAAAAGAAAAATATATATCTTTATATATCTCTCTCATGTTTGAAGTGTACTTGAAGTGTAAATGTAGCAGAAAGGAGATTTTGATTTGACATTACACAAATTAATATACCGTAGGTGAGCAAATGTTACATTTAGCGAGAAATATCACTTCCTCCTTCAGTTTGATGGGTATGAAGAAATATAACAAAGGAGGAAGTAAAAACAGAAAATCAATTACTACAACAGGCTTCAGGGTCAATGCTGAAAGTTTTAGGTCTTTAGAGGAAAAATAAAAATTAATTCATCCCAGCAGGTCTGACAGAACACACACACTGGAAGAAATGTCTGAAAATACATTGCAACTTATTAAGAGAGAAAGGAAAACTCAGTCACCTTCCCTTGCTTTTAACGCCAGAGTATAAAAAAACTAAATTTGTTGCTTGTTGAAATTACTATATTGAGGGGCAAGAAGGGATAATGAAAATTCTGCACAAGATCCACAAAAGGCTTTAATTACCTGAACTGATCACAATATTTGTCAGTTTCCTTCTAACCAGTATTTCTGCAGTACTATTTGGGAAATGTCCATTCATATGGTAAATATCATTCCATTTGTCAAGATGCATTATCTCTTCTTATTGGCTTTGCAGTTTTCTTCCTCCATGAGCCCTGGGTAGGGTTGCCAGATTCCCTCTGGCCACCTGTGGGGGACGGGGCAGCCAGATCCAGGTTGGGAAACTCCTGGAGATTTGGGGATGGAGCCTGGAGAGGACAGAAACCTCAGTGAGGTAGAATGCCATATTCTACACTTCAAAGCATCCATTTTCTCCAAGGAACTCTGTAAGTTGCAATTCCGGGGGATCCCCAGGTTCCACCTGGAGGCTGGCATCCCCAGCCCCGGGTGATCAAAATGGCGTTCAGCAATCAACACACAATCAGACTATGTCCTTAGTTGCCTTGCATTTTGGGCAATGTCTTTGTTTGAGGGCAGGGAATTCTTTGCCCATTTGCAACTGAGTGAATCGAATGGGGTTCTTCAATCCTTCTCAGATCAAAATATTGATAGAAATTAGTTGCTGTACAGTATATAAAGTTTAACATTTTGTGCCATTTTAGATTTAAAATAAATGCAAATTAGGAATGGTGCAAAAGTTCAAAAGAACTGGAGCAAGAGATTATCATGGCGAAAAGTGCCATCAAGTGATAGCCAACTTATGACGACCCCACAGGGTTTTCAAGGCCATCAAGTAGCAGCTGACTTATGACAACCCCACAGGGTTTTCAAAGAAAGAGACAAACAGAGGTAGTTAGCTTCTGTGTAGCAACCCTTGACTATTTATTTATTTATTTATTTGATTTATAGGCTGCTCTCCCCGCAGCACAGGCTCAGAGCAGTGTACATGACTTGGCAAGCCAAAATACATAAATACAGTTAAAATCCATTAAAACAAAATAAAACATTCAGAACATTCAATAACAATAAAAATAAGGTAATCAATAGGTCTCAATGGCGTCATATATAAACCCCATGTTCATCAGCTCCGGGTGTCCGTTGTCCCCCATTCCAGGTGATGATAACCACGGCCAGTCGCTGCCCATCTGGGCTGCAATCGTTGATGGTCATAAAGGGGGGAGGGAGAGGAGATGGAGAAGAGGTGGCAGCCCCTAATTATAAGCCTGGCGGAAGAGCTGCATCTTACAGGCCCTGCAGAACTGCATAAGGTCCCGCAGGGCCCTGATCTCCTCTGGGAGCTCATTCCACCAGAAAGGGGCCACCACGGAAAAAGCCCTCTCCCTAGTAACAGTAAGCCTGGCTTCTCTGGGGCCTGGGATGGCCAGCCGATGTTGTGCCCCAGACAGTAGTGCTCTCTGGGGTCTATACGGGGAAAGGCGGTCCCTCAGGTAAGTTGGACCCAGGCCATTTAGAGCTTTAAAAGTAAACACCAGCACCTTGAAGCGAATCCGGTATGCTATAGGCAGCCAGTGCAGTGCCTCAAACATCGGTCGGATGTGCTCCCGTCTAGGGAGGCACATCAGCAACCTTGCCGCAGCATTCTGCACCAGCTGCAGCCTCCAGATTTAGGTCAAGGGCAGCCCCTTGTAGAGAGCGTTACAATAGTCTAGCCTCGAGGTGCCCATTGCATGGATCACTGTCGCCAGGTCAGAGCAGTCCAGGAAGGGGACCAACTGCTGTGCCAGCCGCAGATGATAAAAGGCCGACTTAGCAGTGGCTACTACCTGGGCCTCCATTGTCAGGGAGGGATACAGGAGCACTCTCAAACTCCTAACCACCGGCGCAGGCACCAATGGTGCCCCGTCAAAAGCCAGGAGCGGGAGCCCCGCCCAAGGGCCACCCTGACCCAAGCACAGGACCTCCGTCTTCGCCAGGTTCAGCCTAATCAACCTAAGCCATCCAGACACACCGTGCAATGCCTGGTCCAAGTCGTCCAGTCCAGAGCCTGACTGGCCACCCAACATCAGATAGAGCTGGGTGTCATCAGCGTACTGGTGACATCCCAGCCGCGCCCTCCGGACAATCTGGGCAAGGGGGCGCATATAGATGTTAAAAAGCATCAGGGACAGAACAGCCCCCTGGGGCACTCCACATTCAAGCAGGTGCCCCCTAGCACCATCCTTTGTTCCCAACCCTGGAGAAAGGAAGCGAGCCACTGTAAGGCAAGCCCCTGTATCCCCACGTTGGTGAGGCGGTGGGTCAGCCATAGGCGTAGAGTATGGGGGGGCTCGAGGGCTTGAGCCACCCCCGGGAAAACGGAGCACCTTCCAAGGCCCGGCAGCCGCTGCTGAAGAGGGAGAGGAAAGGGGTGGCGGGGGGAGAGAGGCACTGGCAGCAACAGCTGTCAAGCCTCGGAAGGGCCCGGGAAGGCGGGGTGGTTTCCCGGGGGGGAAGAACATCGTCCCAGCGAGCGAGCACACTTCACGTGCACGCTAAGGAACCCCCGCCCCCCCGGGATTTTCAAAACTCTACGCCCCTGGGGTCAGCAGCCGGTGATTGACCGTGTCGAACGTGGCCGACAGGTCTAACAACAGCAATACTGCCACACCGCCTCAATCCAGGTGTCTCCAGAAGTCATCAGTAAGGGCGACCAGTGCTGTCTCCGTCCCGAGCCCCAGGTGAAAGCCTGACTGGAAGGGATCTAATACAGAAGGTCTTTCATCCAAGTACTAACCAGGACCAATCCTTGCTTAGCTTCAGATATCTGACAAGATCAGGTAGTCTGGGCCATCCACATCAGAGATAATAGTGTATTTCAAAAAACTTCCATTGCATTTATTTTACCCTTCCCATTATGCATGCCATGAAGCTTATATATAACATCAGTAAATTTTACTGATGCTCCTATTCTACAATAAATAGCAAAATACTAACCTTGTAATTTCTTGAATTATTGCAATGATAGCATTAGAGAGAGAGTTAATGTACTACAGGGACCCAAGGAGTAGTCAGCACAACATCTCTGAGAACAGACACATTATACACGCACGCACACGCGCACACACACACACACATCAATTAGCCAGGATGAAGTTTTGCCCTCCCCACAGGAATGTCCCCAAGCACAATACTTTATTGTTCACTATAAACAGCAACGATTTCTGTTTACACCAGATTCCCATTGACCAAGTACTATTCCAAAGCTGCTTGTATGTCCTTTGGGGTAAAACGAACACGTTCCTCTACATTATCCCAAGAATAGCAAAACCAGCTACTACGGCATAGCAACTTTTGGTAACTTGGAAAGGCAGCTTGGTGTAGTGGATAAGAGCGGCAGAGTCTAATCTAGAGAACCAGGCAGAGTCTAATCTAGAGAACCAAGAGCGGCAGAGTCTAATCTAGAGAATCACTGTGGAGGAGTGATTCCCCACTCCTCCACAGGAAGCCTGCTGGGTGACCTTGGGTCAGTCACAGTTCTCTCAGAACTCTCACAGCTTCACCTACCTCACAGGGGTGTCTGTTGTGGGGAGGGGAAGGGAAGGTGACTGTAAGCTGCTCCGAGACTCCTTTGGATAGTGAAGGGTGGGGTATAAAGCCAACTCTTCTTCTTTTGGTGAGAAAGATGTGCAAAGGGAAAAAAATAATCAGTCTTTCTCTTCTCCCTACCTCCCACAGCATACTGGCCTTCCCTTTTACACTGCAACCCCCATGCTTGCTTAGGGTTGCCATCTATGGATTGGGAAATACTTGGAAATTTGGGGGTGGAGCCTAGGGGGTGGGGTTTGGGGAGGGGAGGCACTTCAGGAGAGTACAGTACTATATAGTCCACCTCCAAAGCAGTCATTTTCTCCAGAAGAACTGATCTCTATTGCCTGGAGATCTGTTCTAATAGTGGGAGATGTCAAGGCCCTACCTGAAGGTTGGCAACCTTAATAATTGCTGTCTGTTAAAAATGAGGAAATAATCACAGAGCTTCACATAATGTTTGTGTCTGCTGTAACACTGCTACCATCTAGAATTACGTACATGACTGTACTGGGAAGCAGAATTTATTGGTCAGAAACCCCAATGCATACTAGTATCAGGCTTAGCATGTTATTTCAGGGGCAAGTGTACTAGCTCTCTTGCAGTTTAAAACGAAGTTCCTCACTGCTATCCAGTAGAAAAAATTAGGGAGGATGGCCTGCATATCAAGATCAAGAAGTTTGAGAAGTTTCATTTATTTGTTTGCAATGACCTCTGCCTGTTCTGTAATTGTTTCTTGGCAAGAAGGCTTTAAAATGCCTCTCAAAATGATTCTCAGTGCCTCTATTACATCAAATTGTAACCAGGTTTGTTTCACAGTTGTTATACATTATTTGTTAGCACATCATCCAAAATAACAGGTAAACATAAATTGTGTATGAAGAAAACTGTTTGATGATGATTAACTGTACAGAATGTGATGGTACAATACTCATCGAAGAGCAGATTTCTGTCCTGCAGATACACCAACAACTTAATAATTCTCTTTTCCATCACAAAGAGTAGCATCTGTAGGGAAGAGTTGTGAGCCAAGAGTTAAGAGCATCGGACTAGTATCCATAAAACCCAGGACTGAATCCTCACTCGTGCTATGGAAGCTTGCTATGGAAGCTTGCTATGGAACCTTGGGCCAGTCACATACTCTTAGTCTAACCTACCTCACACAGTTGTTGGGAAGATAAAATGGAAGAGAGTCCCCATTGGGGAGAAAGGCATGATACAAATGAAGGAAACAAAGTAATTAATTAACCTGAATATCAGCTGCTGAATGCTGACCCATCCACCCTCCCTCTAACATCCCAGGATTAGCCGGTCACCTCTGGGGCCAAGCAGGAATTTGGGTTTTTTTTCCTCTGATTGACTATTAAGAAGGCCCTTTTTTGCCTGCTTTGTGAAGCTGGGGTGGAGATGGTTAAATAGGCCTGATCTTTGGACTGTTTAGGCCAGGGGTGGCCAAACTTGCTTAACGTAAGAGTCACATAGAATAAACATCAGATGTCTGAGAGCCACAAGACATGAACAAATATTACACACGTTTTAATTGAAAAATATGCAAATTTGCTTTTTATTAACATTAAATGAGACTGCCAGAAATAAAAAACAAAAGGGGTAAAAACAGATATTGATAATTATATTTATTTGCCCAATGATATTTATTTGTCAGAGAGAGAGAGAAAGAGATGGAAACAATGAAAGAGGTAGAAAGAAAGCAAATAGATGGGAGAGAGGGAGAGGTGAAAAAAATTGTGTCCTCCAAGATCCCGCCCCCCACGCCATGCTGGCTGGCTTGGCGAAGGGATTTAAAGAGACAAATGCCTTTTCTGAGCCGGCTGGTGGGGGTGGGAGCTTTGAGAAAGCATTTAAAGTTAAAATTGCTTTCTTTCTCTGTTCCCCGCCCCTCAGGGAGGGCAACACTGGCTAGGGAAGAGAAGGCTTGCCTCCCCTTCGCTTCCCCAGCCACCCTGCCGAGAGCCGCACAATATGTTTGAAAGAGCTGCATGTAGCTCCCAAGCCACAGTTTGGCCACTCCTGGTTTAGACCATAACTAGGATAGGGCAGGCTAACCACGATGATCGGCAAGCATCCTGAGGCACCAGCAGTGATGGAGGGTGGGTCTGGAACAGCTCATCACTACCAACAGGGAAGGAGTGCTGTTGGTGCTGTTCAACGACATCTTTTTGAAGCTGGCAGTGGCCATGCAGCGCATTAGGAGAAGGGGCTGAGGATCTTTCAGCACATTGTGTGCAGGTGACGATAAACGAGGCCAGCAGAAGATGTAGGCTGAGTTTAGAGTCAGGGCTGGACTGCTAAACAAAGGCAGCCATTGCTAGGCTGCCCAGCACAGCCTGACCATTTAAATACGTCAGCATGATATGACATAGATCTGCATAGTTAATTATTTGAATAAACCAGTTAAACCCAATGCTGTTGTCTCGCATTTTTATTGGGGGTGCCTGGGGCAAGATGGAGAAGGCAATTTTTAAAAATCACTCACATTTTCCAGTTCCCCCACTAAGAAGAGGTAACAGTGCTTTATGGGTACCATGACACCAGAGGAACAAAATAGTATTTAATGGAAATTGGCTCAACGTATAAAAATATCTAGATAATAGAACCACCATCACTTATCATGGAACAGTCTAGTACTTCATAGCCATACTGGTTTGCTGCTTGCTTCAGCTGTATTGTAAGCAATATGCAGATAACACTGGCTGCAAAAAATTCCCAGAAAATGAGATCAGGGACAAAGCACCTCTCCATGTGAACATTTCAAATTAAACCCAAATAAGAAACCCTCCACGTCTTGGCTGACTGCTAATTGAAAATAAAACAGTTGAGCAACATAGACTGTGTGATCTACCAGAAGGATTTTATGGCCCAGATGTCCCAAAATGTGTTTTGAATTACCTCTTGCTCATTGTAAACAGTTAAATCATCATTGTAGGAGTTTGTATATTTATGAGGCGGCATATTGCAACTCTTTTTACCTCCTGAAGAACATTCAGAGCTTACATTTGTTTTGTCATCAAGCAGGTTGATAAAAAATACCATGGCTTTTGTTTTGTTAAATGCTAATTATTCTTATCTTAAGTTTAATGGAACTTAACTCTCTGGTAAATGTGAAAAGCACTTCAGTCTCAGCAGTTTAATATGAATACATATTTTGGATCATTATAATGCTATAAGTAGCCATGCCTAAAGGAGCCACAGGAAAAGGCTTTGGAAATGCCCAGCACAGATGGATAGCTCCCCCCCCCCCCCAATAAAGCAGAAAATTCTTATTAATTAGAAGGTTAATTAGGATTTGCATGGGTGGGCTGTGGGAGGGAGCTGAAATAGTTATAGTGGGAGGTTTAGTTACAGTAACAGGGGTTTTATTGTTATCAATTAGGGCTGGGTTGTATTGTATTGTATTGACTTTGTTGTTGAGACCTGGCATTGAGTGTGAATGCCTGCCCGTGTCTCTTTGTTATATTAATGTACATTTACGTATGTGTGCGACTGGGCAGAGTGACTGCTGATAAGAACTAGTAGGGGAGGCTACTATGGAGTTGGGAATCCCAGTAATCGCGGGAATATGGGCAGTGGGGCAAGGTTTTATAATGGGAGGAGGAGGAGATATGGTCATGCTCGGTCCCCTTCCAACCTTCGCCCCATCCTCAGACATGTTGGTGGTGGGGCTAGGAAGATATACCCTTCTCAGGCACTGATGCTGTGCAATGCCAAGTCCATTAATAATAAGACCTTGATTCTGCAAAATTATTTTGCAGAGCAGAAAGTGGACCTGGCATGTGTGACCGAGACCTGGGTGCGAGAGGGCAAGATAGTCACCCAGAGATAACTGCCCCCCCCCCAGTCTTCCTGTCCTCCATCAGTCCCAGACAAAAGGGCTGGGGGTGGCAATGCTTATCCAAGAGCCTTTCTCCTTCTGGCCACTCCCTGCACTAAAAATCACCAGCATTGATTATGTAGACCTGGCATGGGATGCAGAAGAGTGTTTCACTATCTGGCTGATATACTGGCAGATGCCTTGCTGAGGTTGCTGGAGGTGGTGTCAGGCTGGACCTTGGAGTTCCTCAGACTCTTAGTGTTGGGGGACTTCAGTGTCCATGCCAAGGAGCTAAGACGGCTAGAACAATGTGGTGGCATACTCATGAGAAAGCTGCAAGGACATCTTATAGGATGTTTATGAAAGCCACTAAGAAGGAATTCTATGTATCTTCCATTGTGTCCACAGGCTCCCGCCCAGTTCAGTTATTTAGTATAATCAGGTCACTAACTTTCCTTTTGCAGGAAAACCAAAATCATAGTAAATTGGCAATCAGCTGTGAGGCCTTAGCAAGCTATTTTGCGGCTAAAATCTTGTCGCTCCACCAAGACTTGCCAGCCACTATTAATACAGTCCTGGAGCCCTCTTGGTCATCTTTAGGCCCAATAATAGACCATTTTGGTCAGCTCTCCCAGGAGGACATTGACAGGATCACAGCTGCTGTGAAGCCCACCACTTGCCCCCTTGATCTGTATCCGTCATGGCCGGTGAAAGCCAGCAGTGACAGAATATAGATTCTCCTGTGATGTATAGTGGTTAGAGTGTCAGACTAGATTTGGAAGACCCAGATTTGAATCCCCACTCTGCCATGGAAGTTTATTGAGTAACCTACCTCACAAGGTTGTTGTGAGAATAAAATGGAAGAGAGAATGATGTAAGCCACTTCGGGTCTCTGTTAGGGAGAAAGGCAGGGTATAAATGAAGTACATAAATAATAAGATGTATTAAATGTGTGTCGTTTCAGTTTTCTCCTCAGCACAGGGACAAGTAGGGATTTTTTCCAAGTTTTTTTTTCCCCAGTTCAAATCTACTGGACCAAAAAAAAAATCCAAAAAATCCTGGATCTCAATACCAGCAAAGTATTTGGACCAGTATTTTTCAGAAATCTTGATTTTTTTTCTGGGTCCAATAGACCCGAGATGGGAAAAAAACAGTAAAAACAACAACAACCACCCAGAACCAGAAGCAAAGCTAGTAGAGAGCACATGGCTCTCACCTCTCAGCAATTTCCCCCCAGATCTTTTTACAGTCCCTTTAAACTAGTCTGGTTTAAAGGGTCTGCAGAAGATGCAGGGGAAACAGCTGAGAGATGAGGATCAGTCTCCCTGCCTCACATTTGTATCACCTTATCTTCTTGGTTCCCAAAAACATCTGGGATTTTTTCCCTGGTTTCCCCCCCAAAATTCCAGATACTTTTGGGATGCCAAAACATACCTGGAAAATATGGATATGGTATTTTGGGGTATATTTTCAGCTCTGGAAGGTCCAAATGCACACCCCTAATCTGGGCCAAATGAACAAACAAATACTACAGAATTATATCAGCTGCTATAACTATATAGTTAATATTACATTCACTTGGCATTAGAAATATTAACCAGGTTCTGCAAAAATGAATTCTGTAACCTGTAAAGAAGGTCTGGGGCTTCCACAGAATCTTAAAATATAGAAAGTCTTGACTGTTAATTTCATTTTTTTAAAACTGGGAAATATGTTTGCTAGCTTTTTAAAAAGTTTATCTAGCCCATTGTTTGTTTCTTTTAAATCTACTTAGCTTCTGGATATTTTAAAACAAGGTAAAAAAAGGAAAACTTCCAGTTTTTTAAAAAAATAAAATGCTAACTATTCTTGCCAAGTGTTCCTACTAATATCCAGAAATGCAGAAACCCTCAGTTTTAAAACATTCCTTTTGCCTGTAGTAGCAAAAATTCACATTAGAATCCCATCCTTGTATTTAAAATATTATGAGCAAAAGATTGATGCTGAGAATCTCCACCGTATGTAGAGTCTGGGAGACGACAAAACCAATTTGTTCTCAGAGTCATTACTGGCTTCCCTGGGACAGATTCATTCCCAGAAGTTATTTCCCATTTTGGAAAAGGCAGAATTGAATATTAACCAATGAAAATCAGCCTTTTTAGGGGAAAGAGTTAGCTAAGGACATTTGACTATATGAATCAAAAGAACCTTTGTTTCACTTACTAGCTTGCTTTATACTGGTAGCAAACAGCATTTTCAAAAGTTAGTGTAAAATTAGACAGGTTATTTGTTAATAACTGGATGTTCCAGGCCTTAGAGATTAAGAGTTAAACTGAAAAACAAATTTAAAGATAAAAACTAAATTAATGATCTCTAAAATATAGTTATAAAAATGTGTAAAGCATTTGGCATGAGCTTTGTAAAGCTTTGGGCAAGAGGTCTCAGCCTGTGTTGAAAACATTTTAGGGGCAGGGAACTGTGCTCCTTGCCAGCAGACCAACAGATGAACACACAAGACATTAGATGAGCAAATACAGAGATGAAACAGAAGTCCAGAGACTCACAAAAATGACTTGACACAAATGCCTTTGTTGCATCATTTACCTGAGGAGACTGAGTTTGAAGTAAATATTGATACTTCCTGTCATTTTAGAGAAGGCACTTCTGGCCTTCCCAGCAGACATCAAAGAAACAATGGACCAGCAACATAACCACCAAAATAACAAAGCACAAGTCATTTGTTCTAAAGTAGCAATGTGAGAAGCCAGTCATTGACTTTTGCAGAAAACTGCACCTTCTCAAAGCTGGGAGGCAAATTTCCATGACAACTCCAAGGGATTTTCTGGGAGCAATGCAGTTTTAAACCTCGCTGAAAAGGGAAAGATTGTACTCCTGAAATCAACCCTAAAGCAAGGCTTTTATTCAACACACACTCCATTTCTCCTTATATACCCAGCAAAGACCACATCTCAGTTCATTTGACTGTCAGCTGTCCTACCCAAAGCCCATATGCTGTGAGGGTTAAATAAAGAATTATTTAAGGGGACTATCAAAATGCAGTTGGGAAGCTTTACCAAATTATGTTTTTAGATGCTGCTGACTTAAGAAGTGCATTGCTCCCTTTTACCAGTGCCATGGAACTTCTCTAGCCTTTGTTTTTGGGGACTGGCTGAGATACACAGATCTAATGATGTTATTAGGAATCTTGTTGAGGTGAACAATAAAAAACAATTCCAGGAGGTCATTTGCAGTCCCACCCCAAGGAAAGTTACATCATTCTAAGACCTCTGACATGGAAGGGGGTAAGGAATCTTGTTAGAATGACACTGTTGGAATCACAGTCACAAAATGTGCTTATATTTAAAATAGAACTACAGAGCCCTTTCAATCACATGAAATCCATAAACTTGATGGTATAGCTGTGGTTTTCAAACTGTGTTCAGTTCCTCGATAGTTTAACAGGTATCTGATGTCCCAGTTGCTATCAATTCACATATTAGAGCAGGGCTGCAATCCGGCTCGAGATTTCTGCTTCCTGTATCTATCACTGCAGTTCCTTCTGGCCATTCTCTCCTAGTTCCTGCTTCATAGGAGAGAAAGAAAGCCTTCCCTCAATTGGCTGAGGGCTCTTCATCCCCCTCCGGGGAAGGAGGGGGAGGGAAAGAGCCAGAGAGAGGAAGGAAAATGGCATCTCATGGGACTTCTAAGACCAACAACATTTTATTCAGATGACAGCACCACTCACAGAGAAGGGTAGGGTTACCAGCCTCCAGGTGGGGCCTGGGGATCTCCTGCTTTTACAACTGATTTCCAGCAGACAGAGATCAGCTCCCCTGGAGAAAATGGCTGCTTTGAAGGGTGGACTCTATGGCATTGTACCATGCTGAGGCCCCTCCCCTCCCCAAACCCCACCTTCTCCTGGCTCCACCCCCAAAGTCCCCAGGTATTTTCCAAACCAGACTTGGCAACCCTAGAGAAGGGCTTCCATCTTTCCATCCCCCTGCACCATCTTCCTAACCTATCAGGTTTCCTGGCCTGTTAAGCAAACCCACTAGTGTACACATGGGTTTCCTCAAGGACAAATTAGCAAACCCCGGGACAGTTGCAGATTGGGAAAATGGCACTGGGAAGATCACAATCACTATTCTGATCAGACAGAAAGGCGGGATATAAATATCTTTCCTATTATATAAAGCTGTTTTCACGATTCCAAAGGACAAGAATCCATGGGGCGCCAAAATCAGTAGGCTGGACGTACTGCCACTCAAAAGGGGGACCTTGGCCACTGGCTGCATTCTCTCCCTGCTTTGCCTCAGTCCCGCCCACAGAGCCACCGGCCAGAGTCTTGGTCTCAGTCTGGAGGGAGCTAGCGAAGGGGAAGGATCGACTGGTAGCTGGGTCCACTCTTGTCCTCCACACACTGCCAGGTGGGTCTAACTGTCCCCTCAGTGGCCTGCTTCTGTCAGTGAAAAGACAACACACTATCAGAATAACCCCCTCCCCCACACACTGCCGACGTGCCCAGAATAAACTGTCAGAAAGAGTTTCATACAGCACCCTGTAGCGCTTCAGGAACTGAAGAACTTTTGGGAGGAGGTTTCAAGGTAAACCGGCTCAGGAACGCTTCCCCAATGGGAGAGGCACGTTTCTGTGTGAAAGGGCCAATATGTTCCGTTAGGGAACTGGTTCTAATATGGTTCTGTGTAAAATGCCTGACAGAAACCGTTACTGAAGAGTTCCTGAAACGGAACATATTGGCTGTATGAAATTCCTCAGGCTCTCTCTCCTGCTTAGCTCCACCATGGCTGGCTGGCTAATGAGGTGGGCCAGCAACCATCAAACCATTCCCTTCAACCCCCTGCGGTGCAGCTGACTTTCCCCCTAGGGTTGCCAATCTCCAGGTGGGACCTGGAGATCTCCCACTGTTACAATTGATCTCCAGATGACAGAGATCAGTTCCCCTGGAGAAAATGGCTGCTTTGGAGGGTAGGCCTTATGGCATTATAGCTTGTTGAGTCCTTCCATTCCCCCCCCCCCCCGAAAAAAGCTGCCCTCCACAGGATCCACCCCCCAAATCTTTAGGTATTTCCCTCACAGGGTTGCCAGGTCTGGGTTGGAAAATCCCTGGAGACTTTGGGGGTGGATCCAGGAGAGGGTGGGGTTTGGTGAGGGGCCTCAGCATGGTACAATGCCATAGAGTCCGCCCTCCAAAGCAGCCATTTTCTCCAGGGGAACTGGTCTCTGTCAGCTGGAAATCCCCTGTAAAAGCAGGAGATCCCCAGGCACCACCTGGAGGTTGGGAACCCTATTCCATCATCAGAGCCGGCAACTTCCCCCTCAGTGCCCGTTGCTAGGCAACTAAGCTTGCTTCTCTGAAAGCCCCTATCCACACCTATGCTGGCCTTTGGGAGAAAACTCATTGGGGCCAGCTGAACAGACTGCCATAGAGGCCACCCTCCAAAGCAGTCATTTTCTCCAAGGGAGGGGGGAGGATCTGTTGTCTGGAGTTCAATTGTGATACCTGGCGATCTTCAGGCTCCACCTGGAGGTTGGCTATCCTAGGCGTAGCAGTCAGTGCTTCAGAGCAGGATCTGCTAGACCCAGGTTCTTGCTGAATGGGTAATTTCAGGCCAGTCACAGACTTTAAGCCTAACCTACCTCACAGGGTTGTTGTGCAAGTCAAAAAGGGGGAGAGGAGAATGATATCAGCTGCTTTGGTTCCCACTGCAGAGAAAGATTACTTTTCCACCAGGGGAAGTATGGTTGCCAATCTCCAGGCAAGGGCTGGAAACCACTCAGAATAACAAGTGCTCTCCAGATGGCAGAGATCAGTTTCCCTGGAGAAAATGGTGGACTCTACTTCCTTATACCCTGCTGAGATGGACCCTTTATGACAGCCAATGTGACATAGCAGTCAGGGCTTCAGAGCACGGTGGAGGCTGCGGGGGGGGGGGGGAATGGAAACTTGAAGAGTGAGGTTGATGATTGGCTGGGAAGGAGATAGGGTTGCCAACTCCAGGTAGAAAATTCCTGAAGACTTGAGGGGTGGAGCCGGGAGACAGTGGGGTTTGAGGAGGAATGGGACGTCAGCACTTCCTCCGATGACGTGTGTGTGTGTGTGTGTGTGTGTCAAATGAAGAGGCTTGAAAAGAAAGTGGCAGTCTGAAATGGCAAACCACTACGAAGATGGCTCCAAAATGGTAGGGGAAGGGCTGTCTGAAACAGCTGTCACTGTACCAGTTTATTCCAAGCCAGTTCAGTAACGTTTTTAAAGGTGTAGTGTGAAATTCCCCAGTAACTCAGCTTAGAGGGAACACTGCCAAGCTACCTCCTTATGATTTGTCCCATCAGGGCACTCAAAAAAATTGGACAGACCTCCCCGCTTCTCACTTCATCTCTGAGTTTTGGCCACAGCACACAGCATCTTTAGAACAAGAAAACCACTGTCTCATACATGCAGCATCCATCCTTGGAAGCTGGCAGCGCTTACTACTTTACTTTCCACAGACAACACTTCAGATTCTGAGACCCACAAACATCACAGGAAACTGAGACCAGTGTGAACAGACACACTGCGCATTACAGGACCAGGTAAGTGGATTAGACTTGAGGACAATGTGCCAGTGCCAGAATACCCTCCTACACTTTTCTGTGTTTGGTTTGGACTCTGTGTCATTATACCCTGCTGAGGTTGCCACAGCAAATTGATGCTGAGTGCCCAAGGCCGGGGCACTCTCTCAGAGCCTCTTTCTAGAGCCCGTTGTATTTATTTCCACAACTGGCCTTATTCCTAGTTGTAAATAAATCAGAAGTTGTATCCAGGAATTGAGGAGAACCTGCAACTCACAGTGTGACTCTTACACAAAACACACTGGGCAGGGATCCTCTGTAGGAATCAGCTTTGAAGCACTGAGCCAAATAGTTTAGTCCAACATCTGTTCTACGTAATTGGTGGACACAATAAAGTTTGAATTGTTACGCATACAGAGGAATAATCAGCATATTTTCTCCAAGGGGAAATCCTGCCTCACCAACTGTTTGGAGCTCTTTTACAATATTAATGTATGCAGAAACAGGTGATTTGACAGAAGTTACATACTTGGGCTTCCAATAGGGTTGCCAGCCTCCTGGTGAGGCCTGGGGATCCCCCGCTTTTACAACTGATCCCCAGCTGACAGAGATCAGCTCCCCTGGAGAAAATGTCTGCTTTGGAGGGCGGACTGTATGGCATTGTATCATGCTGAGGCTGCTCCCCTCCCCAAACCCCGCCTTCTCCTGGCTCCACCCCCAAAGTCCCCAGGTATTTTCCAACCCGGACCTGGCAACCCTAGCTTCCAAAAAGCTTCCACTAAAGTCCTCCACCAGTGCTTCTGAGCAAACTAAATAGTTATGAGGTAAGAAGACAGTTACTAAACTGTAAGTGAACTCAGTTAAATGAGAAGAAGCAGAGTGCAGGTGTAAATGGAAAGCTTTTGCAATGAAGGAAAGTAAGCAAGCAACGATCTGTACTAGGACCAAAGTTATTTAATATGTTCATAAACTACATGGGATATGGTGACAGCCACTAGCATGGATGGTTTTTAAAAGAAATTTTAGCACTTTATGATCCATCAGTTTCTATTAACCATGATGGCTAAATAGAGACTAAGCCTTCATATTCAGAATTCCATTGTTGGAGATGGGGGGTAGCAGCAGAAGGAGGCTCGGGTCTCTGTGTTCCCACAATGGACCTTCTAAGACATCTAGTGAGTTGCTTTGGGGCACATAATGCTGAACTAGATGGCTCTTTGGTCTGATTCAGCAGGGCTCTTGTTATGTCATTTTGTTTACACACACACAAAATCAGTATTTTGGGGGTTTGGCTAAACCAAGCCCGAAAAATACTGGTATATACCGATATTCCCGAATCCCAATATCAGTACAATACTGGGGGTCAGGAAAAAATCGGTATTGCTGAATATATTCAGCACCATTATACCCTATGGGGAAAGCCCCCATAGAGTATAATGGAACTGGAGCCTTCCTTCCCCAGCCACCCCCACCTTAGGTCAGTTTTACTCCCCACCAATCAGCTGGGGAGTGAAATTAACCAGTGGAAGCAACTGGGTGGCTGGGGAAGGGAAGCCTCAATGGGGAGGCATGTCTTAATGTCCCCTCTCTTTCCCAACCTGCCAGCCTCCCAGGATCAGCTTCCCTAGGCGCCCCACGGCTGTGGGACACCTGGGGAAGGCAAGAGAAGGCAGCTTGAACTGCCTTACCTCCAAGCCTTGGCTTCTCCAGGTGCCCCACAGCTTTGGGGCGCCTAGGGAAGGCAGAAGGACAGGGCAACTTGAACTGCCTTCCCTTCTTAGATTGGCTTCCCGAGGCATCACACAGATGCAGGACGCCTGGGGAAGCCAAGGGAAGTTAGTTTAAACTGCCTTTCCACAGAGGCTTCACTTTCCTAGGTGTGCTGCAGCAGCAAGGTGCCTGGAGAAGCGAAGGGAAGGCTTTGAGGGCTCTGCTGAGCTCTCTGGTTGAAGCTGGACAGCCCAGCAGAGCCCCAGCTGAAACCACAGGGAGACCTGTCCCTGAAGGTTCTGCTGAGCTGTCTGGCTTCAACCGAGTAGCCCAGCAGAGCCCCAGCTGAGCCCATGGGGAGACTGCAGCAGGCCGACTGGGGAAGGGAATGGGAGGTAGAGCAGGTCAGTCTCACTCCCCTCTGCTACCAAGCTGAGGGGAGTTTCAGTCCACTGAAACTGACCAGTGCTTTGTTCCCTGATTCAGGGATGGGCACCTGAATAAAAGCCGAATAAGGTCCCTTCCACACGAGCAAGATAAGCCGGAGGGGAATCAAGGCTTTTTTGCCCTGGAGCAATTTGCAGTTGCGTGATCACACAGCTCCGTGGACCTGCCAGGGCAAACTGCCGCTGCGTGATCAGACGCAACTGTGGGCGAGTGGTTGGGTGTTTTCTTTGTGGTGGGTTTCTGAGGTGCTTAAATGGGGGATCGATGCCTCGCTGGAAGGAAGGGGGGGGATTGATGCCTCGCTGGAAGGAAGGAGGGGGGATCGATGCTTCACTGGAAGGAAGGGGAGATCGATGCCTTGCTGGAAAGAAGGGGGGGGATCGATGCCTCGCTGGAAGGAAGGAGGGGGGATCGATGACTCACTTCTCCCCCACACACAGGCTTTTGATGATGCACACATGGAAGGGGGACAATAAAACAGCATGGTGTCGAGATAGAGTGTGATCACACTATCCGTGATGCCACACTTCCACGCTGGCGCGATCACATGGGGAAAGTCCGGCTGTGAGCTGCTGCAAACCGTTTGATACTGGACTTTCACCAGTAGCTTTTTACCCCAATTCTCTGCCGGATCAAATCAGTTTGCCCCAGCTTGCTGATGGTTCTGGGACACCTCCCAGATGTGCTGGTGTGATCGCGCCAGTTTGATCCATCGATGAATTGTCCTTCTTGTGTGGCAAATAAGAAGAAGAAGAAAAAGAGATTGGATTTATATCCTGCCCTTCACTCACTTGGAGTCTCAGAGCGGCTTACAAACTCCTTTCCCTTCCCCTCCCCACAACAGACACCCTGTGAGGTAGGTGGGGCTGAGCAAGCTCTGAGACAACTGTCCTTGAGAGAACAGCTGGTACAGAGCTATGGCTTGCCCAAGGTCATCCAGCAGGTGCAAGTGGAGGAGTGGGGAATCAAACCCGGCTCTCCCAGATTAGAGTCCACATACTTAACCGCTACACCAAACTGGCCTTAGATTGGCTTTTTTTCGGGAGCACCTTATCAGCAGCTGAATCGGATTAGAGAATCTGATTCAGCTGAACAAATACCCAAAAAGTACCAATAAGGTATTTTTCGAGTCTTTATTCCATTCAGCAAAGTCGAATGCACACCCTTAGTCATTACTAGGGATTCCTCAATGAGAAGGTCATTAATAACCAAAACTTCCCAGAAATGCTCACCACTATACTGATTCCCTCCTGTAAAGTGAATGGGCGAGAGAGTATATTCTAGGTCACATTCTCAGCTCATGAGTTTGGCCAGAGCCTGACATGACTGACTGCACACCCAAAAACATGTCCCAGAAACCCAAGGATTATTCAGCAAAACAGTCTGGAATACTACTAAAGTCTGTGACACCTCTGATTCAATACAAAGCTCAAGATTCTTTTATGGTTTCTCCACACTTAGGATGAGGCTGCAGTCATCCTTTGCCCCAATCACATTAACAAGATTCGATAAAAGCTGACACCTGTTTTTATATTAGCCACATACAGATGGTGCAAGAATGGCATGTAGTGTAAAATGACTGAAAAATATGGAAAGCCTTCCAAACAAAATATGCCGGATGGGACTGGTCTTCCTGACCACAAATAAAAAATAAAAGAAATAAAAACATACAAATTCATACACCCCTCTTGGAAAAGGTTACCTGGAGAAACCACTGCTGTGAAACCCTACGCAATTCATCCTCAGGGACACCAGTGCCAGTGGATATCAGCAGGATCTGATTTGTACTTTGAGGCCATTATCACAAGCCTTATGTAAGAGTGACAATGCATTTACTTCACTGAACAGTACTCCTCAGCTGAAAAAAAGTTAATTCATTTCACTCCTCCTTGGCTCTTCAATATCTCTTGCTGCAGACCATGCCTAATCTCTTTTAATGCTAGAGAGATATAACTTCATATGAATGTGGGGTTGCTCCTATACAGATGAAAAGAGATCCCTCCCCACCATGTGGCAGACACAGGAGGCATCTCTTTTCACCTGTACAGGAGCAGTCCCACATTTGCATGAGTTCTTATCTCCAGAGCATCAACAGCAGATACTGAAGAGCCAAGAAGGAACTAATAGAATTCAGTATGAGAATAATGCAGCACTTTGCAGAATGGAATACGCCATAACTGTAGCAGATCAGTTGCGGATATCCTTTCTTCCAAAAATTTCCTCTATAGCCAAGTCTTAATGCTTGCATTAAAAGCACATGATATTATATAACACAGTGCTACAAATAAATATAAATCAATTGGGCTTCTGAACCCAAATCTGAGAGGAAACATCATAGTTTTGTGGGGAACGAGAGGGTCCATGGCTGTTTGACCATCCCTGTCCACCTCCATGGCTCCAGCTGAGACCTTACGGCTAACAAATGCCTCAGATGAAGAGGGGGGTTAACCACACCTTATTCCTCCTCATCGCTTCCCAAGTATCTCCTCCATAGCCTGGAGAAAAACTGGAGCCTTCTTCCTGAATTGCCATTGGGCCCCTTATATGGGCCAGGCTTAATTGTGCACATGCCCAAGAGCCTTCCCTCACCTCCCCTATCTATAGGAACTATTTATTGCCTGGCCCAAAGGTCAGGGTCAACTGCTGCGGCCTGTGTAAATCTGAGGGCAGGTCCGGCCTCAGATAAGTTTGTAAGCAACTAATACCAATATTCTCTGACTAGCAAGCAGCCTCATATGTAATAGTTTGGCATTCTCAGCTATACTGGTAAAATCAGTGACAAGACTGATTTGGCTGAGACTACTGTTGAGACTGGCAGCTCTTCAGTGGCCAAACAGGTTGCGCTTCTAGGCAAATTTCTCATGTAATGGGAACTGCAGAAGATGCTCTCTCTGTACTGGCACATTAAAGTCACTGGATAACACAGAAAAGCAGAATCAGTTTGCAAGTTATTTCTGGCCACATCAGCAGTATAACATACAAGCCAAGTGTTCAGGATTTTAGCTACAACAACTTTCACATTGAGATGTACTATCCAGATTACAGAAGTTACTGTGATATAAAATTAGTATGCTTTTGGCTCATCCAGTTCATCTACTCTTAGTGTTGCCAGCTCTGGGTTGGGACATTCCTGGAGTTTTGGCAGGGTTTAGGGAAGGAGCGACCTCAGCAGGGCATAATGCCATAGAGTTGACAATCCTATCTAACCTGATTTAAAAAAACAAAAGCAGGTCAAAGGACTATGCTGACCAGGATTTTTACTCTGTTTGCTGCATTAGAAAGGCAGACAAACAAGGCCACTGATTAAGACAATAGATGAAAGAGCTTGGAATAGAATTTGCCAACACCTTCAGAGAACACACAGTACAAACTAAGGGTAAATTCTGAGAGAAAACCATCCAGATCTTCAACACTTCATAGCATCACCTCACTAATGCAACAAAGGCACCTGCAACTATGTATGTGCTTGGCAGGATTAACCATTTTATGATGACACAGGGAATATACCTGATTAAAATGGCAACCGTGCACAATAGGATATGTGACTGGCACAACACACCCACCACTCAGACAACACAGAAACTAGCCAGCAATACTCTTATTATCCCTGTCTTCTATTGATTCATCAATTTAGGCTGGTTGGGATCCATAACAGGGGACTTTTCCATAGTACCACCCCAGGACTACAAGTCCTTTCCCAAAAGACCTGGAACAAGAGTTTATGCTTTTCCAGGTAGCAAACAAGCACATTACTCAGGCTGGCATGATAAAGGGCATTGTTATTTTTCTTGTTATGTGCATATGTGATATGATGTTATAGACCCTATCAGATGATTTATGACCTGTATTTCTGTTTGAATGCTATTTTTGCTACTTTGTCATGATTGGCTGAAACTGCTGATAAATCAGAAAAATCTCTCCTGCAGGAATCTAGAATATGGCACACAGCCACTGAATTTAGAGCAGAATGGTATTTTGGCCATATTATGCCCCTTTTCATTCGAGATATATTACTGTCTCCTTTGCTTGCACTTGAACAAATCACAACCAAGTCTGTGCTGGTAAATGGTAGATGCCATTCACTTTACAAGACTTTTGTGTGCATGTTAAGTGTTATCAAGTTCCTTCTGATTTATGGCAACCCTCTGCATTAACATTCTCCAAAATGTCCTGTCCTTAAGTCTTGCAAACTGAGAGCAATGGCTTCCTTGACTGAGTTAATCTATCTCATCTTGGGTCTTCCTCTTTTCCTCCTGCCTTCAATTGTACCTAGGATTATTGTCTTTTCTAGTGACTCTTGTCTTCTCTTCTCATATTGTGACCAAATTACGATAGCCTCAGTTTAGTCATTTTAGCTTCTAGGGAGAGTTCAGGCTTGATTTGGTCCACAACCCACTATTTTGTCTTTTTGGCAGTCCATGGTATCTGTAAAACTCTCCTCCAACACCACGTTGCAAAGGAATCTACTTTCTGCCTGTCAACAATTTTCACTGTCTAGCTTTCACACCCATCCATAGTAATGGGGTATCCCACGGCATGAATTAACTTGATCATGGTTGCTAGTGACACATCCCTATACTTAAGAATCTTTTCTAGCTACTTCTTGGCTGCCCTTCCCAGTCTACCCTTTTGGATGATGATGGAGCCAAGGAATAGAAAAACCTGAACAATTTCAATTTCTTCATTCTCAGTCTTAAAGTTGTGTAATACCCCAGTAGTCATTACTTCTGTCTTCTTGATGTTCAGCTGTAATCCTACTTTGGCACTTTCCACTTTAACCTTCATCAATAGTTTTCAGGTCTTCACTATTTTCTGCCAGTAACATGGTGTCATCTGCATATTTCAAACTGTTAATGTTCCTTCTACCACTTCTCACTCCAACTTCATCTAAATCTAATCTAACTTTCCTTATGAAGTGTTCTACATATAGATCGATGAGAAAGGGAGATGAAATACATCCTTGTTGTGCACTTCTGTTTCTCCTTATTCTGTCCTAACAGTAGCGTCTTTTTCAGAGTACAGGTTGCACATCAAAACAATCAGATGATATGGCACACCCATTTCTTTTAAAACCAACCATAGCTTTTCATGATCCACACAGTCAAAAGCTTTGCTGTAACCTAGTGAACCTAATGAAACACAAGCTGATTTTCTTCTGAAATTCTCTTGTATCCTACAGTAACCACAGCAAATTTGCAATATGATCTCTAGTGCCTCTTCCTCTTCTGAATCCAGCTTGAACATCTCGCATATCTCATTCTATATATGGTGACAGTCTTTGTTGTAAGATTTTGAGCATCACTTTACTTGCACGAGAAATTAATGCAATGGTCCGATAGTTATTGCACTCTTTGACAGTAGAAAAGAACATGAGTCCAGTAGCATCTTAAAGACTAACAAAATATGTGGCATGGGATGAGCTTTCGTGAGTCACTGCTCACTTCTTCAGATACCTGTTCAAGCAGTCTTTGACGTCCCCCTTTTGGGGGTATTGGAATGTAAATTGAGTGTTTCCAGTCTGTAGATTACTGGCTGTGATCACACACACTAAATAATCTGCTTTCAATCCACTTTCAATGAACTTTTGAATTGAATTTTGCCAGGTCACACAGTAAAAATTCAGTTGGAAAGTGCATTGAAAGTGGATTGAAAGTGGATTATTTAGTGAGTGTGACTGCAGCCACTGTTTCGTTTTCCATATTTGTTGACACAATCTTATTAAGATTTTGATGGACTCTGTTTCAGTGGCTTGGAATAGCTCTATTGTTATCCCATCTACTCCCAATTGCTCTCAGTGCAGCTTTCACTTCACTTTCTAAAACTGTAGGTTCTTCTTCAAAAGATTCTTCTTGGAAGGAATCTATGATCCTTTCATCTCTTCATTTCAGCCAGCATGGTATAGTGGTTAAGAGCACTGTACTCTTTAAGAAAGAGAAATCTGGAGTCTAATCTGTAAATTAGAATGGTATTCGAATGCTAAAATACTTTAAACTATTGTGTTAGAAAAAAGTCCTCACACCCATGTTATTTATTTATATTTATAATTTATATAATTTATTGTATTTATTATTTATACACACAGAGAGACAAAGGTTATGTATATAAGCGATATATATATAAAACCTTTGGGCTAAGACAAAAAATTGAACTTTTTCTTTTGAAAGTTCCTTTTTTAATCCTGGAAAGTCAAAATTGGAAGTTACAATGGATGTTGAAATTCTAATCTAGTTATAATAGGCACTATTAGCTCCTTACACACTCATACTGAGCAATCACTTTACTAAAAACAGAAGTAATACCTACATAAACTAACTCTTATTGTCCCTCTTCACTGTTTGTGTTTTATTTAATTGCTTTAAACAATTCTACATATTTTTATTTTAAAGGCTGTTCTAAAGTTTGAAATGTTTGCCACACTGGGACCCTGATTTAAATGGAAAGGTATCACTGAATTAAATAAGTAAATAAACAGCAGGAGAGCTATTGATTTTCACCAGGTTCTAAACAGGCTCCCTCCTGTGGAAGGAAAACAGCAAAATTCAACAAGCTCATGCTTGAAAATATCTATGGTCTGTATGTTTACATACAGATATCAGAGCACATTACATATGTAGAAGTCATTCAAAGCTTCTCTTGGCTGGGGAATATTAATTTCACTGCATTTGATGCAAGGAGTGCTCAAGTCACCACTGACTCAGAACTCACCACGCTGCTAGACCATTCATCCATTGCTTCTATTTGCCCTAGCAAAACACACTGATATAGCCAGGGCCCTTGGTCCCTGTTATGCTAGTTATGTTACAGAAGCATCTAAGACATTGATGGTCCTTGAGTGTCATCCACAGAGGGTATGTACACTTCAAAACCAAACACCTCTCATCTTCCTTCTTTAACGCTTCTCTTTCTTAAAGAAAAACTACCCCCAAACTCCCACCTCCCACTTCAGTGAGGACGTTCAAGAAACTTGTATGTTCAAAGAAGGAACACAACTGGAGTGAGACAGAAGGAAGTCCCTTCTCTCCAGGAAATTTGTCCTCCTTTTTAAGTTTATCATTCTAACTAACAGTTGATGAGAAAAACTATCAGCAACTGAATAAGATGAACTACACAATGCTAGGGTTGCCATGCCATGCCTACAAACTGGTAGGAGCTTCGGGGGCACACACATGGGATAGTGCAGTGCCATGTGGACCAGAACATCACTTCTGGGGGAAACCTGGAAGTGATGTAGGGTAGCTCTGAGAAATGCCAGAAACTCTATGGTAAAATTGTAGAGTTTCTGCTTCTTAGAGCAACCCTATGTCACTTCCTGGCAGCAGGCAACAAAAGTCACTGGTAGGAAACCACCCTCCACAGTTTGAGGTCTGGTAGCCCTCTACATATCATTTGTGACATCAAATGTAGAATGATGAAGAAATTAAATAGGAGAAAAACAACACTATTTCATCAGCAGCACAAAATAAAAGCCAAAGAAGTCAATGGTGTTAGAAGAGTGTAACCCTGTTTAGGATTGCACTGTTTGATGGTAAAATTCCAGAGAAATCCAAACATCTTTAAGACTAAGTTTCATTTTCTTACTTTGATCAATTGCATGACAAGCTTGTTATAAATTCTTCCTCTCTCAACCACTTCAGCATTGTTGATTTCCCCACAGCTTGAATATAATCATTTTTATATTAAATTTCTACCAGTTTCCATGGAAGGCAAATATTTTTAAAAGCACTTCACATAGTTCTACGCATGAAAACCACAACTCTTTCTAATGTTCACCTTGAATTGCATGGAAATCTGGGAAACAAATTAATGATATAAATACCTTTATCATGGCTCTTAGAAAGCCATTGTACTGTTAACCCTTTTGACAGACTACACTTACTAAATCTGAAAATCTCTAGAGGATTGTAAAAGGAGACCATCTGTTTCTAAACAAATGACCTAAAATAGAATTAGACAGATGCCTAACACATAAGATGTTTTTATTAGTTTACAACAATCCCATGTTGATGCCTCTATGTGCAATCCTAAGTAGTAGTAAGTTCTTTTTATTCAATGGTGCTTACTCCCAGGGTAGGGTTCTTGGGACTGCAGCATATATCTTTGTAACATACCTTTGGATGGTGAGATTTTAAAAGATCTGTTACCTTTCCTGTAATATAATGAAGGCAAACTTGAATATAAGCAGGAAAAAAGTCATCATATGTAAGAAGTATGGTTGCCAGCCCCCAGGTGAAAGCGGGGGATCCCCCAATTTCATGGGCTCCAGCTCACTGCCAGCCAGCTGGGCAGTGGGGTAAGCCCCACCCCCAACAGCCATGGCCAGGCCCTGCCCCCCCACTCATGGGAAGCTGCCTCCCACCCATCCATCCACCAGCAGAAGAAAAAGACCTGACAACCCTAACACCAAGACATATTTTCTAAACTCAACACAAAAACTAATTACTCTCTTAAAAGTCTTAATTATATAAGAATGCAATCTAGCAAACATAACTTCTACAACTGATGAGATCAATGGGATACATGACAGCAGATATTGGTAATTTGTTGCCCAAGGCTTTTTTAATGCTGAGTGGGTTTCTGTTCTATTTGTTGATTTATATATTTCTTGTTGGGAATACCACAGACATAAAAGAAATAATATAATTTAAATCTGTATTTAATTCATACAGATAACAAAACTGGGGAAACAACTCTAATAGAAGCTCTTATGTATTCTCTCTCCAAAACGAAACTTTGGCAAAGGCATGGATATATCCCAGAATCTCTCCTAACTATGAAAAGAAGAAAAAAGTCTTCCAGTCATTTCTGGAGAAATGCTGTTACATACTATCCCTAATTGTGAACCCCAAGAAATGAGCAAAATTAAGTCCACACAGCAACATCTGAGTTGGTATTTGCATATAAATGTGCACATATGACATAATAGGCATATATGATGACGGCACAGGAAGGTTAGGTTCTATGCAATTGTTATCATTGTTGCCAACTACAATACCTAGGCTGTATTTTTTTCCTCTCCACTCTTCCAGATATAAACTTGGACATGGCCAGAGACACAAACCAAAAGGCTCTTGGCCCTTGGCTCTTAGCCTGTGGCTAGTGCCCTTGAATGTTGTATCACTGGATTCAAGAGCAGCCCAATTTATAACTGAATACTTTGTTTATTAATATATATTTCTTTTTTCTTCTGTTGTGCTTTCCTATTAATGTTGTAAGCAGCTTTGTGTTTCTTTGGGGCAAATAAATATTAATACACAAGTTAGAACAACCAGCCAAAATTACAACTAACCTGTGAATAAAAAATCTTCATTGGTTTCCACTGTTCACCATTCAGTAAATAAGGAACTATTATGTCATGGTGCTGTCGCTTATTCTTCAAAATCCATTTCCTATGGAATTCCAGTTTACTGTTTGCATCTTCTCCTAGGGTTGAAGCAAAAAAAAGCATATTATTAAAAGGATGGAATACACAATGCAGAACATTATTAACCAAAATAAGTTGAAAATGTTATGAGATAAGGCAACTTTCCATTTAAATCAATGAGAAGCAATTTAAGAAGTGACAATACCCAGGAAAAGGTATTGATACAGTATATCTTTTTCTGTTGGTCCCACTTCAGAGGTGAAGCAGAATATGAAAAGGAATAAGAAGACTGACTTGAAATGAAGGGACAGATAATGGAAATTGCTTCTTCACATTGTTCTAAGCCAGCACTTCTTGAACTATGTTCCAGGGACACTCCTGGTGCACTTTCAGGAGGTCTCCAAAACTATGACAACAATACTGGAAATGCTACATGTTTCTAGCACATACAGAAGAGGCAAGCTGTTCTCAACTGAAATTTTAAAAATTAATCTGAGAAGCAGCAGCTTCTCAACAGTACAAGCTGTTTCAGTAGAAACTCTGACGAATAGAAGGATGACTAATGGAACCAACAACTGGAGAGAACCAGGTTCTAAAGAAAGCAGTACTAGTTTCTTACAGGAAAACTCCCTGAATAACACTTTATTTTCCTGAAGAGAGCAGGCAAGTATATCTTAAGAAAACATGTTGGCTGTGGGATATTTTAAAACCCTTGACTTATTGATCACTGGACACTCAGGGCAAAGCTTTGCTCGTAGGTGAACTGTGGCAGGAAGGCTCCTGAATGGCTGATAGGCGAGAAAGGGATCAGCAGGGAAACCACCACAACCCTAGATGGAAACTCACCACTGGGAAGAGAGCTTGTACCAGCAAGAAAACATAAAGAGTTAACCCAGGCTTTGAAGCAGGTGGAAGCTACTAGACAGCCAGGAAATCAGTTAGACCAAGGCTAGCAAGGATTCTCAGCTGTGAGGGTGGGAAGAGGAGTCCTGCCCTCTGGGAGTGTCAGAGTAAAGCTATCACAGGAGAACCAGCCACAGCCTGTAACACCCTGTCCAGATGTTCGGGGGCAGAGTTTGGGCAGCTGTCCATTAGCAGGTAGAGCTGGGTGTCATCAGCGTACGGGTGACAGCCCAGCTCATATCTCCGAATAATCTGGGCAAGGGGGCGCATATAGATATTAAATAGCATTGGGGAGAGAATCGCACCCTGCAGTACCCCACATTCAAGTAGGTGTCAAGATCATCAAGGAGATATTGCAGACCTAACTTAGGCATGGGCTTCTAGAAACCAGAGCCTGAGTACCATGAAGATCTTACCATCTAACAAGAAAAAAGTAAACTTTTGATTATCCCACTGGGTAGCAGGTGCTATGGAAACTATTAAAGCTATCAAAATAGCAATTTTGAAGTCTTGTATCATTGGAACAAACAGAACATGTATTCTATACAAATGTTCAGCAACAACCAAAGTATTAGAACAAAGACATTTTAAGTGTGGTGAAAATGGTTTTAAACATGCACTGTGAGGTATTTCTTTGGGGAACAGAGTGTGTGGGTTTAGAATGTGAGTCTATCTTTACTTCGAGAGTTCTACAGATTTTACTGACCATGTGTAGTTTTGGAAAGGTAGAAGACAAAGATTTTTTAAGAAACCAGACTATGTTACTGATGGCCCTGTTCTGTGCATGAATATTTGAAAGCAGTCCTGCAGGATTCAATGGGCCTTACTCCCAAGTAAGTATGCATATAATTTCAGCCAAATTCAAGATCCATATCATTTGGACATTTCACATAAATGAATGCAACAAAGCACATACAGGGGCAATGGAGTTTAAGAAAAGAGTTTCATCTGGAAGCCTTTCAAACATCCTTATATATGTTGCTCATACAGCATAAAAAACGGTGTAAAAGAAATAAGCAATGTATGGTAATGGTCTTCAGTAAAACACTACTTAAGAGCTATTTGCCCTAAGATTCGTTTAAAATGCATTGCTTGGTCAGTGTGGTAAAATACAAATACTTTAGTCATGCTGTTTCCCCATAGCATAAAAGTTCTTCTCCAACTGGACAAGATGGATTGTAAAGGATGTCATGTTGGACTCAGTCCTGATACACCTTATGTATTTGTTATTAGCTCACTGGTGGTGAATATTTATTTATTGTATGTGACATGCTGTTTCTGCCAGAAGGTTCTCAAAATGATGAACAATAACAACAAAAGCATAACAATGAGAAAACAGCAAGTTTAAAATTCTAAAAATGTATCAGTAACCGTCAAACTACAAAGCAGATACAAAACCATAGCAGGCACAGAACATAACACACTAGAAACAACCTTCAGAAGCTTTTTTCAGAAGGCTGGTGACAAGGTAAAAATAAATATGCTAATGGTGACTAAAAGGCTTTTGGCAGGGAGTTCCAGTGGCTGTGAGACTACATATAATGATAAACCAATGAATGTGGTTGACATATATTTAAAGCTGGACACATAGTCGTATAGAGGATTCTCCTTCACAACAGCAACGAAAAGGAGAGGCTACAAATTATACCTTCAGTCAGTTAAGTAAAAGGTATATGCTTCTTCCTACCATTTACACCAGTGATCCCCTATTATATGGTACTCACTGATGTGCTTTCTGAAGCCCACATCCCTTTTCCTCAGAACATCTCTTCCCTATATCAAAGAGCCAGTTTTGGCTTTCCTCTGTATTACTGGAGTAAGAAGTGGCCTCAGGGGACATCACCTTTGGGTCTGCAGGGGGCACCCATTCAGAAGCAACTGCCCAATTGTAGCAGAATACTCAGCTTGAAATGTCCTAACTTTTTGTAACTGATTGCAATTTTGCGGTAATGCCCACTGTGCTTTCTTAAAATTCCAAGTGCCCACAGGGCTCATCAAGGTTGGGGACCCCCAACCTATACAATGAAGAGCAAAAAATGCATTTTTATAGTACACTCCAGTAGTTAGAGTGACTTGGGCCTCAATCGTCCCACTCAGTTTCAGTACTCATTTAGATAGCACTGTTTTTGTCTGTTTCACAGACATGTTAAAACTGTATCTGGGGTATACCACTTCAAAATAACGGGTAGATGCTGGCATGAATACAAGAATCCCTCTACAAACTGAAAACTGTATATCTGAGATAGGGCTTTTGAGCTAGTCTTTCCCCCCTAGTATCTAGTTTTCTATGTGCATAGATTTTGTTTTATCATTGAGGAACATCCAGTCATGGAATATATGAGATATGAAGTGATACAGCCTGGACACAGGTTTATATTACCCAGTCCTGATGTTTGTTGGGAAACAAAATGAGGACTTTGTTGATGCACACTAGATGCACATTGGCTCTTTTCTGTTGCTATAAGAACATGCAGGGAAAAGCAGCTGTAGCCCCCACCCACCCTGGGCACTGTTTTCACATCCTCAAACTCCCCCATGGAACCGCTAGTGGCTATCTTGTAAAAGCCTTGTTACTTACATGGCAAAACAAAAGTTTCACAATGGAAGTAATAACTATTCCATGGGGCTTTTTGAGGACCGGAAAAATGGGAAAGGGGGGGGGGGAGGGATATAGCCACTTTATCTTGCCTGCTCTGTGGTCATAAAAAGAAAATAGCTTGTGTGAATCTGGGAGTCAAAGAACTCCCATCATACATGTAATACAAAGTCCTCATGTTGCTTTCCAGGAAACACGAGGACTTTGACTGAGGATCTATCTACACATTACATTCTATTATGGCAATACCCCCAAAATATTAGTGAATAGGAATTTCTAGATATGTTCTCTCTCTCTCACACACACACAGAAGTCCTGCCTTCTGTGTGTATGTACAATAAATAAGCTCACATTACTGGAGCTTTCATACTTACTTTGCACAAAGGGTTTAACAATATTAATCCAGATTTTTTTTATCATCTCCCCCCTGTAATTCTTCTTAAATCTAATATCATATCCTTCTCTGAGCAGAAACTTACAGCTGTGCTCCATTTAACAAGCCAGCAGAATTTTGTTCAGCGGCAGATTTAATTCTCAATTATTTCAGTGGTTTCAAATCCTTATCTAGAGCATGCAAGTTGCAAAGTATTTAAGATCCCTAGGTGTCCAAGATGCACATTAGTGAAAGAATCATCTCAGAGAGAGAAGACATAAACCCTAACTGAGCTAAAGCTGTGTGTACTGCATATTCAGATTACTTTGATTAATACTGCAGTGTCAAAAAGCCAGTCATCTCCTAGCAAGGGGTTTCTGCACTTTAATCCCAATTTGCTAATCACATTAATGATACTGCATCTACTGATGGAACATCTGTCAAATGTAATGGGTCAGAAAACAGAATTTCTGTGAATCCCAAGTTATCAAGCATGGCCATCACTTTCATACTGATTTTAAATAGAACAATTAGACACATGCTGAAGAGTTTCCCACAGAAGGGTCTTAGATTTATGGCTGGGCTGCAGTTACATTTCAACTATGTTATGTTAGTGTTTAGTACATGTATCAACCATTACATCTTTCAAGATCTTACTAGGCACGGCCCAATACTCTTTTTCTCAAAAGTAAATCCAACTGAGCTCAGTGGGACTTACTCTTGAGTAAGTGCACACAAGATTGCAATCAGTCAAGTACATTAAAATATATAAAAAGTGTCAGTTTGGGAGATTATGGAATATCATCTTTCTATTCATGCTATTAAATTGAATCCAGTTGTTTACAATGAACTCTTTTTGGAATTCTCATCTTCAAAATTTGATAGAATGTATTATTTTAAATCGTTCCAAAGATATGCTAAGTTCTTTGCATCTACTCTCCACCGTTTTTATAAAGAGAAATCATTTTCAATATCTTGCAACAATATTCTACAAACCCATTCACCCACTAACCATTGGTGACCATGCTTTGTTATCTTGACAACTTAGAAGTAGCAACAGGGCCACATGCATTCACAGATGATGACACCAAAGGCAAAGCAACTACAGGGAGGTTAACTGGGCAATGGGTGGAGCCCAGTAAAGTCTGGAAGTTTGGCTAGAGCTGTTTTATGTGATTTTTGTATGCTTTTTGAGCAGAGAGAAATACTTCCCCCATCTAACTAGCATAAGGGCCAATTAATCTAGACAGTACCATATAATTACAGGTTGTACAGTAGTGATATTGGACTTTACAGCTGCATAGTAGAAAACAATGATTGGCTGCTAAACCCCTGCTGAATTTTGTGGACCCGTCAAGCAATTAAATCCAAAATCTTTCCTATGAATTAACATTTCCAGGAAGAATCACTCTACAAGGCTCTTCTTAAGCATCTAAACCAGGGGTGGCCAAACTGTGGCTCAGGACCCGCATGTGGCTTTTTCACAAATATTGTGTGGCTCCTAGCAGGATGGCTGGAGAAGCAAAGGGGAGGCATGCCTCCCCAATTGGTCTTCCCTTCCCCAGCCAGTGGGTAAGCTTGAGGTGGGGGAGGGAGCAGAGAAAGAAAGCAACTTTAACGCTAAATGCCTTCTCAAGCCTCCTCCCCCCACCGGCTAGCTTGAAAAAGGCATTTGTCTCTTTAAATCCCTACTCCAAGACAAGCCAGCCAGCATGGGGGCAGGCTTGGAGGATGCATTTAAAGTTATAGTTGCTTTCTTTCCACCTCTCCCTCCCTCCCAGCCCCATCTATTTGCTTTCTTTCCACCTTTCTTCCTTTCTCTGGCTTTCTCCCCTCTCTCCCCCATCTAAAGTTAAATGTGTTCTCCAAGCCCCGCCACACAGGCCGGCTGGCTTGGCTCAAGAGGGCATTTGTCTCTTTAAATCCCTTCTCCAAATCAAGCTGGCAGGTGTGGGGGCATGGGGGGCTGGAGAAGAAAGTTGCTTTGTTTTGAACTCTCCCCCTCCCTCCCCATTTATTTGCTTTCTTTCCACCTCTCTCTCTCCCCCTTCCTCCCTCCCTCCCCATCTCTTTCTCTCTTCCCCTCCCTCCCTCCATCTATTTGCTTTCTTTCCACTTTTTTCCCTCTTTTTCTCCCTCCCTCCCTTCCTTTCCTCCCTCACCATTTGCTTTCTCTCTCTCTCTCTCCATCTCTTTCATTCTTTCTTTCCACCTCTCTCTCTTTTTCTCTCTCTTAGTATTAGCAAACAAATAAATATCATTGGACACATAAATATCATCATCAATATCTGTTTTTACCTTTTGTTTTTACTTTTAGCAGTCTCATTTAATGTTAATAAAAAGCAAATTTGCATATTTTCCAATAAAAACATGTGTGTAATATTTGTTCATGTCTTGCAGCTCTCAAACATCTGATGCTGCTTTTATATTAAGAAGAAGAAGAGAAGAAGAGATTGGATTTATACCCCGCCCTCCACTCCCCAAGGGAGTCTCAGAGCGGCTTACAAACTCCTTTTCCCTTCCCCTCCCCACAACAGACACCCTGTGAGGTAGGGTGGGGCTGAGAGAGCGCTTTCCCAAGCTGTCCTTGAGGGAACAGCTGGTACAGAGCTATGGCTTGCCCAAGGTCATCCAGCCAGGTGCAAGTGGAGGAGTGAGGAATCAAACCCGGTTCTCCCAGATTAGAGTCCGCGCACTTAACCACTACACCAAACTGGCTCTTAAGCAAGTCTGGCCACCCCTGACCTAAACAGTACAAGCAAATCTGGGTATCATCATGATATCAAATTTTCTTATGCTACCCTATTATTCTTATTAAAGTAGCAGAAGATCAAAACTGTCCTAATCACTGATCTCTGGATTTAAGGATTAAGTGGTATGCAGAACCAAAGCTTTGTTTCAAGGTAAAGAAAAAAATAGGGTGGAGCTACCTTAGCTAAGCAGCATGGCTGAGTTGGACCTAGGTGACAGTAGTTCCAGGTGGTCAGCCACGTTGATCTGAAGCAGTAGAACAAATTTAGAATCCACTGGCACCTTTAAAACACATATTTGACATAGTGTGCATGCACACAAAAGTTCATACCTTGAATATACCTTTGTTGGTCATAAAGGTGCCACTGGACTCTAAATTTGTTCTAAGTGACAGTACCAGGGGTCATTTTGTAGAAAAAGAGGTGCAGGAGCTCATTAGCATACTTATTAGCATAACTCATTAGCATGTGCCACGCCCCCTGACATCACCAGAAGTGTGTCAGAAAGGGAAGCAAAAGGGGGGCTATCTTCAAAAGCCTCCCCTTCCCTAGCTGGCCTGCCAAGGCAGGCGGAGGGGGGAGTGAAGCGAGAAGGGCCTCATAGAATACAATGGAAAGATTGTGCCACCACGCAACTCTAAAGCGAAGGGGTTTAAATTTTAAACCCCTTCTCTCTTCACTTCCTCCACAGGCCCGCTGGGAGCTGGGGGAGAGGCTTGCCACCACTGCCATTTGTGCCCACTAGGGGTGTGCAAATAAAAGTTTTTTTGCCCCGATTCAGATCGGACCAATCAGGCCACATCTGTTCCGCCTGCCAAATGATTCCTGCATGTCAGTTTCGGCAATGCAAGCCGGCCAAATGTCAGTTTCAGCCCCATTATACCCTATGGGCCATTGAAGTCAATGGCAAACATTCATAGGGTATATGAGGGGCTGGAAGAGAGGGTGTTAAAGGGAGAGACTCCAAACTTGCAGGGTAGCTGCTGGGGCCTCTCCCCCAAATACTCACCAAGTTTCAAGAAGATTGGACCACAGGTTCCAATTCTAAGGGCCCCCAAACAGGTTGCCCCATCCCCATGTTTTTTCCCACCATGGAGAATAATGGAGGGGATGGGGCAACCTGTTTGGGGGCCCTTAGAATTGGACCCCGTGGTCTAATCTTCTTGAAACTTGGTGGGTATTTGGGGGAGAGGCCCCAGCAGCTACCCTGCAAGTTTGGAGCCTCTTCCTCCAACCCCCTCCCCTCCAGCTGCTTTTTAAGATGCCACTGAATTTCAGCAGCAATTCGGCAGTGGGCCGAATAGGATCAGAGAAACTGATTCAGCCTGTGGCTGCTCTAGTGCCCACTCCAGGGCTAGCGGAGCACCGCTCCGCCTCGCTTCAGCCCCAAATGACCCCTGGACAGTACTATACAAAGCATGTTGCTCTACCAGTGTTACATTTAACTGATGTATTATTACAGCTGCTGCAGACTACCTCTTTGTCAAGTTAATCTCCGGAAAATCAGTTGCCTGATTTTTTTTAAATCAAGGAAAATGAACGGTTAGGTTGTAGTTACTAATATTGGTCCATATAAAAATTTCCAGCACACCAGCAATATGATACCCTGTTACTGAGAACATTCCAAATATCACAAAATAATAAGCAAACTTCCAAGTTTCTCCCAAACTTCCCCAGATCAGGCTGCCATTCACAACACAAATCAGAAAAAAAGAAGGAAAGGGCGGGAAAGATAATGTAGGAAATAATGGAGAAGCTCCTTGTATATGGAGTCATTATAGGTCCAACACATCTCTAACACATTCTGTAGTCTATCTACAAATGGAAGACTAATGTTTTTTCAGTGATGCCCTGAAACATCTATTTCCACTCATCCTTTTGTTTTTTTGTGCTGACCATCTAACCTAATGATGTATTCTGGGGAACTTGAAAGGTTGCTCACTAGCTTCTGATATTTTAGTTTGTTCTTAATAAAACAATACACTATACCAATGCTGTTACCCCCACCCTGTCCCCCAGTTTAAGAAAAGAAGCAGCTATGGGGGGAGAAATAGCATTTTGAAGATAAGACAGAGCTGTGAATTCACTGAAAGATGAAGCTCACTGGCTACAGAGTCTCTCAGTGGTAACCTGATGTGGGAGAGAATCTGTGCTGTACTTTTATATATGTTGGTATATCAAGCAAAATATTACAAGCCTCCAGCACTCTGTCTCATCCAAGGAAAGTCAAACCTGGGAAGTGCTGCTCCTGGAACTTCTGGCTCAGAAAAGAGAGGAGCACATAACAATACAGTGGAAGCAATCAGGACAAGGAATATATCAACTCATAGTTTCCATTTAATCTCTCAAAAGCAGTGGGATTTCTTTATATGCCCTCAAACAACATGGATTGGCAGAGCATCCATAATATGCCACATCAGCCATAAGTCCTCACCTGTTTGAATAAGTTAGGAAAAAAACAATTCCACTAACCCACCAGAATGGTGTTATAAACATTTAGCCACAAATCTAAGTTACTCTTGGACTTTTCATGATGTAATGAACTATTGTCTAGGTAACATCAAAAGTGAAACCTGATAAATAACTTCCTTTGAAAGAAAGTGGAATTTGTCGCTGTGAAATGAGAAATTTTGGGCTCTGCTGCAGATTTCTTCTCAGCTCACTAGAGCAGTTACATCCACTTGAAATGAAATGACTTCATTTTCACTCCAGCTATTTTACAAGGTTCATAATGCCTAAATCCATGAAAACTTCACAAAGTTTTATTTTTTTTAAAAAATATCAAAATATCCTTCTCTCTTCCAGCATATTATGGTCTATGTAGGTTGTCTGGGTACCCCACTCCGTCAGATGTGAGTTGGAGGCTACCCTCAGTTCCCACATGTGCAGTACCCAATTTAGATTGGAACCTCAGCACAACAAGAAGTGGCTTCAACCTTTGCCGAGCTGTTTTGCTGACCTGAAATGATCCCAGCAAGGTGTTATTTGCTGAAATGGCCCCAGCAAGGTGTTATTTGCTGAACTGGAGAAACCCACGAAGGGGGGGGGCTCTGGAAGCCCCTTCTCCCTGTGCACAGTGCTCCCAGTCTGAATTGGACACCACATGCATGGTAATGGAAGAAACCTGCAACTTCAGTTTGACTGAAAGACAGGAGACCCAGACACAAACTGCATAGAAAATAATGTTTGAATTGGCCATTTTATAGGCAGCTTTAAGTATGATCTGTATGTTAAGGTCAATCAACAAGAAAGGAACTAGACCTGCTATGTGTGAGAGTAATCCTATGATGAAGTAAACTTGAGGTATGCTAACTGTACAAACTCAGACAAAAGACAGCTCGGGGTTCTAGCTAAGAGCATACCTTAGATTTAACACCCTCTACATAGGGTGAGCAGCTACATAGGGAAGAGCAGCTGCAATGGCAAATGTTCAACGTAACATCTAGTAGAGCTTACAAGGTAGGTTGCTGCTATCCTATGACAAGTCTCCACACCACTGCTCTCCACATCATGAAGAGAAGGGTGGTGGTGACCAACAGAGAGAGACCATTCAAGGTCACATTTTCAGGAGGGAGCGTGTATCATGTCGATGCTTAATAAAGTTGCCTCAACATGGAAAGAAATGTGTATCAGCCATATGTTTCCAAGACTCATGGTGAGTATTGCCAAAACCCAGCTTTTATGTCTGAAACAACAGCTTCAGAGATCACAACAGATTTACTTACAAATGACTAGTTAGTGGTTTTCCATATTCTCACGAGGAACACGAGAACATGCCATTTGCTTTTTTAGGTTTTTGTATGTTTTAAGACTTTTACTGTGCCAATTTTGTTGTTTTAAATTAAAAGGAGAAATGATGCAAGGAAACAGAAAATGACATGAAAGACTCATGGATTTGATTTGTGCAAGAGAGAAGTGAAAACAAAACAAGGGTTTTCAAGTTGAAACCCTAGGGCTGCAAATGTGGTAGGTAGAATTCCTACTTTCTCACTCTTTCAGTTCCACTCCTTGCTGGATTCCACTGAACACACTCCAATTAGCTTTGCAAAGTCATTTGATTTGGTTCTTTTATGTGCTCATAGAAGAAACTATAAAAAGGTACAGTAGGAATTTCTATTTGATCAGTATTAAATCATTTTAAAAGCTGTATCAAGGTATTTATTAAAGATTTTTTTTAGAAATTTAATAGTCTTTTGTGTCCAGAATTTTAATTTTTTTACCAGTGACTTGAAGGAAGAGATATTATACACTCGAAACAAAATAATCAATACTACCATGTATTTGTTAGAAAGTGCTGGAAGGCTCAAGAGAATAATCTAATACAGCTCAAATATCCACAGGAGGTCTCTTCATATACATCAGTCCCCAAACACAAATAATTTTAACCACAATATGCTGACAGCAGATGTTGCTTCACACCAAGGACTCAGAGGCCACGATGGGGGCTCCAGATGATTCATGCAGTCCACTCAGCCATTCACTAAGCACATGCACTGAGTCACTGAAAAGGAAGCTTTTAATGTGACTCTACTCCATTTCTTATCTCTAGTTTACTTATAACACACTCACGTGTTTTCTTAATTAGGTTGAAAAGTACCAGAGTCGGGAGACCAGTGGAAGTGATTTCATAGCAAGCTCTTTATTTGGTGGTCAGATGAGGCATGCTAACCCGGGCTCAGGGACCCTCTTTTATTCTGGTCGAAGGTGTGGCTATAGGACCCTTTGAAAGAAATATAGGACCTTATGATTGCAGTTACATGTCATAGGTCCCCTTGGGGATCCTAGGCACTAGATTGGTGGCAAGTTATAATCAAGCCAGCTATTGTTCTACCTGACCCAAGCTCAGGTAGCTGGCCTGGCCATGTGTGTTTGGCCATGTGGCAGTCGCCATTACATGGAGCACATGGTGATCGCCATTACATACATTACATAGGGAAAGAAATTTCTACAGCAGCATACATTACCAGAAGCAATATGGAAAAAGTACAAGCTACAACCAACATTTGCCTGTAGTTTTTAACAGCATTTAGTGCCAAATATAACACAGCTTTTCTAGAAGCACAGGATGGGATCCAGATAACACATTCAGCAAGTTTCTCCTTATATTTGTATTCAAGTTCCCCATTCCCACCCACAACAGAAAGCTCAGGTTTATAAGCCTGTGCTGCTTCTCTGAAAATGTAACACAAATGTCTCTGGATATGTAAATGCCCAGTTGTAATAGACAGTGACATGCATGCAATCATTTCTACAGCAAATATATATTTCACAACCACACCACACTCATGTGGAGCTGCTTCTTCAAGCATAAGCAGAGATTTTGTGTGTAGGCAGCAACAGAAATGTGTATGATTGTAGAGGCTAAAAAAGAACCACTATAATCTGCAAGCCATGGTTACACAACCTGCACTCACCATGGGGAAATATAGAAGGAGCTTATCCGTGTGCACTGCTCACTAGGGTGACAGCCTCCAGGCAATAGAGATCAGTTCTCCTGGAGAAAACTGCCACTTTAGAAGGCGTATTCTATGGCATTATACCCTATTAAAGTCCCTCCCCTCCCCAAACCTCACCCTCCTCAGGCTTCACCCCCAAAATCTCCAGGTATTTTCCAGCCCAGAGCTGGGCTTCAGGAAAACAAGAACAGGCCATGTGTGTGCAGCCTCTAGTGATCAGGCATGTTACAAATATGTTTCTAAGCTCAACTCAGATTCTACAGCTTTTATAGGCAATGGAGATATGCAAAGTCACCACATGCACAATAATGTATCAAACCATTAAAATAACCAATGACCAACCTCCTATCATCACTCAGCTACAGCATCATTACAATCATCCACAATATCAACTGTTTTGTTGAATCCACAAAGGGGCCAGGTCTCTTGCTACAACATTTCACGAGCCATTCAGCCATGCTGAACTGATAAAGACTGGCGCAATCCTTTGCCACCCACACAGCCATAAGGAAAGGATGGGGCTTGCCTAGCAACTAGAGCAGCCAGCTTTGTCTTCCTTGTCAGGCAACATAGTCAGTTTTAACTGCAGTAGAGTTGAATTCCTGTTTGCAGATCAGGACTGGGCCTTCTGTGGCAAAATGATACCTAACCCATACTGTAAACCTCTTCAGAAACTGAAAAATAAAAATAAAGAAACCACCAGTTAAATAGGTCATCCTGACAGTGACGCTTTCAGGAATAACCTAAAAAGTAAACTAAAAAGCAAACGCTAATAGGACATTTGAGAGCAATGGTATTTATAAGAGGCGGGGAAGTGTGCCAGTATGAAATAAAGGCTGTGAAGCTGAACTGCATAAAGAGATACAGACAGAGGAAGGTGCATCAGCTGGACAGAGACATAAAGTCAGATAGTAAAAATTCATGACAGCGCAATAAAAAGGAGAGTGTAGATAGATGCTCAGGAAGAGACTAAGAAAGGGCCTACACATTTCAAGCTAGGCTGTATGTAGAATGCTAATTGTGTCCTATATATTTGAGATACAAAAGATTTTCAAAAAACACGTGTCTGAACCCATGATGATCAAGGAAAACAGAAAATGGGCTGTAAATATACAGGAAGACACAGGAGAGTGAGCTCCTACTAGCGCCTTCAAAAAGTCGTTCTCCAATACTTCTGCCCACTTACGATGTATGACCACCTCTACAAGGCAGCACTTGTTGGTTTCCCTATGACCTTCGCATGAAACACTGGAACTTATTTACAGAAATAGTGCAACTCTAATGGCCTAATAATGTATACATGGACACATAGTCTTTGACAGTAGGTCACATTCTGTGCACTAGAACCCAGTGATACCAGCTTTGGTCAAGCATATGCTACCTAAAACAATTCTTTTTTACATTTACATTTACAATTACATTTTTCAATTTTAATAAAGCACAGAGCTTTACTCTAAATTTAATCTGCATGACAAAATTTAGGATATCTGAATTTTCCTGAGCCTTATAAAATATTAGCTTATTTAAACAGTTTTCATTGAAATCTTACTTATTTAGATAGCATAGCTATGTTGAGCTTTAATTTCTATTTTAGTGTGCATTGAAAGTAGCTTTCACTCAAAAGCAACTAATCCTCTGAAATATGCACTTTTATTCTTTGTCCACATATACAGAGGACAAGGGAGAAAATGTTTTCTACAAGTGATTAGCCAGATAGACAGAAGAGAACATTGTGTTCATCTTCTCAGCTCACAAGCTTTTAGAGCAGTTTGACCAGCTCAAATGACAAAACCTCCAAAATGCTACAGCACTTTCATGCTAGTGTGGGAGGAAAAAAGAAACAATAATTTTAAAAAAGCGACTTAATGCTGACAAGTAGGGTTGCCACCAATGCTCCCTCTAAGCTGTGGATTGTGAGCAAAAATTCTACTTTGTGAGCTAATAGCATTAAAGTTGTGAGCGAGCAATTTTGCTACTGCATAAATTAGTTTGCTTTGGAGACATCCTTCCTGAGCTAAGAAGAAATCTGTGAGCTGGAAGCTAAAAAACTGTGAGCTAGCTCACACTAACTCAGCTTAGAGGGAACACTGGTTGCAACCTCTGGGCTGAGAAATTCCTGGAAATTCAAGGATGGAGCGTGGGGAGGATGGGGTGGGAGCTTATAATGCCATCAAGTCCACCCTCCAAAGCAGCCATTTTCTTTAGTGGATTTGAACTCTGCAGTCTGGAGATTGGTTGTAATACTGAGAGATATCCAGGGCCCATCTGGAGATTGGTAACCATCCTAGCAAAGCAGTAAAGGCAGCAAAAAGTGTTTTTGCTCACGGAAAGGGAAAGAGAACCTTCCATTGAGAGATTATGCGTCTTAGCAAATTGCCACTGTTGTTTAAGAGTTCCAAAATTCTGAAAAAGTGGATGCACTCCATAATTACAAGCATTTAAGGTTACTAATAAATTATAAATGTATGTCAGAATATTCTGTTTCTTATGCAGTAACTTAAACTGGACCCTTTAGATTCTGGGAGGAAAAACAGTGTGTGAACCTAAAAGTTATTTTGGTACAACTGGATTGTTATACTTTTAAGCACCAGTCATATATTCTTCTCACAGCAGTTTTTAATCTCATGCACAGACAACTTTTAACATATTATGATAACACATCTGGAAATTAATTTAGAAGGAGTTTTTGAATAACAATTGTCAAAGCAAACGTTATGGTAAATTACAGTAAAATACTGCAGCTTAAAAACCCAAGTTGCATGAACAAAGAAATACTGCAGCCTGGTACGCCCTCCCAAATTCTGCTTCCTGGGGACAGTGGATACTTAGAAGAGCATGGGAGCCTGCAATCAAATGGAGAGAATCACCAAAGGTCACCTCAGCCTTCTGCAAGGGGAAAAAGAGGTTAGGGTCTAATCCTGTTTGTCTTTAAGGAAACTTTATAACCTACATAACATTCAGGGTTGACATGTCCCATTTTTGCACAGCTGCGGGATTGGGGGGTATTTTGGGAGTGGGCGGGGATGTCGCACAATATTCTGATGTCACCTGGAAGTGAAGTAAGTATGTCAGGAATGCTCCACTTGTCAATCACTACCTGGACTTGGGCCATACTGAAAACCAGCTGAAGTTCTGGATTATTGAAACAGTTCAGACTACAAATTCAAACATGCTCAAGCTTCTCCAAAGACATGAGTTATTTTGGATACATCATTTACAGACATCCACTCCTCAAGGACTGAATGAAGAAGTGGATTGCACCAGCTGCCTTTGAAAAAATGTTCACCTGTTCACCTACCCCTCCCAACTTGTAATCCCTTCCCTGGCTAAGAGCATTGTGCAATACATGGGGGTGATTGCATCATCCCTGAGTCCACTATATAGGATTGTAATCTCAGCAGTTTGTGACTTGACTATTTCACTTGATGGAAGTGACACACATCCTGACGAATGAGACATTTGATACCAGGTCTGTTGCCTATTTAAATATCCTTTGAGAAAATACTTTTAGGCTAAATTAATTCTGCATCATATTAACTTTCAACTCTAATAATGATTATTTCATTTTTATCTAGACTAATTTGGAGAATTCGCACAGCTACCACAGGCTTATTTTACTAGTTGTAGCAAATACATAGCATTCAAGGTAATCCCAGTGTAAATTTATTTATATTTCTTATAAAATCTATTATTACATATATTTATTGTTTACACAAAAGTAATCTGGCTTCCCCCCCCCTTCCCCCCCTACAATTTCAGACAGCAACACCTGGTCTCATTTATATATGTATATACAAAATTCTGAATGCATGTATTTTTGGATGTGTGTCATTGTATAATAAGGAATATTGACCACTGAGGAAGGCCCATAGGGGCCGAAATGCGTATGGTCCTTAGGTCAAAGGTTTTATCCATCAGTTTGATATGTACTGCAATTAGTTCTTAACTAACCTAGTTTTAAATGTCTGATACTTGCTTGGACTGTCTCTTTTAATTTTATTTGGTTTTATTTATGTGTACGCCCTAATAAATGTCTATATTTTTTATAACAATTCTTTTGTTAGCTTGACCTTCTCGGTTTGCAGCTATTTGTTGGGTTGAGTCCCCCTCCCCTTTTTTTCGCCTTATGTCAGTGACATCAGGAGCAACACTCTGTTTTGGGGCAAAACTCTATGGTAAAATCACCCTCAAACCATAGTTTTGCCAAAAAACTGGAGCATAACTCCCTCAACATAACCAACCCGCCTACATCACTTCCAGGTGACATCAGCATGTCGCACATGATGTCACTGTTTGGGGGGTGGGGGAGAATTTCCTCCTGTTAGTTAGCTGACTGCTGGCTGGCAGGAGCCCACAAAACTGGGGGATACCTGGGGATTGGTAATCCTAATAACTTTGGCTGCTGGAGATGCGACCAAGATTCTCTGTACATCTTTTGAACCTGACATAAAAATGAATCCTTACTGGGTAGCCATGACAGGTTACTTTACCTATCAATGCTGTAAGAGTATTTTTGGATTACATACATTAAAAATCATTATTAAGCTGCTGAGTGTATTTACTGCTGCTAAAATGTCAATTGCTAAAGGCTGGAAACAGAGATATAACCCCTCAGTTCAAGATTCCCCCACCAAATATAGAAAACGGTCTGCATGTCTAAATTAATAACTTCAGTACTAACTCCAGAAAGAATACAATATGGCAGTCAATTTATACAGAAATTCTTTGTGTTCACTGCTTACTGATATGACAAATTCAATAATAACAATTGCAAATCAATATGTTTTTATGCATGAGGGGGATCTGTGGGAAAATCCCTCTCCCCTGGGCCGGAAACAAACTCTTCTCCAAGCAACCCTGGTCCACCATTGCTGACACCAAGCCTGGAGCACCTCTCGGTCTTGCCACCAGGTCCACAACAACTTCTTTTTCTCTCCTCCTTTGCTGCTCTTGTCCTCAGGGCTGCCACAACTGTCCCCCCAACAATGCCGGTAGGCCCAGCGCAGCTCCCAGCTTCACTGCCAGGTCGCCTGCAGCTCCTCCCCTCATCGCTGCTACCAGCAGCACTGCAGCTCCCATCTATTCCCCCCATCACTGACAGTGCCAACAGACCCAGTGCCATTCCTGGCTTTGTCATCAGGCCCCCACAGCTTCTCCCCCTGCACTGCTGCCAGTGCCACTAGGTATCCCATTCACTCCCCCACCATTGCCAACAATGTCAGTGGGCCAAGCGCAACTCCCAGCTTCAGTGCTAGGCTGAACACAGCTTCTCCTCTGATTGTATCCCACCACAGCAGCTGCCATCTATCCTCCCACCATTGCTGCAACCCTTGCTGTGCCTGGTGTGCCTCCCAGCCTCCACTGCCAAGCCCACTGCACTTCCCCAACAGAGCTACAGCTGTTGTAGAGCCTCCACAGGTCCTAGTAGGGTTGCCAGCCTCCAGGTGGGGCCTGGGGATCTCCCACTTTTATAACTGATCTCCAGCTGACTGAGATCAGCTCCCCTGGAGAAAATGGCTGCTTTGAAGGGTAGAGTCTATGGTATTGTACCATGCTGAGGCTCCTCCCCTCCCCAAACCCCGCCCTCTCCTGGATCCACCCCCAAAGTCTCCAGGTATTTTCCAACCCAGACTTGGCAACCCTAGGTCCTAGGCACCCCCACATCAAAGCCACCACTGTGGATGCTTGGAGGAGGTATGTGCATGTGCATTATTTGGAGGAATTTAAAACAAACCCAATGTATTTTTTTTTAAGATTTCAGAGTTTTCTGCAAACCTGGGGAGTCCCCCAATTTTGCAGGAAAATCTGTTTGGTGTTTGGCCTCAATCCGCAGATTTAGATATCTGTAGATGTGGACCACACTTGAAAAACAGATATACAGATGTCAGTGTCAATTATAATTTCCTCAGTGTTAATCTGTGTAATAAAAGAAATTATCAGGCCATTTAATTTATCAAGCATAATTATCTGATTTGCTCTAGAAAGTACCACTATTTTATGGCCATTTGCAGTCTATTGATCCAGCAAGCCAGAAGGATAAGCAAGACAGTTCATACACATTCTGTTCACAGAGCGGACATAGTAGACAACATAGGAAGAAATGCCTAGGGCCAGTTAGATTCAGAGGACACTATTCAAAGGACAGGAATACCATCTACAGTACAGAACTGTCAGTCACTCATTGACAAGGGAATGGAAGTCAAACAGCCCTTGAGTTTGAGAAGGGTAAGGGTAAGAGATAAAAAGAAGAGTATGGGACAAACTGAGAATGTTGCCTAAAGCTCATACAAGGCTAGGCAAAATACATTTTACAGTGGTTCTTAAAATAACCAGATGGGTATCTTAGTACTTGCTTATGCAATCAGTCATCCCAAAACAAAACAAAAAGCCTTTCACTTACTCTAACATCTTAAATTTGCAAACATGATCAGCAAATATTCAGAAGATGAAATGATGCCATCCGAATTTGCACTTCATAGGCTCAAAGAACAAGCTTCAGCAACTCATTATCTTCACTAGCAAATGCAAGGCTAAGCCTCCAGAAATCTTCTCTGACTTGGATCTGGTGCATTCAAACCAGAGAATACTTCCTGTCTTCTCCTCAGTTTACTTGTGCAATAATGAGGATAGTAGCAATGTGGGCTGAGGGTTCCTCCTCTGTTTTACTTGACCTGTAATGCTAGTTGTCATTTTACTTTAAAAAAATCAAAGTAGACTGCAAGAGTTCCCTGCCCTGAAGTGCTGGTATATTTTCTAAGGCTCAGCATAGGTCAACAGTCCAAGGCCAGGCTTTCCAATATAGTGGAAAGAGATGGATGAAATTTGACTTGATTCTATTTTCTCTTATAATGATTAAATTATTCTTAAAATATAGTTTAAATATAATTTAAAATAATTTATTCTGAGATTTTTTTTACAAGGTTATGGAAGTAATCTTCTAAAAAACGAATTTATACAATAATCAAATGTAGACTCGCTCACAACTTTAATGCTACTAGCTTTTTTGCTCATGAGGCAGAATTTCTGCTCACAACACTGTGGAGCTTAGAGGGAACATTGATTGTGACTGAGGGGAACCTCCACATTCAAAGGCACTAATCCTCTGAATCTGAGCCAGGAGGCAACATCAGGGAAAGGCCTCAACCAGCCCCATAGGTAAACAATTTTTGATGGGGGGCACTGGGGGAGCATGATGTTACTTCTGACATCACAAAATAAAATAAAATAGAAGAGCTGGAGAAGAGCCGGCTCCATGGTGTGGATCAAGTGCTCTTCTAGCCGCCCTGCTCTGTTCTCCACACAAGCCCTTCCCCTGATCTGAAGGGCCTCCCCTCCTCCCTTGCCTAACCAGCCTCATGCACCCCTCCGCCTTCAGCCCATGCCATGAGAGGTACTGGATCCTAGCACTCCTCCAACACTCCAGGAGAGAAGCCACAGTGGCAGGGCCCAGCCATTGCTTCACTGGGGGAAGACTTAGCAGCGGTCAGCCCTGCACACATGCTCTTCTCAGTCACCTGCTTGAGGAGCCATGACTGCAGTTGCCATTGCTGCTTTAGCTGCTGGCCTCAACCTCCTAGAGGGGCTCCAGCTGGAAATCATGAAGCAGAAGGCAGAGCCAGTGAGGCTGTGGCAACTGCCCGCAAGGGTAAGGACTGCGGTGCACCGAGGTTGAGTGGGTCTGGCATCCTCCCAGGGTGGGGGCATTGCAGATTCAGGAGGGGGCACTGCCCGCCCACCTAGCTATGGCCCTGGCCTCTATGCCCTGTTGTTGGCTGTCCAGATGAACTGGTTAGCCACTGTGTGAGACAGGATGCTGGACTAGATGGACTATTGATCTGATCCAGCATGGATTTTCTTGTATTCTTATACAGTAGAATCAGAAGCCTCTTCCTAGCCAGGTAAATAAACCCGAGAGGAGGCCTGCATCACAAACACCCTGATATTCCAGTTCATACTTACTTTCAAAATATAGCTTCATAAACTGATGACTGACTTAAACCTTGCATTTAAATAGTCTGATTCAACTAGCCCTTGCACTTAAGGGAAAACCTGTCACGACTGAGCCTCTGGCTTGAGACAGAGCTGCAGCTGGCAGGCGTGCAGACCAGAGTTCTCGGGTTACAGAGCAAGCATTATCAACAGTCCGGGAGTCACAACCATAAATCAGTCAGCCGAAGGATTAAGCAGGCGAATCGTCAACAGGGATGCCAGGAGTCAGAGCCGGAGAGTAAGAAAGCCAGGAGTCAGAGGTAACAGAGATCACAACAGAAAGACAAGCCAAAGTCCAAATACCAATCCGTAGTCCAAAATGCCGAGTCCAGGGTCAGAAGTCCGAGAGTCCAGCAGCCGGATTCAGGAACAGAGTTCAGAAGGGTGCAGGGCGAGGCCACGTCGATGACGAGCGTTCTTTGCCAGCACAATCTGTTGGCCGTTGACAGGCTGCTGATAACGTGTGCCGGCTCATTAACCAATTAGCAGCCGCCGGCCACGGCCCAGTGTCTGCTAGTACTCTGGACTAATAGATCTCCTGGCCCTCATGCGTGCCTCACTCCTTCTGTCTCTTAATTCCTGGCGTCTCCTTTCACGGAGTCGCCTGACAGGTGGAGGTGATGACTCGGGGCTATGGTTTTCTCCAGGAGGAGCCTGATGGGTCTCAGGTGCTTGACCAGTCCCCGGTGGCTCCTGTTGCTGGCTTAACTCCTCTGGACTTACGTCCAGGTCCGTTAAAGGAGCCTGATCTTGCTCTGCAGGGGCTGGGTCAGGAGCAGGGTCAGGAGCAGGCATGACAAAACCACTGCTTCTACTCTTGAATGACACAAGAGTAGAAAGGGGGAAAGAGAGGTATGGCAGTGTGATAAGATGTTGGAACAGAAGGAGACAAAGACATCGCTATGCTCGGTCTCCTTCCAATCTTTGTCCAATCCTGAGGCATATTGATGGTGGGGCTAGGAATACTTACCCTGCTCCAACACTGATGTTGTGCAATGCCATGTCCATTAATAATAAGACCATAATGCTGCAGGATTACCTTGCAGCAGAAGAAGTGGACCTGATGTGCGTGTCCAAAACCTGGGCTAAAGAAGGCAAGACAGTCACTGTGAAACAACTTGCTCCCCAGGATTTTGGGTCCTTCCTCAGTCTCAGATAAAGGGTTGGGGGGGTGCTCATCCGAGAGCGCTACCGAGAGCGCAACAGGGCACTCCCCATCCCAAAGATCTTCAGCACTGAATGTGCAGGCCTGGTATGGGACACTGAGAAGGGTCTGGCCCTCTGTCTGCCTAGCACACCAGCAGAGAGCCTTCCTCACCGCCTGGAGGCAGAAGCAGGTTGGGTCTTGGAGTTCCCGAGATGCATAGTACTTGGGGACTTCAACTTTCATGATGATGCTGCCACCTCCCAGCAGGCAGTGGACCTGGTGTCATCCAATGCCACAATGGGACATGCCCAGATTGTATCAGGTCCCATACATCAAGCAGGCCACATGCTGGACCAGATCTTCAGGATGGGGGTAGATATTGATCTATTAGCCACAGATGTGGTGCCACAGTCAGATCATTTTGCCCTGAAGACTCAGTGGAGTGTCCCAACTCCCTCTCGACTATGTGATTAGCAGATTTACACTCACCTGTGGAGATTAATGGGCCCAACTGGTTTCCAGAATGCTCTTTGGGATCCAAAGCCCCCTGGAGACTCACTGGATATGCAAGTCAGGCAGTGGTGCTTGTGCCTGAATCCCAAGTAACAAATTGCCACTGGAAAATCAGCCCCACACACCATGACCCCCCTACTCCTTTAAAGGATCTTTTTGCGAGCAAAGCGTGTGGTTGGACACAGTCCCTCTCCCTCCCCCTCCCTCCTGAAAGATTTAAAGGGCCCTCCAGCTGATCGGTGGGCCATGTGCTCTCCACTGAGTAGCTGAAGGCCTTTAAATCTGGCAGGAGAGGAAAGAGAGGGGTGGCTGCTGAATTTAAGACCACACACACACATAAAACCAGTATAAAAATAAAACTCTATAAAAATACATCCATAAACTCTATAAAAAATCTATAAAAATACAGAAAAATTAAGCAACTTGGGCCCAAGCAAGAGTGAGGGGGGGGGAGGGAAACGCTGGCCCCAGTGGGGGGAGAAACACCTCTTCCTTCCTTCCTTTCTTCTCTCTCTCCCACCACCTACCTACCTTCCTTCCTATTCCTTCCTTCCCCCCTTCCTCCCTCCCCCCTCCCTTCCTCCTTCCTTCCTTCTCTCTCTCCCCCACCTACCTACCTACCTTACTGTTCCTTTCTTCCTTCCTTCCCCCTTCCTCCCTCCTTCCTTTCTTCCTTCCTTCCCCCTCCCTCACTTTCTTTCTTTCTCTTTTCTTTCTTCTCTCTCTCTCCCCCACCTACCTACCTACCTTCCTTCCTGTTCCTTTCCTTCCTTCTCCCTCCCTCCCTCCTTTCTCTTTCTTTCTTTCTTTGCCATCAGATAGGCATGTCAGCTCTAAGTTGGGAAATACCTTGGAGATTTTTGGGGTGGAGCCTGAGCGGTCGGTATTGCCTTCTGACACATTTCTGGTGACGTCAGGGGTGTGTGGCCTTCTGACACTTCCAGTGATGTCAGGGGGTGTGGCATATGCAAATGTTATGCTAATGAGCTCCTGCCCCTCTTTTTTTACAAAAGGACCCCTGCATCCATGCATAATAAAATAAAGGAAAAACATAAAACAGAGACTACTAGGCAACTATTATTATATATTTGATCATGTATTTCAACTGCAGTAGCACGCTACCCAAAATTTTGCCAGTTTCAGTGTCTGATTCCCATCGATTAATAATCGGTTACACTGCTCAGCACCTGTTTGTGGGCACTCAGTGTCAATTTGCTGTGGTTACCTCAGCAGGTTATAATGACACAGAGTCTACCATTTTCTCCAGGGGAACTGATCTCTGTCATCTGAAGAGCAATTGTAAGTTTGAGTGGTCTCCAGCCCTCACCTGGAGATTGGCAACAATGGTTTTCCAGGAGGAAATGGTTGGTTTGGAGGGTGAAGTCTATGGCATTGTACCTGTCTAAGGTCCCACCCCTCCTCAAACCCCACCCTCTCCAAACTCCACCCCTCAAATCTCCAAGAATCTCCCAACTAGGAGGTGGCAACTCTATTTTCTTCCCAGCCAACCATCAGCCTACCTTTATTCACCCCTCTGACTTCAGGTTTCCATCTCCTCCCCCCTCCCTGCAGCTTCTACCTAGGTAAACTACAGTCTTTCTTTGCAATGGGGAACCAAAGCAGCTCACATCATTCTCCTCTCCCTCTTTTGATCTGTACAACCTTGTGAGGTAGGTTAGGCTGAAAGTTTGTGAGTGGTCTGAAATCACCCAATCAGCTTCCACAGCGAGAACCTGGGTTTGGCAGACCCTGCTCTGAAGCGCTAACTGCTATGTGACACTGGCTGTCATGGGGAGCCACCTCAGCAGGGTATAATGACACAGAGTACACCATTTTCTCCAAGGGAACTGATCTCTGCCATCTGGAGAGCAGTTGCAAGTCTGAGTTATCTCCAGCCCTCACCTGTAGATTTGCAAAAATGATTCCCAAGGAGGCAAAGTACAGTCTTTTTCCGTAATGGGGACCAAAGCAGTTTACATCATTCTCCTCTCTCCCTTTTGATCTGCACAATAACCCTGTGAGGTAGGTTAGGCTGAAAATCTGTGACTGGTCCAAAATCACCCACTCAGCTTCCACAGCAAGAATCTGGATCTGCCCCTGGAGAAAATAACTGCTTTGGAGGGTAGACTTTATGGCATTCTATTCAGCTGATGCCTCTCCCATCCCCAAATTCTGGCTTCTGTAGACTCCACCAGAAAATCTTCAGGCATTTCCCAACCTGGAGCTGGCAACCGTAGGCAGGACTGGCCCCAATGAGTTCCCCACAAAGGCCAAAATAGGTCTGGAAAGGGCCTCCTGCCTTTGTTTTTTTACTAACAGAACCAAGCATGATTGACTAGCAACAACCATTGAGGGAAAAGTGAGCCACACAGCAGTTTTGGCAGTTTATTCAGACAGGGAATGGCAGTGGGCGGGCAAGAGGAGCAGACCCAGCACCCAGTCAATGGTGCATGAGTACTTTTGAGTGGTGGTTGATGGGCCAATGGCTGATGGAGCACACAGCACAGCCAATGGGAGAGCCAGAAAGTGCCAATATGCTGGGCTTTTATATATATACATATAGGATTTTTTTCTTTCTCCAAGATTACTACTCCTATCAAACATCTCTGGAGATTTAAAATCAACTAGTCTTTGATGAGCCAGAGGACACAACAGCAGCTAGACAACTCCATGTGTTTCTAAATTTTATTTTCAGTTCCTTCTGCTTCTAATCAAAATGTATCCTCTCTCTAACTTGACAGGGCTGCCAACTTCAAACTAATTTATGCAGGGTTTTGTTGCATGTCCATTTGATCTTTTATGTTGCTTGAATTCATAAGACATTACTCCTCACATGAGAAAGATAAGTTTTAAGTACTACTGATCCCTTTCATTAAGCAGCATAAAAAACACCAAGCAGTGTTTCAGTTCTATAATTCAACAAAATAGTTGCCGTCATCACTTGCTCTGCTGTGAATTACTTCCTTTTATATTTTAACTTGTGCTGATAAAATAGGCTGCAAGAAGAAACAGTCCTGCCTTCCCTTACGTTCCACACACTTCCATGCTTTGAAGACTGCAATTATAAGGCCATTGTGGCTAATTTCACTTTCTGGACAGCTGAACATACCAGTGGATTGAGTGGAGAATAAACACATCTTATATAAATATAAAAGCACCCATTGAAGGAAACACATCCTTAACAGTTGGATCTTCCTTAATCTTCTAGCTTCTGGAGTGTACCTTCTGGAAGGCTGCAAATATGTGCACAATAAAGTGTTTCATTCTGGAAGCCATATGACTCCCATCAGTTATTCAAGCACATGTTTGGCACCGGCTTAAAAGAACAGGACATGTTTAAGTCAAACATTTCAAAGTTGATCTTGTCTTTTAAAACATACCTGGTTTATAGATCAGTGTAGTATCTCTGTAAATGTTTCATTTCTTGTATACTGTTGTGGCTAAGCTACATGTTGGACTTGTTATATAGCCTGCATTTTGGAGGTAAGGGGGGAGTAACTCATGCCAAGACAGAAGATAGTATTAATAGGAAATTGTCATTGCTTACTTCAAAATGCATGCAAGCTGGGGAGGGTTTCTCCCTCACTACCCCAGTTCTGGAGTACTTGACAAAATAAAGTGCTACATTATAGCTAGGTAACTACCATATGCATTTAACTCTAAAACCCAATTATTCAACCCAATTACTCTAAAATACAAGGCTGAGGTAGCATTTAAATTACACACGTAATTACATCTCTAGCTGTATATTCACCTATTGCCCCAGACCCTGCATGAATGTAAGATGACAGCTCTAAAAAACTTAACCAGTGATTCCCCCCACCCCGGTGTTTTTGGGCATAAATACAGAAACAATATTTTATTTCCCAGTATTCTGTTGGGGGGAAAAAAAATAAAATCCTCTAGTGACAAAGCTACAGTACAAATACATTTGCAAAAGTTAATAGCAACTGAAAGAGAATGCATGAAAGGAAGCCAAGGATAAGAACAAACCATTAATTTTCATATTTAGGAATACATTAATGGGCAATCTATTAAGCAACACAATAATTCTTGTGTGACTTCCCCACTTATATAAACAGAAAAATTACAAAGACTTCTTGAGGGGACAAGGGTGTACATTAAAATCCAACAAATGGTTACACATTTTGCACTGGAGCCAGTAAAAATTCCAGAGAACAGAGGTGGGAATAGATGTGATGTAAATTGCAATGTTGATCTCAGTACAAGTTTTCCCAGTAAAAGTTACCCAGTGCATTCTTTTAATCTAGGATTTATTGAAGCAGGTTCAGGTTCATATTCAACATCCCTCCAGTCTTTGTTGCAGGAGGCACGTTTAGATCTTTATCTGGATCAATTACACAGCCTATCTGCCAAAAATCTGGTAAGATTCTTTGAAACTTTAATAAACTCTCATCTCTACCGTTTCAAGCAGCTTGGCTTTCTTTATAGATCATAATACTCTACTGGCAGCATGGAATGCTCTGGAGTACATGCTAAAAAGTGTGTTTTTTCACAAGCATTCATGTGTGTGAAAAAAATCATTCATTCAAATTTTCCCAGTAGTATACATAAAAACAGCAATATAAGCATTGCTGACGGATTTTAGCACACAACAGGGAGAAGCTTGTAGGATGTTCTCTGAAGTTTTTAGAGTTCAATAGTATTTTTGAATCATTTACCTTAATTTATCTGGCTTTAAATACTGGCCTGGATTAGCACATGTAACAGGGGACACAGTGTATATCTACATGAATCTACACTAAGATTAGGCCGCGGCCACATGAGCGAGATAATCCGGAAGGGAAGTGAGGCTATTTTGCCCTGGAGCAATTTGCCCCGCAGTTGCGTGATCACACAGGTCTGTGGACCTGCTGATGCAACTCACCACTGTGTGATCAGATGCAACTGCGGGCGAGTTAATTTTTTGTGTGTGGTTGGTTTCCGATTCACTTAAATGGGGGATTGATGAATCGCTCCTCCACCCTAAAGGCCTTTCAATGATGCGCACACTGAGAAGTGGGGGGGACAACAGCATGGCGTCAGGATAGCCTGATGAGACTATCCCCGACAACATAAGTTTGCACTGGCGCGATCATATGGGGAAAGTCCAGCTGTGGCCCACAGCAAACCATTTGATACTGGAGTGTTTTTTAAAAAAAACAAATTTTATTTTTTCTTAGCCAAATCTTTACACAATTACCTTCAGAATATTTTCATCACTATCATATTTTCTATATAACTGTGTATTCCGATTACAATTCAAACTCTTTATGACTTCCCACCTCACCTACACCATTATAACCATTTGATACTGGAGTTTAACTAGTGGTTTTTTTCTCCGCTTTCCTGGTGGAGCAAAACGGCTTGCGACAGTTTGATGACAGTTACGGGACGCTTCCCAGATGTGCTGGTGTGATCGCGCTGCTTTGAACCGCAGGTAAATCATCCCTCTTATGTAGCTAATGGGTGCCTATGATCGCACCCTTACTTTCCTTTCTGATGCTGCCCACAGAAAAGTTCAGTGCTGCTCTGTACACACACCTTCTTCCCAACATATCATGTCGATCTTCCAGTACCGGCAACATAGGTTCCTAGTAATGCAAACCATTTTGAAATTTCTGGACACTTTTTTTAAAAAATGAATTTTGAACCGTTTTTATAGCAGAACAAACAACACAACCATATATCTGAGCTATATAATTACAAAACGTTAAGCAAATCCAAGAAACAACAAAAGCCTTGTGGATTTTGCCCATACTACACAAGAAGTAGGTTAATTTAAATTAACATTTCCTCAATCTAGTTTGATATGCCTTCTTCCGGTACTCGTTATCTATCACCCTCTAAGCATTTGAAGGTCTCCAGTGTGAGATTGCCCTAGCTGGGTCAGGTAAGTAGATTTAATTCAAAAGTATATTAAGTTATGCTAATGTGGATTTTTAGGTAATATCCCCTTTTCTGAGAGATACTGTATTATGAGGTACCACAATTTTGAAAATCTTTCATAATTCTTACAGAGATTGAGAACCATACGTTGTCAGTTTCCTTAGAATGAAGTAGCCCCCTAAACGTATTCTCCAGGATTGTAATGTAGGTACTGTCTTATTTTTCCAGTGCACCACTATAGCTAGTTGTGCTACCACCAATAATAAAGAGATTTTTTCTGTTTTTGTACTGTTAACTAGATCCCCTGACCACCAATTCAGCAGTACTGTCTCTGGGAGGCAGGGTAAGTTACAACCAGTTATGATCTGTATCTCCTTCAATATATGTCCCCAAAAGACCTTAATATCATCACATCACCACCAAACATGACCAAAAAAAACATCACCAAACATCACCAAAAAAAATCACCCAATTGACCACAACCTTTCCAACAATTTGGGTTTCTTGTCTTTCTCATGTTACATAGCATTACATGTGTTAAACACCACCTTGTTGCCATCTTTACTGTTTGAAATCTAATATTGAAAACCTTTGATTTAATATACGTAGCTTTCCAAATCTGTAGCCTATCAGTTTCATGTATTCTGTTCTGAAAGTCTAGTTGCCTTTTAAGGGGTTTTTCACTATCATGTTCAATCAACATTTTGTATATCTGAGAAATAAGAGCTGAGGATGAGCCATCACTTTTCTGCAATAACAACTCAAACTCTGTGAGAGGTCTGGTAACTGTGTGCAGGAAAGTTTAGCATATTATTTATTTGTAACTATCTGAACCATGGTATGGTGCTTCCCAGTTTCTGCTCAATTTGCTTTTTATCTAGTGTTTTACCCTTATCTATTAAATCAATTATGAAAGTGAGACCCATTTCACTTCAGTTTTTAAAAGTCAACACTACTTTTTCTGTAGGGGACCATTCTTGGTTTAAAATAGGTGACATCTTTGAGATTCCAGGAGCTAAAATTCCCCTTCTTCTATCCCATATCTTTAGTGAGGTTTTCAGATATGTATTTTCCTTTGATTGACAGGGTCTATCTTGCTGCCTGCTCCAGAAATATTCTGCAAGAAAGTACAGTTACGTACCGAGATTTTCTATTTGCATCCAATTATCTGGCTTCTCTAATTTTAATATTCTTATTATGTTTGCTAAGTTAGCTGCTTCATAATAAATTATTAAATCCCGTAGGTCTAAACCTCCTTTGTGAGCTGGACTGTGTAATGTAATAAAAGAGATTCTAGGCCTTTTATATGGCCACATAGTCACTGAGCGATTTTTGCCACTTCAAGTCTTTTTTGAGGATCTCTATCAGAAGGGTTTGAAAGAAAAACAAATATTTAGGCAAAATTATTATTTTTATTAGATTTATTCTGTCAGCCTATGAGAGAGACAGTTAATTCCATTTACTCATCTGAGCCTTTGACTCTTGATATGTCTTATTGAAGTTACATTTTGTTAAATCTGTGAAGTTCAATGGAATTTGGATATCTAAATGCCTCCATTTAGTGGTAATACAGTTATACTGATAATCTGACTTTAGAGTAATCTCTGTATCAGATGACAAATTGATAGGGAACAGATCTGATTTCTTTTGATTTATATGTAAACCAGAGATTTCACTAAAGGTCTGCATTGTGTGAAGTAATGCTGAAAGTGACAGATCTGGAGGTTTTTAAATAAAGCATCAAGTCGTCAGCATATAAACTGATTTTATGCTCTATGTCACCTATTTTAATTCCTGAAATGTGTGAGTTTCATCTAATGGCGTCTGCTAACGGCTCCATAGCCAGAGGAAAAAGCAGAGGCAAAAGGGGACAACCTTGTCTGGTGCCTCTCCCCAGTTGAAATTTCTCAGACGTTAAATCATTTACTTTCAGTTTTGCTGTGGGGTCTGAATAGATGGCCTCAATTGCATTCATGAATTTGCTTCCAAAGTTTCTCTCTTATAACAGACACTGGAGATATTTCCATGCTGTCAAAAGCTTTCTTTATGTCCATTGCCATGAAAAAAGCTTTCACTGTATTGACTGTGCAATGCAAGATCACATTAAGTGTTCTATGTATTTTGTTCACTAGAGAACAATTCGGGATAAACCCCATTTGATTGGATTTAACATAATGAATAACAATCTATTTCAGTTGGTTAGCTAGAATTTTAGAGAAGATTTTTGCATTTGAGGTCAGCAGAGCTATAGGTCTGTAAGATGCAGGGTTTGTTAAATCTTTCAGTTCTTTAGGGATTAAAATGATGTTAGTTTCTGACCATGTAGGAGGCTTCACCTTAGTGGACAATATATGATTACAACCTTCTGTTAGAGGTTCTGCAAGGTCTGATTTAAAGATCTTATAAAATTCTGGGTCCGAACCATCATTCTCCAGGGTACTGTTAGACTTCAATTGTTTGATTGTTTTCTAGAATTTCTTGTTTTGTAACACTTTGTGGACATCAGTTAACCATTTAATATAAGGGTTTGCATGAAAATAGTTTCTAATTGCTTGTGTATTGATATTATTAGATGCAAATAACTTTTTTAGAAGGCTAATAAGATCTCTCTGATTTTCCCTGTGCTTACCTGCAGTTTCCCAGAGCTATCCCTAAGGGCATGTATTCTTCTAGCTGCTTTTTTCTCTTTCATTCTCCATGCCAAAAATTTTAGTGATGTGGGGGGGGGGGGTGCCACATTTGTTGTCTTACGTATAGCAGATTTTTTTGTACCTGGGGTGTCTCCAAACTTTCTAGAAGCTTTTGTTCAGCTTGTAGTTTTTTAATAGATCTTTTTATTTCCTGTCTTCTTATATCATTTCTCTAACTGCTCAGTGTTTGATATCAGAAGTTTTGACTTGTGTTCTCTATCTTTTTTCAGATACGAGGTCAGCAAAATTAATTTACCTCTGACCACTGCCTTAAACAAATCTCATACCAAAGGCTGGGGCACCTCACCCCAACTATTCACAGCAAAATAGTCTTGGATTGTTATTGCTTTATCCTCTGTTTTTATCTGACAATAAAATTGATTTGTTCAGCAGCCAGTGTAATTCCCTGTGTACTCTTTCCAACAGTTCTATTTTGCAGTTGACTGGCACATGATCTGACCATATCGTAATACCAATGTCTGAGGATAGAATATTGTCTACCAGTGACTGTGAGATTAAGAAAAAGTCTATTCTAGTATGAGTGTGGAATCTTGGGGAGAAATAAGTATAATCTCTCTCTGACTGATGTCTCCAGATATCACATAAATGGTGTTTTACCAATAAATCGTACACTCTGGTTTAGATTCTTTTTTTATGGTGAGAATGGATTCTCACCATAAGATCAGTTCCCTTACAGAAAACCTTGCAGTGGGTCTTCCAGGAACTGTATTTGACCTGAATTTGGTATATGAACCATTGCTAGAGTTAACTTCTTTCCCTGTATAAATGAATATCTACCTTGTGCATCCAGTAACTTGTCTGATTGTAGAAAAGGCACTGTTTTGGCCAACAAGATTGCCACACCCCAGGTTTTTGAAGAGCCTGGAGCCTGGAATTGTGCAGTGTACCAGGATGGCTTTAAAACTGGAACCTCAGGCACTCTGAGATGCAATTCCTGAATGAACAGAACGGTTCTGATTTTAGTATATGCGTATTCATTTGTTTACTGTTTTATCTTCTCATTAAGACCATGGACGTTTAATGACATGACCTTGAAGTGAGTAGTCATTCCACCAGTTTTCCTTTAAATTTTCAACCACCTGAAGTAAGATGTGATGAACTGACCTCAAAACCCAGGATGCTTAGTGCATCAAACTCAGAAAACTGGAAGATTAGGGGTTAATGCCTCACTGAAAAGCAGTCTGAGTGACAGGCTGCTGCCTGATGGAACCCCTTCTCTCTGACTGGTCAGCACCAGCTGAGAAGAGTTTTACACAATCTTGTGAGTCTTGTCAAAGAGTCAATCAGTCATTGTTTGGATTTTGACTTGGCAATTGCCAGTCAGGAGGTGTGTGTGTGTGTGTCAGTCTAAGGAAAACTGACAAGTCACTTGAGAAGTGAAAGGACACAGCTCCTACCCTATACTGTACAACAATACATTTGGGAAAAAGTTCAGAAAGAACTTAACATCTACATGTCAGCACTAGCTGAACTCTCTGTTTATTCACTGCCTCCAGAACTGGGGTTTAGGCTTGCCAGAAGAGGTTGTTAGTGGGAAACTGCCAGCCTAGCCAAACAGAAAAGGGTTATTGCTCCTAGGAAAAGGAGGATATTCCTTACCCAGTCAGTCAGGTGATTCAACTCAGAAGAGACCTTTAGTTGAGATGTGAAAAGGGAAACAGTCTTAGACTCCTCAAGAGTACAGAAAGGGAAAGTTATAATTCCAAAAGGGAAATTTTGATATACAGGAAGAAAGTTCTATCTTCCAGAAACTGAGATATTGTTATGAAAATTAGTAAGACACTTTGTTACTGTAAAAATCTCCAAGACAAACAAATCTCTAACAGTAAAGAACTAAGTTTCTTAGAATCCAAGCTTCAAGTATTCTCTGTTGCCTGTTCAAGATATGCTAATTTTCTTATAAAGAACTACAGTTTAAAGAACTCATCTTCCCCTGCCCTATTCTTGTTACAACTGTGCCTGATCAATAAAATCAACCTTTTTGTTTCAACTTTACTTTGTCTCAAGTGCCATTTTCAGAGGGGTTTTATAAGAGGGCTCCTGCTGAGTTACAATAAAAATCTCTGGCCTGAGAAAAAGCCAAATAATGTCCTTAAAACTGGGTGGGACACAAAGAAAGTTGTAAGTTTATAATGCAAACATACTACTAAGAGGCTGCTCCGTCAGAATGGTGAACAGTGTTTTGGCAGGAAAATCTGCCTCACAGAACAGGGGTCCATCATTTATGGCTTTTTAAAAAACTATTATTATTAAGTACTATTAAAAGATGAACACGGGTCCATCATTTAAGGCTTTTTAAAAAACTATTATTATTAAGTACTATTAAAAGTTATGTACAAGTAGAGAGACCCGAGATACTCATGGGGGGGGGGGGAGAGCTCCACGCAGAGGAGGAAGCCACTGCAGGTAAGCCTTCTTCCCTGCCCTTGCCTGGCTCCTGCCAAGCCCTCTCTTCCCCCCACGCCCAGCAGCGACAGCAAGGCCCACGTGGCTCCCAGCTGCCAGGCCCGCCAAGCTGTCTCCCCCACCCCCGTGGCAGCGACGGCGAGGCCCACGTGGCTCCCAGCCACCGGGCCCACCAAGCTCTCTCCCCTGCCCCCTCAGTAGTGATGTTGAGGCCCACGCAGCTCCCAGCCACCGGGCCCACCAAGCCCTCTCCCTCCCCCCACAATGGATGTGAGGCATCGTTACAAATGTGTTCCCTGTGCAGGGGATGCTTTTTACTTTGGGGGTGATTTAAGTATCCCCCAATTTTTTTACTTTTCAGATTTTTATGCACACCTGGGGAGCCCCCAAGTTTGCAGGAAAATCTATTTGCCCCCTAGGTGCCCCGGTGTGCAGATTTATATATCGGCACGCACAGGGGCACTTGGCTATTAGATATATAGATTATTAATTAATTCTTAAATGTAAGTAGTATTAAATATTGACTAAATAAGTTGCTGTTATACCACCAGAATAAATTTTTGCAGTACTCTGCAGTACACCTGGGATGGCTTGCACAGAAAAGCAGGCTTTTAAAGATGCTGCTTGTATCAGAGAGTCAGGGAGTTCAAGAATTAATCTTCCCTGGAGAGAAGAGCGTAGGTGATTTGCTGCTCTGCTCACTCTCTGATTGGCCAACATCAGCTGAGAGAGGAAATAAAACAGTTGATCTGGAGGGAAAAGAGGGCTTTCACAAATTGGTCTTTCGCTGTTTGGTCTTTTGCAATTTGGTCTTTCTAACATCTGAATCAGTAGCCAGAGGGTTTGGCTTCTGAGAGAAGAGATATTTGGGAGTCATTGTTTTCCGACAGGCAATAGTCAGAAAAGTACTTCTACAGAAAGAAGAGAAACCCCATTGTCTAAATATATTAAAACTGCTTTGAGGGAAAACTTAAAATTCTCAGTCAGAAAAGCTACAGTACAACCTTATACAGACAAAGAATACTGGAGAAGGATTTGGCAGAAGGTTCCATTAAAGCCAAATAGTAAAAAGAGTTAGTTATTGCTTCTTAGGGACAAGGAAAATAACTTCCTGCCAGTGAAAGGGGTTGGGAAGAGAACCCTGTTCTATGATAAAGGGGAGATGCTTAGACACCTCAGGAGTTAATGAAAAGTTGTATTATCTAAAGGAAAACCTGTAATATCTGAAGGAAGAAATCTAGAAACATCAATAAGAACTGTGTTAGTGTTGAATTATTCTAAACAAAGTTCCTTTCAAAGAAAGAAATAGAAAGCCTTGAAACAAAAAATACAAAACACTCTCTTGAATGTTCTAAGAATTCAGCTCCATATATATTAGGAAGTGTATTACTTCAGCAATCTCAAAACCTTGATTATTCCTATTATACATATACTCCTTGCCTGTTTAATAAAATCTTTGTTCTGTTTTTGAAAGTTAATTTGCCTCAAGTGCCATTTTTAAGGGTTTAAAAAAAACTGGACAGCGCCTATATTTTTCAGTAGAGTTCCTAAGCTGAGAAAAAGCCTAAACTAAATATCTAAACATAGGGTGGGACAGTCAAGTCTTTTATGACATACACGCTACTGTAGAGCAAATCAGCTACTGAGAGGAACTGAAGATTTGGCAGGGAAAATCTGCCAGACAGTTGAGGAGATACAGGGGTTCATCATACCATCCAATCAACCTTGCTAACTACTTTTCTTTCAAGGTCTACAATTATTTAGGTTAAATAATTAATATTAGACAGTAATTTCTGGACAGTTGAAGGGCAGCTCCACAAAGCATATTGCAGTACTGAAACTGGGATGCAATCAGAACACGAATAACCGTGCCCAGATTACCTTCAGGTACTCCAAACTGAAACTGAAGAGAGTATGCCCCACAGATGAAGCCTGCACCTTCAAGCTGTGAACCTGCTCTTTTAGGGAAATTAAAGCTCTTCTGAAATAGGCTGAAATCTCAGCCCATGATTGGCTATATTTTCCACCAATGACACTTAATACTTTATAAGTCAGAACAGAAATATCCACTGCTGTTCTTTTCTTTGAAGTAGCTCATCTTATTTTTGTTACCAAAGCATACTGTGTTGTAAGAACAACACTATAGACATTTCAGTGATTAACTGCGAAGTATTTGTTAACCAAGGTCTGGGCAAGTACAAAGAACAACACATATTTATGTCTGGATATATTTAGGGTCTAGCGCACACCTATCTACTGGCTGACAAAGAAAGAAGCGCTTGTCTAGGGACATTGCTCTTTTTTGAAACATTTTATCTATCTTGATAGGTGAATATCAAGGTTATTTTTTTCATGTAGTGCTTCACCAATGTACCAGAGAGCATATAGGTAAAGGTAAAGGTTTTCATTGCTCGAAAGCCAGTCAAACCTGACTCTAGGGAGCAGTGCTCATCTCCGTTTCCAAGCCAAAGAGCCAGCACCATCTGAAGACTTATCCATGGTCATATGGCCATCATAACTAAAAGCCAAGGTGCATGGAATGCTGTTACCTTCCCACCAAAGTGGTACCTATTTATCTACTTGCAATTTCTTGCTTTCGAACTGCTAGGTTGGCAGGAGAGAGAGCATATACACGTTGGTAAAACACCACACACACATCTTTGCCCAGGATTCTAATAGCATTGGGTATGTTTTAATTTTTTAAAAATCAATACAATGGTATATCATTGACAAAGTGCCTTATCAGTGTAACACACAGACCAGCAACAGTGAGTGGAAGAAATACAAATGAACAGAAAGTTATGGCACACAGAAACATGATGCCATGCTAGAGTAATTTTAGAGATTATAGTTAAAAGAGATTAAGGAACAATAGAAACTTGACTAGAACAAAATTTTAAAACAACAGAAACAGAACAAGGGAAACTAGCTCATCCTCAGTTTAAACTTGTTACTTCCCGCAACACATAGAAATAAAATGTTTTTTTCACAAGTAGGGATAAGAAAACAACAAGCCACATGAAACATCATAGCCAGATGGAGACCACATGCAGCAGATAAAAGTTTACCATAAGTTTGCAAATGCTTTACGCATAACATTTCACATTCACATTAACAGAGAAAAAACAACCTCCCTGCTTATATTTTGCCATGTTATTTTTAAAGCACCTTGAAAAGTAATACTTGAGCATGCAAAGATATTAGGGCATGTTCTGTGGCTTGTAATTAATATATGCCTGATTAGAACTTCTTTCGTAGGATAACTGGCAACAGATGCAAGAATTATTCCTGCCAACTTCTACATCCCAATTTGTATGGCTTGTTGAATATTATTAGCCAGCACAATTAAGTGGCCATGGAATGTACTGTTGTTGTTCTCATATTAGATCATAGATCTGGGAGAAAAAGGAATATATTTATCCAATCTATGGTTCCACTGTGTTGAATTTTTATATATGTATGCTGAGTAAATCCAAGTCGTCCTCCTCCACACTCATGGTCCAGACCAGACATAAAACTAAAATCAGTTAAATGGCTTTGCATTTTTAGGCAATACAGATGACAGCTTAAGTCTTAAATGAATATTAAAAAATACAGAGTGGCTATTTTATAAATTATGCATAATTAAAATCAGGCTATCAATACTCAACATGAAAGGCAACACATATTTTCAATCTGAGCACAAAATTATTTCTACTTTCACTCTCGTTACAAATTATTTAATTCATTCTTTATTAGCAAGGAATGGGGTGCAAGCATGCTTACATAAAAGAAATATCACCTGCTACTTAAACTAAAGTTGTCCCACCTTCCTGAGTAGGGATAAACTATCGGGATTTCTCTCACTTGCTATAATCCAAGTATTTTTTCTTCTTCCCCTTCATACATGACATATGGGATTGCTCCATATCACTCGCAATAAATACTAGTAGTAGTAGTGGCAGCAAAAACAATAACAGTGTGTATGATAGGGGGGCAGGATACAAATTCCAAGCAACAGAGAAAAAGTATTTGCCAGGTCTTAGATACAGGTGTGTTCAGGCAGCAACAAAACTATTTGTATCCAATCAGTGCCATCATGTCCTCCAGCCAAGACCCCCTCATTAGTGGGATCCCCCTCTTATTTTGGACTTAGTTGTTTTAATAGGTAGTCCCTTTTGCAGTCTAAGTGCCAAGGGGATCTGAAATTTGGGGACTCTCATAAAGGCACCCAGGTATAGAAGAAGAAGAAGAAGAGATTGGATTTATACCCCGCCCTCCACTCCCCAAGGGAGTCTCAGAGCAGCTTACAAACTCCTTTTCTCTTCCCCTCCCCACAACAGACACCCTGTGAGGTAGGTGGGGCTGAGAGAGCTCTTTCCCAAGCTGTCCTTGAGGGAACAGCTGGTACAGAGCTATGGCTTGCCCAAGGTCATCCAGCCAGGTGCAAGTGGAGGAGTGGGGAATCAAACCCGGTTCTCCCAGATTAGAGTCCGCACACTTAACCACTACACCAAACTGGCTAGCCATGACATTGGAAAATTCCAGGGAATAGAGGAAGGGTATGCTGGCATTAAAAACTAATTAAGTGCAATCTCCCCCAGACCGGGGTAATATCATTCTCCATTTAAAACAAAAAAGCAAAAAAACTTTTCAACATTGGAATATCCTAGCATACCCCAGAGATGTCTGCCCAGCCCAAAGAAGTTGCTATTTCATTAACCAATGCCCGGTTCCTCTTTTTTTTCCTTTTTTTACTCAACCAAGAAGGGCACTCAAGTCATTAATTTAAATTCCATCCTGTTTCAGGAGCTATCTTGACTCACCCAAACTTTTGTGTCAGTGAAGCTCTGGCTCATTTCAACCTAATTGAAGTATGTTACTCAAGTTGCCTCACCCAGGCTCTTTATGCCCACGCAGATTTGGCTCACGCCTGATCACATTATTTTCCCCACGTTTCTCCACCAAAATTTGACAGCAGTTAACTTTAACCCAGCCAGTGAGATTTTTTTTATCTTGACCCAGTCCAAAGCCAGGATGGCCAAATCATATCACCATTCAGGGCATAAAGTTCACGTTCTAATTTAATAGTTCACAGATAAGCAGCTAGACATGCGGCGCTCTCCTACATTTACTTCTGTCCATAAAAGAAGGATCCCATGCCATAGCAAATGGCTTCTTAGATCTTGGCCAGTCAGAACTCTGGTTTCCTACTGAGACCCCCTGCTCGTTCCACCCCTTGGACCTCCGCTGCATTTGCCCCTGGAGCTCTCCACAGTTCAAGCCCAGGATTTCAGGTTGTATGTCCCTTCTTTAAAACTCCCCCGTTTCTTCCCTCCTATCTTTTATATGCGTGCCTTCTTGTTGGGGTATGTGTGTGCACACGTGAGGTTACTTAGGGAATTAGTTCTCAGGTGCCCAGTGTAGGTTCTTTACATTTTTATTCTTTTTATTTTGTATACCATAAAGTTTTTTGTTTGTGTTTACAATCATTCTCTCTCTCTTTCTTCATAATTTTATTTTGGGGCATACCCACCAAGGTCCACCCTGGTATAAACAGACTATGGTCCTGCATTATTCCTTTCTGCAACCCTTATTAAAGCTAATTTCCTGTTCTCTTGTCCAGTTTGGTAACATATGGGCTGGAAGGCCCTTTATAAAACTACTTTCTCCTGGTACCTTCCCTCACTGTACTTCAGCTGCGATGAATTCCAGTTTCCTCAGTTCTCACAGCCTCACTGCTTACAATTAAAATCTCCATAGTTCCCAATGACCTGCCCTTTATTTGCTATGATTCAGTTTGCCCTATTATTGTTACCTGGCTTCTATTTTTGCAATGTTGGTTTTTAAAAAATTATCAAGTAATCTGTTAATTTTGGTTAGGTTTACCAGCCTCCAGGTCCGGGTGAGGGATCCCCAAATTTCAGTGGCTTTTCCTCACCATGGACCAATTGGTCAGCAGGGGAAACCTCACCCCTAAATAGGGCTGTCACTGTGCAACATCCCCAACACAATGACGTCACCTGGAAGTGACATCATCACATTGGGGAAGTCGTGCAGGGGACACTCTGGTATTTGGGTAAACTCTATAATTTGAGGGTGAAAAGACCATTGTTACACCCAAATCCCACAGCATCCTGACACAATGATATCACTTCCAGGTTACATCATCACATTGGGAATATTGCACAACATCACCACCTGCCCCCAGATTGCCCCCCAAATCCCCCTGCCAGAGCGATGAGGAACCTGGCAATCCTAATCTTGGTTTATCACTACCTTGACATCCTTTTATAATGTCTTGATACATCTGTCTTGAAGTACATAGATATGAATGGGCATTGAATGATCCCTGGTGCTTGCAGTGACTAAGCATAAGCTTCACTCCTATTTCATGTTTGAAAAAATAAAGCCTTTAAATATATATATATATATATATATATATATATATACACACACACACACACACACACACACACACATACTGAGCAGTAGATTAACAGGAAAATCATGTTTAATATGCCTTGTTGTAAATAAATATGTAAATAAAAAATGATACAATAGGCAGAAAAATCAGCATTATGCAAAACTACCTGAACCCCTGGAGAAAATGGCCTTGTTGTAGGGTGGGCTCTAAGACATCACATTCCTGCTGAGCTCCCTCCTCTCCTCAAATTCCACCTTCCACAAGCTTCACTCCCAAATCACCAGGAATTTCCCAACCTAGAGTTGGTAACTCTGACCCTAACATTAATGGTTGATGACCACTAAACATAAGGGTCTTATTCAATGTAGGTCTAAAGTTGTATGCATCTAGAGAAATAGATGTCTTTTATGGAGTGCTGTTTTCATGGGGGTCAGTAGTGGAATAAAGGTTAAGAGCCACTGAAACAGGGCAATCTAGACAAATAAGCTATATATTACACAAGTGGGTTGGTTACTTTCAGCGATAGTATAGTTGTCTACTAATCATTTCAGTTCTTAAACACTCTCTTAGAGGTACTAAAATTCATTAAATAAATACTTGGGCAGTTAAACTCCCATAAAATTGCTCTGTGAAGTACTACACATACACAGTAACCATTTTATGTTTTAGTATCTCAGGTGTATAATTTGTCTCATTAAACAAACACCAATACCCATTATGGATCCTGTGCGCCAATTATTTAACATAGAAGCAATATAATTCAATAAGTAGCCGTTTTGAAAGTTGAATCTCACAAGCTCATGTTTTTAGCAAGAGGACTGAGTCATCTAAGTCTTGCACCTATCAAAATTGTGCTGCTGCCAGACTATAAAACAGTTAGTAGCATCCCATGCTGTGGACAGGATATACCGCTCACCAGACAAAGCTAATTTGAATGATAACCAACTAAACAAGTACCTGCTTTACTTATTATAGTACTATCCAAAATAAGTGGTCATTTAGCAAGAACCCTACAGGATTAATTTCACAGGACTGTATGATGCTGAAAATGAGACCTGCCAGGGCAAGAGATGGGCCACCCTTCATAGAGAAGTCCAGTACATTGTGAGGCCTCCTACCTTTTCTACCCAAAAAAGGCAGAGATCCTATCAAGTATTTTATGTGCCACTTCTCCACAGAGCTGCTCAAAGTAACACACAAAGTAAAAACTTCATTTTTTAAAATTCAAGTGTTGAAACTATATTTTTATCTGTGTATGTTTTGTAAGCAACCTTGGGCATTATGGGAAAGTGGAATATAAATATTTTAAAGAAATAAAAGTACGACTCCCATACTTTTGAGTCGGGAAGAATTTTTTCTTCATCAATCTTCTGCTTATTTTAGGGGTTTAGTACTATGGTAGAATTTTGAGTCTCTCAAAAACAATTGTTGAAGCTTTACAAAATAAACTACTTTACAAAATATACTTAACCAGAAGTTATATTTCTGTGTATATTTTATCTTCCAGTCTTGCAATTTCTGTGTGTGCATGCACATTCTGTTCAAATTAATTTACAGATGGATAATTAAGGTTCAAGTTCATAGGAAACTTAGTAGTACAGTTATCGAAGATGATAGATTATGAAAACATCTCTTATGGATGTGTTAGTAAGCTGAGCATGGGAAAGAGCTGAGCACTTAATCAACATTGTGTATACATCCCACCAAGAGCCGCAAGAGTCATGGTTCCAACGCTCAAAGCAAAGAAAGGGGGGGGATTGTAGAAATAAGAATGGTTTGGTCTCTGAGCAACTTTTCTAGAGGCAAATGAACACTCAATGTTCATCTGAATATTTACCAGATTTGCTATCTGTTGTCACACAGTAACCCAGTGAAAGACAGGTATGAACTGAAAAACGGTAGAAGAGATAAGATTACAGGAAACCTGTGCAACTTTCTGTGAGCTGAATTTTTCAGTTTTTGCTATATAAGTAAGGTAATGGCCAGAAAGAAAATACTGAAAAAGGATCTGCTAAATCAGTTTTTTTTCTACTTAAGTTTAAGTTGTCCATCACAGTAAAGGAAATAAGAATAAATATGGAAATGAGAAAGTACAGGATTAGAGGAAAAATTCCTGGGTATTTAAGTCCTGCATGAAGGTAGGTTCTGTTTCAGGACACACATTACTCCCTTTTAAAAACCATCCCCATTTACGATTAAAAAATTCTTTTTTTCACCAAGTGAAGCATTAGGGAACGATCCTAAGCAGGCCTACCCAGAACTGTACTCAAGTCAATTGTCATACACATCTAATTAAGTGGCTGTGAAACAACACTATGGAATTGCAAGTTTGGGGCAACAGGGGATAGGGAATAAGACAGTGGAATAATAATAACTGGCCACAATAAGGGACTACATAGAATGAAGTATAGGCTGCATTCCTATAGAATGCAATATGACTGCAACTCTTTCTTGCCCTTTTAGACCTGCCAGTACCAATAAGGCCAGGGGTCCTTTCGTAGAAAAAGAGGTGCAGGAGCTCATTAGCATAACTCATTAGCATATGCCACATCCCCTGACATCACCAGAAGTGTGTCAGAAAAGGAATGTCAGTTTCAGCCCCATTATACCCTATGGGCCATTGAAATCAATGGCAAAAACTCATAGGGTATATGAGGGGCTGGAGGAGAGGGGGTTTGAGGGAGAGGCTCCAAACTTGTAGGGTAGCTGCTGGGGCCTCTCCACCAAATACTCACCACATTTCAAGAAGATTGGACCACGGGGTCCAATTCTATGGGCCCCCAAACAGGTTGTCCCATCCCCTCCATTGTTCTCTATGGTGGGAAAAAGTGTTACTATAGACAACAATGGAGGGAATAGGGGCAACCTGTTTGGGGGCCCGTAGAATTGGACCCCCTTGTCCAATCTTCTTAAAACTTGGTGGGTATTTCAAGGAGAGGCAACAGCAGCTACCCTGCAAGTTTGGAGCCTCTCCTTCAAACCCCCTCCCCTCCAGTTGCTTTTAAAGTTGCCGCCGAATTTCGGCGGCAATTCGGCAGCGGGCCAAATCAGATCAGAGAATCTGATCCGGCCCATGGCTGCCCTAGTAGCCACTCCTGAGCTGGCGGAGCTTTGCTCCGCCTCGCTCCGGCCTCAAAGGACCCCTGAATAAGGCTAAAAAGAGTGTGAGGAAGGTACATGGAATTCTTTGCAGCATAGCTGCAATTGGGAAGGGAAAAGGGCCATCATGGGATGGACAGAACACAATCTTAATTGGAAGGGGAGATTAGGAATGTTTGCTGGAGGGACCCTTTGACACCCTTTACTCACCTGTAAAGGCTGCAGCCAACCTTGAGTATAATTCCACTATTCCACCCAGTCCCCATAGCAGTCTCCCTGTTGTTTCTTCTTTATTGCTTCTCTTCTTTTTATTCCATTTTCACTCCAGCACCAAAGATGAGGACAGCAATCTCTTATTTATGAGCACAATCCTCATTCCCAGGGAAACTGGAATTTCTCCTTTATTCAAAGCTACGTCCCTAAATATATGCTACTGACCCTTCTCCCCCCATATACACTTCATGTGCATGCAGGTACTCCTCCATAAGCTCCCCATTCCTAGACAACTCTGTCTCCCAGACACGCTGCCCTATCATATTGCTGCCATTTCTTCACATATGGTGTTCCTTAGCCTTGTTCCCCTAAATCTTATCTAATTTTTGGACCATGAGTGAGTTTATAAGAGCCCGGGTAAATTCATAAGATGCTAGCTTCTCTTAACTGAAGAACAAAGAAATATTGCAGCCATCAAAAGGTCCAGAGATGGCTCACACTCTCACTTCTCTTTCAGCCCAGATCTTTTTTTTTTGGGGGGGGGGGGGGGAGTGTCACTCTGGCTCCTATCCAGAAAGCTAGCTGGCTCATAAAGGTCTCCAGAGGAGTATCAATATTAGTCTATTATAGCAAAATAAAACAAAACATTTATTCCAGTATGAGCTTTTTGTGTCAGAGCTCACTTCCTCAGATCTTTATAGAAAAAATCACAAAAGTGAAGAAAGAAAGAAGAAGAGTTAGAGAAGAGAGAGGCTACAGATAAATACAGTGCAGTGAAGTAGGATGAACATAACTAATAAAGGAAGAAGCAGTCTAAACCATAAGAAAAATTAACATTAGTAAAGGGTTACAGTACAATACAATTCAACTATTAGAAATGACAGTAAGAAAGTCCATGTCTGTGTTTAGACCAGGGTGAATTTGTTTTCTTGATTAGTTCTAATTCAGCACTTTTCCATCGTATGTTGTCTCTCATTGATGCTGATCAAGTTATTAAGCTGAACAACGCATTGGACATCTCCCTGCACACTTAGAAACACCTAGCACCTCTTCAGTTGGTGAAATCACATCTAGAACTTTAAAGACATACTGACTGCAAAATCTAGATTAGCCAAGCATTTTCTGGAGCAGATGTTTTCACTCATCTCTAGATTAAACGTGTCATTTTTAAAAAAAATTGTTAGTGTTGGGAAATATTTGATGTGATCTTGCCCATTAGAACACAGAAATAGTGCTTGTAAGATCATTGAAAAGACTGACTCAAGCTATAATAATTGCATTCAGATATTTTACATAAAACAAATTCCACAGGGGTAGACCTATTCATCCACTGTAATATAAATGACAACAAAAGACTTTTAACATGGAAACATGAAACAGCTAGGAAGCAATTTACATAACAAAAATGGGTAGATGGGGAAAAATTACAGCAATAATCATGACTGATTAATATTTTCCTCAGTTTTTTCCCCCAAAATATTCACGAACAGATGGTTCTTAACATATCACCCATTATTAATTTTTGTCTCAACTTTAAATCATTTTTCTTTCCTTGGGAAGGCACTGAAAAGATTTAATAGTCTATGAAGTAATTTGGGCACAGGAAGGAAGCATGAAAGGGATCTGCACCCCACAAAAGCATAGGATCCATTCATATGCCCTGGGGACAGAAGAACAACATCTGAGTGGGTCTAAGGTCAAAGCCCTTGTTAGCTGAATAACTCGTTATATTAGTTCTCCCACATATTCTACTGACATTTTCATAATCAAGTAAAAACACCACCCATGGAATTCCCTTATTTGTGAATACACAAGCTATGACATATGCTTGTACTGCCACACTAATGCTGTCAGAGATCGGAACAGCTGTAAGTATTCGTCTATTTACAGAATGTACCATGCACTCCTAAGCAGAGTTACACCCTTCTACATCCACTGAAGTCAGTGGGGCTTCAAAGGGTATAGATGTTGAGGACTGCACCGTAACTTTCAGAAGTCTGTACCAGTCACTTCCATCTGTAGATTGAGAAAATGGCTATTTTGTGCTTACAAGAAAAGTTATTCCCATTAACAAGCATAATATGAAAGCCTGGTGTGGGTATCCAACTTCTCTAGGCTTATATGTCCATGTAATTTAGCCCTTGGGCACTTAAGACTGCCATTCTGGCATATGGCACATGAGGACAGGGAGCTTCCCATACTTGCATTTTAAAGCAATTCTTGAAGAAGCAGAAACAAATACTGGGGGTTGGGCAGAAAGTGACATCATATTAAGCCTGCTGGCACTTATGACCACATACTGTTTGTATCACATTCAAGAGAGTGAAGAGCGGTGCATGGAGCACTCAGGTGCCATTTGAACCACAGATGTCAAACGCTCACTAGATAAATGTCAGACTCCTGAGAAAAGGCCCACATGGATGGTATTCTTATTTAATCTAAGAAAAGAACACAGCTGCTCAGCAACAATGCTATCTTAATCCTCAAATAAGGATACATCTCTTATAGCAAAGTCAAGTCCAAACAGAGGATCAGGCCACTGCAGGAATGGGTCCGTCCATGGAGAAGCATACTGTAATACAACCCTATAAAAGGTATATTGTAACTTTGAATTACGTATCTGCTCTTAGAGGATAATGAAACATGATTCCGAATGGAATATTTCTTACAATTCCCTTACCACACCCGAAATCTAAGTTTTCTTAGGCACTTGCCATAATGAATGCCAGTGGCACTAGGGTTGCCAGGTCCCCCCTGGCCACCAGCAGGGGATGGGTACAGGGTTGCCAGATCCAGGTTGGGAAACTCCTTGATATTTGGGGATGGAGCCTGGGGAGGACAGGGACCTCAGTCCCCCATCCACTTTCTCCAGGGGAACTGATCTACATAGTCTGGAGATGAGCTGTAATTCTGGGGGATCCCTAAACCAGGCTCCACCTAGGGTTGTCAGGTCCCCTCAGCCACTGGCAGGTGATGGGCAATAGGGTTGCCAGATGCAGACTGGGAAACACCTGGAGATTTGGGAGTGGAGCCTGGGAAGGATAGGGACCTCAGTGGGGTACAATGCCACAGAGTCCAACCTCCAAAGCATCAATTTTCTCCAGAGGAACAGATCTCTGTAGTCTGGAGGTGAGCCGTAATTCCAGGGCATCCCCAGGTTTCACCTGGAGGCTGGCATTTCTAGGCCCCCTTCAAAGCATTTATTTCTGGCAACCTACTGACATATGCCAATTAAAACAGTAGCATGTAGCATACACTGAAACCAGACCAGAGGTGCCCTTATGGAACAGTGGCGATTCCAAAGGCCTATTGGTGGCAACCGGGTGGGTGGCAGAAACGCCTGAGTCCGTCCAAATGAGAGGGATCCCGCCTGTGTAGGGTAGTTATGGGTCCGTGACTCCTCCCGCTCGAACGGATTTCAGCCCCAAGCCGAGGGCAATTGCAGTTGATAGCGCGTTTTCCCTTTATTAGCCGCTAAGCATACTCTGCCTTCCAGAGCACCCAGCCAGGCAGCAGTTAAACAGGCCCGGGCGGGGGGAGCATTGGCAGGAAAGCGTCACCTGTTAAGTCTCGCACCACACTGCAGCTGTTGAGGGCGCAGGAGCCCGAGGGGGGGGGGGGGGAGCCCTAATTAGACGTGCACTGAGCAGTTAACACACCGGGGGGGGAGAGAGAGCCCACAACCCCTTCCTCGGTCCGGCGCAGCTGAAGCTTTGCTGAGGGAGACGCCGCTGGAGGAGGAGGGGAATGAGCGTGGGAGGCGTTAGGACAACGGCAGGCGGGAATGTCCTTTCCGCCGGGCAAGCGAAAGAGGCAGCAGCTAGCTCTCTCCTCTGCCGCCTCTCTCTCTCTTTGGAAAAGAGGCTTAGATTCGCGCTGCGTGAAAGCTTCCTGCTCCCGGCCGGAATTTGTTCCCTTCCAATATTCACATAAAGCGGGTGGGCGGTTCCTTTGGAGTTAGCCAGCCCGAGTGGGTGCAGGCGAGACACGGCACTCGATGCCAGCCCCAGCAAAAAATAAAAATAAAAAAATCCCCGCTCTCCCCCCCCCCCTCCCCCTCTTGCAACGCGAGAAGTGGGTGCAAACAGCAGCTGGCTCCAAAAACTTCTCCGGCAGCCACAAAAGCAAGTTGGGGAGAGCAAGCCGCTCTTCGAAGTGCAAGTCGGGCTGGCTCGAACTTTTCTGCGTCGCGATCGAGCGAGACGTTCCCAACTTACCTTGAGCCCCGGATGAGGATACTATTAAGAGGCAGGTCAGACTGAGCCGCAGAAGGAAGAGCTGGGCTGGCGTGTGAGATGACGGAGGGCAGCGTTGCTTTCCTGCATGGAGGTGCTTTGACATCTTAGCCCAGACCGAGAGGCAAAACTTTCATCAGCTGGGGCTGGAGAACAGCCCCATTAATACACAGTTACAGAGAGCGCGAGAGGGAGCGCTGCAACTCAGGATGTGAGAGATTTCCTGCATGCAGTTAACTCTAAAACCCCTCCTGCTCTGATGATGAGCTGGGCTTTGCTTTCATTTAAGAAAAAAAAAAAGTGTGTGTGTTTTTTTTTTTGGAAAGACCAGAACTGTTGACCGTTGCAATTACTGAACAAATTGTCTGGGTTGGCTAACAGGAGGCACAAGGAATCGTTAGTGAAAGAAGGCAGGCCTGTGAAAAACTACCCCTTGCCAACACTTACAGTTCTCATTACAATGGAACAAATTATTGTCTTTGCCTTCGCCCTACTGCTCCTGCGCGGGGTCCTAGCGCCTTTCCGATGCGCTGCCAGAAACAGTCCCTTTGCAGAGAGGTGACCTGCCAATTTTCAATTCGTTTGGAAGGAAACTCCCTCAGTTGGGCTTGATTTTAAGGCTGGCTGTAAAATCTGCCTTCCACTCCAGCGGTGATGAATGATCTTGTTTTGTCTCAAACGGCTCTCCTCTGGTCTTCTCGTGTGTGATTCAAATTTGTTGAGTAAAAGTGATAGACACTTGGCCTTTTTTATTGTAGAAAACGGAGGGATTCTTATTGGTATTGTAATTACTCTGCTTAATCCCAGCATCTATTTTGAGTTGCATTTTGTGCCATTTTAAAAATGTTAAGGAACAAAGCGTTGCTTCAATATCCCTCCCTCAGGACTGTTCTTTGAAATCTCCTTTCACAATTGTGACAACTGCCAGGAAAATGAGAAAGATATTAACTTTGTTTCTGACACGTGATCAGCCATCACTAAAATATATGTAAATGAATGATGTTTACAATCTTTCTTTATGACATTCTGGGGGTGGGAAATCAGCCTTTCAGAATTGGAAAGTTTAGTTTCTATAACTGCATCTAAGGAACCATGCTGTGGGTCTGGGTGAGAACACATATAATGCTGGTATAGTCCATTGTCTTGTTTGTAACTTTCCTGATTTGGGTTCTTGATGTGTTACCATAACACTTTCTAAAAATAATGTCTAAGTTGCATGAAGAGATACAACCCTTCTGACTCTTCTTTCCCTAATTTCTACCTTTTTTTAGAAGTTTCTTCTTTTAAAATAAAATGTCATCATCTTGGATTTTCACAGTACTCTTGCACATGGCCAGCTGCAGAACAACACATGGTTCTCAGGTGGCAGATACGGGAAGGGTGGGTGGGACACAGTACTGCCATATTGCTGCTGCTACCATACCCGGGCATTGGAGCCTCTGATGCACTTTCCCGCCCTCTGGTAGTTTTAAAGACTTCTTGGCAAGCCACAGATGTTGCACAGGGCTTCCCCAGCTCTTCCAAGATGTTTCCCACTGGGAGTTAGCTCAGAGGCTGCCCTGCAAGTTTTAAATCTTAAGTGTCAGCAGACAGGTTCCACTGTATTTCAAGGTGAGCCTGCCTTTTTGTACAGGCATGGCTTGCCCAACATATTCCACAGTGCCTAATAAATATTTCCTTCTGCCACCATTGTCATACCCACTAACTAACAGGCTGAACATCTGCCATTCTAGTTGAGCTGGTGTGTGGAATAACTACATATGTAAGTGCTGTTACATCTCAGCTGACTTATGGTGACCCCCAGCAACAAGCTTTCCAGGCAAGTGAGAAGTAGAAGTAATTTGATGTTGCCTTCCTCTGCAGAGTCTTCCTTGGTGGTCTCCTTCCAAGTACCAACCTTGCTTAGCTTCCAAGATCTTGCAAGAGCCGGCTATACCATGTTGCCTTCCTGTAGAATAATTACAAATGCTAGTTTGGAGATTGTGTTTCAGCATTTAATCTAGTCATCCACATGTGGCTTCCAGGACTTCATGGCTGTGTTTTTTAGTATTTGGACTTCTAGCCCACACTACGAGGCTATCTAGACATGCTGAGATGCCTGTAACCTTTCCACTTGGCAGCCAAATCACCGTGCAGTCACTATCCTGATCAAAAATCTGTTTCTCTGTCTTTCTAATAGCTACTTCCACTAAGAGGATTCTTCATTCCAGAAGTGAATCCTCAATGCAAGAGAATATTAGTCTAAGGGATTGTTTCCCTCTGCCCTGGTATGATATTCACCTGTTCCAAAGTCTTTGTTCTTTGAATGCTAGAGGGCAAATCAGAATGGGAATCAGACTGCTGTAGGATAACCCTGAAGATCTCCATACTATTCCACTTCCCTTAACTTCCCTAGGTCTCAGAGGAAGAGCTTAAGGAATGTCAGAATCTTACTACATACATAAGCTGATGGATAGTCACGCACAGGTGCGTAGCCATGGTGGGGTATTTAGGTGCACGTGTCCTATCACTCATGGCTCAGGTCCCACAAACTCCTGCTGCCCCCAGCCGTGCCCTCACCTGCTGGCCCAGCAATGGGCATGGAGGTGGAGGCTGCATGGCTGGAGTGCTTGTTAGCTGCCTCGCCAGGTGCCCAGCTCCTCTGCCCGCCTCTTTCCCTCCTCTCCCTCCTTCTCAGTGCCCACTAGCTTTGCAAGGCTGTCGGCAAGCTGCAGAAAATGGGGTTGCTTATTCTTTAGCGCCTGAGGCATGAGGAGACAGAAAGTCAAGAAGCCTTCCTCTGCAGTTTTCCTTGCCTCCCACTTGCCTGCCACGCAATTCTTATCCTTGCCCCTTCCCCCCCTTCAAGTTTCTTGCACAGATGTTTCTCCCCTAAGTTGCTTTTTAAAAAAAAAAAAATTGCTGGTTGAGCATTTCATTTGTGCCCCACTGGATTTCCCAGTGCCCCACCAACCAAAATTTTCTGGCTACGCCCCTGATCATGCATATGACACTTTACAAAACAGTGGATATCTTATACATTAAGATAAACCATGTGCTTTGACAGTCAAATTAGATGACATTTGTTTCTGAGTTTTCTGCAGTGGGAGGGAAGTTGGTGGGCCACCACTTGCAGGCAGAGAGACCTTAGAACACTAACTTAAATTTGGCACCACAAGCCACTGATTGCTTTGCTGTGGCTCAGATCAGGTATACCAGATCAAGTTAGACGTGTCAGTTGAGAAATTTGTCACATTTTAAATTATGGGGAAAGAACTAATAGGAAGAAGGCATATGATATTGAAAAACAAAGTTCGAGTCCGGTGGCACCTCTAAGACCAACAAAGTTTTATTCAAGGTATTTTTTTTGTTGGTCTTAAAGGTGCCACTGGACTCGAACTTTGTTTTGCTGCTTCAGACCAACATGGATACTCACCTGAATCTATCTAGAATGTTGTTTGCATTGTTATTAGCTCAAAGAAGTACAAAAGTGCTAGACATTGTGTAACAATAAAAATCAGTGTATATACCAGGTGAGAATACAATCTTAAAACATGCAAGGTAAATAAAATACAAAGTTGTATACTCATTAATAACACTGGCAGCAATCAATCATGACACTAACACCAATCAGTCATACCTTGAATCATATACAGAATGCTAACAGAACTCTGTTTTGACAAAGTTCTTCATCAGCAACAAAATTTCATGGAAGTCTATGTTCAAGCTTCAAGCTGAGATGGATGCATATAATTTCCGAGTTCAAATGATGACAGGATCATTTCATATGGTACTGTATTTAAACAAAAAATGAAAAGGTTCCCCTCTAATCCTTATTATTGTAAATTGTGTTACTCTTCTCTATACAAAATGTTTTATATTCTTGGACAATGATAAGTTTTGTGTATGTATTTTAATAAAAATATATTTTTTAAAATTAATATGGGATCATTTCATATAACCAGCTTCTTACCCTAACTAAGTCTTAACCGTGACAAAAACCAGCTTTCCAAGAAACAGGAGCATTAGGAAGGGAACGGTATGAAATTTAACATAGATAAGCTATGTGGTATTAATAAGCACCTAATATACAGATCTAAGATGTGGGGTAAATGGCTAGGCAGCTGCATTTTTTACAGTAGGTTTATGACAATCTTGAACATGTGTCAACAATGAGGTATATGAAGAAACAATGTTACTTTATACCAAGTTATACCATCTAGCTTGGTATTGTCTACTACAGCTCACATCAGCACCCCAAGGTGATGGGCAGAAAAATGTATTTCCCAATACCTGCTGGGATCCTTTAACTGACGATATCAGGAATTGGACCTGGGGCCTTCTGTGTTTAGGCGAATGACCCTTAGTTTGTAAAAGCATTGTTTCCAAAGTTTGGGGGTTATGAGCAGTTGTGTACTCAGCACCAGTAGGGGGTCAGTCGTATGGAATACCATGCTCCTTACTGAACAACACACCTTAAGAGGATATGAGCAAATTTAAAAGGATCCAGTGGAGGCTTCAAGGTGGTAATGAATGTCATTGAAAATGCATAAGATTGGGTTGCTTGACTACAGTACTACAGTACCTTCTCATACAAATTTACTTGTCCTGTTAATCTCAGTGAGATTTACTTCTGACAACATGCATAGCATCAGAATATAAGAAAGGGTGAAGGAATTGGTTATGTTCATGCTAGAGAAAAAACAAGAAAGGGGAGGGGGCATGGCTGAATGGTACAACATCTGCTTTGCATGCAGAATATCCCAGTTTTAATCCTTGGCATCTCCAGATTACAAAGGATCAGGTGGTAGGTGATGCAAAAGACCTTTACCTGAGAACTTGAAGAGCTGCTGCCAGTCAAAATACATATTGTTAACCGTAATATACCTTATTATTATTACCCTTGTTAGATCTGGCTGCCAGCTTTATTTATTCATATGTTGATGGTTTTCAAATATTTGAAAGGATAATAAGAAATGGTTGTTTGATTTGAAAAAGTCTGGGATTTTAGTTGGATTTGAAAAAGTCTGGGCACCTGTGGGAATCCATGTTCTTGTTTTCAGGGAATCTGATATAAGATCAGCAGTTTTGATGCCTGCTGTAGGTGAGTATTTGCTTTTAGTATGCTATACTCTTATTATTGAAAAAAAGCAGATGTGGGGGGAGGAATCATATTTCCAATGATCTCTTATTCAAAAGAGAAAAAAACCCATGCAGCTGTCTCTGTAGTTCTCACAGTTCAGTGAAGCAGGAAGCACATAACAGTGGATAATGAGTTTATAGAACAACAAGCAGGAGGACCCACGATAATCGCGGGGGGGGGGAGAGAAGGAGCTCCACGTAAAGGAGGAAGCACCTGCAGGTGAGCCTCTCTCCCCTCCCTCCCCCGCCACGCGCCGAGCCTCTTCCCCCTCCCCTCCCTGACAGCAGCTGCGGCAAGGCCTGCTGCCCACTGAGCCCCCCCAACGCCCAAAGTGTTCTCTGCGCATGTGCAGGGAATGCTTTTACTTTGGGGGGGGATTTAAATACCCCCCAAAAAAGTTTTCTAACTTTTAGGATTTTTCTGCACACAAGGGGAGCCCCCCAAGTGTGCAGGACAATCTCCCAGCCCCCCAGGTGCCTCCAGCATGGACTTAGATATCCGCACACAGGGGGCGCCTTGGCTATTAGATATATAGATAGATTGTATTTATTTATGTACTTACTTACTTCATTTAGTCCACCTTTCTCACTGAAGACTCAAGGCAGATTACAAAAATTAAAAGCTTACTATAAAAACCATTTACAAACTTTCAACAGACATCATGCTTTTCAAAAAAGTTGTATTATACACATTCTACAGATCAACACTAGAGTGAAAGCTTTCCTGACCTCATCAGGCAGGCTATTCTACCAGATCTCAGCCACAACAGAGAGTGCTTGGGTACAGGCTGCACCTTCATAAAGTCCTCCAATGAACAAGCCCACTCTTTTGTGTTCTGTGTAAACCACTCTGTCAGGACATAGTTAACTAATTTTAGCTACAAAATAGACGTTTGCATGAATGATCATCCAAACCTACAGGTATTTATTTATTTATTTATTTCAATTTTTTTTTATCCCGCCTTGCTTGCAAGTAGGTATGTCAAGACATCTGAACTGGGACAGGCATGAATGCGGGTGTTGCCAAATGATGTACCTCGTTAAATTATAAGAAAAGGAGTAACAGTATATTCACATGTCTATTTTGTCTGGGTTATAATTGGTGGGGGTTTTCTAACAGCCTTAAATATGTTGAATGTGGTCATGTGAACTATTCAAAATGGTTTATCGCACTTATAAAATAAAGAATAGTCTCCCGCATCTTTGTAATCATCTCTAAAATATGCTTTCAGGAGAGTGATTACCTATTAGTAATAATGGACATTTTCATATTAGACCAGCAAATTCAGTAATTTCAGAACAAACAAAATGCAGTTCCTTATAAATATATACTAGATCACCTCACCTGGGTAATAGAAATGGAACTAGTTTTGGTCCTAGTAGTATATATGGCTACAAATCACAACCAGGAAAGAGTACCTTAGTCATGCTACTTACAGAAAAGAATGTAAATAAATTAACAAACAATTCCAACAAAACAATACAAAATGTAACCTTCACAACACTCAACAGAAAAAAATGCAGAGCAAAATCTCACTTCAGCTTAAGGCAAAACCCAGGTTTTGAAGATGTTGTTGGTGAATTTTTAAAAGTGTCATTTATATATCCATGTTTCCTTTAATGTGGAATCTTTATTAGTGCCTTAATTGTGACAGGATGCCTGTAACTTGTGAAAAATAACATAATGACTTAGATTCAAAGTACCGTTATTACATTTTACAAACTGAGAGACTTGCATTTTACAGAAATTGTGTGAAAATGGATTGTAGGAGCGATAATGAATTTGTCTGTGAGAGCTCATTAAAAATATGAAATGACCCTTTGTCAAGCAGCAAGGTTTATGAATTCTGTCTTGCCTCTCTTTGAGCTTTGTGCTCAAAATATAACTGTTATGTTTCCTAGAATATATGTAGGCAGATTTACAGTGCATGAGATATTTATGGTGATGAATAAGTAAATGACAATCTAGTTTTGACTTTTATTTATATTTGAAACTGTTCAGGTTTATATGGGCATCCTGGAGGCAATAATTTCTTGTCCATAGGTGTTGATGGATCACAATTTCAATGCAGTGTATCAAGAACATGGCACCTACTGGAAGAGACATTAAAACTTTAGTCTTGTCAGATTCTAGTCATTAAAGATTTCTTGGCATTCTTATTACAAAAGGTGGAATGGAAAGTTAATACTTTGTTACTGCTTTCCCACAGTCTCAGCACTAAAAGGAGAGAGATACAACTCAGGCTAGGCACTCTTTTCTTCTGCCCTAATCCAACTCCATCAGGTTACCTTCCTAACATGGCCCATGGTGTCCTTTTCCTATTTTTTCTCTTCATCTGGGCCCCAAGTCCCCCTATATTCACGCAGGTATGACATTTTGAAAAAGTCCATCAGCACTGCACAAGTTTTGCAGCGTCTAAGGGCCGATTGCCACATGGACTTTTGACAGGCATGATTTGAGTAAGATTGCCAGGCAGGGCCTGGCAACTGGTGGGGGGATTTACCAGCAGCTGGGGTCTTCGTCAGCAACTGAATGATGGGGAGTGACGTCATTACACCAGGAGACCAGCAACGTTCCCCTCCATGTACTGCCATTTCCACCCCCGCCAGCCAGTAGCAGTAGGGAAGCACCCGCTGAAGGTAGGGGAATGGCAAGTCCAGTTCTGAGAGCTTCCCACTGGGAACTTAAGTCCCAGGTATGCATGGGCCCAAATCAGATCAGAACCATAGCATGCTTAGAAAACCATTTAAGCCTTTCGCCTACATTCCTCCTACAGCCTGAAACTGCACTGGGAAGCTGCTACTTACATGTTGGCAAAACTCACATATACTGATAGTTACTCTTAAGTTTCCCCAATGGAACAACTAGCAGCTCCCCAAGGCAGTTTCAGGTAAGGCAAATGGAGCATGAGAGGAGATGTAAGCACCTTCTGTCCACCACTGCAGTCCTAATCTGAATTGACTCCCTTCACATCTAGGAATTTAGTTCCAAGCAGGGCTTTTTTCCTGAGGGAACACACCAAAATGGAGTTCCGTAACCTGTTTGACAAAATTCTTTTTAAAATGTTTAAAAGTTCATGAGTTTTCAGTACACAGATTGAAATTTCCCTCTTGAGAGTTCCGGCACCTCTTTTAAAAAAAAAAGAAAAAAAAGACCTAGTTCCAAGCATAGAGCTCCAGGTGTATATCTAATCTAAAGTCCTTGTAGTGGCAATGTGTCCAGTATGTGAACTTTGTAACCTGTGAGTTGGCCCTTACCACTGTTCTCTCTAAGCTGAGTTAGTGTGAGCTAGCTCACAGTCTTTTAGCCTCCGGCTCACATATTTTTGTCTTAGCTCAGGAAGGATGGCTCCAGAGCAAAGTAACTGATGCAGCAGCCAAATGGCTTGCTCACAACGTTAATGCCATTAGCTCACAAGTAGAATTTTTGCTCACAAGGCTCCACAGCTTAGAGGGAACATTGGCCCTTACAACTGTGGGTTCTGCTGTCTCATCAGGCATCTGAGTTCTGGCTGACCCAATGCACTCATGTGTTTGCCTACTGCCGTTCTTCTGACACTCGGAACCATTGGGAAATATTTCCTGCCTTTTCCTGCCATTTTATCTGTGCTTCCCTGCAGCCTCTAGGTGAGTTCTTCAACTTCACACAATTATATTTTCAAGCAGTTATATTCTATTTACTGAAATGTCTCTTTCATTTTCTTTTTGGCAACCAAAGTTCCCTATTTCTAAGCAATACTAAATTAAAATTATGTTTCTCAGTAAACATTTTGAATTTTATCGAGATTGAAAAGCGACCATGCTCATCATTGAAAGAGTGGGTAGAAACTGATGTGTTTTTTTTAAATAAAACCAGACTTTAATTAAATTGAATTTTCTTTTAAAAAATGACAGTGACTCTTTAAAAAATCCTGCTTTATAATGAAATTATAGAGAAAGTCACTGGGCTCTGTTCTGCCAATAATGGAGCTTTCCACCAAAGCAAGGAGAACCAGTTTGGTGTTGTGGTTATGAGCATGGATTCTAATCTGGGAGAATTGGGTTTGATTCCCCACTTCTCCACATGCAGCTGCTGGTGTGACCTTGGGTCAGTCATACGTTCTTTCAGAGCTATTCTCTCAAGGGCAGTTCTCGAGAGAGCTCTCGCAGTCCCACCTACCTCACAGGGTGTCTGTTGTGGGGAGGGGAAGGGAAAGGAGATTATAAACTGCTCTGAGACTACTTTGGGTAGTGAAGAGTGGGGTATAAATCCAATCTCCTCCTTTTCCTCCTCCTCCTCCTCCACTGGCACAAGGAGCCTTTGGTTGGGGGAACATGACTCTTCCACTGGAGGAAAAGCCCTTGCATTGGAGGAAAGTCCCGCCATTAATGGAATGAAACTTTGGATTCAGCCAATTATGGTAAAGCTTCCTTTCCTACATAAAGCAAAGAACAAAGGGAGGGCTTTTTCCCACTCACATTGTGCCGGTGTTCTGCCTCCGTTTGTCCCGGCGCTGGGTGTCAATTTCACACCCTTTGCTGTGGCGCGTGTGTTAATATGGGGCTTCGCGTCATTTTCTGTTTCTGTTGTATGACTTTTGAAAAGCCTTGGGTTTCAGTAGAAATTAAGTTATCATTTTCTAAACAATAATGGCCCGATTAATAAACTTATACCCTGATCTTATGCAACTATAGCCAGAAATGCCCCATTAATTCTAGTGGGAATTACTCCCAAGTAAGTTTGTAGCCTTTGATTTGCTGATTTAATCGTTAAAATGGCTGAGTTTCATCCCAGACTGGGTGATACATTTTTTGAAATGACAGCAGAATTTTGGACTTCAGAAGGGAATTCTGCCAAACCATTTTTTCTTATTAGAATGATAAAGCACTGTAAAATTATATTCATATATAAATAAAAGTGACAGAGGCATCCTGAAGTTATTTATGCATTTATAACATATGAGATGCTGCAGTTATAATCTTTTGGCAACAGCCTGTCTCAAAATGAGACCACATTCTGAAAGAATAAAAGAATTTCATTAAGCAGCACTTATAGGATGCCACCAAGCATAATTCCGATTAGAAAGAACTGGGACACCAAGTGTATATATAAAGTTTATGTACTCCACAACTTTGTAGTTACTGCCAGGTCTGATGCTGTGGGGAGCAACAACTTAACTTAGCAGTGCTTTCATTGACCTGATTCTGCCAAGAATTTCACCTGCACATCACCCTTTATTAACCCAGTTACCCACTCTCAGTGTATTTTCTTCCTCATGCGTATAAATTTGGGAAAGCTAATGATCCAATTTTGGTTTAAGAAGTTAATATGAGTTTGTATTGCTGTAGAGAAGCTCTGAATAGTGACCATCAGTGAAGACAGCATAACTGCATTGCTGTAGAAATACTTTGAATAGTAGTGACTATCAGTTCAGATAGCTCACTCACATATTGCTCAAATCCTGTTTTTCCTACAAAGAGTTCAAAGTACCTGATGTGTACTTAAAAGGCAACCTCCATCTAGGAGGCTTACAGGGCCAGACCTGTTTAGCTCCAGCAGCAGAAGGTCCATTATGTGTCTTCAGAGTTCAGATCATTTCCTGGGATAGTTGCAGCTAAATATGTGTTCCCATATACCTCCTAAAAATCTCAGTTGCCCTCTTGACAACATCAGTATATGTGCTGAGATTTTAAAAAACCATACAATTATTTCTGCATTTTTTACTACCCATGTCCCATAGCATGTTCAATCACCTAATACAAGAAGATTTGGGAAAATAATCTGATATTTGTTATTTTATTAAATCTCTTTCCTACCCCATCATCCGTATTTGGATCGTTACAAATTTAGTTTATGTTAACTTTATAGTGAGGGCAGAGGGTAGGTTAGAGCTGAAACAGAATAATGTATAAAAGGCTACCAGTCTATAACCCATTTCCATTTGACACCATCCTCTCCTTTTTTCCTGCAGAAAATTAACTCTGGTTTCTAGAGCCGTAAGGCTAGATCTGGTCTCAATGCAAGCATGGTAGGCTGCAAGGTCTTCCTCAGCTCTCTTTCCGTTTCACTGGGATTGTGATTCTTCTCCATGGCATCTTGTGAAGAAGAAGAAGAGAAGAGATTGGATTTATATCCCGCCCCTCATTCACTTAAGAGCAAGGGTGTAGATTTTCCAATTTCCCAGGGGGGGGGGGGCTGGGGCTGGGCCAAAGACATTACAGGCCATTGTATCCGGGGGAGGCTCAGCATGTCCTGGAAAAGTTTGGGGGGGGGGGCTCCAGCTCCCCAGGCCCCCCGAAGTTGACACCTATGCTTAAGAGTCTCAGAACAGCTTACAAGCTCCTTTCCCTTCCCCTCCCCACAACAGACACCCTGTGAGGTAGGTGGGGCTGAGAGAGCTCTGAGACAACTGTCCTTGAGGGAACAGCTGGGATAGAACTATGGCTTGCCCAAAGTCATCCAGCAGGTGCAAGTGGAGGAGTGGGGAATCAAGCCCGGTTCTCCCAGATTAGAGTCCGTGCACTTAACCACTACACCAAACTGGCTCTCTCTTGTGGTTATGATGCTGCCTGTGAAGAACTGCTCAGGTGTGTACAGCTGCTCCCCATTCCTTTCCTTTCTCACCCTCAAGTCCTCTGGTGAGAGTTTCTTTCTTTTACGTCAACAGATATGCTGGAATGTATGGGACTCTACGGTAACATGAAACATTACACAACAGCTTACAAAGGAGCAGCTGGACCAAAAGGCTAAAGCACAGCAGTTATTCCACACTGGCAAATATTCTACTATCCGACATGAATAATGAATTGCAGCAAAGTTACAAAAAACCAAAATCTAGCTGAACCGTCTAATATTGAAAATGAGGTTGAGAAGACAATAGTTAATTTCCAAAGTAAGTAGGTCCTGGGGCTCAAGGGGGACTTAGATGTCTCACTCTGAGCCTTAGAAGCCCTGCCTCTTATCCTAGATGCTTGACAAGCTGGTTGTGATAACTCTTTGGTGAGGAAAACACACTCTGCATATGCTTAGAATCACTCATCTTTTATTATTGATATGTTTCAGGGCTACAACTTTGGCAAGTGGAATCAAAATGAAAAACAAGTCCCTTTAAGTTCCAAGGAAGCATGTTTAAACTTTAGGATTGCAGCCCCTGTATAGTGGATCCTCTGAGCATTGAAGCAGTCTTAAATAGAAACATGCAACATTATCTTAGGCAGAGTTATGCCCTTCTAAGAGCACTGAAATCAGCTAGCTTAGAAGGGCGTAGCTCTGCGTTGGTGGCACTGTTCGGTGTGCACACTCTTGATCCAGGAAACACCAGGATGGTGCAGTTTTCCCACAGGAGATCTAAGCAGAATTACATTGGGCATTGAGCTGAAAGCTGTAATGATTCCAAAGGCTTAGGGAGCAGCTGGGCAGGCTGAAGCCTGACATTTTAGAACCATCCCCTCTGTCTTGTTCTTGCATTCTGCTGGTTCATCTGCTGCACTGTGCCATCAGAAATTCTACTGCCAGCTGAAGGACTTTAGAGTAACAAACCAATGCTTGTGCAAGCAGAATTATCTGTTATATTATGTACAGAAGTAAAACACTTTGAAATGTCATCCCTCCCCCCCTCAGCTTGTTATAGGAAGGCAGTCCATTGTTTTATTCCAAATGGTTTAACAGCTATACGTACATTCATATGTTTATATTTATACATCCTTGTCAGTGTCTTAAAATGCAAAGGAGGCCATCCTATTCACACAAACAACCCAAGATTCTCCTGATTTGGGGAGTGGAAAGAAATTTTAGAAAGCAATTTTACAAAAGCAACTGGAATCACATTAGTGACTCACTAGCAAATATAAAGCCAATGTGGCTAAAAACGTTTTAAAGTACAATGAGACTAAGGCAAACACTTGCCTACCATGAGATATCCCTAAACCCATCAACCAACCTAGAATACCTTCTCTCTCCCACACCTTCTAATTCTTCTGTGTTTGTTTCCCCTCATTTCCCAGTCTCATTCCTTCTCATCCAGTGTGAGAAGCCAGCGAGGTGTAGTGGTTAAGAATGGCGGACTCTGATTTGGAGAACTGGATTTGATTCCCCACTCTTCCACAGGAAGCCTGCTGGGTGACCTTGGGCCAGTCACAGTTCTCTCAGAACTCTCTCGCCCCACCTATTTCACAAGGTGACTGTTGTGGGGAGAGGAAGGGAAGGCTATTGTGAGCCACTTTGAGATTCTTTGGGGTAGAGAAAAGCGGGCTGTTAAAAACCGAGTCTTCTTATTCGTCCTCCCCCCCCCCCCCCCCCGCATGCTGGCTAGGAAGTTAAAACATATTTAAGTGTAGAACATAAAAACCTTGCTCATATTATGAACAGAAAGGGTGTGTTGTGCCAAGCTGATATTTCCCAAGAATCTATCAAAGGAGTAAAATGATTGTTTTAGAACAGTTTTATGAATCAAATAAATCCTTGTCTAATTAAAAGTTTTCAACTATGTAGGCCAGACAACTTTGTCAATTTTATTTTATAACATAACAATAATTTGTGATTAGTCAGATATCTCTCTAGACAGTTGCAGTACCTTTGGGAGCTCAGTGCTATAGTTATCAGTGACTGGGTGGGAAACATAGAATATTAATTTATGTTGAGTACATGGAAGGATGGAAGGGGAGGCTGAATGGTATTGCCCAGTCTCTTCAGATCTCAGAAGCTAAGCAGGGATGGCACTTTGAAGGGAGACCACCAGGAGGACTCTGCAGAGGAAGGCAATGGCAAACCACCTCTGCTTCTCACTTGCCTGGGATGCCCCTTGATGGGGTCACCATATCAGCTGGGACTTGACAGCACGTTACACAGAGAGAGAGAGAGAGAGAGAGAGGAGGATGCCCCATTTCGTTGCTTCTTTAGACAAGGACCAAAAGTATTGTGGTATGGAAACAGAAATCTAAAGATAGCTCTGTGCTTAACCTGAAATTATCTCTTTACAAGATCTATCTGAAAGATCCAGGACAAATCTTAAGACTTCTGCAATCAAAGAAGAAAGCACTTGTCTTATTTCAGCTCAGTCCTTAGGCCCAACTCTCTCATGAGTCCTAGCGACTCCTGAAAGCAATCAAGATGCTGAAAATTCCCACCAAGCACAAATAATGTATACTGCTTTAAAAATGCAGTAAAACATAAGGGTGGTCAGGCATTTCATGTACCTTTAAAAAACAACAACAAAGTTTCCACTTCACAGAAAAGAAACTGGGATTTTACATGAGTTTATTTGTTAATAAAAATATTTATCCCCTGACTTTCCTCTTGGCTCAAGGAAGCTTACAAACAATATTTAAAATGTTATAGATTAAAACCACATACCTCCCCCTCCCCCCTTAAGAGATGCTTGCCATTCGAACACCCTCAAAAGCCCTGGCAAAAAGCAAGCCCTGCAGCACCATCTAGAGATCTCCAACAAGAGAGCTCCTCTTACCTCTCCTGGGAATCCATTCCATAGTTTGTTTGTTTATTGTAACATTTATACTCCACATTCCCTCATGATTCAAGGAGTGGGTAGGAGCTACGAGTTTGAAGTTTAAACATTGTACAGGCTCACAACGTTTGCATTGGTAGTTTTTCAAGAAACTTGGCTGCCAGGACACCAATGAACCAACTCTGTGTTAAGGTGAAACATTAAGCACCTTGTCCTAGTAGATCTCTAGTTCTGCCCCAGTAATAAACGAGAAAGGTAGATGGGTGGAAGAATTAGTGGAAGAGTGGGAAGGAGATGAAGACATCTGGGCAACGTTCAGTACTTCGGTATATTTAAAGTTATAAATATGAACTACTCCCAGCAAATATTTGATAGCTTCCCAAGTGACAGCAGGTCACCTAATGATATGCAAACTGACACGGGGCTAGATACCACCTTATTCTGGATCTGCCTTTTCCCCCCCCTGGGTGGCAGGCAGCTGCTATGTGATGGCTAGTCTTATTTAGGTGGGAAATGCTTTTTAGTTCTTGATTTATATCAGATCCTGCTCATGGTACACTATGCAACATAAATGAAATGCACTTCAAAAGCTCATAGCATATTCCACAGCAACATGATAAATAACAATGTCTCCTGCATCTGCTTGGGGACACAATTTCAGTTGCAGAAATATGACCAAGCAGAAAACTGGTAAGAAACGATCAGCCTTATTTATAGCTTCAGAAGATAGTGTTTGACATAATTCACAACCCCTAATTAAATTTCTGTGCACTCTAATTTATGCTATTATGTAGTTAAATTTAAGCTATCAACAAAGGTATAATTTTTTACACAGCAACAACAACAAAAAGATTATACGCATGACGTCAGTGGTAATGCAAGTTAGGTACATATTTAACAACACGTTGCAGTTAAGTAGGTTATCGTTACTAATTCCTCTTGGCACTCACAGTAATTAGGTATGAGGAATTAATATAGATATAATATTAAAGTACTGGTTTACTCTCGTTAGAAATCAAAGATGGAAATTACCATGCTAATTCAGTTTGGCTGATATTATTGGATGGCACTGATAAACTGAGAATATCCTGGACCATTAAAATTAATATCTGTTCAGCTTTTTTCAGAGGTAACTGGATCTGTCCCATTTTTAGCTATTTCAGCTTACCAAAAATGCAAGACACAGAATAATAATCATATGGGAAATTTATCTAGGCAGGAAACTACCGTCCCCCTCTTTTTACTTATTCTTAGATTTTAGAGTGAATCATTACGTTTCCTTTGAAATGCATTGTATATTATATCAAAATAACCGTACAGCCACAGGAAATACAAAGGTAAAAGTTCATTTAATGCTTTGCCATTCTGTATCAGAGATTTGAATTGAATTTCTAACTATGAATTTACACTGGAGTCATTTATTATGCTCTATGGAACATCAGACTGAGCAGAGCCTTACTTATAATTGCCCATTTATTAATATCTGGCTGTTGCAAAATGTTGAAAATGTGCACACATCCATAGACAGATTCGCAAAAAAGTGTCATTAGCCAATTAGCATTTCTTGTTTCTGTTGAGGAAATTGAGCCATTTCTCAGTAATTTATTCCACTTCTTAACCCAAGACCAATTCTATTTAGAACTATTTATGTTGTCATTGGTACAAATAGCACATCTGCACATTTTTCCTCAATATCATTTTGCATCTGGTAGGCAGATGCTGCTGCTCGTTATCTGACTCTGTAGGTCACTGAAAATGGATATTGAGCTATTCTGCCTCCTACAGCTTTGGTAAAGTGCCAAACTGACTTGGAGAAAGTGAAATGCTTGAATTTGTTATCTGCGCTTTAAAAAAAAATCCAGAAACAAGTGGAATTGCCAAACGACATTGATTTTGCAGGAACATTGTTGTCTCTGAATGGATGTTCCAAACACGAGATGCTTTTTCAAAAACTAATTTTTGACAACGTTAACATGTAATCCGACTCTTTAAACATTATGAAAGTGCCATGGAATCTGTATTTCAGTGTTTTCATCCGTCAGCCCTGTAAGACCTGGAATCATATGAGGGACTGATCTTTTGAGTCCTTTCCACAGTCCCCAGTTCTGGCTGCAGGACAGTTTCATAGAAAAGACCACATGAATGGCTTTGTCCATGGACAAACTAAATATTACAGTGGCCACTGACTCCATTTTGGAGGAGAATTAGCCATTTAAAAATTGTTGCTGGGGCCTGAGGAGGCCTGAGCCCTTTGAGCAATTTTGAATGGCTAAATCCTCCTCTGAAATGGCACTGGTGGCCATAGGTTGGCTCCTTGGCCTCTGTCACATCTAGTTTGGCCCCATGTGATTGTGGTTTGTAACCATTACAGCTGTGTCATGAATCCTTGGAAAAGTGGCTCCCACAGCACTGTTGCAATATATAAAGAGTATTTTGGGAACTGTAAAGGGGCTAAACAGTTCCAACATACTTATCAAGGGGGAAAAAATGATACAATGCCTCTGTTTAGGCCACTGCTAGTTCTTTGTGATGATAGGACAAATGGTCTAGAACAGCAATGCCCAAATGGCATTAGGATCCACAATGTACCTTAGGAACCCAATCGGACTGGTTACAAAATTATTAGTAGTAACAAGTGAGATACTGTGGTACATGGAGTAGATGGCATGGTGGTTGCCTCTGGTTAGGAGGGTGAGTTGATTGATGGACCTTTCTTGCCCTGAACTCTCCTGTTCTAAAGAACTGGAACCATTGGTATATAATATGCTTCTGGTTTACTGAAGACATTTAAAACATTTGCAAATGGGAAGGAAAGAACAAGGATTAGGCTTGCCATCCATGCCAAACTTTAGGACATCTCTCAGTAAGAAGTACACACATACAAACATAACTTCCGTTGAGCAGCTCTGAGGGTTTTTCTGCACACTGCAGTGTTTGTCAGCTGTGCAATGGATGCATGGCAATTATCCATGAGAGCTATGCTTCATGGCGCAATCATTACTGCATCTGGATGCTGAGCATGAGTATACATACTTGGGTCATTGTATGCTCCATTACCTCTAAGATCTTCTACTGCGATATTGTTCCAAGAGCGCTCCCTCCCTTCTAAGTCCATTGACTTCAATGGAATGTAAAGGCTATAATTCTACTTAGAATTGTACAGCTTAAAATTGTACTGACACAGAGGTGGTACTCCTAAAACTTCTAATTGTTACTTCTGAATATTTGTTTAAGAGGAACTGAAAACAGATATGCCCCCCTTTATATTATTCAGGAGCAGATATATATCACCATGAGCATAAAAGAAAATAGCCTCTGAGGACCATGGTCTGCTATTACATGCATACATGCTTGCAGTATTCAAGGATTCTAGAGATCATGAAGCATGGTGACTAAGAGAAGACTGAGAATATTTCCTATTCAAATATGTAAATCCACTAGATGTCCTTAGGAAAGCTGATTCCATTACAGGCCAAATTTGATGTGACTCTTGTGGGCACATGAACTAGAATTCTTCTCAGCCATTGCACAGAATGCCCTACCAATAAAGACTGTTATGTCCCCACCTTGGCTTTTCAGTGAAATGTGAATATATATAATAATGTTTTGAAATCTTTATGAGTAAACAATATTTTCACCAGCCTTTGTTGCTTGTACAATGTGCTTTTCATGGCTGCTGCTATTTACTTATTTATATCCGTGTATCCAATTCTGAACATATATCCAGTTCTGAACATTGCCCCAGAATGCAGATCAAAAAAATCTGCACAGTAGGGTCATGTACAAGCCTGGGAAAATCCCTAGGTTTGCAGGAAAATATAAAATATTTTTTTAAGTCTTGGTTTAAACAAAAATATCTCCAAAATGGAATATTTCTTTAAGAAAAGAATGACTAAAATCTCATGAGACTATTTTAGGGTTAGGCAATCCTCAACTAAGCAATATTGTTGAGGTTTCCGGCCTCTGTTATTGCCAGCACCAGGGAGGATGGTGAGGGTCAGACCCAAAAAAAGGCAAAATGAAAGGGAGGAAGGGAGAAGAATGGAGCAAAAACAAGGGAAGAAAAGGAAAAACTGGAGAGGGAAACAGAAAAGGGGAAGGGGAAGACTGGCTGGCTGGATGATTAACTTTGCCAGGGGGAGAAACAGAAAAGATAGGTAAGTAAGGGAGAAGGAGAGGGGGGCCCCTGACAGGATGAAGGAAAACTGAAGATAAGGGGGTGGGAGGAAAAGGTAGGAAGGTAAGAAGATGCTAGAGGCACTGTTGGGGACGGGAGAGACTGGGGATATTATATTCTTCCCATGGAGAGTCCTTGTGGGCCCTCCACTTGTTTATGTATATTGTGATTTTAATGTCGTTAATGTTTTATGACTTGTTTCATTTGAGAGGGGGGAAAGGTGGAATGTGTATTCACCGAACTACACTTAGGTTCTGAGCTTGGCTGAGCAGAAAAGTGCATATGGGAGGAGGAGGAGGAGACAAGACTGAAGGAAAAGTAGCTGCAAGAGGAGGGAAGATTCTGTATTCCTCTCCCACATGCCCCTTTTGCTCTACTAGACCAAAAAAGAGGAGGAGGAGGAGGAGGAGATTGGATTTATATCCCGCCCTTCACTTGGAGTCTCAGAGGTAGCTTACAAACTCCTTTCTCTTCCCCTCCCCACAACAGACACCCTGCGAGGTAGGTGGGGCTGAGAGAGCTCTGACAGAGGCTGTTCTTTATCAAGAGCAGCTGTGACAGAACTATGGCTTGCCCAAGGTCATCCAGCAGGTGCAAGTAGTGGAGCAGGGAATCAAACCTGGTTGTCCCAGATTAGAGTCCACACACTTAACCACTACACCAAACTGGCCCTACACCCACTTTCTATTTTACTGGGAAGAACTGTGTTAAGATACATGGTCCTGCATCTTATTTGCTCAGCTAAATGTTAATCTATAATTTTGGGACTCTAGATAATACTGGTCAGCCTTTCTGGATGATTGTAGATATTACTGAGATAATAAATAAAACCTTTGGAAACTCTAATGTGCTGTATAAATGCTAACTGTGAAGAGAGAGCTCTGAGAGAACTGCTCTTGAGAGAACAGCTCTGACAGAACTACGGCTTTCCCAAAGTCATCCAGCAGCTGCAAGTGGAGGAGTGGGGAATCAAATCCGATTCTCTCGGATTAGAGTCCACACACTTAACCCCTACACCAAACTGGCTATACCAAACTGTATGCTGGCTGTCATGGCAAGTGTGTGTCTATGGCAAAATCTGAAAGTTTTACCAAATCCTCAACAGTGGTGGGTTGGGGGGGGGCAGGTTGAGAGGGGTTGCACCTTTCTCTCTCTCTCTCTCTCTCTCTTTCTCCTTTTAATTAAATATGGCACTTGTACCTTGGTTTTGTTTTCTCACTGTCTTCTAGGTGTTCTACAGCCAAAATGTCATTATGCAAAATCTGCATTTGGCTCCCTAGTTGTCAGTCTCCAGTTGCAGGGAAATTGAGAACACCACTAATGCCTGGCGCTACACATACTAAGTAGAGTTCGCTGCTAAGGAAAAATCAGATAGCTGTAGAAGAGTACAGAGTTTCCATTTTAGCAACACAGAAACAAGTTGTGAATATGAAGAGAAGCCATGCATTGAATCCTGCATTTACCACAACAGGGGCTCTGATACTTTTGTACATACAAAAGTTAATTGTTAGATACTGTCTTGACAAACTCCATTCCTGTTAGTTCTACTGAACCATTTCACAGTCTAAGTGGAACAGCATTTATAGCTCATATTCTGTACTTGGGGATCATAGAATGAGATTTATGTGTAAAACAATGGAATTTTTAAAAACTGGAATATTTTATGAATGGTTGCTTGTGTGTACTGGAGCTCAAACAAAAACAGTCTGCAATTGTTTGCTTCAGTGTCAAAGTATTGCTGAAGCAATTATTAGTCCCCAAAAATCTTGAAGATGTACAGGCATTTGTAGCCTTCCAGCATTCCCCCCAAAAGCCTCATCTTATTTAGAGAAATGGAGTAAGTGTCAAACTCATAATGAAAGATATTGTCTTTTTTAAAAAAACAAACAAAACAAACCAGAGACAAATTAGGTCTGCCACAGATATGTGTGTGTGAGTGTGTGTATTTTCTTATTGTATCAATTGTTTCCAGGCAATGACTTGCTGCTGGCTTGCTGCTTGGTAACTGTGTTCCAAACTTAATATGTATCTGAAACTGCAATGTATTTTAATCCTTACATATGGGAAATTACAGTGCAATCCTATGCAGAGTTACTCAAGTTTAAGCCCATTGAACTGACTCGGTCTAGGGTAACTGTGTATAGGCTTGCACTGTCATTAGATGTGTGGGGGGAATCTAAAGGAAGCAAATAGATGAGTAAACCTTAAATGTCAAAAAGTGCTTATGAAATAATTCAAAGCCATTCTCAAATGTTAAGCCATTTCAAATGTCAATGGAATGAATTAAGTTTGGTCCTGTGCAGTGGGCAGAGGTCACCGGATACCATGTGTTGTGGTGAAAATGCCCCACAGTGAGAGACAGAAGAGATGAGCACAGTCCAAACAACCAAAGCCCAGTCAAGATGGTGCCTTTTAATCTATTCACAAGTGTTCCTGATATTAATATTGCTGTTATCCAACTAGTCCTTGGTATGTAACTTTGCCTGCTCAGCTGGGAGGCAAACCAATAAAACTTCCCCAACCCCCAAAGGCCATTGAACTATGGGGCTTGTTCCCACAACAGGTGTTTATATGAGGCGGTACTTCTTCACCTGGCTGGCTGCAGTGCTGTGTAGTATCTAATAGGAGTTAGGGCTGAAATACTGCTGACTGAATTGAAACTGAATCCAGACCCAAATAATATATTTCTCTATACATAGAATGTTTTATATGAACCAACAGCTACACATACATTTGTATTTAATCGCAGTTGACCTGCTTTTTGCAATAATAGATTGATTGGATAGGTGCAAATATAATCGTAGGTGTTGGTATAAAATCTGTACACAGGGGGTCACTGTGAACTAGTTCTTATTCTTGCCCTTGCAGCCTCAAGGTAAGTAATGAGCTCAGCTTTAAGACAGGTTACCCCCTGAAGGGGCATAGTATCAGACAGTGCTGGGCAAGAGTCTGCCCCGGATTTCAGGCCATGGTTCAGACCATGATTTAGAAAGCCTTAAGGGCCTCATACATGTAAAACCATCAAATCACCCATTATGACTTTTCAGTTTGGCTTTGTGTCTTCTTAACAATGCCATGAGTGGTAGCTGCATATCCTATAAGTGTATTGGGGCAAGTTATAGGCAAAACAAACTACTTGCCTACTGCCTGCAAACCCCAAGCCAATTAGTTAATTAGGTTATTTACCATGCTGGCAGTGAGCCAGGAAGGTTCAGTTACAAAATACTATCGGTGCAATTCCTGTGAAGAAAGCAGAATGTCAGCATTGGAAAAGCACAATCTTAAGGTTTAGGATGACAACTAATCGGGATACTGGCCTGACTCTGAGTGGGAGATATGCTGGTGCATCTGCAGATGAACCGGTACCATGCAACACCTGCAACAATGAGTGGTGGTGGACGTTTTCTGGGGTGCATCCTGGGTCTCGTCAGCTGGTTCTACCTCCTCAGTGCTATTGTAAAGTTATACTGCCAACAACCCAGGCATAACTGGAAAACAAAATCCCACAGGCAGTGGGGGAGGGGTCCTGTTTCCCAACAGCCTCCCACCATGCCTGCAAGCCATGGCAATGCTTAAGATACTGACTAAACTGGCATCCAAACATAGTTCTTGTGAGCACTCGACCCTAGCCAGGACACCCATAGCTCAGATGACAAAAAGGGCATGTGGTATGGGACTACTTAGCTTCATTTTAGGCATATTTAAAATATATTGAGAGTAGGGGAGAGGCTGGAGATGTGAATTTTGGAGAAAGAGCACTTTCCACAGTCGTCTAAAGAAAGCAAACACTGCTGCATCACATTTCTCATGCTGCTCTGTTCAAAGCCCCTACAAATAGACCGTCTCAGGACAAATACGGGAGCCTCCTTTCCTCCAACTGGAGATGCAAGGATAGTGCACTACACAGGTAACTGGGGGGGATTCCTTTCTCCAAGCTGTGACTACTGCAAATGCTTCCTCATGTCACATGTACCTATTTTGTATATTGCCTCAACAATCTTTTTGTCCCTCAGTGGTTGCTAGTAGTGAGTACAGTGTAGAAGAAGGGGTGCCCATACATATATACTTGTATCAACATGCTATCATGCTGATATAACCCTTTTTTCTCCACACACAAGTAGGGCACCCAGGAAGCACCGTCATGGTGACTACCTGTCACTCCACTCTTAACTTTTCCTTCCACTGGTTAGACACTTATGCCACCTATGGCCTTACAGGATCAGTTCCCCAAGCAGCAGCCCCAGCAGAACATGCAGATACTGTTCTAGTGCAAGCCTCTTACCATGGACGGTAAATATTTATTTAGTGGCTACAGTATGTCTAGTGCATGCCACCATGTGGGAAACCTCAAAAGAAAGGGGAGCTGTGGAAATGACATAAGTACCATGTGCAGATGTTTGGAGCCCATTTACTGTTTGCTGCTCTTATGCAAAATTACTCATCACTGGCCTTGTATCTCTTTGGACTCTTTGCAGGCAGTCCACCCAGGGTAGACAGGATAGACAGTGTGCATCTGTGAAGCCCCAAGGGCTAGGGGCCACATTCCCCAGAGGAGGGGCCATCTTTTCTCCAAGATGTCAGAGATGAGGCAACACTCCAGAACTATGAAGCTTGTACTTTAATGGCTTAATTCCTTTACATTGCCAACTTCTGGGGCCAACCATTGCCCTGCAGCCCTGCCAGCTCACAGCTCCTCACCGCTACCTGTTTACACCTCACATTCACCACCTGGGCCCTTCTCCAAGGTCCTTAAGTTCCTGCCTTGTCTTCTGTATCCTTCCTGCAGGGCTAAATTAGGGGTAACCCATCTGCCTGAGTCAGGAGTGCAAAGCTCCTCCTGGTCGCTCTTAGAGCCAGGAATACTGACCTCTGAGGGTTCAGGAAGTGTGGTACCTTCATGCAAGACCTGCCTCCCCACAGCCTTCTGCCAGTTTACCACTTTCAGCTGGGGCCTTCTATCTCCTTTCACCTGGCCACTCCTAGTTCCTAGTTCCCTGCTTCTACTCCCAAGCAAGCCCTTTCTCTCAAGGAGGTTTTTTACCTGAGAGGAGTTCTGTTTCCTTGCTACTACTCCCAAGCAAGCCCTTTCTCTCCAGAGGGCCTTTACCCCAGGGGAGGCCTTTGCTCCCAAAGGAGCCAGGACAGGCAGATCTTCCTTTTGCCTGCTCCCTACCTTGCTTTGGCCACCTCAGCTCGGTCTCCTCCCAGCTCTGCCACAGAGCTGCTGCGCTCCTTAGGCCATGTTCCTGTTCCACCGCTTCTCCCCCAATGGAAAGGAGCCCTGGGCTGTGACAGTATCCCAGGGCTCCTACAGTTTGTGTCATAGACTTTCCTACAGAGTTGGTGCGTTTTTGTCTGTGGAGGCTATGCTTCCTTTGTTCCCTTCAATTGTTGTGGTCCATGTGCGGGTGACAGCAGATTAACAAGGAGGTGTGCCAGGATTGTTGCGCTATTTGGCTGCTTCCATCTATATTGTCATTGGGGTGTTCCCAGTATGCCACTCCATGACTGGTTGGATTGCTATGGGATGTGACCTTGCTGGGCTTGCATAGGATACCAAGTACCAACAGTAGGGCCAAGAGCTTACGTTTGGGCTGCCTGCCACATTATGAAAGTAACTGTGAAGCAATAATCACTTCATGTTACACGGAAGCAAGAAAAAGCACAGAAGTATTTTCTCAGTCAGATGTATGGCCACATTACTGTCCTGTCAGAAAGATATGGATTTTGTTATGCTTTGTAATAATGGCTTTGAAATTAACAATATCAAATAAAACTGACAAGATCTGGGGCATTTTTCAGTTTAGACTTTATTTCTTCCTTGTATAAAACCTAGTTGTCTGTATTTCAGAATGTACCATTTTAAATATTTTTGATGGCAATATTACAGATGGTTTTAATTATGTAATCTTTACACAAGCATTTTTCTTAGTAGAAACCACTGAGTAGATTTGTGCCATTTTTAAAAAATATGCACGTCTATAAATACATTATGCCATGTGAAGCCAGGCAAAATTACATGGTGTAGCAAAGAACATGTTTCAAAAGCGGAATTGCTACCTAGGTTCTAAAGAGTAGTTTTTAACAGGTAACCCTCTTATTTGGGTTCACTGTACAAACAACAGTGTGGTCCTTCAGAGGCTAAAATATTGGTCCCTATTGTAATATGAACCCTTAATTAAAAACCACAGCTTAAATGATTAGGTGGTATTGTTATTTTAGCTACTTTCTAACCATAACACAATGATATTCATTTTTCCTTACTTTCAAAACCAGCAAGCTTTAACACAAAACAACTGGAAATAAAGGGGAATGATGGGTGGGTTCTGGAGAATTATGAGTGGAGTTCCACTCAAGGAATGCATTTTTCTTGCATCTCTCTTCTGGCTGTGGACTGTGCGCACTCCCGAGTAGTTCCAAAGAATCGAGAACCCTCAGAGACAATGTGTGGTGATGAGGTGTAAAGAGCTGCAGCTGGAGCTGAGAATCTGCAGCAATTGTGGCTGACTATTCTTCAGCGGAAGTGCCACCTGCTTGGGCATGGAAGGTTGGATCCAACCCAATATATGTATACTGCATACATACATATGTATTTGGAGTGAGGGTTCTTACACAAGCATGCCTCAATTAATGAAAAAGCTGTTCGTTAAAGGAAATAAATGCCTCATTAACTGCATAAAGCTATTATTCCATAGGTCATGGACCACTATATTCCAGTGATTTTGCACAACCACTTGAATGTTTTTAAAAAATTCAAGCTGTTTCTTTATATACAGGAATCAAATGGAGTCTCTGTATCATGAAGTTCATGATAGGTCTGTATGGCTTTTTAGTTAACAAAAGGCATTCAAAGTCCAAGAAGCATGACCTGCCAAGAAATCTTTAGTCATTCTGTATTTCTTTGAAGAAGCTGGTCCAGTAATTGCTACAAATAAAACAAACAAATTTTAAAAGTTTTAATATCTTGCTTTTCTCTGTTGGAAACACAGTACTAGAGTCAGCAGCGATGCTGTTTACCCATATTGACTTGAAAGGGAGACAACCCTCAATGTAAGACAATAACCCCTTATAAAATGTTATACACAAACATGTTTATTACTGGACAGAACTGTAACTTGCATGCAAATGTAAGGTGACCCCCTCTCTTTTTTATGACATACCTGGGAGGGGGCAAAACCTGTCTTGCATCTGAGTAAATACAATAAACTATGGACTAATTCTAAATCCTAATCACATTAATCTAAAAGCAAGTCCTTTGATGTAAGTGAAACTTGCTTCCAAGAAACTTTTAGGATTTCAGCCTTGCCGGAAAGCAGTTGCTACAGTAATCAGTGGAGCTAATTGTGCCACGTCAGTTTTCAGAGGGGAAGTCACTTGCACAAAAGCACATGTGAAAAATGAACCTCTGGTGAGACTGTTTAGGATCTAACCTTAAGTTTTGATCTCTATGGCTTCCACGTGAGAAATGTATGAAAATGGAGGAGGCAGAGACCCCAAGTTGGTAGATACCCCAGGTGAGACTGCACTCCTTTAGCTAAGTGCAATTGAACAAGCCTTTTCTACTCATTCAAACTGCAAAGTTCTTTGACGGAAATTGTGCTGTTTGAGTCTGAAAAGTTATTTACCCCCTGTAAGAACACTTCCGAAATGTGCACAGTTCTGTTGATTCAGCATTTCTTATTTTTTCTTTCAGATATCTGTTATCCCGTGTCTCTAGGAGGTCTCTGAACTTTTACACATTGCTATCCAGCTGGCAGCAGAAATGTAAACAGGCTCGCCAACCCATTTAAAGTGTAATTATTTCATAATGTACTTTCTGCCTGGGGCAAGAGATTATAAAGCACACATGTGGCTGCCATCGAAAGCAGAAGTCCCACGTTGTCTCCTCCACTCTCTGCACTAATGTCAAGTAACCCTCGCACCACTTCATTGGCTGCCAGGAAGGGGGAGAGGGAGAGAGAGCAAGGAAACTCGCAGTGTGGTGAAATTGAGCCATGTGTTTTGTATTACTAGACATTATGGAGGAGAGGGGAGGAGACAATAGATGTTGGCCTCGGAGTAGCGACTGTAAATGCACACATATTCACAACATTGCTCCAGACTTAAGCAATCTGCTAAAGGAACTGCCATCCTGAGCACCACAATTCTATGATTATTTAGTAACAAGAGATTACAGAAAATGATGTGGTCAATCCAGTTTGTTAATATTAATGAGATGGTCAACTGGAAGAGAGCATGAGGATGGGACAATGCTGAGTTGCAGTAATGGCAGTGCAAGTGATCGTCCCTTTTTCCTTTGCTTCCTGCTGCTAGGCAAAAAGGCAAGGGGAACCTGCCAGCACACAGCCCTATTTCCTACAGAACTGGTCCTGGAATTGTGTTTCCTTCCACTGGTTTCTCAGAGCTTTACCGTATACTACTTTTCAGAGTAGAAGCCCATGATTAATTTGGGGTGACACCTGGGGGGGGGGGTCTTTCCTTTCTTGGAATATTAGCAATCTGAGACAATGCTACCTATATTACCCAATATACAGAAAATAAACTTAGAACGGACCCTTAAAATATGGCTTTTTTAGTTGTTCAACTTTTTTTATGAAAGAGGTATGATGGAGATCTGAATGTGGAATGGTACAGCATAGCTTAGTCTTGTCAAATCTCAAAAGCTAAGGAGACCACCAAGAAAGACTCTGCAGAGAAAGACAATAGCAAACTACCTCTGCTTCTCACTTGCCTTAAAAGCCCTTTGCTGGGGTCACCATAAGCTGGTGGCAACCTGGTGGCACATACATATGATCGGGATATGACTGTATGATAGGGACATGATGGGATGCTAAAATGTGAAAGGAAATGTAAGAGAACACAGCCCAGCTTCTCTTTTATTGAATGGTAAGATTTTGTACTACAGCCATTCATTAGAGAATCATTACCTTCTTGAAGACTTCTACCCGCAGTCTGTTGCTTTGTAAGATGACCCGTTTCTGTTTCTCTTCTTGTTTCTTCTTCACTTCAGGCAGGTTATTATAAATCCTGGAAGTTGTTTTTTTTTTTTAATCATATTTTATGTATCATTGCAGACCATCAAGCTTAATTGGCTTTTGAAAAGATGAAAACCTCTTCTGGCAGTACATTTTATGGTGCATTTCAAAACATATTTTAATTAAGTGACAATAAATGTTTCTTATATGCCCCTTCATTCTTTCCTTTAATGATACAGCTCTTTTGGCCACAGCCTTATACCTAATATGCCTTTTCATAAAAGGCTTGGGCAGGTAAAACCATTTAAAGTAACAACAACACATAGATTGAAATCAGTGTTCCCTCTAGTCTAAGCTGAGTTAGTGTGAGCTTGCTCACAGGTTTTTAGCCTCCAGCTCACACATTTTTGTCTTAGCTCAGGAAGGTTGGCTCCAGAGCAAACTAATTTATGCAGCAGCCAAATTGCTCACTCACAACTTTCATGCCAGTAGTAGAATTTTTGCTCACAAGACTCCACAGCTTAGAGGGAGCTGTGTCTATGTCTATGATCTCATTGGGGGTGGGGGGGAATCTGTTAAGGACGAATAGAATTTTCACAGGGGTGTGTGTGTCATATTTCCAGTTTGGAAGTCTGTCACTGAAAACCCAAACTGCTTCTTTCAGCGACTTCTTAGTTTACCCTTTCCACATGAAGAACGGCAACTATGAAGCCTTGCTTTCTGGGCCCTGAGCTCCTGCCCAAGAGAGTGTGAATCTATGGTTGGCCAGAGCTACTGCTTGCAATCTGGGGTGGCCCAAGGCATTTTGCCATCCCAGGTGCCCTCTTCCCATGCCACTGGCCACCAGGTTAGCTTGGTACCAGAGGTAGCACATCTTAGGGTTGCCAGGGTTGTGATGGGTGCAGCGTCACACGAGAAATTTTTTTTTTAAAAAAAAATGCAGCCTCATGTACTTTCCAAAAGTTCTAGCCAGTGAAAAAGGGTAAGTCTAGGAATCACTGGAAAGACTGATAAAACCACAGAACCTTAGGTGATCCCAAGAGCTAGACAAAACTTCCAGTAAGTACACGAGGCTGTGTTGCTGTTGTTTAGTTTCTCCTGCCTCCACTCCAAGTGGTGGTGGGCAATGGGACTTGGGAACAAGAGATTCCCCACTCTTACTGGAGACTTGGCAACCCCAGTGGAACAGCAAAGGCATGGGTGCAGAATGTACCTCTCCTCCTGTGCTATTCCTGAAGGCTCAGGCAGTCTCTACAGGCAGTGCCTCTGCAATCCATCTTGGAGATCAGCCAGGTGGAATGGCACCGGTGAGGGGGGCATATACTTTCCCCCATGCTGCCCCTGCCAATATGGTGCCCAAAGCAGCCGAGTCACTTAAGTGTTGAGCTGGCTCTGCCTGCATCTTAATCTTTCCAGAAATAAGAATAAAAAATACAAAAGGCAGATAATGCATCTGCTTGTCAGAACCCCTTATCATTGTGAAGCTGTTTTGAGAGTGATTCTGCATGGCCTTATTATACAGCCTTGGCAGAAAAAGTGGAATTATTATGAAGGTGTTAAAATGAGGAGAAGACAATAGGGGAGAAGACATTGTCTAAAGTGTACATACTTAAAAAGACATGTTAATTATTATGCGATATATGAAACCACATTACAGTTGTATCACTGGCATCATTCATAGAATTATCACCCATTATTAGATGTCAAAACAAAAACATTAATATTTTATAAGTTGTTCCTTGACATGATGTCCTAAGCATATGATGTCAGATTATCTCAGTTTATCTGTGTAACTCAAGATAAATGTCATGGAGTACTTGAATTAATACATGGATAAATTAATAATACACGGAGGAATCAATACATCTGTGGAGTACCTGAATTAATACATGGACACTTATAAAGGTACCAACAGTTTATAGCATATATAAACGTCTGGTAGTCCTTCATAGCTCATGGGCCTTCCTTCTGCTAAATTTCTTCTTGTCTGTGTAGGAACCTCCAGGGTTTCTCCCAGTGAATTCCAGGAAATGAAGCTTGCAGTAAAATTTGGGTGTGCAAGCCCAAGGCTGAAATCCCTTTCCAGCTATAAAATTGAGTGGCCTTTAAAAGGCCACACTCTGTCAGATAATCTTAATCAATGTGTACACTGAAATGTGCTATAAACATTTTATACTGTCACAGTGCATTTCCTAAAACCCATCAGACCTGACTATGATATGTAGATGGCTAGATGGTGACACATTCACACACAGTAAATAATGCACTATCAATGCACTTCAGTGATGATTTACATGTGGATTTTTGCCATTTCACATAGTAAAATCCTATTGCAAAGTGCAGGGGAAGTGGACTGAAAGTGTGTCATTCAATATGTGTGAAAGTGCCCCTTAAACAAACGTCATGGTATAGCCATGCAGACAGAAGCAGGTTGGATCCGTGGTCACTCCAACTTCCAATTTAGTCAGACACTAAATAAACTGACTGTAATTAGCAAAGAAGGTTCTGGGGGAAAGTTTAGCCATGGGCCAGTCATATGCCTGAGTATGCACACTGCTTTCCCCAGTATAAGTAAACAGCTGCCAACCACTCATATGGGTAAAAGTAAAGAGCAGCACTTGGAACATTTGGAATCTGAACAATTGTGCATGCTCACGAAAGCTTATACCCAGAATAAAACTTTGTTGGTCTTAATGGTGCCACTGGACTCAAACTTCTGTTCATGTAATACTGTGTTGTAAATTGCATGGGATTAGACATGGCCATCACTAACAACTTTTGGACTATGTCCCACAGAAAATGCTGGATCTATGTGCAGGACTGGTTCAACCATGAAGGCAAACCAAGCAACGACCTATACTGCCAACATTCCAGGGTCCCTGCACTAGCATGTCTTGGGGCCAGAGACACTGCCAGAATTTTGGAGGAGATATACAAAGGCATCTAAGCAGTTTGCTGTCTGGGTGATGCATGCATTCCAGGGCATACAACTGAGAGCCTTCCAATCTCCATCAGGTGCCTGGGGCATAAACACAGGAGTAAAGGGAAAGAAGAAGTGAAAATCATTAAAATAAAAATGAAAAAAAAACCCCACAAAGGGCATCCTAGCCATGTCTTCGTCATTTATTATGCTACTGCTATATGCTTGGGAAATAAAACAAGGTAGAGTGGAATTTCTATCAGCCATTGGCAGCTTTCTTAGTTCCTCCCCATCAATATGGGAATTCATGGTTAGGTGTAGAAAGAGGATAAATTAATACCAATTCAGGATTCAGATGCTTCTTACCTTCTTGATCGCATATGCATCTCTTTCTCTGAAATGAATCTTTCTTTTGGCTTAAACAGGTTATCTAGAAACAGGAAAAGAAAATTAAAATTGCACAGGTGATACTAATAATTCAGTATATGTGCTTATGCTAATGTACACTTAGACCATCAGAGCTAAAATGGTAACCTAAGACTGCCAAGCTGTCTGGCTCTGCCATTTTTAGGTGCAACAGTCCCACCCCACTTCTGTGGAAGTCCAGCACTTGCTTCTTTTCATGGGCTATTGGGTCATCAAATGTTACCTACTGGAAGGGGGACCATCCACAGCATACAACAATCCATTCACAGAATTCTTGGTTACTCAGCCTTGCACATAACAGCCCAATAAGAGCCTCTACCAGAAGTGTCAAAAGCACCTGCTTGTTACAGTTGCTTAGACTGGTTCAGTCCCCTGAGGATGCTGACAGGCTACTTACAGTGCAATACTATGCAGAGCTACTCTAGTCAAAGCCCATTGATTTGGTATTGTGAAGGCCATCACGTAAACTGAATCTTTGCCCATCATGGCTGATGACCACCTAAGCAAAGTGAACTTGCTCTGGCAAGAACTGTGAATGCCTTGCTAAACACAGAGACAACCCTCATCTGCAAGTCACTGTGAGCTGTATATATACACTTTTAAGAATGTGGCAACTACAAGAAGGAAGGGAGTGGGGGAGGAAGTGGAAGCTGGGGGAGGGGAAACTGCAGGAAAGTAGCTTATAAATGTCTTCAACTAATTGGTGGTGAGTAGTTTGTTTGAATATGAAGCAGTCTTGCCTGCTACACCCTGTTTAGTAGTTTTTAGAGTGCTATGAGCTTGTTAGAAAAGGGGAAAGAAGGGTTAAGCATAAGTTTCAAGATCCAGGTGTCCCCACAGATGGTCTGCTGATGTACAGCCACACCTGGCAGCCTGAAAGGGTCACTACCACTGAGAACGTGTCTATCAGTATAAAGTTACACCCCTTTCTCCAATCTCTCATGTCCAGTTTTACTGTCTCTTAACAGAAATGGCTAGAGGGATTATCATCTCCATCCCACCCAAAACAGGAATTTGGGCTATAATATGGGATGGTGATTATATTGTATATTTTTATCAGAAAGATAGATATGTTTAAAGACATGACAGTATGTATTGTAGTAGGGTGGAGAGAGCCCCTGGGGAAGATTGGCTTTGTCACAAAAAATGATGCTATTGTATCAGGGAAGGTCCTAATAGACACCCTGAACTGTAGCCATTATTCATTATTCCATGAATCAACATGGCTGTGGATTCAAAACAAAGTTCTACATCACTGAAAAGCAAAGAGCATAGTGATGTATTTTAGAACATTTTCTGGCTCTGAAGTCATTGAAGAATTTTACTTTGGAATATTCTTAAATCCAGAGAACCATCTCCAAAAATTAACTCTGGGGACTGTTTAACAGACAGCCAAGTTGGGGCAAGGAGATGGTAATTTGTAACACATGAAATCTCTTTTACAACAGTTGTAGAAACTAACTCTATAATGTTCACTTTTAGTAAAAGAATATGCGATACCAGACCACACTATATGCTTCTGACTGTCTCAGTGTTCAATGAGCTTCCAAGTCTGTTCAGAGTTACAACAATGTACATGCTTCCTCTGAAGGAAGCTCCACTCAGTTTAATAGGGCTTTCTCATGGGAAAATGCACTGTATTGAAGAGATACAATACACTAAGGTTCATGCTTACTTGAAGTGAATGCAAAAGAACTTACTTCTAGGTTAACATGCGTAGGCTCAGCCAGTAGCCTGTGCATGCATAGATGGAAGTAAACCCCATAAATATAATGGGGCTTAGCTCCAAGTAACCATACATAGGGCTGAGCAGCAAAATATTGTAGTTCTAAGCAGAGCTGCTTTTTTTTTTTTTTTTTGAAAAATAAATGCCGGAACTCTCAAGAGGAAAATGAAGTTTTCAATCTGTATGCTGAAAACTCATGAACTTTTAAACATTTTTAAAATAATTTTATCGAAGAGGTTCTGGAACTCCATTCCAGTGAATTTCCATAGGGAAAAAGCCCTGGTTCTAAGGCTAATTGTTAGGGGGGGAAACCATGGAACAGGGCAAAACTGGATGTGACATCTGCCACATTCCCACATTCCCAAGTGCTCTGGGACAGCACAGTGTCAGGGAAGGAGGAGTTTCATCTTCCCTCTGCTCTTTTCCCAAAATGAAATGGCCAACACAGCAATCTCCCCCAGTGGCTGTTTCACCTTAGGAAAATGGTGCAGGGGAGAGGCTATAGACCCATCTTCCCTGTGCCATGCTCCTGTGTGGTGGGCAGTGTCATGACCTTCTGCGGGTTGCCACCTTCTGCCGCCACCACCCTGCACTTAGGGTCTCTTGAGAAGGCCCAGGGTACCTTCCCAAGCCCAACCAAATGCCCCCTTTTAAACCGAGAAACAAAGGTGTGATGACCAGGCAGAGAACAATTAAACAAAAAGGTTTTATTAATACAATACGGGGGCAGGGAAAACTAGACAAGGTGCTTTAAAATCAATAACAGTGTTTAAAGGCAAAATAAACGAATCTAACGTGACTAACTATTTTACTTGACTGTTTACTACTTCAAGGTCACTGCCCTTATACCAGGCATGTGCCTGCAATCACTTTGTCCCAAATGAGGGATCTTTCTCCCAACCCAGACTGTCCCCTCAGCTTGACTCTGTAAGAGGAAAGAACAGTTCACAAAAGCTCAAGTTAAGTCTCCTCACGCAATCCCTGAACCACCACTGCTAAGCATTATGGGGATCATAGGCTGTCAGCTTTCTACTCCCACACAGGTCTCTCCTGTTCCTAAGGCACACTAGGCCTGTCTCCCAGAGCAGGCACAGATCATGACAGGCAGTTTCAAGTTCTGCCCTCCAGGAGCCTCAGCTAATACTTTCCTGTAATATTTACTCAGAAGTAGAGAGGACTTATTGAAGGATAGGATTCCTAATGCTAGAGAAGGTTTAACATGGGCAATGCAGTATTCAACACAGGCAGAGCAGATTAAGAAAACTGTGAAGAAGCATTGGCATATAGTTAAAGATTTGCCTGGTTGCCAGTATCCACCAGTGGCAGGACAGGAATGCTGAAGAGAGAAAAAAGGAGGAGTTTGGCAGTTTAACTGCTGGCCAACTGACAGAGTTGGGGTTTGCTGGATTTTGGTGGGACAAGAGTTACGAGATCTGCTGGCCAGTCAAGGAATCCATTTGGGACTTCTGAAGGGTTTGGGGAATGCTCCAGTCAAAAACAGTTAGAACACAGAGCAGATAGACTTCCCTTTTTTAACAGGTTGGATGCTGTTCCTGTGAAAAACAGTAAAAAGTCTTTCTGTTCCATGTTATACGTCTGAATCAGTTAAACAAGAAAGCTGCTTAATAACGTCATGATTTCTGTGGCGCCATCTCTACGGTAATTTTGTTACTGTAATATTGAGAGGGCTGGAGAAAAGGAAAACAAAGAAACAACCAAACCATGCACACCACTGAAATAAACCTGTTTCGTAGTTGTTTTCATCAAGGCTACTGTGTAGTTCTTTCAAGCCTATAATCTACTCATAAAAGGCCATGAGAATGCTGGGTGCCACCCTGAGTCTAGGCATTTCCGTCACTGAGGAGGACTAGAAGACTACGTGGTCTCAAAATTCTCAATTATGAAAATAAAAGTACCGTATTTTTTGCTCCATAAGACGCACCTGATCATAAGACGCACCTTGTTTTTAGAGGAGGAAAACAGGAAAAAATAAAACAGAAAAAGAGAGAGAGAGAAAGGAAGAAAGAAAGGTGGGGACAGAGAGAGAGACAGAAAGACAGACAGACAGAAAAAAGGAAAGGAAGGAAGGAAGGAAGATAGAGAAAGGAAAGAAGAGAGACGTCGGCATGCCATGCAAAGCCAGGCCTTTCTGTGCAAAGTAGCTAGGGAGCTTAATCTGTGGGCGGGGCTTTCTGCTGCTGGCTGTCTTAAAGGGGAAAAGCACTTAAAGGGAAAGAGTACTTAGCCTGGTGGGGTTTTTCCTGCCGTTTCCCTTTTAAGTCTTAACAGCTCAGGCCCAGCAGGGAGGGGCGGGGAAGGCTGGGATGCCAGCCTGAATGGCGTTCCCCTGCGTTCCTGCTGAAGAAAGAGCCCTGTTACAGGTAAGAAAAGCTCCATATTCACTCCATAAGATGCACACACTTCCCCCCCCACACACACTTTTTTGGGGAGGAAAAGTGCGTCTTATGGAGCGAAAAATACGGTATATCTTTAAGAGGTCTGTGGGGTGTGAAATAGAAGTTTCTAGGTATGGAAATGGGGTGTCATCACAACATGCCCGGGGTCAGGCTGGTAGGCCACAATCCTACGCAGCCTTAAATCTGACTGAAATCACTAACACTTATGCCCAAATATTTGTGTTGGTCTTGTCATCCTGATCTGCCTCACTGGAACTTCCAAACAAATACATAATAATGCCACACAATTGTTGCCTTCTTGTGACACAACATGACTTTTAAAACTGTGTGCATGACTTTAAGATAATAACAAGCCACAGAGTTGCTTAGTTCAACACAGATGTCAGCGCAGCAGATCTGTTGCTCTGAATACAGATCTTCTCTCTGCAGGTTCTGTTCCCAACTTTCAAAGAAGTCACTTGTGTTTCATGGGTATTTATGGAATGCAGGCATTTAAAGGAGACACACCTAGTATCTCAATTACATTCCATTTACTATTTTTCTGAAGAGAAAAAGACTGTTTTTTGTTTATGGACAGAGCATTTTGCACAAGTCAGTGCCCAACATTTCCCTCCTCATACTGATAACATTTAATAAGGAAAAAGAAGTGCTGCAAATCAAACAGTTCTTCAAGTCCCTCTTTAACAATATGGAAATTTCATGTTGCAAAACTTCAGAAAGTTAAAGTATACAGAATTAACCTTTTCACATTATAAATTGGATGCTTTGCCAGGTGTTTCAGTTGAAATACACTTGCATAAACTTGGTAGAAATGGACAAATGGCAAACCAATGTCCAAACACTACAAATTCCCAAAGTAGGTTGTCTAGAGCATCCATTCTTGAATGCTTTAGTTAAGTTTTTTGGGAACAGTGCTTGCAAATCAAACCATTGTTTTCATTCTGCTTTATCAGTGGGCCATGCTTGTCTACAGCCAACACTTTGGAAACAATATTAAGTAGGCCTACTGGGAAGTAAGTCCTGTTTTATTCAGTTGGGCTTACTCCCAAGAAAGTGCTTTTAGGGTTGCAGCCTAAGGCTGTCATCTGACCAAAAAACAGCAATAATCTGACCTGCTTTTAGGTCTTAAAGAATAAAACATTGCAATTGAAGGCCACTGATTGGGGGGGGGGGGGGGGGGGGTTCTGTCCAGTGGTATCTTCCATTGTTTTTGTGAGGGCCATACAGCAATACCCTGTATGCCAGATAGTTCTGTCTAAAGACCTATCTAAAGAACAAGACTTAATGGTGTCAATGTAGTGGTATTACGATTAGCAGAATGAGAATATTTGGGTCCAGTAGTGCCCTGACTGCCAAGCTGTGCAAATTGAACAAATAATGTGAGGTGAATCAATAGAAACTAGGGTCACAGGGATGTCCCTATGACACAGGGATTTTATCTTTTCATTAGGTAGGCAGAGCATGAAAATGATGAAAGTGAAGGGATAAAAGTAATGATGTGAGAAAATGGCCAAAAAAACACACCACACCCTTTTTTAAAAAAACTAAAAAACTATTTTGAGAGAATATATATGGCCCTATGTCTTCTCTGCATAAGTAAAAGATGCAATTCTTGTTCTGGTAGTGTCTTAATGAGAGATTAGTATGCTGTTCAAGTAAAGAAAATTTTTAAGGACATAAGTGTACAAAGAAGGCTCAACCATGAGTGACTATACAAGAGGGAATATTATCAACTGCTTCTCAAAAGGAAAAAGGAAAGTCATTACTAATTCAACAGAAAATTGTTATATGAATGTACTACACAAAAATTTGGTACTTCAGACAGTTCATAGCAAAATCCAGAAACAAAAGCTATATGCAAACTTTTTATTAAGACTGACCAAAATAACACAACACAGTGTGCAGGCTTTCAAGTTCTCCAGAGCTCTTCATCAGGCTGGAAGTTTTAAAAGGATAGAAAGAGAGAAAGAAGAGATCTCTCAAGTCAGTATTTTAAAGCATGTTCATCATCATGTATAGAATGCTTCGCTGGTTTCAGTTGGCACAGGGTGTGGCATCAATGTGTACCCTAGGCATGCTGGGATCCAATTTGGCTGCCAAAATGTAAAGAGGAAGCCATCTAATCGAAAACATAACAACTGGTAGTTGATAAAATATCTTTCTGATGTGAAATGGAACACACAGGTCCCCTAAAGGGCTGAGAGGAAAGGAAAAATATATGTATGCATGTATGTACATATTAGTTACGATTCAATCAACTAAAGGTAGATCCAAATACATTTCTGCTTGTAGTGAAGTTCAAAGAGGAATGCATATACAGAATCATAACAGATAAGTGACCATTTGTTCAAAACTGGAAATAAAACTCTAATATTGTGAAAAATCAGTGAAAACACAAGGAAAACAATATGATACACAGAGGACAGGAATCATTTGCAAGAAATGACATTAATAAGATTATTACAAGTAGGTTTCTTTGAGCATTAAGTGAAAAATAATCTGAAGGGATCAGAGGAAGATAGCTTGGATGCTGACAGTTAAAGAAACATTCAGAAAGAGACTTAGGCAACATGTAAACAGGAAGAAATTACCATGTTTTATTCAAGTTCTTTAACTCGGCTGAGATTCTGGTTTTTTAACAAATACCCTGCCCATTAATAGTTTATTTGTGACAATTGGCCAGTGAGGCAAGGAAGCACCACCAAGATACTTGGGCAGCAGACCAAGATAAATAGCTTATCTTTGTAACATATTTTAACAAATGCTAATGTTGGCCCTGAAGAATGGAGATGAATGAGGTGCAAAACACATTAGCTAGTGGGGAACCCACTTAAAACCACAGGGAAGATAGGATGGAAAAGAGCAAAATAGGAGGAGGTAGCTGGATTCTTGCCCTCAGTCAAAACTGTTGACATGCAGAGTGAAGATTCATTGTATTTACTTTCTTCAAGAAGAGTGGCGTTGAAGCAAGACTGGGCATTGCATTCTTTGACCTGGAGGACTCATCATGTTAATTATGTAGGTGTAGGTAAGGCAATCTGCATGTGCTCTGCCACACTCTTCTTACTGGTGTTATTTTGCATGTCTGGAGATCTTGGAAGTGAAGTTAGAACTGTTAAGTCTTTTGTCCATCTTAAAGTCTTTGTCCATCTTAAACTCTGCCAGTGTCATGGCTGCCCTGGTACTGCCCTGGCAGTGTGATCATTTATTTATTTACTTATTTAAAATATTAGTTAGCCACCTTTCTCACTTGTGGAACTCAAGGTGGTTTACAATATAAATAAAACATCATAAAAACACAACGAAAACAACAATTATAGAACTAGGGCTGCCAAGTCCAACTTGGGAAATATCTGGGGACTTTGGGGGTGGAGCCAGGAGACTTTGGGGGTGGAGCCAGGAGAAAGGACGTGACATCATTTTGTGAAGTCACATCCTGTGATGTTGCTTCCACATGCTTCCACATGAACTCATGAAGTTTCCTAATACTGAATCAGGCCATTGGTCCATCAAGGTCAGTACTGACTACTCAGACTGGTAGTGGCTCTCCAGGGTCTCAGGCTGAGATCTTTAATGTCACCTATTACCTGATCCTTTTTTAGCTGAAGAGGCTAATACCTCCTGCATGTCAAGCAGATGCTCTATCACTGAGCAACGACCCTACTGAATCCTTCCTCATCTCGGCAGAATATGATTTTCATATCATAAGAACAGGAGAGAAGCCACAGTGGATCGGCCCATCCAGTACAGCCCATCCAGTACAACACTCTGTGTCACAACAGTGGCCAAAAATACCAGGTGCCCTCAGGAGGTCCAGCAGCGGGGCCAGAACTCCAGAAGCCCTCCCACTGTTGCCCCCCAAGCACCAAGAATGCAGAGCATCACTGCCCCAGACAGAGTGTTCCATTTAGACCTTGTGGCTAATAATAGCCACTGACAGACCTCTGCTGGATGGGGACAGAGAGAGAGAGAGAGACAGACAGACAGACAGAAAAAAGAAAGAAGGAGAGAGAGAGAAGGAAAAGAGCTGGCACAGGCACTTACTTCCATTTAGACCTTGTGGCTAATAATAGCCACTGATAGACCTCTGCTGGATGGGGACAGAGAGAGAGAGAGAGACAGAAAAAAGAAAGAAAGGGGGAGGGGGAGAGAGAGAGAAGGAAAAGAGCTGGCAGATGGACTTACCCCAGGCCCAGCAGCAGCAACCTTTCAATCTTACACCAGCCGCATGCAAAAGCAGGCCCTTCAGTAAGAGCTTAGTCCCTCGTTAATCTCTGGGCGGGGCTCTCTTGCTAACTCTTAAAGGGGAAATGTCTGGTGAGGCTTTTCACTGCAGGCTCTTCAGACATTTCCCTTTAAGAGGCCTGGAAGGGAGAGGGCCCGGCAGGCTCCGACGTTCCCCTCCTGTTGGCAGCCATTGCCTCCCCCCGGTGGCCAGTTTTGAAAAAGCGGGGGGGGGGGGAAGCATGAAAAATCGGTGTTTCCCCCGCCCTACCGGAGGACTTGGCAGCCCTATATAGAACCGATAAAAGTCGCAAGTTTAAAAACTCCAATTAGGACTGTCAATCATAAAAGCTAAACCAGTCAAAATACAGTCCTAACTAAAACTGTCTTCATGGCAACCAGCCTGTAATTTTATTGCATATAATGATTCAGATATACATTAAAAAGAAGGAAAATCACAAGCATGAGTGGCTTCTCCTGACTCCCCATTTCTGCTGTATTCTGGGTTGCACATATCCTACCATGGATGAGATCATGACATTCCACTTTAGACCAAATAAGAAGTGGGAGTCAGTTATATCTTATGTAGCACAGTGGTGAGGGGTCATGTGCAACCTGTGAGGACCTGCATAAAATATAAATGACAGCCATGCTAGCTTAAAACCCTCTAAATCTATCTGGTCCTAAGAGTTCCCCAGCAAACCCAGATCACATATGGCTTCAGCTTTCTGTGGCTGCCAACATCTTGCAGTAAGGAGAGTGTGGTAGTGGAAAACACATGCTCAAATGCAGCTTTGAAGCACGTTGGGTGGCCCCAAGCTATGCTATAAATGAACTTTGCGAATAACAGATCTAAATGTTTATGCTTGTACTCTATTATTGTATCCCATAGTGAAAGCTATAACCCAAAACAGAAAAAGTGAATGGTGCCTGAGCATCTTATCCTCAGATTATCTATTAGTAACGCGTGGACAGACTGGGTGCCTAGATGATCTAAAAGATAGAGCAGAAGTGGGTCTCTTCAAGGTATGCAGTAAAATCATGAATATATTTTTCTCTTGAAACAGTACAACAGAACCATAAGAACATAAGAAGAGGCTGGCTGGATCAGACCAGTGCTCCATTTAGTCCCACATTCTGTCTCACACAGTGGCCGACCAGTTATTCTGGAGGGCCAATGACAGGGCACAGAGACAGTGGCTTTCCCCAATGTTCCCTCTTGGCAGTGGTATTCAGAGGTTTATTGCCTCTGGATGTAAAGGTTCCCTTTAATCACCATAGCTAGTAGCCACTATAATCCACTATAAATCTGTCTAATCCCCTTTTAAAGTTGTCTGTGCTTGCAGCCATGTGTCCAGGGGCAGCGACCCTGCCCTTGCAGGTGGGAGGAACTGGATAGCCAAAGCAACCCCCCCCCCCCCGATGCCTGGGATGGGACAGGTGCCCCTGGGCCCTGCCCACTGGCTGAAGATGTCAGTGGGCAGGGCAGGCAAGGAGCCACTCTGGGAGGTGCTGCCTGGTCAACCGCAAAGCTGGATAGGCCTGCCGTGTGGCAGGGGGATGGGGCCCTGTGCTGGGGCTGGGAATGGCTGGGCAGGTCAGACTGATGTCAGCAGTGTCCTCATCTTCTCTAGAGTCAAGTGGGCTGGGCAAGCCAACCTATGAGACGTTGGGAGAAGGCACAGCATGGGAGAAGGTCCAGTGGAGAAGGCCATTGGTGGGGGATGCCTCAGCCCCACCCCAGCTCAAGGGGTACTGGGTGAATCTGGAGCCACCCCACACTCAGGAACCCCTTTATTAGGTGAGCCCAGGATTTGCCAAGGTGTCTCCCACATGGCTAGGGGAGAGGTGTATACAAGGGAAAGAGAGGGCACTGGGTGCTATTAACGTCCCTTCCTCTCTGTGAACTGAAGCTGACTTCCAGGCTCATCAGAAAAGGGCCCTGATGGGTACAGCAGCCCTGAACATTGGCCGAAGGGAGGCAAAGCCTGACACCATCATTACATCCTTTGGCAGCAAATTCCACATTTTAATCATTCATTGAGTAAAGTGAAGTATTTCCTCTGTACACACAGAAGGCTGGGGGGAAAAGACTGAAAAGAATGGGGTCACATCTTAACTTGCTCAGATATTGTACATCCTAGCACTGGTCAGTTAATTGGCACTATAACCATGCTTAGGGGGTAACTGTATTTTTAAACAAATCTATATGCCACCAGTAATTACTTTCTGAACAGAAAGATTTTCAGATTCAGGGAGCAGGGTACTCTGCAGAGTAAATATATAAATCAATTCATCTGCTGCCCACCTGCATCAACTGTGATATAGCATCACAAGTACTCATTCCTATGAATCTGCTCCAAGGTTGATGTTCTGAAATAATAAACCCAGGACTGTAAAATATTTTAAGTGTGTGTGTGTACGTGTGTATAAAGTGTTATCAAGTCTCAGCCAACTTATGACAATTCCACAACAAGGGGATTTCAAGGCAAGTGAGAAGCAGAGGTGGTTTGCCGCTGCCTTCCTCTGCAGAGTCGTCCTTGGTGATCTTCCTTCCAAGTATTGGCCTTGCTTAGCTTCTGAGATCTGACAAGATCACACTATACCATGCCATCTTCCTCCCCAAATTATTTAAAATATCCAACATAAATTAAGGGGAATTAGTAGAGAGCCAAAATCTTCAGCAAAAACATTAATTTTCAGAAGGATACTAGCAAAGCATAAGACGTAAACCTTTTCTGCTATAATTTGCTATCTCACAGGTACTTTCCAGAGAGTAGCAATCTGACAGGTCACCAAGACCACCAACAGTCCCACTGAATCCACCAGAGTAACTTTGTGTGGAGCACCAAAGACATCCAAAGTAGTGTGAAAGAAATACTTGTTTGCATATTCTGCTTCTTCCTGCCTAAGGAGACCAACAGCCCTCCAAATACAGGAGCCTAAAAAACGTAAAGGAACAACCCACAAAGGCACAAAATTGCTAGGGGAATCTCTTCCTTAAAGGACTGTGTATGAGAGCTATACATGAAAATTAGATCAATGAAGGATAACACAAAACACCTCCCCAGATTTCCCACAAGTGATTTATTGAATACACTAATGGAGACTGTCAATTCAGTTACTTCTAAGTACTCAAACAAATATGGATTTCAGAAACACATGCTACAATAAATCTATAGCAAGCCAATAGACACTAACAGGCATCAAATGCAGGGCTGGATAGCAGCTTTATGAATTCCTACATTGTGGTCTTCAGTAAGGAAACAGACTCCCAGAGGAAAAAATGGAGGTATATTAACATATAAAATAGCACAGACATATGCTCTTGCAAATTAAAAAAAAAAATCTGTAAGTGCTTGTGTACACTAAGATCACAAGGCTGTTCATTATGAGGATTTAAAGTACTATAAACAGCTGGTAGCCCTGTCACTAAAGTAATTACATCACAGTTTTTGAGATTTAAATCCAGTTATTTGAACATTGTTTCTATTCAGTTCATCACAGTAGGATCTCTAATTTGTTCAACGTAGTCAACAGCAAAGTAGTCTATCTTGGACTAATTAGCCTGCTTGAAATAACCATAAAAATTATGCAATACAAAGGCTACTAAAAGAGTTTCAGGTTGTTTGCCACTGGAGTGCTCTTACATGATAAAATCTTCTGCTGACTAAACATGCTAATTTTTCTCAAATTACTTTTGGCATCCTCTGAAATCCTCTGCATAGATTACAACTACATTTAGAAAACAGCTTTCTTGTGGAGATGAGAAGGTAAACAGGAATTGCACAGATGTTGTTACTTACATGGATATAGTAGTGGATGTCAATTGCCACTCCACATAGAATGGACCATTACATTACAACACTGGCAAAATCAATTATGTGATTTATGTGTGAGCCAATGTTCCTATATTCTTAATGGGTACTTTACACATTTATTTATTTAGAATATTTTTATGCCACCTCTCCAATAATAAAAATAAAAATAATAAAATCCAGCATTTAAAAAGCCCCAGTGCAGCAATAAAAACATAAATTGTATAGCAAACCCCCTTCCTCCTGGTCACTGAGGCCTTTTCAAGGCCCACTGGGGGGAAAGGGGAAGCTGGAGGGGGCACTGCATCTCCAGGCTCTGTTCTGATGACAAAGGAAACTGACAACCTGACTTCAGATCCTGATGAACTCTTCCAGCAGTTTCATGTAGATGTTAAAAAGCATGGGGGACATGATAGAACCCTGAGGGACCCCACCGCATAAATGCCATGAGGCCAAGCAGCAGTCTCCATTACTACCTTCTAGAATTGGCCAGTATGGTACCCTCTCCTCCCAATTCAACTAGTCTCTCTAGAGAGATTTTAATTTATTTTATTTATTTCAGATTTATACCCTGCCCTCCCTACAAGCGGGCTCAGGGCGGCTCACAAGGATACTATGGTCCATGTTATTGAATATCACAGAGAGGTCCAGGAGAATCAACAAAGACACACTCATCCAGCACTCTCCAAGCTGAGATAATTCATCAGGGTGACCAAGGCCATTTCCCTCCCAAACCCAGGCTTGAATCCTGTGTGAAATGGATCTAGAGATAATCTAACTTCTCCAAGACTACCTGAAGCTGTGCAGCCAGCAGCCACTCAGGGAATACTCTACTGGCACTGTTCTTTTTGTACCAGAACTACATTAAAATAAGCAATGTGGGTTAACGTGGCATAAACTAGTAATTTTGGCACCAGGTTGTTAATGATCCCACATCTTGAGCGTTCAGTGAAAACAGCCTTTACCTTCATTCTAGTGTCAGAAGAACCCCTGTAGGGACAATGCCAATGTATATACCCAGGGGTCATTTAGGGCTGGAGCCTGCTGGAGCACTGCTCCAGGAGCTCAGGAGCTGGCACAAATGGCGGTGGTGGCAAGCCCCGTGCTCCTTCTCTCTAGAGTTGTGCTGCAGCTGTGGTGTGACTTTAGAGAGAAAGAAGCCCCACAGAGCCCCCCCTGCCAAGGCGAGCAAGCGAGGAAGGGCCCGGGGGGGGGGGTGCAGAGAGGCATTTAAATGCCTCCTTCTTGGCAGGCCACCTGGGGAAGCAAAAATGGGGGGAGGCATCTTCAAAAGCCTCCCCCCCTTTTGCTTCCCCTTCTGACACACTTCCGGTGATGTCAGAGGGCGTGGCATATCCCAATGAGTTATGCTTATAGCAGGTATGCTAATGAGTTCCTGCACCTCTTTTTCTACGAAATGACCCCTATATATACCCAATAACTATCAGTGTGCTGAGAACATGCTGTAACATGTAATAGAGACAGGCAATAATTATATTGGCAAAGATGGGTATTCAATACGTAGCAGTAGGGCCAGCAATTAGCATAGAAGGCTCTAAACAAATACCTTTATTGGACCTTTAGTTAAATCATTGGTCTTTCCCATGACTGGAGGGTTCAGAATACAATTAATGTGTTATATACACACACAAACACAGCCTTTCAGTCACACAAGCTTCTGACCAGTGTAACAATATGTTTTTGTAACAATCTAGTTTTTGATATGATAAAGAATCCAGAACTGCATGGGCAGGAAATAGTGGGAAACACATTTCTTATTATAAACAAACAATTAGAAAGAATGCATCGTGGAACTACAGGGTTCTGTTGAGAGAGAGAGAGAGAGAGAGAGAGAGAGAGAGAGAGAATAGTATATGCGATAAGCTGGTTTCCATCACATCATCACAGGCTTCTCTGTTTTCTGAATACTGTTTTTATAGCTATTGTTTGGAAAGAACATACAGTTCCCCAATGGCCAAGAAACCTGAAGATAAATCATACTTGGCACCGTCCTGGTTTTCCCCAAGTTGTCGTGAAAATCAACACAAGGAAGGGGTTGGATGGGGATAAGGAGCAAGCTCCTTTACCCTAGGAGGACATGTCCTCTCTCTTTTTCCAAAATGGTCCTTGCTGTCTCACTGTATTGCCTGCTCAGCTTCAGGGTATCAGGTTTTTTTTTTGGGGGGGGGTGTTAACATCTAAAATAACATGATTTAGCACTGCCAATGGGTAGAGTTTCTGCAGCAGGACATTCACTTCCAGGAACATTATGGAGTGGGAGGTAGTTTCAAAGGTATCTATATTCTAATTCTGAGAGGGGTTTTTTCTGTGTGGATGCTTATATCTGCCAAAAGAGAGCTCACTCTCCCCCAACAGCTTTTCCTACATAGTCAGGCCCCTTCCTCAGTCTGCAGAAAAATCCGAAAAGTTAAAAAAAAACTTCAGGGACCGTTGAATTCCCCCCAATACCTTTTGAAATGGCATCAGCTCCAGGCATCAACTGTGAGGAGATTAGAATGTTTGGGGGAGACGGGAAGGTGCTAACTGTTTCTGTCAGTAAAAGGCAGGGTTTTTACTGGCAGAAGTCTAGGGTTGCCAAGTACCACCACCACCCCGGCCACCAGCAGCAGATCCAGATCCAGGCTCGGAAACTCCTGGAGATTTGGGGGTGGAACCTGGGGAGGACAGGGACCTCAGTGAGGTACAATGCCATAAACTCAAACCTCCAAAGCATCCATTTTCTCCATGGAAAGTTATCTCTGTAGTCTGGAGATGAGCAGTAACTCCAGGGGATCCCCAAGTCCCACCTGGAGGCTGGCATCCCTAGGCAGCACCCTCTGTGTGACTTGATACCACCTGATTTGTATGACTTAATTAGGCCCAGCTGTTTTGCTACTGTTCATCAGCAGCCACCCTATAAACGCCATTGTGATATAACAATTAGAGCTTCAGATCGGGATCTGCGAGACCCAGATTCAGATCCCCATCTTGTGGTGGAAACTGACTGGGAGATTTTGGACCAGTCACATACTTTCAGCCTACCAACCTCACAGGGTTGTTGTGCAGACAACAAGGAGGAAATAATAATGTAAGCTGCTTTAGTCCCCACTGTGGAGAAAGACTGTAATTTTCCTAGGTAGAGGCTGCGGGGGAGGGGGTGGAGATGGAAAGCTGAAGACAGATAAAGGTAGGTTGGCTGTTGGGTGGGAAGGAAATAGTGTTGCCAACTCCAGGTTGGAAAATTCCTGGACATCTGAGAGGTGGAGCCTGGGGAGGGTGGGATTTGAGGTGGGAGGCAGAAAGAGAGAGAGTGATGAGGTGGGGAGGCAGAAAAACAAAGAGAATGATGACAAGTTAGAAAGAGAGAGGAAGTAACATACATGGAGGAGAGAGAGAGAGTAAGAAAGGGGGACCAAAAGGGAGAAAGAGTGTGATAGAGGTAGGGGGAGAAGGGAGGAAGCAAAGGTGTGAGGAATGGGATAACCATCCCGCAAGTTTCTTGCGGGTCTCCACTTGTTCTTTTCTATTCAGCCTAGTAGGCAGACCAGCAATGAGATCATTAAACTATTCCCTCACATATCCCAGCTGAGCAGCCACAGCTAATGTAACAATCCAGGGGGAAGTTAGCGTATTTTTGAAGGGCAAACGACAAACCTGCTGCTGTTGTTTTTAATATTATCCAAATACCAAGTGTATTCACAGACTGTTTTTGACTCTCAAAGTTTAATTTGAAAAGGTTTAAATGGAAGAAAGCAAAATGGAAGAAAGATTAAATGGCCATTTGGAAACACAGAGTTCCCTCTCTACTTCAATGGAGGTAGAAAGTTTCACACACACCTCTAAAGTAACCCCAAACAATGATGCATAAAGATGCTCAAGATGCATCACTGTGTGAGTGGAACTAGGGATCAAAACCACTGACAAGAAATCTTTCTGCTCTTGTTACCTACGTATATTTATAAAACTGAAGAAAGAAGGTTGTTCACATGTGGACTAGCTGCTTATTAATGCACACTGATTTGACTCTTCCTTCATGACTCAATGTGGATTAAAATTTTCCCCCTACTTTTTTCTAAAATCCTTTTCACATATAAATCTGCTTCCATGATTATGAGAGCTCTTCAGGTTAATTAATCTTAATTAATAACCAGTATAAACATAGACTTGTGAAACTGCTGTCATAGCAAGGTTTTTAAAGAGCAGAAAATCTGCCCTCCAACTCACACTGTGAGAACACGGTAACAATTAATACTGAGCAAAAGTGATATATAATATGGAATGGTGTGTAACTGAGAGACAACAAAGTAGCTTCATTTTAAGAAATGTGTAAAAGTATGATCCTGAAAAAGTTTCCTGAGACGAGAGAATTATAGACACTTTGAAATCATACATAATTTCACTTGCTTATTGATACTTACCAAGGTGCCAAAGGGGTATGCGTAACAAATGGACAAAGGTCCTGCCCCTTTCTGTCAATTACCAATCCCCCTTATTCCTGTTTTATGTGTGTACAGAACAGCTAACACCCAATCAGGACCAACGAAAGGCTGAATGAGCCAAGTGGAAGAGAAACAGAAAAATCTACACCAACCTGTTTGAACCTGTGGACACCACTGGAATTCTGACATAGGGTGGTGGATGCAACCACAAAATGGCTTGCCCCAGGAGGTGGAGTGTGACGGAATTAAAGATCTGGGACCAACAGCAGGTCAACAAGGAACACTGCTGAGTCACATGACTGAGTGAGGAGGGGGCCACTTGGCTCGGAACACTCAGTGACTGACACATAACGGGCAAAACTGACAGTTTGGATCTGACAGTTGGAGAGAGAGCAGAGAGTGAGAGTCTGTGAGGGAACAGTCTCTTGGTAGCTCTGTGAGGATTCTGAGTGTCTCTCTGTAGCTCTGTGTGAGCAGCCAAAAATACAAGTTAAAGTGGATAACTGGGTGCTGGATAGTCTGGTTCACGGGACAGTGAACAGACTAGTAAAATCAGAACACATAAGCGGTCACAAACCTAAAATACATCATTCCTGAGGAACCTGAGATCGGAGGTTAAGGGAGGGCTGAGGCAAAGACTGGCAGAGTCTGGACAGCTGGCTGGTGGCCAGTTGGGACGTTAGGGCCAGGAAACCAAAGCCAAAAGGCTAACCCCTAAGCAGGACAGGAAAGTGTACTGAGGAAGGTGTTGAGTGAGCTTATGTACGGTTAAGGAAACAGCAAACAATATAGCCTACTGCCTAAGTATCATCTAAGCCAAACGTGCCAGCCTATACAGAAACAAAGTGTCCACTGTATATACATCCTCCATCCCCTGTTTGGTTCTGGAAATAAAGTACTGTTGTGTTTTGAACCAAAAAGCCTGAGTGCCTGACTCTTAAAAACAAGGACAAAGATAACTAGCAGTAGTCCTCAACTTAGGTATAAAGCAATTTAAAACAAACCCCGAAGAGATGAGTAAGAGTGAGGAAGGAGCTGGTCAGAACACTAACGTCGAGCCTGATCAGTCTCCTCAGAGAACGCCACAAAACGGCAGATTAGAAGGCCGCGTGTCATATGGAGCTAACCACAATACAGCTGCCGCAGGTGGAGGAACCATGTATACACAAGAAGCCCAAGTGTAAGAGAGAAGGGGGTAACAAAAAATACACTGGAAAAGAGCAGTGAGATAGAATAAAAGCAACACTATAATGGCTGCTGCCACTGAAACAATATGGCACAGTCAATCAGATCTCCAGTGGCCAAACAGAAGCCCTGCTGGGCAAGTGCCACACCTGGCCCCACTCACTTTCTAAAACACTTGGTGGGTGCCAGGAAACATGTTAGCAGGCACCATGGCACCCTGTCTTACACTGTTAACTCTCAACAAATAGGGTCTGAGCCTTCAGAGAGTGAGACTGGAGGGAATCTTGTCTCAGAGTGTGGTTTTCAGTGGAAGCAAGCTAAAACAGTAAATCGCTCAAAATAGGGTTTGAGCCTCCAGGATGTGAGACTGGAGGTTCCTGTCTCCGAATACTTACAGGTCCTAGAGCCTGGCTTTTGACAGAAAGGAGGCTAAAGTGAATACTAAAGAAGAGACTGTTGTCTCAGAGCCTAGTTTCTGCAGAAAGCTAGCTAAAGAACTAGAATTTTCAGGAGGAGGTCACACTTCTACTGTGAGATTCCTAAGATTGCGGAAAGGCAAAAGAGTTACCTCAAAAATAGAAGGGTGGCTATGTTTATACTCAGGGCTTTTTTTGTAGAAAAAGCCCAGCAGGAACTCATTAGCATAATAGGCCACACCCAGCACCAGAAATTCATTAGCATAATAGGCCACACCGCTGACAGTGCTGGGAGACAGAAGGCCTGGCACGCCCGATCTCCGCATGGAGATTGGGCATGCGGGCCCTTCCCTGTGCCTGGGTTGCCTCGGTCCCCTGCTTGACGGGAGGAGGTGCATGGTGCAGCTCTCCACCACAGAGCCGTCTTGCAGTGGACCAACCCAACATGGGGAGGGTGGGGAGGGGAGGGGTGAGCTCGGAATCCAGCCAGAACACCATTCCAGTGCATTCCAGCCCAAAATTACCTCTGTTTATACTTGAATATAGTTTCAAGCCTCTTTCCTGAACAACCTTATTCCACCTAACAATGTTAATAAAGGTTACTGTGTTTTTTTCCTATTCATCTTAAGCCTTAGTTGAAAGAGCAGCATTTAGAAGCCAGGAAGTTTAGTCTGTCAGGTGGCACTTGGGACAAAGACCACGCTGGTTAAATTTCACATCATGCTACCTCTATGCAAACATTATTTATGACCCCAACCTTCACAGCATGCTATCTCCATCTTTATTTTGTAGAATCCTGTAAACTATGGCTTTTGTATTTTGGGCCCCCAAACAGAGAACAGCTTGAACATACTGTTGTGAACCTCTGGCATGGTCAGGTTTGTTAACACTGGAATACTCCTATCTGCATAGCTGTGCCTGGAACATCAGACAGTGGTGGTGGCCAGCAGTACATTTTTATAATCCCATTTTGTATGAAGGCTGTGACCTTTTTATCTGATCAAGACCTGGCAACCAGTATTCATGACTGTTGTAATGCATTCTCTATGGAGCTTGGTGATTGTCCAGAAGTTTCATCTCAAGTGGAACTCGATGTTCTGCCTCAAAGAGCATATTATCTTCCAGGCACAACTTCACAATTCCAGTCCTTGCAGAAATCTGTTAGCTCCGGCACCATCTTTGGAAGTTCACATTGAGATAATCTGTGATTGTGTTAAAATATTTCAGTCCTGTGTATGAAAAAGATTTGTGCATAAAGACTCCAGGATATTAAGGGCTGATTCACACTACACAATCAGAGATGCACTGAATGAATCCTGGTTCTGGTCTTTCTGTACCACAGCTGTTTTAACCCATTGTTGCTTTTTTCAGATAGGTATCTTTACATACTTGGGGGGCTAACTGGGTAAATGATGGTGCAACCAAACAACCCCTCACTATTGAACAGGTTGCAAAATGGGGGAAATAATTCCTTAACCTGCAGGGTTGCAGTAATCTCTGAAGGAATTTATGTACCACCTAACTGATACAGTCATTTCTGCCATTCTGACACAAGTTAAAAGCTCATAAACAAAATATTATGTACCAAACTAGGTGAGGTAGATGAATGATGGGAAAGTTTCTTGTCAGAGACATTTATCGTTAATAACCATTACCGTAGGGAAACTACAGCTGCTTGAATAATTAATAAGTGTATTCAACATAACATTTTTATTATTTAAGGAGATAAAATTTATCTTCAGTAGGCGTGCACAAAAAAGAGGATTCATTTTTCTTAAGAACACCTCACTATACTTGCAATTCAAAGGTTTTGCGAAGTTATCTACAAGCAATCTGTTTTTTCTTCCTCAAATGATGTTTTGTATTTGATTGTGTGAAAAGGATATGCATCTCAGATGCCTTCCTCAACTAAAAATTGATGTTAATCTTGATTTGTGTACTGTAAATTCTGGCCTCTTCTCTTTCCATGTTCTGTGGGAAAAGGCTTTCAGATATTACAAGTAGCAGTTTAAGGATTAACAAACAAAAGTGATTTTTAATATCTATCACATGGGGCCATAAGGTCTGAAATGACATCAGTCAGACCCTGTAATCACTTTCGTAGAGGTCTCTTACTGACATACAATTTTATCCATGTTTACCACAGATTTTTTTTAAAAGTTATGAAGCAATGTAGAAAAACCTGTCATCAGCATAAGCGTAGGATGGCTCAACCCATGGAGACAGTCACTATAAGGCAGGGTATATAAATACTTGAAGCAAATAAATATTAGGCAGCAGTTTTAAATCGGCCTTCATGTGGCAGCTGTATCATCCAGCAATGACCTTTAAAACAGTTGCCTGACTATTCTTGCTCTTGAACACATGGCTAGATTCAGCCCTCTACCAGCTGTGGCAAAGATTATGCAATAAGGACTCCTGTGTCACTTAAAGACTAAGGTTTGGACCCTATACTTTTTCCCTGCTTGTGCTCCCTTAACAAGCCCAACACATTTATTGTGGCATATACTGTCATCCACCAGAGCCCACTTCACCAGATGGGAGAGATTTGGAGTTTGCTATTTTATTTTGGTTTTAACTGAAAATGTTGTTAACTATTATTGTAAGCCATCGTGAACCACAAGGAAAGGCAGGCTATAGATGTTTTAGTAAATACATAAATAAATAAATGCACAATGAAGCCATTAGACTTTTAAGGTACCGCAAAATTCTGTGCGGTTTTAGGTGTAACAGAGTAATATGGCCACAATGAATTTGTCAGGATAGGCTGTATTACACAGTTTGGGTGGAGAAGAGGGATGGACAGACCTCCATACTATGTGGCAAGAGGTAAAGTTCCCCATTAGGAAAAATTATTGCAGAAGGGTAGTCTGCTATTAGTCTATTGTAGCAAAACTTAAGGTCAAGTGGCACCTCAAAGACTAATAACTTTCTATTTAAATATGAACTTTGAGAGTTACAGCTGACTTCTTAACCCAAAAAAAATCTGTGGTAAATTTAAAAATGTAATATTTATTGATTTTATGCCATCATCCTGAGAGTCGGACCTCAATTGGAATTATAGGGAAGGGGGTGGGCTCTCTCAACATCCACCTTTGCTGAATCCAAATGTCAGGAATAACTGATTTGAGACGAAAGATAAAATGTTTTAGATTTCCATCCGTTTGTAACTGCTGCAGAGGGCACCTTGAAACAATATCCTTTAGGGAGTTCTTCTGCCAAGTTTCATTAGTGAAGAAACGGTGATTCAGTGTGTATTCTTTCCCTTCTCTCCTGAATTAAAGGATGAACAAGGATTTACCAAAGTTACACAGTAAAGCAAAGGAAAGGGGGTTTCCTTGTATGCTTACTGCAAGAAGGTCATTTGTGTTTTAAAGTCAAAATTCATTTCTAAGTATTGTGTTATACTTCTTCATAAAATAGACCGTGTTCCAAAACAGCCAGATCCTGTTAACTTTAAAAGAACTCTGGATTGTTTTCAAAATAGGTTGTGTCACTGACAGAGAATTATTCTGCTCAAAAAAAGAAACAGGCCAAGTAATATGCATGCAGAGCTTCGTAGAGATTGCAGCACCGATGAGCAATCAATTTCTATATTTATCACAGCTGTGGCACTTATAGATCACTGTTCCTCCATGTAACTAAGGGCAACATACTAAGAGTTATTTGAATGAAAGCAACAACCACAATCCTGTGTGGATAGAGTCAGGCATAAGTGACCACAGCATCAGAGTTAAATGAGGGTTTGAATCTGATCTCCACGAATCCTCCAAACCCCAAAAAAGTTAGTCACTGAGTAACTGTACATGCAACTACAGTCTCACTATGTAATCTCTTGAGTACAGAATTAATTAGTTTGCAAAAGAAACATCTGCATTTTCATTACTTAAAGCTTTATCAGCAGAATGAGTCAAGGCAAAATCCTCGTAACATATTTCTTTAATGAGGTATTTTTTTCTCTAACTTGGCATACATTTTTATTTCAGAAATCAAGACTTTTTATAAAAAAAATAAAAGATTAAATAGGGAAGTTTTATCTAAGGTAGAAATTCTATGCCTGTTTAAAATGTAAATAGTATCATGACAAGTACAGATGGGCTTGACCCCCCAAAAAAATCAGAATTGGGATTGGCAAAGCCAAAGTATTTGCCAAAACCCCTGTTCAGTATTTGAGAAAAGCCCTGTTCTGAGCTCAGGCAGAATAACTCATTCTTTTCCTCTGCATCCCTAATTTCCTTTCCTTTTCATCCTCCCCATTTAACGTGTGGCAGTGGGTGATGCTGGCAGCAGTGGTAACAGCTGGTCAGCTGATCAACCAGCTAGCCAGCTGCTAGCCAAAATGATATTGTGTCTCCCATCTTTTCCATCCCTTTACCAGTGCATTCAACATTGTTTAGATAATCTCCAAGGCATGCCAGGAAATGTAGCATTCAGGATGCCATACATCTAAGGGTGAAGGGACAGGAAGGACAAGCTGAGAGGGAGACTCTTCCTGTATGTTAGCTGGCCAGCTACCACCATTGCCAGCTACATCAGCTTCCACTGCTACAGTGTCAAGACCAATCAAAGTCAGGTTAGGCTCTAGACTGGGTTTTTACTGCGATGAGGACTCCCCTTCCACAATCATAACACTTGAAATCCAGTGTGTCAGGAAGACCTAGAGAGAAGTTCCAAGTCCATCAGCCAACAAGAAGATCCAACCAAGGGATTTAGGAACCAGGATCCCCGAGATTGGACCTGTCTGCCTTTAGAACCACTGTGCTCATCTGTAGGACTTAAGACTCACACAGGTGCTGATTCCATGTAATAGCTTGGTCCACATGACAGAGTGCACGCCAAGAAACCCAGGGCATTAAGCTCTGAGTCTTTTCAGAACCTGGGCACCACTCAAGACAGCAGGAAGCATAAGACAGCCAGGTTCACTATATTTCTCCTCAGATAAAATTTTATGTTTGTTGGTACAACAACTCTTTTTGACCAGCTCTTGCCTACTGATAACCTAGACAGCCCTTTTGTTAACTTACTTCCTGTTCATTGAATTTTATGAAAATTCAATAAGCAACTAACTGCTAGATAAAGGCACTGATAGATTGGACTCTCAAATGACTTGTAGTGTTCCACCATGTTGGGTAGTAAGCTCACTACAGTGCAAGCTATTTTTGGCTACTTTTTGGAAGGCTCATGCTACTAGCATGTATATTTAGAGAGCAAGGGTACCAGGCCTTCTGCCTCCATTTGTGCACGAGATGAAGACAGGTCACTCAGTGGTAGACAAGTCAGGAGTCCTCTATCACTCGGCCCCTTGGCTTGTTCCTCTTTATGGGACAAAATTCGGATACATTGGGACAAAAAAACCCAACTTCAAGTATAGGCTAACAGTGTTTGAACTTGCTGAGACTGAGAGGAAATAAGATCTTTGGGTTGTAGTCGACAGCTCAATGAAAGTGTCAACGCAGCGTGCTGAAGCAGTAAAAAAGGCAAACTCTGTGTTAGGGACTGAAAATAAAACTCAAATATTATAATGCTCTTGTATAGATCTGTGGTGTGGCCTCATTTGGAATACTGTGTACAGTTCTGGTTACCGTATCTCAAAAAAGACATTGCAGAGCTGGAAAAAGTACAGAGGGTGACCAAGAGAATTAGGGTTGGAGGTTAGAGCACCTTCCCTAAGAGGAAAGTCTGAAGAGTCTGGGACTTTTTAGTTTAGAAAAGAGATGACTAAGGGGGGACATGATAGAGGTTTATAAAATTTTGCATGAGGTAGAGAGAGCTGACAAAGAGAAATTTTTCTCCTTCTCCCAAAATACTAGAACTCAAGGGCATCCAATGAAACTGACTGGCAATAGATTCAGGACAGAAAAAGGAACTACATCTTTACACAGAGTGATTAAATTTAATGTGGAATGCAGTGCTAGAGGATGTAGTGATGGCCACAGAAATAAACAGCTTTAGAAGGGGATTAGATAGATAGGTCTATCAGTGGCTACTAGCCATGGTGACTGAAGGGACCTCCACATTCAGACACACTAAACTTTTGAATCCCAAAGCCAGGAGGCAACATCAGGGGAAGGTCTTATCCTCTGTGCCTTGTTGTTGGCCTTCCAGAGAAACTGGCTGACCACTGTGTGAAATGGGATGTTAGATTAGATGGACTACTGGTCTGAACCAGCAGGGCTCTTATGTCCTTATGGTACAACTCCTGGTGCTCAGCTTAGGTCTCCTAAGCCCAACTCTTTTGCTCTGCTGTTCATAGTCCTGGTCTTCTGCCTATATATTGAGTATATTTTACCCCACCCCTTCTCAAAGAGTTCAGAGCACTGCGCTTGGTTTTCCTTTTTCTGTGTTATGCTGTGCTGCAAATGTATGACTGGCCGAAAGTCACCCAGCAATATCCAAGAGTATGGATATGAAACTGGGTCTCCTGTGCCTTAGTCCAACACCCTAACCACTACATCATGCAGGTCTGGATTCCAGTGAGATAGTATTCTATATCCCCTCTTCCTGTCACATGGTTCTGATGTCACATGACTTCCTGTTAGATATATTTAGCTCACTGGGTTCCATGCTTAGTAGGTTCCATGTCTGGACAGGCTGAAGTCCAACAAATTACCAGCTTAATTTTTGCAAGATAGAGAATTCAGGAAAAATCTATTGATGTGAAAAGATCACCTGCAAGACAATGATCTGGGGAAGGGGATGGATGGCTTGGCAGGCTCCCTTTGAATGAGCTATAATTACCTTAGCCCTCATTGAGTCTCCCCTACCTTCCAAATTCCTCCATGACCTTGCTAGTGCTGAGAGAAGGCTTGGAAGCACAAGCTCCCTTGAGCCGTGATTCCCTCCCCACTTATTCCTCCAAATGTGCCATGCTCTTCTGTGCACAACCAATGCATAGTATGCAAGAAATGTGGGGAGAAGGTGTGCAGTGAGCTAGTTCAAAAAAACCCACACAGGGAACTGAGAGCAGCATTCAAGAAAGGTGGGAAGGAGGAACTGAGAGCAAAAAGAAGGAATCAAGAAGCCAGAGCATTGCCCTGGCAATGTGCCCAGCATGATGGCATCACTTCCGGGTAATGCCATCACGCTGGGCAATCACCCAGATGGCCCCCAGAGGGAGGGAGGGAGGAGTGGCCAGGTGGGGGGGGAGAGGCAGTGGCGCCGGGGACATTGTCCCAGGGCACATGCGTGCTTTGCGCATGCACGCAGGAACCCCCGCCCCCAGGATATGGCGAACTCTATGCCCCTGGCTTACATTATTATTTCCTCCTTGTTATCTACACAACAACCCTGTGAGGTTGTTTAGGCTGAAAGTATGTGACTGGTCCAAAATCTCCCAGTCAGCTTCCACCGCAAGATGGGGATCTGAATTTGGGTCTTGCAGATCCCAATCTGAAGCTCTAACTGTTACATCACAGTGACTTTCATAGGGTGGCTGATGATGAACAGTAGCAAAGCAGCTGGGCCTGATTAAGTCATGCAAATCTGGTGGTATCAAGTCACACAGAGGGTGCTGCGGCAGTCATTGTTGCCAGTAAAAACCCTGCCTTTTACTGACAGAAACAGTTAGAAGCCTCCTCCAAACATTCTAATCTCTCACAGTTGATGCTTGGAGCTGATGCCATTTCAAAAAATATTGGGGGGAATTTAACAGTCCCTGAAGTTTTTTTTTAACTTTTTGGATTTTTCTGCAGATTGAGGAAGGCCCCTGACTAAGCTGTTGGGGCAGAGTGAGCTCTCTTTTGGCAGATATAAGTATCCACACAGGAAAGAAAGCCTCTTTGAATTAGTAAATAGATACTGGGGCAGGGAAAACAAGACAAGGTGCATTCAAATCAATAACAGTGTTTTAAAGGTAAACCAAAATGAATTTAATGCTACTGTTTTTCCTTAACTGGTACTACTTAAGGTCTACAACCTCTTATACTAGGCCTCTTGCCTGTACCTACTCCATCCCACTGAGGGATTTCTCTCCCAGCCCAGACTTTCCCCTCAGCTTTACTCTCTGTCTGAGGAAAGGCCTCAGTAAAGAGAAAAAGAACCGTTTGTCAGTTACACAGCTAAAGTTCCCTCCTCACATATTCCCCGAGCTCCCATTGGCTAACACCACCGCCAAGCATCAGGGGAATTGTAGGTTGAGAGCCCTCTATCCCCAAGCACAGGTCTCTCCTGGGCCTAGGCCGCACTAGGCTTGTCTTCCAGCCTGGCACAGATCATGACAACTTGCCTGCCACATATCTGTTCAATGGGATCCAACCCATACAGTTCTATTTCATTATTAAATCTGGATTACAAAATCCTGACAACTAAAACAGGAACTGATTGAATTAAGCAAGAAACAAATATAAGCAAACAAAAATATAAGAATTCTTTAAAAGCAAGAGAACTTAAGGAAAACATTCAAGAAGAAAAAATAATTATCAAATCTTTATGCATCTGATGACGTGGATTTGGCTCACAAAAACTTATGCCACAATAAATGTGTTAGTCTTCAAGGAGCCACAAGACTCAGATTATTGCAAACACATCTCCAAACAATAACTACTCTATTTTGTTGATTGTGTGAATCTGCCTTATCAGACCTCACTGGTCTGTCTAGCCCCGACTGGCACCAGCTCGCCTGTGTTGCAGGAAATGAAAGGTCTTTCCCATTACCTGCTGCCTGAGATCTTTTAAGCAGAGATACCAGGGACTGAACTGGTTGCCCTCTGCATGCAAAACAGGTGCTTTACCATGGAGTCATGCCTCTTCTCCTGATACTATATTTTACAAGTGATAAAGAGCTTAGGTGTACACAATTTTATGCTGAGCTAGGTAGATTTGGCTTATAGTACACCATTGGCAAGTATTGCTGTGAATGGACAATTATTGAAAGCTTTTCTACTTAAAAGCAGTGTAAAACAAGTCTGCCTTTGCTCTCCGTTGATATTTAATCTGTGCATAAAGACAATCTATTGCATATGGCTTGACATGAAAATTCAAGGGTTGTAAAAAAACAACTGGGAACAAGAATGCTGATGATGTCTTTCCAAGAAATCCTAGCACGTTCATAGAAAGACTGATAGGATTATTGATCAAAGAAATCAGACCTGTTAGGATTTCATACAGATTTAGTGAGTAAAGAAGAAATTAAAAGAATGTGCAATTCAATGTGGAAAGACAGAGATTAAATAGGCAACAGTTAAATTCATGACAGGCATTAATTATTTAGTTAAACTGTATATTGATCAACTACTAAAAAGCCAAGGCAAAAATTAACTCAATGGTCAAAATTAAAGCTGTCATGGATGGGGAGAACAGCAGTAGTAAATGAATAGCTCAGCTAATACTTTCTTCTATGTGTTGAACAGTAAATGTATTGCAGAAAAAAGGCTTAGTTTTATTTAGTCTATAATAAATCATTTTACAGAGAACAACAAAAGTAGAACAATAAAAAGGGGCACCATGTGGTAAAAAAAACTATGGGAGTTTAGCTCTTCCAAACATCACAAAATAGGACCACACCACAGTATTAACTGTTCTAAATCAGTGGTGAGAAAGGATAGCAATATGTACTGGCACACAGAATAATATGGGGTCAGATCCAGCCAGCTTGTTTATTCAATCTCACCTATTTCCCCTCCTTACGACAAGTGGTACCCCACACAGCTTTTGTCCGTGCAGCTTCCATGTCCTGCAGTATATACTTTTGGGTAATTATTTTTTGACCAGTAGAAAACCTGGTTGGATCCAACCTGTAGTTATCAGTATTACTCAAAGGATTTAAACATATTAAAAATTCAGAATGAAGACAGAACAAAAGATAATCTAATTTGGGGCAGAATGCTAAAAGATCTGGAACTAATATCAAGAACTATCATACTCAGTCATAGCCTCAGTTTTTTTTACCACTGAGATTTTAAAATTGTGAATAATTTTAAAATTAGGCTTAGGGAAGGATTAATATAACCAGTCTTTATAATTTGTATAGAGGGGAAATTGAGTGAATGGTCGCCCTCACAGACGACCTCTGGAGGCATCTGGATCGAGGCAGGTTGGTGCCACTGTTGTTACTAGATTTAACAGCAGCGTTCCACATGGTTGATTAAGATCCTTGACACACCGCCTCACTGACATGGGGATATGGGGCGCTGCCTTACAGTGGCTGCCATCCTTTTTCCATGGTTGGGGACAGAGGGTGGCACTTGAGGAGAGGGTTTCACCACATTACCCTATGGTATGTGGCATCCCACAAAAGGTGATCCTCTCCCTGATGTAATTTAACATCTATATGTGCCCCCAGGCCCTTGCCCAGTTAATTTGGGGGGTTGGGCTGAGTTGTCACCAGTATGCTGATGACACCCAGCTATATCTGTCGATGGATGTACGGATGGACTCTGCCCCAGATATTTTGGCCAGGGTGCTAGAGGCTGTGGCTGACTGGTTACAACACAGCTGGCTGAAACTGAATCCAACGAAGACAGAGGTGCTGTTCCTGAATCATGGGGGACTTCCAGCCCTTGGTGGGGTGCCACTAATGCCAGCGCCAATGGTGAGGCCTTTCCATGGATGGCCCAGGTCACTAATGTTGTCAGATCAGCATTTCACCATCTTCAACTGGTCAGACAGCTGGCCCCTTAGCTTTCCTCCCATGACCTGACAACAGTGATCCATGCAAGGGTCACTTCCAGGCTTGATTACTGCAACTCGCTCTATGTGGGCCTACCTTTAAACCTGACCTGGAAGCTCCAGCTGGTACAAAATGCAGTGGCATGCCTGCTGACTGGGACACATGTGTGGACGTACATTTAGTCAGTGCTATGCCAGCTGCACTGGTTGCTGGTTGAATACCGATTCAGGTTTAAGGTTATGGTATTAAGGATACCTATGGGACTGTGTCTCCATGTACATGCCCCAAAGCGTCTTGTGCTCTTGACTAGCACCGGTTAACAGTCCCTGGCCTGAAAGACATCTTCCTTGACTTGGCCAGGGCTAGGGCCTTCTCAGCCATGGCCCCAGCCTGGTGGAACATGTTCCCAATTTCGATCAGTGCCCTGCGGGATTTATTGCAATTCCACAGGGCCTGTAAAATGAAGCTGTTCTGCCTGGCTTTTGGTTGAGGTGGCAGATGTCAAAGAAGTTGGCCTCCCCTGCTTCAAGCAACCCATGGCACTAGTCACATCAGAGGCGCCATGAGTAACTGACCTATTCTAGTTATAGCACGTCTTTACCCTCTGGCATGAGTTCAGCCTGCAATGAAATCAATCATTCGCTGAGCGTCCAGAAGGTATTTAAATCAGATAATTAAATGTTGACTGTTACTGATAATGTTTTACTGAACTGTTTAAATTAATCTAATGTATGGTTTTATTGTTGAATGATACGTTGTAAGCCGCCCTGAGATCACTTGTGGGGAAGGGTGGGATAAAAATCCCCAAAATAAATAAATAAGAAATACAAAACAAGATGTGAAGCCATCCTCTTACTTGGTTTCAATACTCACAAATAACTGGATTACAAAAGTACACAGAGGCCAAGTGGTCATGAGAAATGTGACCACTTTGGAGCTAGTGCTGTAGCAACTGAAAGCTTACAGTGTCTTTTAATCAAAAATCTGCCATAAAACCATGTGGAGATAAGTATCAAAGCAAGTAGAGATTTACAGAGCAATATACCTGTTGCACTGTAGAAATATATTTCTCTGACAGGTACCGCAATTTTAACAAATATAACATTTTTAAAAACTTTTATAAAAATTTGTCATGCTGGTATTAGACACCTGTAAAAAAAATTTTTTTTAATTACAATGCCATGTCAGGGAAATGGTGGATAGCCCAAAGATGCAGGCTCCTTACATATTTGGTGGCAGTGTAAAATTGTGCAAAACTATTGAAAGATATTTTAAAGCTGATTATATACATTAAGGGAGATGAACTAGAGTACTCAAAAACAGGGGGGTTGTTTTCTTACTTAAAAATTTCTGGTCTAGTCAGGAACAGAACATCCAAAAACAACTGGGACAAGAACAGAGCTTTGCCCTAGGAAAGGGGCCTCCTGCCAATCTATGACAAGCTAGAGGAATAATCTCCTCCAAAATGTATTTTTATTTATTTTATCAGAAAAAATATATACCACCCTTCTAGAGCCCTGCTTGAGTTGGCTCATAAGGCAAAAACAATACAATAAAATAATAAAACTAACAGCATAAAAACAAACCATAAGGACAAGCCTGGGGATAAAACCAGCAATAAAATAAGTGCCAGTAGCCTAAAATCATAGTCATAATACAGTCCTCGGGCTAGAAGCAAACCATAAAAACAGCTTTAAAAAAAATCCCTGAATAAAAGCCTGAGTAAAAAAAGTTTTGGCTTAGTGCCTAAGGTTAGTAAAGTAGGTGTCAGGTGAATCTCAAGGGAGAGAGCAATCCACAGCTGAGGTGCCTCTGCTGAAAAAGCTGTCTTTGGTTGCCATCCACCTCACCTCTACTGTTTTCTCCCAGCCAGGGTCTGACACAATACTATAATCAACTGAACACAGCCAAGTATGACAAGGATAGTGATTAAAACGGTTGATTTAATGTTAATAAAAAGCAAATTTGCATATTACATGGTTTTACTGGTAAATATGTGTTCATGTCTTGCGGCTCTCAAACATCTGGTGTTTATTCTATGTGGCTCTTAACGTCAGCAAGTTTGGCCACCCCTGGTCTAAGGTATCCTTTTTCTGACAGAGTTGAGCACTCAGCAATCCACGAGTTGAGCAAGTTGAGCACGACTTATTCCCGTCATGTTGATGATTCCTGAAGTCCGCTCATGACATGCACAGAAACTCTAGGGGGAGTCCTTGGCATCACTGCTGAGCTGGCTTTTTTCCTTGTGTGTTTTCGGGTATGGGGCAAGAATTGTGTTCTCTGTGTTCCATCTAGAGCAGCTGATTTGGGAGGAGTCCTTAACTTTAGAGAATCCAGGAAGTCGTGACACATAGAATGTTTTAGTCCCCATTCCAAAAAAGAAGACCAAGAAATCTTCTTTTTGATTCTTCAGAATCCTCAAGAATTTGATCTAGAGCCTCTTCAAAAACTTGCAACCCAAAAAGGGTGATATTTCCTGGTCATTTCTGGATTTGGCATTCACTAACCACACCCAAAGTAATATGTTTCTTCAAGCAATTACACTTGCGATTAGGATCCTCACTTTTAACAGAATATCATACTGAATGTAAAAAGGCAGTTGTGAAATCAAACTTACAAAAAAAAATCTGAAGGACCACATCCTGGACACTAAACAGGAGCTGATACGTCCATAAATATGCTGCTCAAGCAAAATCACAGACCTAAAGTACAGTGCCCAGAGCATCAGTGTTCTTCTTTAGTTGTAATTCTTCCTTCCTCTCATGGGAAACTTGTGGGGGAGGAAGTGTCATTAGCATCTGGGACCCTAGAACTGTGATGGGAGGTTGACCCAGAGTACTGCCATAATTTCTATAAGGTCATCTGGGAGGCTGTAGAACCTACAAGTTACTTGAAGCTGACATATGATTTTTGCAGTCTGCGTTTAATCTTCCTTAAATAGTTGCTGGAAGGAATGTTGCTGGGAAGGAAACATGCATTGACAGCTGTGAGGAACTTTAGAAATCCTCTAGAGAGCTGATGGGCTGAGCAGGATTGAGAGGATATTGGGCCTGAATATCCTGCTAGGGAGAGAGCTAAAGAGTATAAGACAGTCTTCCCCAGAATTATCTTAAAAATGCAGGGGAGAAAATCTGCCCTGAAACTCTAGCAGTGCAAACCTGTCTACACCTAACTAGGAGTAAACCTCAATAAATATAGTGGGATTTACTTCTAAGTAAACCTGCACGGGATTATGCTGTAGATCAGCTTTTACTCTTCACTCTAGGAAAACTCATTCTTCCCTCACCCTCAAGACTTCAAACTTCCTTCCATGCCTGAGTTTCTGTCTCTGGTCCTAACAGGCAGAGAACCCCTGCTGTCATCCTCAAATCCTGAAGAGGTGATCGGGGGGGGGGGGGGGGGGGGAATTGCTTCCACAATGGAAAAATCCAGCTATTTGTGACTCTGTTTCCTATAGGCTGGATGGAAAGAATGTATCCAATCAGTGGGCTAATTTGTTTCCCACAAAAAGCCTCAATACCAACTGCCCTGCAGGAGAGACTACCATAGAGCCTGGCAAGCCACTACTGGCTTGGAAGAGGCAGAACTGGAATCTCTGCCCCTCATGCTTTATAAAGTACTCAGTCCAGAGACGCCTTCAAGTGAAATCAGCTCATGGTTTATTAGGAGGTTCAGGAACACATGTCTGAGCTGGGCTCGGGGGGTTGCTTATATGCGCACCTAAACTGCGCCCCCGGCCTCGCCCACACACTCTGATAGGATTACAATTAATACAATTAAGTCTCCCCAGATCATTGGTCCTTATTTGTATCCTGGCTGACCGATAGGTCTGAATTACAATCCGGCCAATCTATTGTGTTCTGGAGCGAAGCTCTGACTGTGCCTGGTCATGTGCTTGCCTTGGACTGCATGGCCTGACTGCATGGTGGTCGCCATTAGAACACAACATGCTTTCTCTTTGCTTTGTAGCTGGTTAGACAGTTCTTGAACAAAGTCCAGAGGTAGGAAATAGAACCGACTAAAGGCAGAAGATACAACAGAAGTCGGGTGGCACCATAGAGATTTAGGGCCACATTAAATATTTGGTTTTCCAAAAGGCAGGGCTGGGTTCCCTGGACCCAGCTTGGCTTCTCTACAGCCATACAGCAGCTGCAGGGAATGGCTCTCAAAAGTAAAGGTGAGGCCAAATGGGCTCAGAACACCACGTTGGGGGCAGACACACACCCCAAACTGTTTTCCTGCACTGAAACAGCACTGGAGTGAGTTACTTTCCTGTTTTTGCTACTCCATATTCACAAAATACTGCACACCATAACACAGGAAGGTTCTGTTTTTGGACTAGCTGTGGGAGAATACATCTAGCTTAATGAACTAGCTAATGTTTAAACTGCTTGTTGATTACTTATTACCCAATCAGTGTGATTTGCATGCATGTGATTTATTAATTTCAGCAGTCTTCAGTGGTATATTATTACTACATTGCCCTTGTACCTAACCCTTTTCTGTGCTTTCCATTTCTGCATGCATAAGTCCAAAAAAGATCAAATCTAGTTCAGCTCTAAGTTCTCTCTCTCTCCCATTCACAACTCCACTGCAAAAACTGTCCCAATGACTGTGTTAGTATATACATAGGCTCTGGATCCCTTGCTTTGGAGTTGGGAGGTAAACATGTAAAGGACACACATGTGTTGGACCCTCTGTCCCTTGGTAACATTGTTCCAAAGAAGAGGTACTTCTCAGTAGTTTCAGGAAGTCTTGCTGAACCAGTGAGAAACATTGGCTAAGGAAAAATATGGAATGTAATGATGATGTGGAAATCACTGACTATTACTACAGTGTGGTTTGTAACAACAGGGCTGTTGCTTAACTTTATGGGTGTCTGGAAAAAAGTTCTGCAACAAAAATAATTCTTGATAAAATAAGTATACAGAAGCATTATCAATGCTTAAAAGTAAAAACATGTATTTTCTTAATTATAAGCAGAATGGGAGTGTTTGGATATCTTTTATGGTAATATATGAGGATGAGATTGTATGCAGAAGAGAACTATTTGTTGTACTTTAGTATACTTTTTTAACAAAGTTAAAAAAATGCTTTAAAAAGAATTATTGTTCTAACTTGTAATAGTTCCAAGGATAACATTCATTCTTAAAGATCAAAGGCTGGATCCAACACTTCTGTTTTCCCTAACAGCGGAGACTTCCTACAACTCAAGGAGCCTCCATTAGTGTTAACGTACCTCTTCGACTGAAGCAAGGCTCCACGTGCAGGTGGAAGACACCATTAATAAGAAGAAAGTTTCACTGCTAGCAGAATGGGCACTGAGGATCCAACCCAAGCTTTTAGATGTCATTCAGAGACAAATCTTCAACAGACAAGCATTTTCACTTTTGACTCCATTGCTTTGTATGTATTCTTTCTTTTTGTTTTATTCTAAACTAGGAGTAAGGGCCATTGTGGGAAGAAATACAATGGGCTCTAGAAGGAAGCTCCAAGTGAGTGTCCTGGCTGTGGCTGGTGGGGCAGCAGAGGAAAGGGGAAAATAGAGGGAGGCAAGCCAGGTTTATTTCCTTCTGCTTAGCTATAAGGCAGGGGTGTCTCAAGTCATTGTGCTGACCCAAGTGGGTAGTATGGGAGGACAGCCTCATGGTAACAGGTATGGTTCCCTATAACCCTGACTTATGTTGATTTGGGGTTATGCAGTGGCAGCTAAGGTAGAAAGGCACCTCCTCCTATGCCATGTCTTCTGGGTTCCAAGGGTCTGGAAAGTGGTTCCATAGCCAGTTACAGGGTTGCCAACTCTGGGGTTGCCAATTCTGTAGATTTGAGGGGTAAAGCCTGGGGAGGGCAGGGTTTGGGGTGCAGAGGGACTTCAGGAGGGTATAATGCCATAGAGTCCACTGCCCAAAACAGTCATTGTCTCCAGGAGAACTGATCTTGGTCATCTGGAGATCAGTTGTAATAGCTGGGAAATTTTCTGCAGGAGAAATGATGTGCTGTGGCTGCAGAACACAGTGATTGGCAACTCCAGTGACCATTGAAGGGAAGACTGGGAGATGTATTTTACCTCAGAACACATTCAATGACTCCCAACAGCAACAACAAACTGTTTAGAATGTTAGAGGCAAAGGCCAATCAGGCCACATATGCAAACGACCTCTGTGTTCCGACTGGCTATGGGGGGGGGGAGAGAAAAAGCAAACTGTTTAGAATGTTGGAGGCGGGACTCAGGCAACGCAGCCAGTGGATAGGGACAGCTTGAGTGACACATCATGGAGCCAACTGATGTAGGAGCATGTGGAATATTCAGGAGAGTCCATGACCAAAACATAATTATTATATAGACAGATAAGGGAACAATGCACTTTTATTTATCCCAGAAGTAAAAGGACATGGGAAGCTTACAACCAGAAATCTCACCAGTGGGTAATTGCCCTTTTTCCTGTTGTAAAGCAGAGGAATGCTCTTAAAGTTTAAGGAGAGAAAAGCTAAAGGATGAATCTCTTAGAATCCTGTTGGTTCCCACTGCAGAAGAAAAATAACCTTCTAGTAAACACTGTGGTATATAATAGTTCTAACATTTTATTTTAAATCACATGCACCCCCATCACACTCACCTGCAGTAATACAAGCTTGTATGCTTACTTTCAGTGACTAGGTTACATCAGTATAGGAACTTATAATGAACTCTCTTGCCACTACCCCCCCGCCCCAAACTGGATAATAACCACACAAAACTAACATAAGAATACGGTAAAGTAGCCATCACTTCGAACTCTGTGACAGCCCTGGTGTAGGTACCACAGGTGAACTCACCACTGAGAGGATGAGGAACCGTGTACTGCTTCTTCTTGCTTGTAATTGAAGATGAGGAAAGTTTGCGAGAAAGAGCAGTGCCTTGTTTCTTTCCGGAAGAATTTCCCTGCTGGGCTTTCCTTAGCTGTACCATGTGTTCAAGTTTCTTCAGCCGTTCTTGTGAGTGAGAAATAAAGTGAGGCTTGTGAACTTTCAGAGCCTCCTAAGAGAAATGTAGGAAATAGTTTTGATTTAGGGTAATGAATACAAAGGGCATAGTCTACCCCACTGCTCTGCCAGGACTAAAAAAATAAGTGAAAGGATTGTTTCTCAAGGGTTACGGTAGCATCCAGTGTCTACAGTAAATATCAACAACTTCTCTTACAACCCGGATATAGAAAAAAAATTGTTCAGCCTGAAAAACTGCTAGAATAGGCAAGAGTGGATATTTTTGTAAAATCTTAGGGGAAAAACATGTCTTGTTTTTACAATTATCGGCTCATATGCATTGTAGAACTCATTATTTGTTTGTCCAAGAGTCCACACATAGAAACAACAGGACATAATTAATGGTTTTCTTAGACAGTTCTGGTATTTGGGTTCAGGGAAAGGGATCTATTGTGCTTTATCAGTCCAGTTAAGAAAGTAGCAAAATCCCTTTATCGTTATAAGGAAAGAAAGCCAAAAAGCAATATATTCTGTTCATTAAAAGTTCAGCCATTTTTGCTATCTTTCCTGTCTTCTCCTGGACTCAGAAATGTTCTGCAGTAGCTTCTTCACTGCCACTATCAAAACAGAACTTAGAGCTTTAGTGTGTAATGTGTAGTATTAAAAAAGGAGAATGAATGTTTTCAGTACTAATTTAGAATAGTTTAATTTCAAAGCAAAGCCCTGTCCAGATTTGGTTCATATATTTATCCAGCCTTTTATTATGCAACAATTCTACAAACTACTCTTGCTATTGATGCCATGCTGTTCCTTCCTTCAAGTCATTTCAAGAGCACATTATAAAAGTGCTTGCCTTCAGCAGTGAAGGATACCTGATAATAATGATATAAATTATTTCAGGAGTTGCACCTAGCAGATCAAAGGCAGTTGAACAAACTGCTGTCTTTTAATGCAGAAATGAACAAAGCAATATCTTAAATTTACTACACTAAGATTACTTCATTCTTTCATAGAAGTCCTGAATATAATTGAGCTGTATTAAACCTACAAGCATAACCTAGTAACTATGTTTGCTGTAAAGAATCAAGAGGGTATCCTGTTTTCATCTATATCAGTTTTGCATTTCTCTTAAGAAGATGATGCCAACACCATCGTTTTGTCTCCGCATTTTCCAGAATCCATTCAGGACTACAAGGGCAAATAGATACTGCTATCTATTCATAAAATATGGAGTAGTAACCCTTCGTATTGTGTAGTCAGGTTTTCAGAGAAAAGCCTCCAAAAAGCTGCTACAGCTGTACAGAAAATGTTCATTTCCCAACATTTGATATCCCACATGTAATAAACTGGTGCAGCCTTGGTGGTTTTGGTCAATATATTACCCCATACCACTCCACTCAGCATACAAAGAGACTGGTACATAAAAAATGAGTCCTATCCTCTCGGAGCTTACAGCTATGCCAACAACTTCTTAAAATGGGGGAAGGAGTATTTTCCTTAGTCAGAATTACTACATCTGACATTCAAGAACATCATCTGCAATGGTCTTATGTGATGAGCTCAGCCTCTCCAATAATTAGGCTGCAGCTATTAGGTTAGTAATTTGGTTTATAAATGGGAAGACAATATAGGATTGGTAAGGGATGGACAAGAACTGAGGGCTAACAGGAACATTCAGGACACTGGATATTGAGGTTACAAGTTATTCCTATTCTCAGCGTATTCCCTCAAGGTAAGCAAAATGATTTGGGAACAATGAATAGTGAATCTAAGTGACTTTGCTCTTTTGCTGATTTAAAAATAAAAAAGAGGAAATCTGACTTTCTGACTCCAGTATATTCCCAGGAAAATAACTATTACAGTATTGAGAGTTAGCAGAGAAAACATTTTGATATTGTACCTTAAGAGTCAGTGGGTCTGAAGGAATGTTCTCAGGCTCAGAGCAGACCCCTGGCTGCTGTTTCTCAAGTTTAACATCTGGTACATGAACTGTAGAGGTTGTTACCTCCCCGACCATCTCTTTCTTCTCACTTGTATTATATTCTTTCAGCTTGTCAGCAGCATCACAGAATTTGTAATCACCTTGAATGAGATAAATATTTATTAATAGGATGCTGTTCTTAATATGTTTGGATATAGTTTTTAGCTTCTTCAACAATGGTGTACAGGGATATACTGAGGATTCATTAAGTTGAAGAGGTCAGGCTATGTCAGATATGACTCATACTTGTATGACCCAAGAAGGGTCTCATGTCAAACAAGATTTCATGATGAAGCACATGACTCCTCCACCATCTGCTGGGGGCTTGCATGTTGAAAACTAAAATTGTTGCCTACCATAATGCTTTGCAAGAGAAAAACAGATATTGTTCTAGTTGTTAAGAACACTGGGTTGGATTCTAAATGTGTTTTCTACAGACAGAAGGCATTTCTGCCCACTGAAAACAAGGAGAACCATTTCCTCTTTTTGTAGACCCCCACAATGCTTCTTATGCTGTTCTCAGAATTTCTGGAGGCAGGATTTCATTGACGGAGAGAACAAGAAGTTCCCTTATGTGAATGCTATGCATGCATCATAGGATCCAATCCAACACTTAGTATTTACATAGCAGTTTTTAAATATTCAAAGCACTTTGCTCACATTACCACAAGAATTCCTACATCAACCCTGGAATGTAGGAACATGGAAGAGTTGTGACTGTTGACCCCAATGCGATGATGCAACTTCTAGTATGAATCAGAAGTTACGTCAACGTGCTTGTGGGGATGCTCCAAAACACCGAGTTTGGGGCAAGTGCTAGAGTGTTGCTCTGGGTACAACGGCGTCACATCCGAGTCACACTGGAAGTTGTGCCATCATGTTTGGGGAAACAACTGGACCCCCTTCCCATTTCATCAGCCAGTTTCCTTTTACTGTTTAGCTGAGCAGCGCTGGCAGATCTCCCACCATTAACTGGAAGGTAAGTCACTATTATTATCCCAATGTAATTGCTTCCAAAGTGTAGTTTAAAGATACTGCAGCTATTAAGCATGAGTTTATTCAGTGCCTAGATAAGGAACTGATGAGCCAAAAGCATGCTGCCTTGAGCTCCATGATGGAAAGAAGGCAGGAAATAAAATATTGCAAATAAGGACCTGATGATGAGAATGATTTGTTGAATTCCATCTAGTTAGCTTGAAGCAGAGGTGACATCTCAACCAAGGACTCTGCTCAAACTCTTAAAGCTGCAATCCTGTGCGCCCTTATTTGGGAGAAACTTCATTGAACATAGGGTGCTTACTTCTTGGTAAACATTCTTAAGATTCCATTGCATTATGCTATTTCAGCTTTTATATGCTTTGAAGCAATTTAGATTTACTACATTGATCATGGAAGATAATAGAACGTGATTACATATTGACTTTTCACCAGCCAAATTAAGATTATTTTCCAAATCTTGCAGTAGTTTTTTTCACTACAACGGTATTGATTTGCTTATTCAATAATCCTCTTTTTGTGGCATTACTATTCTATAAAAAACGAATAAAATGTTAAAGTATAACTCAATTCATAACAAAAGTAATCCATCTAGTGTGTTTTTTAAAAAATGTTTTCTTTATGTATAATCATGCTTGATTGCTCTTTTATGATCAATATTTCTTCCATAATTTATAACCCAAAAGAGGAGTTTCTGTCCAAAATGTGAATAGCAGTTTGCAAAATATTTTCCAAACCACTTGCTAAAAAGACAGGATTAATCCAGAATAGCAAATTAAAATCCGAACACTCATAAGCACCTCTTCAACAAGTGTGACAATAAGGATGGGCTCTCTTGCCAAATAGCATGATTTGGAGCATTAAACATCTGGGGGAAAAGCCTACTTCAGATTGTGTGTTTCCAGTGATCAGTTGCAGTAAAGAGAGAACACTTTTTCTTTCATGTCATGCTAAGAATTTGATACTGCTCTCCAGAAAAACAAACCAACAAACAAAAATGAAAAGTCGGTTTCTGCACCTGTTTTACAAAGCTGTCAGTCCTCCCTCATATTAATTGTTTTCCTTACTTTAGCACATTTATACTGAGCCAAGAAACCTGTTCTCCCTGAAGTGAGGTTTGGAAAGCAAATTGAAAATTGCCACTTATTTTAAATAGTTCCCCAGACACAAAGCTCCATGGGCACTGCAGTGTGCATTTGGTGAGCACCGTCTTCCATATGCACTGCCATGTCATGGTCGCTTCATATGCATACCTTCCCACTGTGCATACAGGTCTGTTCCTGAGATTTATGCATTGGAGCTCCCATCTGCAGGCAGGATATCGATTAGGGACTGCTGTTCTGACACAACCCTTTAACCCAGGTTGCAGCCCTAGGAGATCTAGGGCAACTTCCAAAAAGGAGCATTTTTGTTGGAAGATACTGGAGCGGGTGAAAATAAGCAATAGCACCCCAATGAGCTCTGGTGGCCAGGATTCACTGAGAAGTGAGAAAGGAAGGGATAAAGTATGGACTATAATTGAGGATTGAGGGCACCTGTCTGGAAATTAACAGTGCAATCCTAAACATAGCCTTAGTTACACCCTTCCTAAACCCACATACTTCAGTAGAGGGAGATACTTTGGCTTAGGATTGCACTGCAAAGTGAATGGGCATGGAAGCACAGTTGGGGCATGCATTTGCATTTATTAATATCCTGCTTTTCTGCCCAGTTTGGACTCAAATTGGCTTTTAGGACATCTTTCTCCCCAACTCCACTTTCCACAACAACAAGGCAGTGACCACCACCTGCAGGAGAAAAAGAGGCCAGCTGAGAAATGTGGGTGTGCTAAGAGAACAAGGACTAATTTCCCACAAGCAGCTGCTCTGGGCTGGCTCTTCTCTTTCCCCTGACTGCATTAGTCCATTTCCCACTACTTGCTGTGCGGCCACGTTTTGACCCGCAGCATCCCCCGATTTCCCCCGCATCTTTGCAGTCTCAAAAAACAAGGACTGTGAAGACCCGGGGGAAATAGAGGGATGCTGCAGGTCAAAACGCAGCTGCACAACAAGTAGTGGGAAACTGACTAATGCAATCAGGTTTAAGAGAAGAGCCAGCCTGGAGAAGCTGCTTTTGGGAAATCAGTCAAGGTGTTTAGACAGGGAGAACATCCAGGGGACTGCGGGCTCCTTTTGAGCTGGAATCACTGGTGCTCAGTGCCTGCTTCCCCAGAAAGTCCTCTTTCCTAGAAAAAGAGGAGGGAGGGGAAGAAGGGAGGAGTAAAGAGAAGGTAAGAAAGCAGCCACTTAAACACACAGGGAAGTGCCTAAGCAAAAGATGGACCCTAAAAAGTAACTCCCCCACCCTGCATCCTACACATTGTTCAGTTCTTTTTGGGCTGGGGAGGCTCTTCTTTCATTTTACCACAGAGCCAAGGTGATCCAACCTACTGGGGGGGGGGGGGGGAGTTATATCTCTAGATGTGGCTTCTCCCCCCTCCCACCAAGTGTGAGTATGTCGTGTGTGTGTGTGTGTCTAGATAGCTCTAGGGCTGGGCCTGGGACTCACCATGCCTACAAAGATTTCAACCCTAACCCCATTACTAAGCGCCATGGAAGATTTGCCCATACAATAAAAGAACAAGTAAAAAAGAAAAAGAAACCAACCTCTTCATGCTTTTGTGAAAAGCAAAGTAATAAACCAAGCCAGAAGAGAAAGGGGGGGTAGTAATTTCCCTGTGAGTTTCTCATGCAAATAAAGCAGATTAAAAAACAGTATGTTGCTTCTAAGGATGCTGTTATTTCTACTACTTATATGGTCTTACAGGCTATGTTCAATATCTACAATTTATGCCCAATCAGTGAAACACAGTGCAGTCCTAAACATGCTTACTTAGAAGTAGGTTCCATTGAGCTCAGTGGGGATTACTTCCAAGTAACTGTGCTTAGCACTGCAGCCTCAGCCTGTCTTTGAACTGCTTTTTGGCAGCATTTTAAAGCAGACACGTTCCTCATTAAATCTGTTGTACCTTTTGGTTTGACTCATTTTAACATTCAAAACTGCACACTAAAAGCTAAGGATGCGGCTTACCTTTTGGAAAATGATCATTCCTGTGGCTATCATCCTCATCCAGTACTGGTTTTAATAAAGCCTTTCCATGACACCCATAATCTGAAACAGATATTTTTGGTTTTAGAAAGCTTTGGGCCTGGATCTCTTTGGACTTCAAAGTTCCTTTGGATAGATATTTGTCTTTCAAAGAACTCCCACATTCTACTGTGAGCTCATGCTTAGATGGTTGGTCCAGAAATGAGGCAGGTGCTTCATGGTATTTGTCTCTCTTGCACTGTTTTCCGTTACTTCTTGAGAACGTTTGTGAGTCTATTAAAAATTAAGGAGGAAAAATCAAAGCAAGACATAGGCAGCAGTGTTTTAAATACCCCTTTGTACTCTAGGTTCCTTTTGCAGAATTTCTTCTAATGTTATTTGTAGCACGGCTGGTATCGTTTTTATTAAAAGTTTTAATTCATTAATATATCTTCACATATTTGAAGCGGTGATGCTGTGTCATTGCCACCAGAAAGCAGCATGAGATCATTAGCCTCTTCACTTTCCTGTTCCCTAAACTGCTTTTAATCATGTTATCATCTTCTCTAACAAGACTACCTGTGATTACAAATTAATAGCTTCCTAACCAGCATATATACCAATGCCTTACTTCCACAGTACAAGATTGTACACTATGCAACTTAAGAAACCCACTGGGAAAAATAATTGCCGAGAACATAGGACACGCTTCATAAAAGGCATGCTGTCAGTATAAGCCCAAATTTATTTTGTGAGCACATTCCAGTGGCTCACTGTAGGTTTGATCCAGGTGTTCAGCTGCAATTTGCCTTTCTCCAGTATCTTCCTGGCAGAAATTCGTCACAAGAAAAAACTTGACTTGTAAAGTTGTCAAGTGTGTTGTTGGGAAGGTTAGGTGAACAAAATATATTTTAAAATGTGTAGCCCTAATTTACAGGCCCCCCCCCAAAAAAATTGGTATTTGTGTGTGTGTGTGTACATGCATGTGAGTGTGTGTGTACACCTCTGGTGATTGACCCCTATTAGGGGCCTGGAGGATATTCAGAGAGGAGGCTGAATAAAGCCTACCCCACCTCCCATCTCTGGTATTTCAAGGAGTTTCCCCATCCAAGTACTTGCCAGAACTGACCTTGCTTAGCTTCAGAGATGTGACGAGATCGGGCTTGCCTGGGTTATACAGGTCATGGCACACACACACACATTTTTTTGAAGTGGCTTACAAAAATCCACACAGCAAAATCACACTGAAGTCTAGTTTCAGGAACAGAAACAAGATGGGTTCCACAGGATGCTAGTGTCATTTGGGAAGAGTTTCCAGGCCTTCCTCTTAATCTTCCGAGATGACACTATTTGGCTTGGAACACAGCTTATCAGACAAGAACTAGAACTCATTCAGCCTTTAATGGCAGCCAGTCTTCCCTTGCTGGCAACTGACAAGCACCAGCACCTTTTAAAGGACTATATACTTGAAGGAAAACTTGAATCAAAGATTCAAGACAAGAGAGTGCCATGCCTTCATACATTCCAGTGTGCCTGAACACATGATGGCATCAGTGGCAACTCCAGCTGGACACTTTTGAAGGACCACTTTAGTGTACAGTTCAGTCAACAGCAGAAACAGGATTGTAGCCAAGTCTTAGGATACTTGAAAATTAATTCTACAATTAATGAATTTTACATTAACGTTAAGCACTGCCACTCAAAGTCCTGCATGCAATGTGGTTCCTTTCTAGAACCAATTCCAACATTTCCATGTCATGCACTTCCGTACCCAGCTAAAGTGCTATCATGTGATTCCCCTCACCCTTCTTCTAAGCCAGGCTTCTCAGTGTGTATCTGTGTGGGGTACTGGGAATCAAAAGCATATTTGAAGATACCATTCAGGACATTGGTGGGTTGGTAAACACAACAGCAGATGCATATAGCATCTTCCCTAGTAACCGCAGCTGTAACAGCAAAGTTCTGGGTTGTAACCTTCATTTATGGAGCTGGATATGCTTTTCTCTAAATTCCCCAAAGTGCTGTGGATCGTATGCCTATGGATTCAGGTTTTAGAAGCCAGACTTGGAGATACAGTGGAAAAGACAGCTCATTCTTCTCGCATATAGCATTGGTTAATATGTGTGGGGGTGGCTGATTCTACAGGGTTCAATTAGACATTTTTGGTGTTATGATCCTAAGGTGTTTACATATATCCTTATGTCCTGTACATGGAATCAAAGAGACACAGAACTCGTCAGGCTAGAAAAGGAATATTTTGCTAGGTATAAAGTTAGTCTGAACTAGGCAGCAGTCTTAAATTTCTGTGTTACTATACTTGGAAGAGAAAGATACAGGTTTCCTCTACGGGTGTGCAAAAAAAAAAGTTGGATTCAGGTTGTTTTTCTCATTCTGTACTAGTTGCTTAAACATTATTGGATTGAAGCAATAGCTCTCCTTGTCAAGATAATAAACTGCTCTCTTGGAGACAGGAATTTTCAAAAGGCTTTTAAGAGGGTAGTCATTTGGCCTATATTGAAAAAGTTGGCTTTGGCAAAAGGTGAACTTGGAAATCAAAGGCCCGTCTCAACCTTCCATTATCGGACAAGGTGGCAGAGCTACTCCTGGGATTTCTAGATAATTCATCCGACCATGACCCATTTCAATGTTTTATTCCTTCCATCCTTGTCTCTTCTATGAATATTATTCGAACAAGAGCCACAAGGAGTCAGTGGCCAGTTCAATAATCTCCTTTCTTAACTGGATTAGAGTAAGTTGCCCCTTAATTACAGAAGCTAAGCGGAAATAAAACTTTAAAAAAAAAACACCATGAGGAGGCTCAGTCTGCTTGGCAATAAAAGTTCTCTCGTGCTGTGATTTCTATTAAATTGTAATGGTTTCACAGCAAACTGTTTCTATAAGCAGGGCTGGTTCAAGATCTCTGGAGCCGCTCAGCTGGAGCTTCATTTCATGTAATCATTCACTTCCCCATCTCCTATGTTAAGACCAGTTCTATAATTAAGCCCAGTCAATTCACTTATCTTTTGCAAGACAATGGTGTTCGACACAGAGGAAGGACCAGTGAAACACACTGAGAAAATAAAGTTAGCAGAAATATGTACATAGAGGATGTGTATGGTACACATTTACAAGTCTGCAAAGATAGCACTGGAATCTGATTAGCAAAACAATGGTAAATGGAAAGCCGGGACATGCAAATATGCAATTTTTAAATTTCTTTTAGCTTTCATATGTATTCATTGCCACTATTGTATTCCCACTTATTTTCTTTGCTAGTTTTCCAAAGTCATTTGTTTCTTTTGCAGCATTTTATGTTTCTGTGGCATTCTAACTTTTATGCCTTTAGATCACTTATACGCAAGAAGAACAGGCATCAATTTTAATGTCAGGTTTACAACTGATTTTCATTTGTTTGGTCAGGACTGAGATGACCAGAATTCTTTAACAAGTGCTACAAAATGATAAATGAAACTCCCAGTGTTTGGATCAAATCAGAGTAGTCATGAAGTTAAGTAAGATCCCTGAGATACTCGTAGAATGTGGGGAAAGCACATTTCTTTAAAAGCTTTAGATGTTTCCAAACAGGAAGACATGGCAGAGTGACACAGACTGATAAGCCACACCTGCTGGTAGAAATGGCATAATACTGTGGCTTGTAACATTGTGCTAGTACAGCAATCATGTATATCCCAACTAGGGGTGTGCAAAAAAAAAAATCAGTATTTTTCAGGTTCAGGTGTACTGAAGGAATCACTATGATATTGGGATTCTGGAAATAATCACGATTGCTGAATTAATTCAGCTCCATTATACCCTATGGAGACCATCCCCATAGGGTATAATGGAGAATGGGGTGGGGAACTTGCGCCACTTCGAGTTCACTCTCGCTCTGCATGGCTTGCAAAACCCATTTAAAGGGAAAGTTCTGGGGCTCCACTGGGCAGCCCACCATCAGAAAGGAGAGACAGAAGATCTCAGATCTCTCCCGCCCACACTTCCATTCTGCTGGCCTCTGGGATTCACCACCAGCAGAAAGGAATGAGGGAAGATCTCAGATCTTTCCCCCTTCCTTTCTGCTGGCCTTGGGGAGAGTTCTCCCGGCAGGATTGGCTCCTGGGAGGGCTGATGGGAGGACCCATTGGGCTGTCAGGTTTAAATGCCTGGTGGCCATTTCATGGCCCCGGGACTGCCCAACAGAGAGCCCTTTATTTAACTACCAGTGCAATCCTTAAAAAGTGTTACACCTGTCTGAATCAAGCCAAGTCAAATTTATTGTTACAGTCAATGACCAGTGCACTCAATCATTTTATATAAAAACATTTAAATAATAAATACGAGATAAAACTGTAACGTTTGCAGTGAAAGTCTTTACTAGGGCTGTCAACCTCCAGGTGGAGGCTGGAGATCTCCAGGAATCGCACCTGATCTCCAGACAACATAAATCATGTATTTTAAAATTATTTATTTAAAACATTTTATTCCACTTCTCCTGGAGAAAAGGGCTGCTTTGAAAGGTGGGTTGTATGGCAATTATACCCTACCAAGGTCCTTCCCCTCCCTAAATTTCACTCTCCCAGGCTACACCTTCAAATCTCCAGGTATTTCCAAACCTGGAGGTAGCAACCCTAGTCATTACTGCTGTAAGCGGTCTTACTACCACAGTATTACTGTAGTAAAACTGCTGATATTGATTTGATTAATGCAGTGCTGAGTGAAAACAAGAACACAAACTTAAGCAAAACTAATTTTACAATAAAGCAATTTTTTTAAAAAAAATCCTAAGGAACACATTGCCTTAGAGATAATGAATCAGTAACAAAAAGTACTGAAACACCAGAGGTGGGAAACCAGACAGGGAAGCAGTGGGACCATTAGATTACAAAGGAGCAAAGTGAATACTGGAGGAGGACTGGGATTTTCAGATAGATTAACAACTCCCAAACCATGTGCCGTAAGAGACACTGCTGTGACTTGAAAGATTAAGCCACCATGTTGGATGTGCTATTCTAACCCCCTAGGGGGAGGAGGCTCTGTGAAGCATTGATTTTTCCCCATCACTCTGCCAAAACATAGATGATGATATCACTCTGATGGAGGGAATACAGATGTACTGGGATTCCCTGATACACTCTGCATTACAGTTGACAGTTGTGAAGGGACTCCCAGAAGCATTACCAATGTTTTACCAGAAAAGAATGCAGGAAGTGGGAAACCAGGAGGTAGTACTTAACTGGGACTGTCTGGCAGTTGCAAGGAAGATGCCTGGTCATCATCCCAACAGCTGATTAAGAATATCGGTTAGGTCTTTATATGAGTGTCTGATGGCTGAAGTGTCCCTGAAAGTGTGCCTCCACTTTTGATCCAGAAAAACCTGTTCCTAAGCACCGCCCCCTGGCTTTCAAGCAAGGGAAACCTTTACCTTACCTTTAAGGACCCAAAAGTCTGTGAAATGAAATAGTTCTAAAAGTTCATCAGGACGTTAATATATATGTAAGACTCTGATGCACTCAAAGTTAAAATTTAGTGAGCAAATGTCTTCAGGGGTGTCAAACATAAGGCTTGGGGGCTGGAACCCGCCCATCTGGGGCTCCTAAGCAGCCCATGAGCAACTAGTGCAAGGGAGGGAACAGGAGACTGCTGTGGGAGGGGAGTGGGCAGAGCCAATCCAATTGTGGCTTCAGCACGGCGGAACAACCTTGTCTGCAGCAGGTAAGCAGCATGAGAGCATCTGCCTAATGCTGCACCACTGGCTCTGCAGTACACCCATATGAGTTTTCCTCTGCACCCCCTCCCAGTCCATGAGGCCTTGCAGTAAGGATACAACAACCTGGAGCTTACCAGCTGCTGTCCTTTATGTAGTTTATATCTCTGGTACCTGGCACTGTGTTTTATGGCACAAAGTGACATTTATGGCAGATCCCGCCCTTGTAATAAATGAGTTCAACACCTCTGGTCTACATTTTCAGTCATTAGCAGGCAGTATCTCTCCCGCTCTGGCAGGAATTAAATTTAACAGATCTCTGAGGAATTGACCCAGACAGGAGATAGAGTAAATAGCATGCATTCATTGATAGCTACAAAATGACGCATCCTATCCTGTGGCTGTTTAGCCTCCGAGTAGTAACGCTACAGTGATGATACTCAGAAATATCATTGGAGTAGACTGTGCTATAGCTATTGCAATTTAAGATATTAAGTTATAAACTCTGCCTAAAATCAGTTAGTGCCACAAACCGGGCAAACACAAGAATAATTTGTGCAGTTGCATTTGGTAAATATTTTCTTTTACCAATTAAGTCTTTCAAAAATGACCAAAATCTGGCTCTTCCCTTCATATAAATACAGCAGAAATAAAGCAAAACAGCTGTCAATTAGTTTTGATAAAGTATGCAGATGCAAATAATGTACAGGAAACAAAAACCAGAAAGCTGCTCAGGAAGCTGAGATCACAAAGCTCACTTTATATATTCTGGGAACATTTTTGGTGTATTCTTAGGGGAATAAGGAATATTGAGGGAACAAGGAATGTATCACTCATTAGGACTATCTAGAGTGGTATTTCTGGCTCTCCAAGCAACAAACTGGAAATATATGCAACCCGCAGAGAACAGCTAGAATTGCAATTGGATGGAGATAGGCTTTTGCTATTATCCTAGTTGAAGAAAGACTTTCAAGCTAATGAAAAAAGACATGAAAGTCTAATGGAGCAGGAAACATATGAAAACAAAACAACTAAGAGAAAAAGCAGTGTGCTTCCATTAATAAAACGTTGAGAATACACACACACACAAACACATATTTTTGTTACTGTTCCTCTCAGTCACCATGGCTAGTAGCCATTGATAGGCATCCTCCATGAATCTCTCTAATCCCCTTTTAAAGCTATTTATTCTTCTGGCAAATTCCACATTTTAATCACTCTCTGACAAGTCCATCTTCAACCTACTGCCCATCAGTTTCATTGGATGCCCTTGAGTTCTAGTATTTTGGGAGAGTGGGGAAAAGTTATCTTTATCAACTTTCCCTCTATCCCATGCATAACTTTATAAACCTCTACCATGTCCCCTCTTAGTCATCTCTTTTCTAAAATGAAAAGTCCCAGGCTCGTCAGCCTTTCCTCATAGGGAAGGTGATCCAACCCCCCATCATCTTGGCTGCCCTCCTCTGCACTTTTTCCAGCTCTGCAATGTCCTTTTGAGATACAGGGACCAAAACTATACACAGTATTCCAAATCAGGCCGCAAAACAGATCCATACAGGGGCATTACAATATTGGCCATTTTGTTCTCAATCCCTTTCCTAATAATCCCTATCACAGAGTTTGCCTTTTTCAACGCTTCAGCACACTGGGTTGACACTTTTATTGAGTTATCCACTATGACCCTAAGATCTTTTTCCCTCAGTCTCAGCAACTTCAGACTCCATTAGTTTATACTTGAAGTTGGGATTTCCCCCCCCTTCCAATCTGCATCATTTTACACAGACCAACATTGAACTTCATTTGCTACATTGTTGCCCACTCACCCAGTTTGTGGAGGTCTTCATGTAGCTCTTCACAGCCAGCCTTGGTTTTCACCATCCTGAATAATTTGGTATCATTTGCAGATCTGACCACTACACTACTCACCTCCAGTTCCAGATCACTGATGAATAAATTAAAGAGTTCCGGCTCCAGTACCAATCTTTGTGGGACCCCACTGCTTATGTCCCTCCATTGTGAGAACTGTCCATTGATTCCTACTCTTTGCTTCCTGTCATTTAACCAGTTTTTAATCAATAAGAGAACCCATCCTCTATCCCATGACCGCTAAGTTTATTCAGGAGTTTTTGATGAGGTACCTTGCTAAAACCCTTTTGAAAGTCCACTGGGTCACTGTTGTCTACATGCTTGTTCAATTTCTCAAACAACTCCAAAAGGTTCTCTTTGCAGAAGCCATGCTGATTTTCCCACAGCGAGCTTTGTACCTCTATGTGCCTAAGAATTCTATCCTTGATTAAAGTTTCTACTAATTTGCCTGGGATAGATGTTAGGCTGACTGGCCTCTAATTTCCCTGTTCCCCTCTGAATCCCTTTTTAAAAATTGGTGTCACATTTGCTACTCTCCAGTCTTCTGGCACAGCAGCTGAATTTAGTGATAGGTTTCATATATAGATTGGTAGGTCAACGATCTCAAATCTGAGTTCCTTAAGAACTCTCAGGTGTATGCCATCAGGACCTGGAGACTTTAAATTAAGAACCATGGGGTTATAATGGATCCAGCATTGCTGCTGGAGAAGCAAGTTAATGAAGTTGCAAAAAACACTTCTTCCTACTTAGTCGAGCCCCAAAATGGCCCCCTACCTTGACCTGGCTGATCTGGCCACCTGGATCCATGCCACAGTAATACTAGACTACTGTAATGCACTCTACATATGTCTCTCCTTGAAGTCAACTCAGAGACTCTAGTTGGTGCAGAAGGCTGTTCACTTATTATCAGGAGCTAGGTGGAACATGCATATTAATCCCATTCTGCAGTTGCTCCATTGGCTGCCCATCAGTTACCAGGCTCAGTTTAAGGTACTGGCTATCACATACAAAGCCTTTCGTGGCCTTGGTCCCTCATATCTGCAGGACTCCCTCTCTCCCTATCCTTTGCTATGACAGCTTCACTCATCTGAGCAGGGCCTTCTGCAGGTGCCACCCTGCAAATGGTCAAAATCAACATGTGCATTCTCTGCTGTTGCCCTCTCTTTATGGAATGGCCTGCCTGGTTAGGTTAGAAAGGGTTCTGCTTTCCTGGCTTTCCACAAACTATGCAAAAGTGAATTATTTGGGAGGGCTTTTTTATACAGGTTGTGGTATCGATTAGGAGCCAGTTGTTAGTGATGATTAGAATAAACCTGAAGAATAACACCAAAACAGTCATAGTGACAAAATACAATCTACACATTTCTGAAGAGTTTAAAGACCATGTAAAAAACAGATTTGCATTACTAAGTTCAAGTGAACATGAACCAGAAGAACTATGGGTTGAAACTAGAGATATTATCAAGGAAGGATGCGCAAAGAGTATTCCTGTAGCCAAAAGAAAACGAAAGCCACAAAGGATGACTGATGAAACTCTTAAAATTGCTAAAGGTAGAAGTAAAAGGTGTCAGAAATACAATCAAAAGCCTAAATGCAGCATCCCAGCAACTCTCACATAAAGAGAACTATTATGATAACCAGTGTAAAGAAATAGAAGAGAACAACAAAAAAGGAAATACAAGAGATCTGTTCCACAAGATCCAAGAAATCAAAGGGACATTTAAAGCAGTTAGGAACACTAAATACATTAACTGAACAGGACAAAATAAAGAAAAGATGGAGGAAATACACTGAAGAACTATACAAAAGAGATCAAAGGATGAGAGTTTCCTTCCAAGAAGAATCCTTTGAAGAAGAACCTACAGTTTTAGAAAGCGGAGATCAAGTTAATTCATTACATGGCAAACCAAGATCAAGTTAATTAATGCCATGGGAATCCCCATTACTATGTATGGGTGTGAAAGCTGGACAATGAAGAAAGCTGACCGGAAGAAAGTAGATTCCTTTGCAATATGGTGTTGGAGGAGAGTTTTATGGATACCATGGAACACCAAAAAAAAAAAACATATCAGTGGGTTCTAGATAAAATTAAGCCTGAACTCTTCCTAGAAGGTAAGATGACTTAACTGGAACAATTGTACTTTGGTCACAATATGAGAAAACAAGAGCCACTGGAAAATGCTAGGAAAAGTTGAAAGCAGAAGGGGAAAGAGAGAGACCCAACAGGAGATGGATTGATTCAATCAAGGAAGCCAAAGTCCTGAGTTTGCAAGACCTGAGAATGGCTGTTAATGATAGGATGATTTAGAGGACATTAACTCAGAGGTTCACCATAAGTCAGAAGTGACTTGATGGCACTTCACACATACACACAATAGGGCTCTACTGTAATGAAATGAAATGGTTCAGAATACTTTGATAAAGGGACAAAGACTGTGGACTATATACAAATATGTACTATTTTGCTGTAAGTTTAATGTGGTGTTTAAATGTTTGTGCTTTGTTTCAGCTGTTTTTCATATTCCTGCTTGTTTTCAAATTTCTACTATCCCCCTATGAAACCCTTGGATGTCCCTTCCTGTTGAACATATTGATTTACACTGTGTAATCTTCCTTAAGGATCAATGAGAAAGGCATTTGATAAATAAAATGAACAAAACGAGTAAGCTCCAAGTCTCCCTGAGTACCACTGCCTTCAAAGATAGCTAGCCAATAGGTATCAATTGACATATAGGTCAATGCTGATATGAATTAGAAAAACTCAGGCTCATTTTCTGTATTGCATTGGTGAAGTGAGGCACAGTGGATGAATCCTCCTGTCAAAAGAAAATTATTCCGATTATAATCTCCAAGCTCGTTTGCGCCCTATTTCCTTTCACTCAAGTAGCACTGTATCCTTGCCCAGTATCATTACTTCCAAATTGCCCATTTATAAATTCACTCCTTTGATAAAGTGCAGGGCTTATTTTCTCTATATATATAACTCAGATTTTTTCACTTTCTAGGCCACATTACCTGGTTGATAATTCATGGGTAGCCTGTCTCCACCTTATCTGAGCAGCTGCTCACAGGCTATGAAGCAGCTAATTTAAAGCTGTCAAGAAGAAGAACCACTGATGGCCAAAATAAGCCCCATGTTTATGACAGAAATTAACCAGTTAAACAACAAATTGATTGAAAGGACCTTAGGGCTGCCAGCTGCCTCACAAAGGCTATGTTGCCTTATGCCTTGAGGACCAAACAACTACGGAATGCACATGGAATGATAAAAATGGCATATTGTGTTTACAGAGAGCATCAGATACATTCATTCCTATGCTATGGAAAGCTAGCGTACATGCATGTTTGTTTGTTTGTTTGTTTAATTAAATTTCTAGGCCGCTCTCCCTGCACAGCAGGCTCAGGTTTGTCATTTACTGACTATAGCATTAAGGGGTAATTTGCACACATGCAGGGGCAAGTGCCCAGATCAAGTGCCCAGATCAATATTCTCCCTCTGATATAGAGGGGTGGGACTGGCTGGCCATATCCCCTTGAACCTTCATCCCCACCCCAGACCTGTGGATGGCAGCATGGCACCACAGTAAGTTGCAAATTCCAGGCACTGTGCCCACACTACTACTTCTGTGAGAAGGCCAGGGCTAAGGCTTTCCCCTTGTGGCCCAAGAAGCAGCCATGTGGCCAACATATTGCTGTGGTTGGGTCAGGGCCTTCCCTTTCAGGCCCTGGAAGCTGGCTGAAGCAGCAGCTCTGGGGTGCTATATGCCACAGCAAGAAGCAGTCCCAGCCATCATGAGTGCAGGCTAAGTAGAGTGCGTGACCACTAGCTGGCCAGCATCTCAGGGTGTGTGCCTTAGAGTCTGGCATAGGGCATGAAAAACACTTCAGCCAGACCTACAAATGTGAATGAAACCTCAATCTACCAATAAAAATGCAACTTTTCTATGTCGCCTAATGTTAGGTCCTTCCAGTGGAGTCATTTGTACAGTGTGGTGGTTAAGAGAGCAGGACTAGTATCTGGCAGACCCAGATTCGTATCCCCATTTGTGCAATGGAAGCTTGCTGGGTGACCTTGGGCCAGCCACACTCTCAGGGGATCTCCAGCTGACTCTCCTCTACCTGCCCTCCAAGTTTGGTGGGGACTGAATTTATGGGGCCTAAATTATGCCCCACCCCCCACCCCCAGATGCTTTCTGGAAAAATGATAGGTGCAGGTTCAGGAGATTCAGGAGTGTTACAACAGATCCTGTGCAAGCTAGAGACACCAAACTCACAACACATCTCCAGCTGATTCTCCTCTACCTATCTCCAAGTCTGGTGAGGATTGGATTTATGGGGTATGACTTACAGCCCCCCCCCTAAGAAGGTGCCCCATCCTCCATTGTTTCCAATTAACTAAGGTCAAACAAGAGAATCTCTCAGTAGAAGCTGAAGGTGTGAAGCATTTTCTCAAACCCAGCAGAACCAGTGCACTGTGCTCAGAAGTGCCTGTGGCACTGCAAACCCAACAGGACTAAAGTCAAGTCAGGAAAGGGCTTTTGGGGAAATTGTCAGACACAGGTTCAAAAGTGTATAGAATGGACCCCCTGCAAGCTACACCCACCAAACGTCCAGGGAACCACCTCCTGCCCCCCCACTCCTTTACAATCTCTCCAAGTTGGGGAGAGGAATCTCCAGCAGGGGAGAGGAATCACAATAAAAATGTGGGTCCTCAGAGAAGAAACCCACTAGCTAAGCCCCTCTGCTTGGCATGAGCAGAGAAACAGGGTGGCTCAGAGCTCTGAGTCCACCTAATACCAATTCCCCAGCGAGGGGGAGAGGACTTCCCAATCACGAGGGAATGTGCTCTGCTAGTTCATTTTTAAGAAGTTCCCTGCCTCTCTCTGTAACTGTGAACAGCTAAGAGAAAAGAGGCTGCAGAGGTGAGATGAGATGAGCATATATATAGCATTCTGATCCCATAGCGCATGGGAACTCTGATATTTGCAGCCAGCAATGCCTGTTAATCTTAGGAGCTCATATTGGTGTTTCCAAGGCTAGAGAATGTAACCATTCACAAACCACCACAAACTATCACAAAAAGCACCAAAGTTTGTGAAATGTTCTTGCCGGGTGCCTGTCCACGAACATTGCTTTTCAAACCATGAACTGCCCGAAATCGTGACCAACTTTAGTTTGTGAGCCAGTTCATGCCCATCCATATTAATTCCTTAGTTTTGGAGAAACAAAACTGCAAATATACCCAATATTTTATAGACAATGGAAGCTGCTGCATCCTGTGGCATCCTAATACATGTATCATAAATTTTGCTGACTGGTTAGAGAGAGTTCAGTTATCAATGAAACTTTAAGAGGCTTTCATGCAGTTTCTGACCTACTGCCTTCTGAACCCTTTTTCCCTCCAGCAAAGTAGAGCAATAAGTGACTTGTTACCCAGTCCATAGGTATAAGCAGGGCTCCGTTGGGGCCGGGGCGCGCCGGAGCGCCGCTCCGGGAGAGAGGAGGCCAGGGGGCGGGCACATAACAAAGCCCTGCCCCCCAGCTCGCTTTCCCAGCCCGCGCTTCGGCGCGGAACCGGAAGAAAGCCTCCTCTCCCGCTCACTTTTCCCGGCCCTGCGGCAAGCGCCGCCGGCCCGGGAGAAGCCCTCTCCCTCCCCACCCCCCAGCAGACTGTCCCCGGGCCGCGCGGCAAGCGCCGCCGGCCCGGGAGAAGCCCTCTCCCCCCCCAGCAGATCGTCCCCGGGCCGCGCGGCAAGCGCCGCCGGCCCGGGGGAAGCCCTCTCCCTCCCCACCCCCCAGCAGACCGTTGCCGGGCCGCGCGGCAAGCGCCGCCGGCCCGGGGGAAGCCCTCTCCCTCCCCACCCCCCAGCAGACCCTTGCCGGGCCGCGCGGCAAGCGCCGCCGGCCCGGGGGAAGCCCTCTCCCTCCCCACCCCCCAGCAGACCGTTCCCGGGCCGCGCGGCAAGCGCCGCCGGCCCGGGAGAAGCCCTCTCCCTCCCCACCCCCCAGCAGACCCTTCCCGGGCCGCGCGGCAAGCGCCGCCGGCCCGGGGGAAGCCCTCTCCCTCCCCACCCCCCAGCAGACCCTTGCCGGGCCGCGCGGCAAGCGCCGCCGGCCCGGGGGAAGCCCTCTCCCTCCCCACCCCCCAGCAGACCCTTCCCGGGCCGCGCGGCAAGCGCCGCCGGCCCGGGGGAAGCCCTCTCCCTCCCCACCCCCCAGCAGACCGTTCCCGGGCCGCGCGGCAAGCGCCGCCGGCCCGGGGGAAGCCCTCTCCCTCCCCACCCCCCAGCAGACCGTTCCCGGGCCGCGCGGCAAGCGCCGCCGGCCCGGGGGAAGCCCTCTCCCTCCCCACCCCCCAGCAGACCCTTCCCGGGCCGCGCGGCAAGCGCCGCCGGCCCGGGAGAAGCCCCCTCCGTCCCCCCCCCACTCACACTGAGCAAAAACTTACTAGATCAGTTACCCTCTGTTTAAAGATTTTAAACAGGAGGTGAGGGAGGGCAGGAGATCGGACTTCAGATGCCTGTCATCCTAGAGATCAACGCGGAAACGCCTACTATTCTTAATTAAGCTAAGAAAGGGGTCCAAGTCAAGAGTAGACGCCTACTATTCTTAATTAAGCTAAGAAAGGGGTCCAAGTCAAGAGTAGCCAGAGTGTGGGTAAGGAGATAAATTTCTAAATTCTTATTGAAGATATTTTTTGAGACTTGGTTAAAACTTCCTGAAGTTACTATCAAATGCTGATCTTCCACCTTTCCAAATTTGGAACCCACTTTTAACATCCTCTGCCACTGAACCGACTGTCAGCTGCCCATAAATCCCAGTCTGGCTGCAACTCAAGAATGCAGAAGATGAAGAATGGTAGGTTTTTATACCTCGCTTTTCTCTACTTAAGAAGTCTCAGAGTAGCTTACAATCTCCTTCCCTTCCTCTCCCTACAACAGGCACTTTGTGAGGTAAGTGGGGCTGAGAGAGTTCTGAGAGAACGGTGACTGGCCCAAGGTCACCCAGCAGGCTTCCTGTGAAGGAGAAGCAGGGACTCATATCCAGATTTCCAGATTAGAATCTGCCATACTTAACCACAACGTCACTTTGGAAGATCTAACATGGCAGTCAGTAAAATGTGCATGAAATTGCATTGGGTAATTACAGAGACCCAAGCTACACATCAGGATGTTTTGGTGAGTCAAGGTGGTGTTTCCTGGACCTGGGCTTCTTTCTCTGCAGCCAAATAGCAGCTGTCATTTTAAAATGTCATTTCCAAAATTGGCAGGAGCCTGATTCTGACCTGAACAGCAACATGGGGGGAGAGGCTCCTGCTTTCCCCTCCATGCTGTTTTCCTGAGCAAAAACTGCCCCAGCAGGCTGTTGTATGCATAACTTTGGGGCTACACATGCCCATCTCAGAAGTTCTGCAAACTGGACACAAACACTGCTTGTGTCATGGCTGCAGCAAAATGACCCCATCCCCTGGAGAGATCCTTGTTCCTCTGACCAGCCTTCTGAAGGCTTCAGCCACCACTGAAGCCCCCTCCTTCCTCCCCCCCACCCTGCTCACATTCCCGGGGCCGCGGCAAGTGCCCCGGCCCTGGGAGAAGCCCCCTCCTTCCCTCCCCCCCTCACACTCCCGGGGCCATGGCAAGCGCCGCCGGCCCGGGAGAAGCCCCCTCCTTCCCTCCCTCCCCCACTCACTGCTCCCGGCCGGAGGGGGGCGCAAGGGAAGGAGAAGCCGGGCCCCAGAGGCATGAAGCCCCTGGGGCCCAAGCAAGAGGGGGGAGGGAGGGAAACGCTGGCCCCAGTGGGGGGGAGAAGCACCCCTTCCTTCCTTCCTTCTCTCTCTCTTTCCCCACCTACCTACCTACCTTCCTGTTCCTTCCTTTCCCCCTTCCTTCCTCTCTCCCTTCCTTTCTTCTCTCTCTCTCTCCCCCACCTACCTACCTTCCTGTTCCTTCCTTTCCCCCTTCCTTCCTTCTCTCTCTCCCCCACCTACCTACCTAGCTTCCTGTTCCTTCCTTTCCCCTTTCCTTCCTTCCTTCTCTCTCTCTCCCCCACCTACCTACCTACCTTCTTGTTCCTTCCTTTCCCCCTTCCTTCCCCTCTCCCTCCCTCCCTCCCTCCCTTCCTTCCTTCCCTCTCCCCCCACCTACCTACCTTACTGTTCCTTTCTTTCTTCCTTCCTGTTCCTTCCTTTCTTCTCTCTCTCCCACCTACCTACCTACCTTACTGTTCCTTTCTTTCTTCCTTCCTTCCTCCCTCCTTCCTTCCTTTCTTTCTTCTCTCTCTCTCCCCCACCTACCTACCTACCTTCCTTCCTGTTCCTTTCCTTCCTTCCCCCTCCCTCCCTTCTTGCCTTCTGACACACTGCCCATGCATGACGTCAGGAATGTGTGGCCTTTTGACACTTCCGGTGACGTCAGGGGGTGTGGCATATGCAAATAAGTTATGCTAATGAGCTCCTGCACCTCTTTTTTTACGAAAGGACCCCTGGGTATAAGTGTCACAGTGGTCTGAAGGAGAGATGAAAAGTCAACCACAAGGTCAACCACAAGTCAGGTCAAAAGGACCACAGAAGGCATCTAATGGTTTAAAAGCAATGAAAGCTCCACATGTTCCCCTCATGAAGATTAGGTATCCTTCTACCTGCAGAAATGCTCTCTACTGGGGAGCTATTACAACACAGGCAGAAGATTAACATACTAGGGAGCAATGTTCCCTCTAAGCTGAATTACTGTGAACTAGCTCACAGTTTTTTAACCTCTGGCTCACACATTTTTGTCTTAGCTCAGGAAGGATGGCTCCAGAGCAAAATAAGTTATGCAGTAGCCAAATCGCTCACTCAAAACTTTAATACCAACAGCTCACAAAATAGAATTTTTGCTCACAAGACTCCATACCTTAGAGGGAGCATTGCGAGGGAGAGTACCATGTGAGACATGATAAGAAGATTCAATAAGGCAGTACAGAGACTATATAAAGATACATCTGAACTAATTATCATCTGCAAAGGGTGGGTCATGCTGAGACATTAGCAGTACAAAAATTCAAGTCCTCATTCTTTCAAGGGGAGCAAAACCTCATCTAGAATAGGCTGAATTCCCAGATCAGGTTTACCTCTAATGCACAGCATATGTCTGGATTAAGTTTCAGTTTATTCATCCCCATCCAAGACACCATGATCTATAAGAATAATAAATTTAATATAATCAAAGAATGAAATATTTGATTCTATGAAGCTGCTGATCAAAATTCTCTCAGCACCCGGAATACTACTTAATTACCCCAAAATGAGGAAGGAGAAAGGTTTGTACCATAGGCAACTCTACACCTTGAACTGATCAAGAATCCAGTTAGAAACCTGATAGTCATGATCTCAGTAAAGATGAGTACGATATTTAATAAAGTCCTTTTAAAGCAGCTAACAAGCCATTGACAATGCAATCCTAAACAGAGTCAGTGCAATCCTAAACTGAAGTCAGTGAGCTTAGAAGGGTGTAACTCTCGTTAGGACTGCACTGTTAATTAGTATAGGCATTGACTGGGATCTTATTAATTCACTAATTTTTTTATCTTCAGTAATCTGCAAGAACATTCACAAGAAAGATAATAATGTCTTTAAATGAAGATTTGTTTTCTTAAATAGCATATTGATTTTTAAAATTATACATTAATATTTTTTTTAAAAAAATAGTTTTCCTAGTGTTATCTCTATTAGATTCTGACCTTGTTAAAATGCAATGGAGAAATATCTATTATTTATTTTTAGAAACTGTCTGTTCTGCCTTCCTGTTATTAAAATAACACATACATCAGGTACCAACAGGATAAAAAGAAATAAAACAATACAAAGTAAAGCAACAGTAACAAAACTTAGTAAGACAATTCAAAGCAATTTATAAAATAGCCTCAGATCACAACAGCAAGCCATAAAACCATCCAAGCATAAAATCCACATTAATTAACTCAAAGCGAAAGCCAATGGATCTAAGAACAGAACCATTGGAAGCCTACTAGAACAACAGATGTGACCAGCTTCCAAAATGCCAGAACTGAGGGGATGAGGTCAACCTCTATGGCAAAGGGTGCACAATTCACACAGTTACACAGGCCCAAATTGATTGCAACTAAGTGGACTATATTGTGAAAGTACATCACCAGCCCCATCTCATGAAATAATCAGGTCCTGGCCCACAAATGTCAGAGTTTGGGATGCTGGGGTTTTGGAAGTTCTTAGGGCTCAAACAGACAAGATGAAGATCACCATCTCATTTGAAGGGTAAATTGCACATGCAGGCTCCTGAAGCCTTAGTTGGTCTTTGGATTCTACAGGGATTCCGCCAGGGATTCACTGTTTGAAATAGGGTTGCCAGCCCCCAGTTCACAGTGGGGTTTCCCCCACTTTGGGGGCTCTGATCTGCCGGCAGCCAGCTGGCCGTCAGGGGAAGCCCCACCCCCAAACAGGGACGTCATCAGGCAACATCCCAGATGCGATGATGCCAGCCGGAAGTGACATCATTGTGTCAGGGATGTTGGGGTGACACTCTAGTTTTTGGGCAAACTGTACAGTTTTGAAGGCAAAAACCCATAGAGTTTCCCCAAAAAACTAGAACGACAACCCCCACCGACATCCCCAATGTGATGTCACTTCCAGGTGACATCATTGGGCTGCATGCTTCATCCATGCAGCAGAATATTCCAGAAAGGACCCAGGAGCCCCCCACTGGACAGAAGGCAGAACCTGGCAACCCTAGTTTGAAACCTGGATCCTTGCATAATTGTTAGCATTTTGAAGGAACAAAATGTCATGGGTATGTATGCTTCTTGGCAGCTTGTCTAAAATTTGTCACCCATCTCTAGTGGCACTGGTTGACACCAGCTGGCCTGCCACTGCCAACGTGTCTCCTGCAGTCTATCCTGCTATAGCCCCTGCTATCCAAGCTATCTGCAACCCCATCTAGGCAGTAACCTGAATCCTAAAATGCCTTAATTTCTATCCAGCAATACTTCCATCTTGTTTGGATTCTCAGCTTGCCCAAATTCAGCCCTTCACAATCTCCATACACCTGTTAAGGTTTCTCCTTTCTCACTAGAGTTTGATGGAAAGGCAAAACAGAGTGATGTGTGCCATTCACATATTGAGAGCACTCCACCTAAAAATCTCTGGAAGTCTTCTCCATAACAGAACCCAGGAAAATCCCATAATCCAAAAGTCAAGGAGCAGAGTTGTAGTCTCCCAAAACCACCTTCTGAGACCTGCCTGCCAGTACAGATCAGACTCATTGTTGTCTACCACTCCCATCCTGGCCAGACAGAGCAGAAGGATATCATGGTTGATGGTACCAAAAGGTGCTGAAAGGTCCAGGAGAACCAACACTGGATGCTTTCGGAAGCTGAGCAAAGGTAATCAAGGAGGGCAAGGAAAGCAGCTTCTGGTCCATAACCTGGTTGGAAACCAGACTGAAAAGGATCATCCATAAACTCTTAGAATTGAGTTACATTCTCTTGTTGAAATTCATCCAGGTCAGCAGAGTCCAATAAGATTTTGTTTTGTAGAGGTCTTATAAACTTTAAATATTATACACTTTCTAAATGAGAGTCATCTGTGCAATCCACTGAGTAAACCCCTCTCTGGCAGATTTAATTAGCCGCAAAAGTCATATGGACAATACAGACCATTCATTGTGTCCACAATTACAGGCTACAAATGCTGAAAGTACCTATCTGAAGCTCACTAGCAAGAAACATCAGGAAGATGCTGCTTTCTGGAATCCATCCATCCATCCATCCATCCATCCATTCACATTTTAGCCCGCCCTTCCCAGAAGCAGGCTCAGGGCAGGTAACAACTTACCATTTATACAAAATATATGAGTTTATATAATAACATTAAAATTAAAAACATCATAAATATTAAAATGATGGTCACAGCTAATAAGAAAAAAAAACTCTGGTTGTGAGAGGTTCCTGGCCATAGCTAGTTATTAGAGTGACAAACACCTCAGGGAGGCCATATATGGACATTCACTCCCTCAGCCAAAGGCCTGGCAGAACAGTTCCGTCTTGCAGGCCCTGTGGAATTGAAGTAGATCCCGCAGGGCCCTGATCTCAATGGGGAGCATGTTCCACCAGGTGGGGGCCAGGGCAGAAAAAGCCCTGGCCCTGGTCAAGGCCAGCTGTCCTTGAATAACATGGTGTAGGACGGTTAGATACAACATCCAGATCTTCATGTAGCTGCTGCATGCAACATGTTCATGAACCTGTTAAATGGGTAGGAGGACAGTCTATATCAATCCTTCTAGCATCTCAGAGTAAAACTAGTGTGGAAAATATTAGTAGGGTATCTCCAAAAGGCACAACAGGGCAACAAAAACAAACACAATTTAATCCTGGCACAATTAAAAATAACTAAGGGCATACATAAGGCTAAGGGACCAAAACAAACAAACAAACAACAAACAAATAGGACGACTACAAGCCCAGGAAAGAAGCAAAATCTACCATAAGTAGAATTTTTTTTTGTTCATTTTAAACCAAAGAGATAAGAATTATATCATATATTGTACAAACTAGGATTTCTATGGGAAAGGAGTCCTATTGGCAGTGAAAACATTAAGAATCTATTAGCTCTAGACAGGTGTTAGCTTTTCTGCACACGTAACGCTAATTTGTGCCAAGAGTGTGAATCAGCAGTTTAGCACTGGTCAGCTGGAAGAGAGAGGATGACACAACCTTATTGCAATTATTCTTGGTGTGTTCTGATTTCACTGTTTTTAGTCAGGTAAAATGAAGTCAACCCATTGATTCAAAAATGAGGATATTAGATTATTAGGCTGCTAATCTGAAACATACAAAACATAATAAATGGGCTGTTAAATGTGTAATTCTATTTTGAAAACAGTTCATTCCAATTGCAAAAACTGTACTGTCAAGTTATGAGACATTGAGGCCAGACCCAGATTAACATCGCCACAATGAATTCAACAGAGTTGAGATTTCCAGTTGAGAAGCTGCCTTTTTGCTCTTTCCCTCTTTAATGAGTAGGATGGGGAATAAGTGGTGCCACCATCAGGATCATACGGGGTAGGAAGATATATGGAAACAGGGGGGAGGACAATCCAAGTGAAGGGAAGGGAGCCAATATAGTTGTCCTACATAGTTGTCTCTAGAAAGCAGAAACTATGGTCAGACCTATAACAATTAGTATTGGATCAAATACCCCTTGGTCAGACCTATAACCATTAGTGTGGTCAGACCCATAACCACTAAGACTATGGAACTCCCTCCCCCATGCATTTGTATTATTCAAACTACAAGTCCAGTAATATATGGTCCAGCAGATGTGTGACTGATGCTGGAAAGAGCAGCTTCATCTCTCCTCCTGTTCTCTCTGCCCCAGAACATAATGAAGTCATATCATGTGACTTCTCACTCTGGTAAGATGGAACACAACTCCCATTTCATTTATCAGCAGACACAATGTAATGCCTTCCATGGTTATCTCATGTTTCGTCCACTACAGCTGCCGTCCTGTTTCTGTGGCTTCTGACTACCATCCTATGTAGCTACTGTCCTGCGAACTAAATTATGCATACTTATGCACAATGCAACCAACCAGGCGTCAACAACATATAGCAGGAGCAGAAGCCACAGAAAGAGGTACTGGCAGCATTGAAAAGGGCAATACCAAAACAGCTCCGGGTTCAGATTTCAGAGACTGGATGTGAAACCTGAAGCAGGCATTGAAACACAATCAGCTCTTTCAGATGTACAGTAAGCTTGCTACAAATACGGCTACACTGTGGATCAAACTTCTGGCCATCATTCAGCTTTCAGCTTGCAAATCATCGAAAACATACGAAAATGACTGTACAGGGTTGCCAGCTTCCAGGTGGGGCCTAGAGATCTCCATGAATTACAACTGATCTCCAGATGACAGAGATCAGTTCCCCTCGAGAAAATGGCTGCTTGGAAGGGTGGACTCAATGACATTCAGTTCAGTTGATTTATTACGATCCAAGATCAGAATTCAATGACATTATACCTAGCTGAGGTCTAGGGTTGCCAGCCTCCAGGTGGGGCCTGGGGATCTCCTGCTTTTACAACTGATCTCCATCTGACAGAGATCAGCTCCCCTGGAGAAAATGGCTGCTTTGGATGGCGGACTCCATGGCATTGTACCATGCTGAGGCCCCTCCCCTCCCCAAACCCCGCCCTCTTCTGGCTCCACCCCCGAAGTCCCCAGGTGTTTTCCAACCCGGACTTGGCAACCCTACTGAGGTCCCTCCCCACCCCCCAGCTCCACTCCCAAATCTCCAGCAATTTTCTAACCTAGAGTTGGCAACCCGGCCTAAAGACAGCCTCACAGTCAGCACCAATTTCAGGTTTGTAAGTGTACCCATAGCAAAACATTTTCTGTGTCACAGTTCACATTTTTCTCTTTCATACTTAATTCTTCTTGCATGTATTTACATTCAGTATGGGGATCTATGTGTTCATAAGCGACAGTTACTCAGTTATAAGAAATCCAAATGGCTACTAAATAGGATCCAACGTCTTCATAGGTGACCTGAAACATTTCTTTTTCATTCTTTCCTTTGCCCCTGCTAGTGAATTCACAGGATTTTAAACAGTAGGATTCTGTAAAGCCAGGAGATAAAAGTAAAGCTAAAGAGAATTTTTCATTCTGTTCATCACGGCCTTTAAAGTCCTGGCTAGGAAAAAACACCAGCAATTCTGCCCAACTCTGTTGAGGAAAAAAAGAGAGAGAACATCCCTATTAAACGCATCAATGCCACAGTGTCAAAACTTTATGTAAGAGCCAATCAGCCCCAAACTAATTGATAAATATTCACCAATGTTGAAAATATTTTCTGAAAAATCATTGTTTGCATTGCTTACATCACAAAGAAATTCTATATTTTATTGCATTTCTAATATCCAAACATTATTTTTGAATGTGTAACTCAGAAACGGACAAGCATTCAGATCCTATGTGGTAATTCCTTTAAAAAAATTCTGAGAATGAACCTTATCTGCAGCAAATCTGGGGGCAAAGCCCATCTTCCCTTTCTGTGATTACATTACTAACCATATAACCTCAAAAAAGATAAAAGACATGGAACTGGAAACAGAAGAAATATCCAATTAAACTTCCCAACTATTCAATGTTCAGATCATTTATATTTATAGCAACATTATTATGAAATTCAAGAAGCCAGCAGAAATACAGGTTGCTTACCTGTAATTGTAGATCTTCGAGTGGTCATCTGTGCATTCACACCTCTGGGATTAAGTGCGCCTGCGCCGATCCCGATCGGTAATCTTCAAAGCCTAACGGATTTTCGCGCCAACTCCCCGGTCACGTGCACGTCCCACTGCGCATGACCCGGGGAGGGGCACGAGGATCCCGCCAGTTCCTTCTGACCGCTGCTAACAGCCCCCAAGAAAAAAGTGAGGGAGACCGAAAGCAGAGGGGAAGGAGGGCGGGTGGTGTGAATGCACAGATGACCACTCGAAGATCTACAATTACAAGTAAGCAACCTGTATATCTTCTTTGTGGTCTCTGTGCATCACACCTCTGGGAGAATAGCGAGCAATAAATACACCACATACCTGGAGGTGGGCGCTGGAGGTCTCACATCTGAGCTGCTTGCAGAACTGCACGGCCCACCACAGTACGCTGATGGGCGCGGACATCTAGGGCGTAGTGCTTCACAAACGTGTGAGGGGACGCCCACGTTGCAGCATTGCAGATGTCTCCCAGGGGAATGCCCTTGAGAAATGCTGTGGAAGTAGCCACGGCTCGAGTGGAGTGTGCCCGGAGGGACGCTGGTAATGGCCTTTTGGCCAGAAGGTAGGTGAGTTTTATCATCTCAACTATCCACTTCGAGAGTCTTTGAGGCGACAGTTTCTGTCCCTGCCTGGGCAAGGCATAAGAAATGAAGAGAGCTGGAGACTTGCGAAAGGATTTTGTCCGGTGCAAGTAGAAGGACAGGGCTCTCTTGACATCTAAAGTGTGTAGACTACGTTGCGTTGGGTCCTGGGGACCAGGAAAAAATACCGGCAACGTAATATCCGCCCCTAAATGAAAGTCAGAGACTATCTTAGGCAGGAAAGCGACATCGGGAGCCAAAGTAACGGCATTATGATGAAACGTGAGGTACGGTGGGTCACAACGGAGCGCTGAGAGCTCACTCACGCGTCGAGTAGACGTGATGGCCACCAAAAACGCAACCTTCCACGACAAAAGTTGAAGGCTGCGTGAGGCCATGGGTTCAAAGGGTTTTCCCATCAGCTTAGTGAGAACCAAGGGTAAGTCCCATGCCGGGACTGGTGTCCGCACTGGGGGATAGAGGCGATTCATTCCCTTGAGGAATTGCTTCGTTGTTGGATGGGAAAACACCGAGTAGCCATCAATCTGAGGATGATTGACTGAGATGGCTGACAAATAACCTCGGATAGACGAGTGACACAGTCCCCTGTCCTTACATGACAGGAGGAAACCAAAAACATCTTTGAGCCTGGCAGGGACAGAGGGCCGTCCAACAGACGCCAGAAAGGCTAAAAACTTATTCCATTTTGACTCATATGAACGCCGTGTGGAGAGCTTGCGTGAGTTCAGTAGAACTTGAGCAATGCGTGACTCCAACCCTAAGTTAGGATCAGCCAAGCTGTCAGTTTCAGTCTGGGCACATCGTGGTGCAGTACCCGGCCCCCGTGCATCCCGAGGAGGTCTGGGTCCATCGGGAGGTGGAGATATGTCCCTCGTGAGAGACTGAGGAGCGTGGGGAACCAGGGTTGTCTCGGCCACCATGGGGTGACGAGAATTGCCCACGGTCGCTCTGCCAACAGTTTGTGGACTACTCTCGGTATGAGAGGAATCGGGGGAAATAGGTACAATCATTTCCCCGTCCACTGGAAGAGGAGACCGTCTCTGAGAGAGGTCGGGTCCGTTCCTGCTCTGGAACAAAATAGGTGACACTTCTTGTTCTCTCGAGAGGCGAATACATCCATGGATGGATGCCCCCAACGGTCGAAGATCGGAGTCAGGTAGAGGGGGTTCAGTTCCCACTCGTGCAGGGATGCTCCTCCTCTGCTTAGGAAGTCCGCTTGGACATTGAGTAGTCCTGGGAGATGAGTCGCTACCAGGTGAATATCTAGTGCCTGGCACTCGTCCCAAAGCTCTATCGCTAACCGGCAAAGTCCACGGGAGACTGTCCCACCCTGGCGGTTGATGTAAAACATGGTGGTGTTGTTGTCTGTAAGGACAGTCACCGTCTTCCCCGACAGGGATTGGCGGAAAGATCTCACTGCGTAGAGAACTGCCAACAGCTCTAGGAAGTTGATATGGTTGTGTGCCACAGAGGGGTGCCACCTGTTGCCCACATCTACACCATCCAAATGAGCTCCCCAGCCCCATAGGGAGGCGTCCGTAGTGATGGTCGCTGAGGGGGGTGGAAGCCAGAAAGGTGCACCTGAATGTAAATTCTGGGGCACAAGCCACCAATTCAGGGTCTCTAGGACCTGGGTCGATATCTGAAATCGTTTGGAGAGGGAATGCAAGTTGGGGTGGAAACGCCTCAAAAAACCAAAGCTGCAGTGGTCTCATCCGCAATTTGGCAAAGGGGATTACTGCTGTTGTCGCGGCCATCAGGCCTAGCAGGCGAAGGATTTGTTTGGCTGTAGCCTCCTTGGTCTCTTGGGTAGACAGGAGAAGGGAGACTATATCCGCTGCTCTGTTGGGGGGTAGGAACGCTCTGCATTGCAGGGAGTCCAGGATAGCTCCGATGAACTGAACCCATCTGGAAGGGGTAAGCATGGACTTTTTGAGGTTTATCGTCAGCCCTAGTGATTCTAGAGTACGAAGGGTAGTAGAGATGTGGCTCTGTAATTCCGTCGTAGAGGGGGCGACGAGAAGCCAGTCATCCAGGTAGGGGTAAAGGTGGACACCTTGAAGTCACAGATGTGCCGCTACTACTGCCATAAGCTTTGTGAAGACACGAGGAGCTGTAGAGAGGCCAAAGGGTAGGGCCTTGTACTGGAAGTGACGCGGACCGACCGCGAAGCGTAAGTACGGTCTGTGCGACGGGTGGATCGTCACATGGAAGTATGCGTCCTTTAAGTCCAGCGTCACCATCCATGCGTTGGCTTCTAGTAGCGGTAGGATGGTCTGTAGACTGGTCATACGGAATTTCTTGTAGGTGATGAACGCATTGAGGTTCCGCAGATCCAGTATGGGACGAAGTCCGCCATCCTTTTTTGGGACCGTGAAATAGCGGGAGTAGAACCCCCGCTGAAGGTGGTTTATTGGTACCTGTTCTATGGAATCTTTTGAGAGGAGGGCTTCGACTTCCGATGATAGGGTGTCGGAGGGGGGTGTGGTCACGAAGTACGATTCTTGTGGTATCTGGAAAAATTCTATTCTGTAGCCTTCTGCTACGACCGACAGTGCCCATTTGTCTGTCGTGATACGTTGCCATGCTAGTAGAAAGGGTGATAGACGGATGGGAAGATCGGAGCGAATGGGGGAGTCAAAGACTCTGCTTGTTCGGTTTGGGTGGCTTAGCCTTGGAAGCGGAAGTGGATGGGAATCGTGGCTTGTGGCCATAGGGTTTCTGTTGATAAGCAGTAGACGACGGTCTCTGCCATTGGGGTTCAGTGGGAGATCTTCGTGGTTGCTGTTTGGACCAAGATCTCTGCCATGTCTTCTGCTTCTGTTGTCTCGATTGTGAGACACCCAAGTTACGAGATGTCTTAATGCTCTTATCTAAATCATGAAGGACTGTGTCCGTTGTGGAGCTGAATAGTCCTTCACCCTCGAAAGGGAGATCTTCCACCAAGGACTTTGTGTCTTGTGGAAGCGAAGTCGACCTCAGCCAGGCGTGGCGGCGAAGGGCGACTGCTGAAGTGAGTGTCTTGGACTTGACGTCCGCAGCATGCTTCGATGCGTTAAGCTGGTGCTTTGCTAGCACCATGCCTTCCTTCTGGATCTTCCTAGCAAGGCGTTGCTTATCCTCAGGAAGATGGGCCAGAATTGGTGTCATCTGCTCCCAGAGGGAGTATTGGTACCTGCTCATGCAGGCTGTGTAGTTTGCCGTTTTTATGCCCAGTGCACCGGCTGAATAAAACCGTCTCCCGAAAGAATCTAATTTCCGTCCCTCTTTATCCAAGGGGGAGGAATGTCCGCTACGGCCCCTGGCCGAGGGGGTCACTGCAACCGAATTGGGCTTGGGGTGGATGAATAGGAATTCTGCCCCTGTCTCTTGGAGCCTGTACATGTGGTCTAATCTCTTGTTGGAGATTGGGGTTGAGGAGGGGTGGCCCCACGATTCTTTGGCAGTGCTCAAGAGCACTGAAATTAGTGGCAACGCTACCACGGTAGATGTATCCATCTGTACGATGTCGAAGATGGCATCGGTAGTGGTGGGGGTTGGCTGGACCGTGGCAAGTGCCAGGGAATGGGCCATTCGTTTGATAAGCTCTCCATAGGATTTCACGTCCTCGGAGGGAGAGATTGGCAAATTTTCAGCCACATCAGGGGATGGTGACGGTTGGACAGGAGATTCATCATCGGAAGAATCGGGAGATTCAGGTATCGACTGGTCAGAACTTTCGGAGGGAGACATAGGGGTCGACGGATCTGGTTGGTAAGGAGGGAGGTCGACGTCGGGCGAAGTTGGTACCGGCATCGGTGGTTTCGGTGTCGGTATCGGTCTCGGAGCCGGGGGATCTCGGCAACGGGAGACTCGTGACAACGTGGATTGGCGATCCCACTCTGCCGGGTACCACTGCGGCGGTGGAGGGTAGGAGGAACCATACAGGTATCGCCATTGACGAACATCCCACGGCACCGAAGATGGAGGGAGGCGCCAGTCTCGCTCACCTTTCGGTGTCGGCAGCGGATCGGGTCCTGTCTCAGGACTGCTGTGAGGGATCTGCATCAGCTCGATGTCGGGTTCCGAATCTGTGAGCTGGATGGGTCGCGGCATCGGGGAGGCGGGGCTGCCCCGGGGTCGCTCGCGCCCTGGAGGGTCAAGCTGTGGGGACCCGTGCTGGGTCAGGTCGGATGCGGGACGCGTCAACGAAGCACCCAAGGTTTTGTGCTTCAGCTTGCCCTTACCCTCTTTGCCCTCCTTACGCTTCTTAGCGGGAGTTCGTGGCAGTGAGAGGGGTCTTTTCGGTGCCGACTTCTCGATGGGGATGTTACCAAGGCGTCGGCTGCAGACATCTTCGGCAACAACGCTGCTTCCAGTAGAGCCACTCTGAGTCGGGCCGCCCGGTTCTTACGAGTTTGCTTGGAGAACGTGGCGCAACTCGAGCAGGAATCGACACGATGCGACTCACCTAGGCACAACAAGCAAAGGGAATGCTTGTCTGGGGGAGCGATTTTACTCCCGCAACTAAGGCAGCGTTTAAAGAAACCCCACCGCTGGGCCATAGGCCGGGCGGAGAGTAAGCGGAGGAGAATCCGAGAGCGAGTCCAGAAAAACAGTCCGTAGGTCAAGAAAAACAAGAAAAATCAGTCCAAAAGGCCTTTCCAAGTTGGAAAACGAAAGTTAGCTACCGACCGGAGCGGAGAGGGGATCCTCACGACGCAGCGGTCAGAAGAGAACTGGCGGGATCCTCGTGCCCCTCCCCGGGTCATGCGCAGTGGGACGTGCACGTGACCGGGGAGTTGGCGCGAAAATCCGTTAGGCTTTGAAGATTACCGATCGGGATCGGCGCAGGCGCACTTAATCCCAGAGGTGTGATGCACAGAGACCACGAAGAAGATCTATCCAGGTGCATACAGTAATTATATTCAAAAAACAATGTAATTAAAAAGTACATGAAAACTGTTCTCATAGCTCTGTTTACTTCATTTTAAAATGCAATCTGTAGAACAATATGTACATTAAAAAATTACTGCAAGTTCTTATGTTTCTTTTTCTATTTAAACAAAAACAAAAAAAACCCTAAATTATCCTTATCATCTGCAAAACAATTATTCTTCACAGGTGTCACAGCTTACCCTGTATTTCCGAGACTTTAGGTAAGCAATGTCTCAGTATCTATATTTTAATTCTTATCTATGGCAAAGCTGTGCTTATTTAGGGTAGGACAATGAAAGACACTGGAGAGAGAAGTAAACATCCATTTGGAGCAAAGCTTATAACATAAAAAGATGCTGATGTCAGTGTAGTCCCTAGGAGAATGAAGATAAAAGATTTTGTGATGTCATCCATACAAGACCAAAAGATGGCTTGGTCAAACCTTAAGTACTTTGGCTTAGAAATGTTTAAGCTTCCTCTGTGTGTCTTTCTTGTCTTACAAAGTACACATTCATGTTTATGTCTTCTACATGACGGTGTAACCAAAGATGCCATTTTGTATTTTGTTGAATACAGGAATAACAAGCTAAACAAAGTTAAATTGTCCACAGTCTTAAAAGAAACTGAACCCTGATACAAATGATATCTGAGGCAGTAATTGCTCAGTTAACGGCTGCAAAGTCAGGCAGAGATCATCTACATAATGATAAAATCAAACCATTAATTGTAATGTTAGCATGAACATGGAAATCATCTCCTCCAAACGATAACAATAGAAAGAATTATCATCCAGATTGAAGTGTAGCCAAAACAGAGCTCAAGTTATGAATACTGTGATAACAGTATAATAGTATAATAGTATAAGCCTGGTATGGTATGGTATGGTATGGTATGGTATGGTATGGTATGGTATGGTATGGTATGGTATGGTATGGTATGAGCAATATTATCAGTCTGTACAAAGTACTTTTGTCTTTTCCAAGGGAGATTTAACAGCTCAGTTTCAGAGTCCGTGCTTTACACTTAGAATATGCCTGGTTCAACCTCCAGTTGAAGTAGATGAGCCAACATAGGTGCATAGGAGAACAGTGAGGATGCAAGAATGGGTTGTAGCCCTAAGTGTTAACTCGAGCTGTTCTGAATACAAGTGTGCATTCAGGTATCTCAGATCTTAAACAGTGTCTGAAATGTCCTGTTTTGTTCTGTACTGGAAATAGTGAGTCGAAATAGTGGCACCACATGTGCACCAGCAGACACCCACTGGAGTGGAGGCAGTCCTCAGGACTGCACCACCCATGTAGTAGGAGGAGATGGGAGCTAAAGTTTGGAAGAAATTTGACAAGAGCTGTGTTTGTGAATAGTCCTACAGTAAAGATTTACTGAAAAGTTTCTGGGCGCACAAATGTGGTGATCCCTTATAACGTGAGTATAAAAGCCAAGCCTTCAAAAAAAAAAAAAGTAAACTGAGATTTTAGAGAAAAATCTGAATCTCAGCCCAGCATGTCAGTACTTCCTTCCAGTGCAGATGTCTCCAAGTTTCAGATAAACAAAAGTTACCATTCCTTTTAAAACATCCCAGGAAAGGAAATTCAGGCTTTCTGATGTTTTTACTAGTAAGAAAAAGATACTTCTCAATAACCCTGACTCTCTGATTAAATGGAGCTTTTCTATTAGCACTTTTCAGTTCTATATATGCTTCTCACAGATACATGTCAGCAAAATCTATCTACCCATGCTGTACAAAAAATGATCAGGACTTGGAGATCAGTCACTTTATATCTTCTACAAAAGCAGCAAGAAGTGTTCCTAACTGACAGATCTTCAGCTGCCACCTGCTATTAAGCTCCACTGTTCAATTGTAAGTCAAACTCCATTTGCAACCTGCAGAGTCTACTGTCAAGAAATGTGACAATAAAAATTAAATGGAGAGCACTGGATGAAATGCAATTGTACAAATTCATCACTTATGCATAAATATTTGCATATTCAATAGCTTAATACTTCTCACTCAGAATACATATAAGGTAGCTTCTGAACCTGTTAAAACTTTGCATTATTAATTCTAAGGAGTTTCAAACATACCTTTGCTAAACAGGTCACTGTTCTGTACTTCAATAACCTCTACATAATGAAGTCGCCCTGACCTGAATAGCCCTGGATAACCCAGTGTCATCAGATCTTGGAAGTTAAGCAGGGTCAGCCCTCGCTAACACTAAGATGGGAGACCACCATGGAATACCAGGGTCGTGACAAGAAGGCAGGCAATGGCAAGCCACCTCTGAACATCTCTTGCCTTGAAAACCCACAGGGTTGCCATAAGTCAGCTGTGACTTTACAGCAAAAACAAAAGCACATACTGTAGATAACACCACAACCACTTCTTACACAAGTATTTATGCTAAGGCTAAAAAGACTCAAGCCAGCATTTTCCATCGTTTCTTTCCATTTCAGCTCACTGCAGCTTCTAATTCAGTGTCCAAACAACCGTGAGAATGAAGTTAGTTTTAAGAGATTGGGGTTGTTACTGTAGAACCCGATGAATTAGAACAGAAATTGGATAACAGACATCATAATCTCTTGCCTGTGAGCTCAGCAAAACCATCTGCTAGTCCAATTCAATATGGCAATTTTTGGATTCCTGTTCTTCTTAGCCTTAACTAATAAAAAGCTGTATCCTAACTAAGAGACACTAGCATGCAAATTTACTAGAGAAACCCTGTCCCCATGCACTTATGGTCTTGCTCAGGAGTGCAAGATACAGTTTCATTACTGTGAGATTATAAGGAGAGCCCTGTGTGTCAGGTCCACCTAGTCCACCATCATGTTGGAGGGCCTGGAGGGCCAACACAGGCAATTCCCCTGATGTTGCCTCCAAGCAGAGAAGAAGAAGAGATTGGATTTATACCCCGGCCTTCACTACCCAAGGGAGTCTCAGAGAGGCTTACAAACTCCTTTCCCTTCCCCTCCCCACAACAGACACCCTGTGACGTAGGTGGGGCTGCTTGTCTCTAGTTCCTTCCCTTGTGGAGATATGCCTTTTCTCCATGAGGGAAAGGGTTAGAAACTTGCTGGAAATTCAAAGAACCTGCTTAAATTACCATTACAACACTATATTGTTGGGACCCACCCTTAGCCCGCTTGTGGGAAGGGTGGGATATACATTGAAATAAATAAATAACTATTGCCATATTGATATTTTAGGGCTGCTTGTTAAAAAAGGGGGTGCCATGACACCACCTATGACAACACCAATGACAATAGCACACTCCCTTGAAAATCTTCATCATTTAAGGCACATGCAGAAGAAAATAAACTGACTCCACAACTATGAAAATGCACAGGGAGGGCAGATGTGTTGGAAGAACCCTGCCCAAACCAAATCCAATGCTTGTGGTTCAACTGCCAAGAAAATCAGGAGTAAGTCAACCATGAAAAAAAAGGTCACAGATGCAAAGAATTCATCTAGCTTCTCTGTAATCTCCCCATCTTCCTTTAGCACTCCTTCTATTACTTTGTTATCCAAAGATCCAACTGCTTCTTTGGTTGGTTTCTTGATCTGAATATATTTTTTAAAATGCTTATTTTTGTTCTTGATGCTTTTGGCAATTGGCTCTTCAAATTCTCTCTTCAGTTGCCTACTTATTAACTTGCATTTCTTTTGCCAGACCCTATGCTCTCTTCTGTTCACTTCATTGGGGTAGACCTTCCACTTTTTTAGGAGGCTCTTTTGCATTTTATGGCTTCCTTCACTTGGGCTATCAACCATACAGGCACCTTTTTAGGTTTGGCAGTACATTTCCTAACCTGGGAAATGCATTTAATCTGGGCTTCAGTTAGTGAAGTTTTAAATAGCTTCCAAGTATCTTCTAAGAATGTGTCTCTCTTGAGTCTCCCTTATAGCTTCCTTCTAACTAGTCTCCTCACTTTTGTAATATCCCCTCTCTGAAAATCAAATGTTAGTGTTTCAGGGTAGCTTTACAACAGGGGTGGCCAAACTTGTGTAATGTAAGAGCCACACAGAATAAATGCCAGATGTTTGGGAGCCACAAGACATGAACAAATATTACATTTTTTTACTGCAAAATATGCAAATTTGCTTTTTATTAACATTAAATGAGACTGCCAAAAATAATAACAAATGTGGTAAAAGCAGATATTGATCATGATATTTATTTGTCCAATAATATTTGTTTGCTAATGATATTTAGCTTCCCCAGCTGCCCTGCCGGGAGCCGCACAATGTGTGTGAAAGAGCCGCATGCAGCTCCCGAGCCACAGTTTGGCCACCCCTGCTTTACACTGACAAGAATGCTGAACTTAATGGTATTGTGGTCACTGTTCCCAATTGGTGCAGCTATGTCTATATCCTGCCCCAGGTCTTGAGCCCTACTCAGAACAAAGTCCAAGATCGCTACTCCTCTGTTTGGCTCTGTGACCAACTATTCAAGTGCACAGTCATTTATGATGTCTAGGAAACCAATTTTACAGCATGATTTGAGTACATCTTTACTCAGTCAGTGTGAGGGTAGTTAAAGTCACTCAGTATACCGACATTATCTGTTCAGTCATCTCTCTGATTTCCTTCTCCGTTTCATGATCAGCCTGAAGGCTGATCAGGAGGGTAATAGCATATCCCCACAACAAAGTAACCCTTAGGGCCTAGTGTCTCCAGACCCAGTTTGGGGTAGTGGTTAGGAGCACGAACTGTAATCAGGGAGAACCAGGATTGATTCCCCGCTCCTCCACATGCAGCTGCTGGTGTGACCTTGGGTCAGTTACAAGTTGTTTCAGAGCTGTTCTCTCACGAACAGTTCTTGAAAGAGCTCTCTCGGCCCCACCTACGTCACAGGGTGTCTGTTGTGGGGAGGGGAAGGGAAAGGAATTTGAAAGCCGCCCTGAGACTTCTTTGGGTAGTGAAGGGCAGGGTATAAATCCAGTCTCCTCCTCCTCTTCTTTAGTCTACTTGTAACAACAACATACTTGCCTACTACTGTATTCCAGACGATTTGTTGGGGGCTCTCAATATTGGCACCAACTTATGAAATTGGGTCTATAAATGTGATGTTTTACTGGACAGTTTTACAGTCTCTAGGTCTAAATTCTCTCCTTGGTTTAAGTTATTCAAGAGAGATCACGATAGATCTCCTTACCTAGTAAATATTACATCTCAAAATCTCAGAAAGGCACTTACCTCCTTATGTTTCCAGACAATGCCGATGGCTCTACTCACTGGGAGATACTCTCAAATACCACTGGCCTTAAGTTACATTCCTGTGTATGCGGTGCCTCAGACATTCTTCATTATTTACTATTTTGTTCTATATATACAGCAGTTAGATCTAAATTTCTTGATAATCTGCTCTGATTTTTCCTCTGATACTGGAGCTGGTCTTTCTATTATCTGACACTGATCTGCTCGTTAGTTACCAAGTGTCTCTTTTTGCCTTGGCTGCCAAAAAAATCAGGGCTAAGACTGCAGCTTCAAAAAGCTAACCTTTTAATGACCTTTCTATGACTAACTGGGTCTTTTACTTAACAATTTTACTGTTTATAACTGGTCCGTATTTATCTGTGTGAAAACTCTTTTAATCATTGTTTTACTTATGTATGATTAGACTTATCTTCTTTTTATTACCCTAATTCTGTATTGTGACGGCCTTTGGCTATATATACAACTGTCTCTCTCTCTCTCCTCCTCTTCTTCTTCTATAATGATCCTGTTGGGGACTTCTTTCCCCTAATTTTTTTGTCATTATGCCTTCTTGGATATATAAAGCAACATCTCCCCCAACATGTCCCTTCGTGTCCTGTCTGCAGAGTTTATACCCAAGGATGACCATATCCCATTGATTTCCCCCACTGGATCATGTTTTTGAAACACTTAAATATATTCAGATTCTCATTCAGCACCAAGTACTCCAGCTCCCTCACCTTGGCTCAGAAGGTTTTAGCATTGGCATATGGACACATATAACATGTTTCCCTTTCCATCAGCTCTTGCCTCTCTTGGTCCTTTTCTCAACAGCCCTTGCCTCTCTGTCCCTCCTTTGTCATTGTACTTTCAGTTCCAAGTTCTGATATACTTCTACCAATAATACCCCAAATGTTTACACTATCATCTCCAGCTCTTCTCAACCCAGCTCCCCTATTACAAGCATGTTCAAAAGCACTGGATCCAAGCTGCCTGGAAACCTGTGTGCCTTCTTATATAATCTGACCTTTACTTTTAAATTATTAGCATTATGTTTAAGTTACTCCATAAATATCTTTAAACTCGTCTCTTTCTTCTCTTCTTATCCATAACTAATTATCACCTACCTGTAAGCACATAAGCTTCCATGTTTCACAGATTCTCTGCCCCGAATCTCAACTGTGATAACAATATATGAAACAGCAGTGCTACTTTGGGGACAAATACTCATGTGAAACATGCTGTATCACAAGGAATGCATTCACTTCTCACAATAAACATCAGTCTGTATTGCTCTAAGTTATTAAACAGCAGAACCATGCTGCATTTTATATGCAATTAGATTAGATAATCTAATAGATCTTCCCTGTCTTTCATTCAAAGGTATAGCTCCGAACCAATTTTAATGAAGTCTCATGAATATTAACTCATTTCCTATAATCTGTCACTGCTAAATGGCTGACAAGTAATTGAGTTCTCATTAATTTTTTTGATCCCAACAAGAAAGACCACAATCTTTTGGGTCATTATTAATTAGTTCTATTTATAACTTTCAGCTATGAAAGAATGTAATAAGGTTACAAAAAAATTACCAGATGAAAACCACTTGAGGCACATCCCCATTTCTATAACTTATCAAATTGTCTTACAGTGCATAATGACCATTGGTCCATATGGTCCAATATTGTTTCATCTCACAGGCAGCAGCTTTTCAAGGTCTCTGGTATGTATGTTTCTTACTCTGATACCCAAGGTCTTTTTCATTGATGATGCCAGGACTGAATCTAGCAATTTCTGCTGGTAACACATGTGAACTCCAACCGAGCTACAACCACCCCATGGTTCAAAGGAGGATATAACATGTCCACAACTAAAAATGAATGCAAACTACTTAAATTTTATAAGTGTTTACCATTATTCCAAGGTGCAATACAGTTGCAAGGTGGGATTGTATCAACGGCAGTCAACTAATTCACCTTCATATATTTGATGCAGCAGTAAAGGTACCTTTACTATGGCATATAATGTAAGATCTTGCAGAGTTTTCATTTTTATTTAAAAGCAGCTATACAGCGAGGACTCTGAATGGAATCAGGACAACAGTTCTAGAGAATCCATGGCAATTTTCCCTATGGTTCTCACGTTTGCCCAAGTGGGGGAGGGGGGAAATGTGTATTTTTCCACTCTCATGACTGTTTTCTCAGGAAGCCAGACCGCAGATCTCCCACGTCATATGCAGCCTGCTTTTTTTAGTTCAATTTCACTGATCTCCCTCTTTGTACATTACCCAAATATCCTTGCATCTACATCTAATCAACAGTTTTCAGCAATTAGAAAGTCAATCTTTGTACAACTGCCTGCAAATCCTAAAGTTTCTTTTATTTAAATAACAAGCCGTCAAAGTAGAATTATTTTGTCACAAACCTTTTTAATTGCGCCAAATGTGACATGTGAGAAGAAGTCCTGCAGCCACGCAGATTTCTCTTAATAATGTTTAACATTGGGGGGCTAAAGGGTACGACCGCTGAGATCTGAGCTCAGCAGTGCAAGTTGGACTGCAGCCAGTATTCATGCTCACAACAGTGTATCAACATGATTAAAAGGAACAATGCTTCAAGTCTACTTTCTCATACATCCATTAAAAAAGGCATGGTAGGCCAGAATAAGCTGACACTGAGCCCCGTGGAGGATCTGTTAGTATGGTGCTCTCCAACCTGACTGGACATGACCCAGATTAATTCCAGGTCACTCAGGCAAGAACATGACTTGTCTTTTCACTTCTCCTGTACCTAATGTTTCTTTTCCTTCCCCTAAAATTGCTCATGCAAGTCAGTTCAGGCTACCTAAACGTTCCCTGTACTTTTTATATTCTTCTTCCAGCAGACTGCTCTTTACAGCTATTGCTGTGCACTGTAAAACATGTACTACATTCCACGCCAGCTAGTGGAAGGCTATAGGGTGAGCTGAACGCCGTAGGAAGCTATCAGAAGCAGTGACTGGATTTCTACAGGATATCTGTCTTACTTTCCTATATCACAGGCACACTGTGGATTACTTCATGCCAGGCACAGTCTTCTATGGGCCTGTTGCCCCATCTTGAATGAGTGCCCAAACATTTGATTTCATCGTAATGAGAGCCATCCAGTTCAATTAACTGTAAACAAAAGATGGCTAATGTAGAAAAGTACAATATAATTTTGGCTTTTCTCATGAAAAAGAACTACAGGTGATATAAGCCAATGAAAGGTTTCTAGCCAAAAGGATAGGCTTCCGCCTGTGGTTCTGAATAACTTGTGTGGGGGAGGGTCCCAGATATGTTGTGGACCCAGCTTTCTACAATGGAGGTGGGATCCCTGCATGTATTGCCCATTTGTTGCCCATCAGCATAGCGCTGCACTTCATCCACACAAATCCTACAACCCTATTAATAATTTTCTTTACAGGGGAGGGGGGGGGGTCAAAAGCAATTGCAAGGGGGCGAGGAATGTAGGGGAAACTGAGTATCTTCTGCTGGCATTTGTAGGATATAAACCCTGATGGCTGGGCATTTAAATATGCTTTCATGGCTATTTCCTTTGTTTTGTCCTTGGGAAACAAATTATATTCCTTTTCATGCACATTTTGCAGGCAAACTCCCTCCCCCCAATGTATTTGTTTGGGCACCATGCAGAAATGCTGTGCATGTGTTTGCTGGCTTTCAAGTACAAACTGAAACTGGCTTTCATGTACAAAAGGAAATGGACCTAAGATTAACCATATGTTTATTTTTTTTACAAAGCCACTTTTCCTAATCACCTGCTAGTACAGTTAAAAGGATGATGGATTGACTCTGGCCTGGATATCTGATCCAACAAGCTTGAGTTTATTTAAGGTACTCACCTTCATCATAAATCCAGTGAGGAATGAGGGGAGACAATGTAATGTGATTGTCACTTGGATTTTTGTCATTCTTCTTTGTTAGCTTTAAATTACTAAGTCCTTGAGGGCTATCCACAACTGACAGAGCTTCAGATGGAGAGGTATGTTTCCAGAGATATTCAGTCCCCAAAGATTCCGTTTCCAAGGTCTGTTTTCTATCCAAGTAGATCTCCTTTGGATCTGCATTCCAAATTGCTCTGAGCGGAGTCTTGCTATCCTCTGGGAGCTTTGTCTTAAGTACTTCTGTGATTAGTTTTCCATTAGCTAAACCATCTACTCCATCTGGCGTTAAACCGGGAGAACTGCAATTTATATTGAAAGACACTACTGACCTATGAATTTTTTGGTTGTTACTCTGAGTTCGGCTGATAGGCACTGAGAGTGACTTGTCTATGTAATATATTGTATTTGGACTCTGCTGGGGAATACGAAAGTGAACACTTGAAATGCAGGAAGACGGTACCTTTTCATTATGGCTGCTTTCTGGGAAGACCATGCCATTCTCTTTGTTTTCAGTGCTCGAAAGCCAATCAGAAGGCCCCTTGGAGAGCTGTGGACACAGTTCAGAAGGCTTCATTTTAGTGGCAGTTCTGTTTTGAGATCCCTGATTGTGCAAAGATCTGGAGACCTGATCGAGCCCAGACACAGCTAAAGCAGCAGCTGTGCTTGTTAGCAGCTTGCCTCCCTGGCATTGCAAAGAAGAAGGGTCAGAAGCATCTGCCTGCGTTGTCTGGTTAAAAGGTGGAACAACTCGTCTTGCAGTGATTGTGATAGAAGTAAAGCCTTTCTTCTGGTTGTGACATTGCTTCTTCTCTTTGGTTTCAGAGCCTGTTCCAAATACACTGTCGTCGGAAGATATCTGAACTCCTAATCTTCTGGGAAGCAATAAGAATGCTCTATTAATGTTGACTGAGCTATGATTAACCAAAGATTGGTTCATGTGATAAGCATCTGACTGGGTGATTACAGACTGCATAGAGAAAGCCGTCTTATTTTCTTTTGATTTATTCTCATCAATCATCTGTGAAATGACTATAGATGAACTCATTTTTGTGTTTTGTGCCAGCAGAGCATCCTGCAAAGAAAAGATTCAAATAATTATTAAAGTGCTCCACAGTAATACATTATTAATTAATTATATCTAAGGAGTTTGTGATAATATCTAATAGGCTTATATAAGGCTTTTTTGGTTACATTTCCACTTCATGCAGTCTCACTTGAGGCCATTTCTAAAAGACGTGTGGATAAAACAAACTCAGAAATGCCTACATGAGCACGGATGAATATATGGCCAATTACACGCACAAATGATACATTCATAAAACTGTTTGTTTGACTGATTAATTGATTTGCTCAGTTGGGGTACATGGTCTTGTGTTTGTTTAACAATGTATGTGCCAATAGCAACTGTCAATTTCAGATTATAACCTACGCCACACTGTGCTTCCATGCCGATCTGCTGAAATATTAAAACGCTTTAAGCACTTACAGCCTCCAAATGCATTGCAAAATGAATTACGCAGGTGGGCTGTGATTTTTTGTGAAGTGTTTATGTGGGAGTTGGGTCAGCACTGCTGCACAAAAACATCAAGAATGACCAGGAGGGGAAATTTTTCTACTCTAGTCTCCCACAAACTGCATGGAAACGTTTCTGTAGTCATTCTGGGTGCCATTTATTTCATTTGGTCTTTATTGTTTAATATCCTTTGACTGCAAAAAAATACATAGCAAAAGGCATATACCCAGTACTTGTCAATGGTGACTACACACACACGCACTATCACAACCACTGGCACTCTTTGCATACAGAAGACAGGATTTCTTGCAGACAATGCAGATATCGTTTTCTGGATATAGTTATAATATAGAACAACATACTGTACAGCCAAATTGTTCAGAAGTGGAACACAAAGCTGAGCAATTGGATGTCGGCAGGAAAGAGTGTATTTATCAGTGACCGCCGCCATATGTTTTCACATCCCTCCCTCCCTACCCCAATGCTACATTTAAAATGCAGCATAAATCTTGTTTTAAGCCATCAGGAAATGTACCTTTATTTAACTGCATGTTCTATACTGATCTTGACTTTCAGCTCTGATTTTTCTGTCTAGGCAAATTACCTCATGTGTGCTCACTCCCCCCCCCCCCTTATATTCATTTTACAGGTTTCACAGTCACCACAGAGCAAACAAGATTATGATACCAAGATGGCATCACACACAGAATTACTACTCTCTGTGACATGCTTCAAATCTAATGGCAAACCATTAAATGTGCCTGGGGAATCCCAAACTTCTAAGTGCCTTCCACCTACATCCTCCCCTCATGCATAGCAATTTAATTAAAGGCTTCTGCTACCATGGCAAACTATGGCTACTTTGCAAACTAAAGTTTCCAATCATAATAACCAGAATGCAGTCTAAAGTGTGGACATAATAGACATAATGGAAAACTATGGTTGCTACCACAGCAGAAGTCTTTAATTACATGAATGTGAGAGGAGCAGGGAATGGGAGAGAATGGATAAGTCCAAGAATCCCCCTTGTTCACAAAGTAGCAGACTTAAGCAGGTGAAGTTTAGAACTGTGACAGAAAAATGTTTCCTCGCTTAATATTTGTATGTCATGATACTGTGAAAGGCACACGAGTGGGGTCGGGGAAAAGTGGCAACTCTACAACATGTATGAGAAAGCTGTAGAGATAGAAATAGTCACAATATTCTTCATACAAAAGTAGCTGGTGTTAAAACAGTCAGCCTTCTTGTCTTGTCAGCCTGTTCCTAGAGTGTCTGCATTCCTGATCAAACCAGCCCCTTGTGGTCATGGCACATGGGGCCTGAGACTTGTTCTGGACCAAATAAGGTCTAAGAAGTCTCATTATTTCGTCATAATGTTTAACCGAGTCAGAGTCGTTCATCATTATTTGTTGCTGCAAGGACCAGAGAGCTCCTCTCTTCAGAGGCTTAGGTATACTAAGGTGCAACTGCACAGACCACCTAATTCTCCTTTCTCCAAAGAGCATGCCATCAGAAATATTCATTGGGTTACTGGAGGGAAAAGTTTCTGGAAAGTTTAAAGTTAGACTAAGTGGACTATGATCACTCTCTGATCTGTCTTCTACTTTAAAACAATGAATGTGAGATAGAAGAGAGGATGAAACTGCGATATGGTCTATTGAGCTGGCACCCTGGGAGATAAATAGATATAAGTCCCTTGTGAAGAGGTTAATTTGGTACCATGTAGACTATGAAGTTGGTGAGTTGAAAATAATTCTGAAAATCTTACTCCAGCATAATTGATTATTGTATCCTCAGACCATCTGTCTAAAAGTTTTGCCTGCAGTATAGCTTGATTGGTAGCACAGTCAGGGGCACCATGCAAGCCAGCACCTATTCTGGCATTAAAATCACCACATAGGAGGACATGAGAATTAGGATATTGAAAGTCCAGGGTTTCCAAGGTAATGGAAAGTTTGTTCCAGACACTGTCTGGGCTCCTTAAGTTAGAAACTGGGGGTAGGTAGGTGGGGATAAGCATTAATGCAGAGAAGGGAACCAACCTGGGCCCCACATACCCTTAGAATCTGAATTAAGTCCTGAGATTCACTTTTCAAGACCTGGATTTCAGCTGATAGATCAACTGAAACCAGAACTGCCAAGTCCCAGCTACTGCGGCCCTCACTGCTGGATTTGATTGCGGGGACAACATATGAGTGGAACCCACGAAGGAATTAAGGGTTGGGCTCCAAATTCCATGTTTCCTGAAGGCATGAAATGTCATAGTTCTGTAAGAATTTAGGAAAAGCCAAGTCATGGAATTTGTTACACCAACCCATGGTATTCCACGAAAGAATTTTTAGTGCATGCTCCACTAGATCTAATATCTTGTTGGTATCTAGAAAAACACAGCCATTATTGGGAACTATAGTGGGAAGTTTAGAAGAGGAATTTTGGACTGAGCACTCCATTGGAGTGTCAAGCGGGCCATACTCATGATCCTCTAGATATTGATTGAAGAGCTCCATGTCTGAGGGGAAGGTGCTGAGTAGCTACTTTAGCGTGGGAACAGCCTTCTTGTAAAGCAGGAAACATTTCTTAGCAATTTGTTCCCCCCCCCCCCCAATGTCTACTGTTGCTGCCCAAACTAGGCCATAGTTGATGATATTTTTTCTGTTAGGTGTGTAGATATCACTCTGTTGGCCTTCATTTAAAAATCGTTGTAGAACACAGAACTGTCCAAAATTGATTACGAACCTTAGTTCATCAGCTGGTTCGTGCCCATCCCTACCTAAGATCCTTTTCAATCTGGTTTCAGTCCTCAGGTTTTGGAGATTTATCCTGCTTACCTTAGATAATATGGCTTTACCATGAATAGACTCGGTTAAGAAGTTGGACATTTTATTGTAGCCAGCACTTTTGCTGGAAAAGCTAGTAAATCAGGTGGCAAAAAGTACCTTTTTTTCTACTTCATATGTCATGGAAATTACCACCTTTTACAGACTCACTTAATTTAGCCATGTTAATCCATGCTATAGTAACCTCAAGACTGGACTTTTGTAACATGCTTTCTACATGGTACTGCCTTTGAAGACCAAGTAGAAACTTCAGTAAGTACAGAACACAGCTAGCCCTCCTCACCAGTCAACTCTGTCAGGATTAATCTTTAGAATGTTCTTCCTCAACCATCTGACCATGGCTTCTAGATACTGCCCAGACATGGAGATGTGGAGGTTTACTCAATGTAATGTATAGCTGGGAATCATCAGGAGTCAGCATTGCACAGGGACACCACTGCCTGTGGTGAATCAAAATTGTCTTACTGTGATGACTGACCAATGACCAAGAGGTTGCAAGCAGCAAACATCTCAAGGCAGCAATAGAGGCAACAGACATCTGCAGCCAGCACTGTTATCTCTTGGCTCTACATTAGTGAGCAGTGACTACCCTGCTGCCAGTAAGAATGATATTAATAACATGCATTAGGTGCTGGTGGTCAGTTGGCAGTGGTGTCCCTGTGCAATGCTGACTCCTGATGATTCCCAGCTATACACTACATTGAGTAAACCTCCACATCTCCATGTCTGGGCAGTATCCATGGTCAGATGGTTGGGGAAAGCCTATGACTTGGGGGTAGAGGTCGTGGTGCAAGACCCTGGCTAACGTCAAGACCCTGCTGTGCACTGCCAACTGGCCACCAGCACCTAATGCATGTTATTAACATTGTTCTTACTGGCAGCACGGTAGTCACTGCTCACCACTGTAGAGCCAAGAGATAACAGTGCTGGCTGCAGTGGACATACATCCCACATGCCTGTTTGGCTGCCACTGATAGACTGGCCCTTTGCCACCAAATGACAGTTGCTGATATGGTAAGTGAAATCCATGCAAGTGAAGGGAATGAATAAGAGTTATATTTTAGTACAGTGACACTTGTCTGTGGAGGACAGGGTGAGTAGACTCAGGCCTAATGAAGACAGAGAGCTAGGGACTGTGAGCCTAGTCGCGTTAGGGCATTTGATTCCTTTTCTTTTCACCCACTTACTGTTATTATCCTTGCACCTTGTTTGTCTTCCCATTTTGGACTGACCTCCTATACAATAAACCTTTTGTTGTTGTTCACTCTGCCTGGTTCTCACACTCTTTTATTCAGCCAAACAAGGGAGGTCTGAAGGTTTTAGGAGGGTACTCTGGGCCTTTCCAAGGGAATCTAGATCCAGAGTGGTGGCGGCATCTGAGGACACCCCACCTGAGTCATGACAATGACACTATAATGGTTCAAAGAGCTTATGATGGGGGGAATCTTACATTTGCTATAGGATCAGCTTTTAAATATTACATCAAAACAGACCCCGAGAAAGGAGAAGCATTTTGGAATTTGCCAGCTTCAGTCAAACCACTTTTGAGCAACACAGGGAGCCCCTAGGCTACATTTTCTGGAAAATAATCTACCATCTGGAAAATGTGCCAAGTTCATTGGCATGTAACATTGGACCAGCAATGTTTTTTGAGACTGTGTTTTCCCTTCATCCTTGCACGTTGCTTAGTCTTCCACAAGAATGCAAAAAGTCTATGAATTAATAAATATGCTGCCACCAGAAATGCGACATTTTAGCTGCCACTTTATTGACTCTTTTGCTGAGTAAGTAAAGTCTGACTAAACCACAAACAAATGGTGACACACTGAATTCAGATAAATGATCATTTTTTAAAAGCTCAGTGCATTTTGCTGACTACTATGGAAACTCAATGGAATCATTATTTTATTTTTTGGTACCTTTGGGAAGCTTGACTCATTTGCAGCTGCATTATTATACTGAATACTTCTGCATGGTTTCCAAGCATTAATTCCATAAAGATTTTCTCTTCTTCCTAAAGAAAAAAGATGAAAGATAATAAGCAACTTGTAATCACATGAAAGTATAGTTAAAACGTGAAATAAAGTTCAGTTCTAGCAAAGGCCTAAGAATACCCCTGATTAATTAAGATTATCTAGGAGCTATTTATTTGAGAAAACATGGGTATCTCTGTGCTCACAATAGCTAAAATCCTACTGGGAAAACATTGTCACCATTTTGAAGTCTGGTACCAAAGCCCGCCCCCATCCCCATGGGCCAAGAAGAGTTTCTCTTATGGAGTCTCCCTGGATGAACTTTAAGTTTACAGCCTAAACAATGACCATACTTTGCACCAGCAATTGAATACATGTAACTGCCTCAGAATGTTGATCCACCCCTCTTTATTGAAAACATTTTTATTCTGCACAGTCAACTAAAAGCTCGCAAGGCACTTCAAAAATTAAAACACTAAAACCATGAAAGAATAAAATCTAGCAGGATAAAAGCGACAGCATATAATGAAGAATAAAAAGTCACTGCAATAGAACGATCACGCTATAAAACCAAAGAACAACATCTAAACATGCAAACAAGAAAACAGTAAATGCCAACACAGTGACACCTGAAACTCAGTAAGTTTGGCTCTTAAATGAATCATTGCAAGAAAAAGAGATCCAAAGGTGAGGCAGGAAAAAAAGCTCTGTCTCTCTGGCAGCCACTCACTTTCCCTTTGAAAGTAGAAGCACAGCGAGCAGAGACTTTAAAGAAGATCTCAACTGTGAGGCAGGTCCATAGGGGTGAAAGAGACCCTTTAGATAGCCACTCCCAGATTATTTAGAGCTTTGATGGTAAAGGTACTTCGACCTGTGCCCAGAAACAAAAATGACAGCCAGTTTTCTTTCAGTGCGAGAAATATACTGTTTCCTATAATCTACACACCATCCAGCAATCTTGCTGCAGCATTTTAGATCTACTGAAGCTTATGAACCAGAGCTACCAAGACCTACCTCTGATCCCAATATTCCCTGTAAGACCCCCTTTACACCACCCAGAGCCGATCTGAGCATTGTATAACAACAAATCTTGTCAGCTTCCATAGGCCCCACATGAAAATGTGCCACTAAATTGCATCAACCTAGTTCTGCCCTCTCAGGGGTTCTATCATCAACAATCTTCCATGGCCAACTACTATAAAGTTCATAGCAGGAATTTAACACGGCCCTAGCCAATGCTCCCTCTAAGCTGTGGAGTCTTGTGAGCAAAAATTCTACTTGGTGAGCTACAGGCATTAAAGTTGTGAGCAAGCAATTTGGCTGCTACATAAATTAGTTTGCTCTGGAGCCATCCTTCCAGAGCTAAGGCAAAAATGGGTGAGCTGGAGGCTAAAACACACTAGCTCACACTAACTCAGCTTAGAGGGAACACTGGCCCTAGCCCATAGTGTCTAATGTGACTCAGTAAGGTCTCAGGTGGAGGCCTTTTCTATTCAGTTACCTGAGACTCTTTTAACTGGAGGTGCCAGAGAGTGATCTTAGGATCTACAGCATGCAAACGGCTGGTCTGCCTGAGCTGAAGCCCTTCCCTAAACCGAACCTTCTTCCAGGTCACATTGGCTTATAACCATGGAAGTTATTATTTTTATTTTATTCAATTTATAACCCACCCTCCCTGCTGAGGGGAACAATTATTGTTGTTGTTGTTGTTGTTACCTGTCCTGTTATATAGAGCTTTCTTGCTTGCTTGAGCCTTTTATCATTTTGCTACTTTTCCTCTAGCATAATATTTCCTTTGTGCCAGTTGTATGCTGCAGAGCACTATTCCTGGTTATGCCTGGTCCACACATGCAGCAGAGGAGAGGGAGGTGGCAGAAAGGACAGAGCCACTTCTTGTAGAGCATATTCTTGTAAAAAAAAAAAAAAAGCTTCTATAACCCCCCCCCCCGCAAATAAGAAACACTATAGTGAGCAAAGGCGAAACAAGACCTTTGTCCCCAGTGTGCTAGTTTTGTTGTTTGTTTGTTTTTATTTTTTGCAGGGTAATTTTTTTAAACAATAGAAATATCAAAAGTGGCATGCCCTACCTATAGTATGACATAGCAGGGTCCATTCTACCTCCTCAGCATTCTACCACCTCACGGAGACCAAGCCTTTCTTCTAAAAAGAATGTGGGTAGAATGAACAGATGAACAGAGCAGGGCTGTCTTTGGTGATCATTCAGTTCCTTCAGGACTTATGACTCTGAATATATATATATTTATAATTTCTATATTTATAATTTCACCCTCTGCCGGAGCTGAAACCGGAGAGCCCAAGGGTAAATTGCAAGAAGCAGAAATTTGACTATGATTTATAAACTATTTAGGGAGCATGAAGAGCCTGGGTGTGATTTTAAACATCTTTTTTTTTAACCTTCTCCTAAATTTGTGGTTTGTGATCTACAACCCACCAAAATAAACTGCAGAATTACACTTGTTTTACAATACCTGAAGCAAACTGATTTGGTATAACAATAGAGTTGCCAAAGAAGTCACACATCTGGCAAGGGGTGGCACAGAGCCATGGCCCACCCAACCAAGGGCATGGCCAATGGATCAAAAAGTACAGACAATGTGCTCCAGGGCACACCTGAGGTATAAAAGGGCACAACCAACAGAAAATATTCTTGTTAAGTAAGGTACACAACTATTCTATGTGCCTACAAGTCCCCCTCAAGTGATACATCCATATACCATAACAGGCCAACATGGATAAACCTACCAGAGTCTGGATTCCTAGCTTGCCACATGCACAAATCAAGAACATAAAGTTCATATACCTCAAGCAGGTGAGAATCCTGTCGTTTCAATTTTTACTTACAAAGAGACCATATTACTAATCACTTGCCATTAAGCATTTAGAACACATTCTGGAAAATAATCCATTTTCATGGAAAGGGAACACAGAGTTTCAAACTGAATAAATAAACCTATAGTAGAGAAATCAAAACTCATGCATGGCAGATCTTAAGAAACTGCTGCATGGCAGAATATCAGAACTCAGTAAAGAAGCAAATCACTCAAGAAAGTAAGCGAAAACACAGAGCCAGTGAAGTCACAGCACAGGGAACTTAAAACCCATGCAGAGCAGATCTCTCAAGAAAGTAAGACAAGCTGCACAAGTACCAAAACAATATTCAAAACCATTACCAAGCAGCTAATCACTTAAGAAAGTGAGCAAAAGGATCCTCACCCACACAGCCATTCATACACAAAGACATCTCTCTCTCTCTCTTTCTGACCATCTGCTGGATGCTTCTGGAGGGTGGTTGCTTCTTACATTTTGGCAGTTGCCACGGCACTGTGTGTTGCCAGGGTCAGCAGCCTTTTTGTCAGGATGGTCTTAACCAATAGGCAACAGGGACAGCTGCCCCAGGCCCCATGCTGGGAGGGGGCTGACCACCCACGACCTCAGCCTCCTGACAAAGGGGATAATGGAGAAGAAGAAGAAGAAGAGAAGAGATTGGATTTATACCCCGCCCTTCACTTGGAGTCTCAGAGCGGCTTACAAACTCCTTTCCCTTCCCCTCCCCACAACAGACAACCTGTGAGGTACATGGAGCTGAGAGAGCTCTTTCCAGAGCTGTCCTTCAGAGAACAGCTGTGACAGAACTATGGCTTGCCCAAGGTCATCCAGCAGCTGGATGTGGAGGAGTGGGGAATCAAACCCGGTTCTCCCAGATTAGAGCCCACACACTTAACCACTATGCCAGACTGGCTCCCACCACCACCACTACTCACACCCATCTTGTCCAGAGCTCAAGCCATCTGCTTGCAGTGACTGCCATTCATGCCACCCCATCTGGGGTTGTGCAGCTGGCATGGCAGCTTGCCACCACTCCATCCAAGGCTCAGGCAGCTGACTTCTGGTGACAGCTTCCATCTGCTTCCATAGCCCTTGCAGGGGGGTGGCAGTGGAGGGCCCCAGGTAGGGGGTGGCAGTGGTTCTGGGGCTCCACCCTGGCCTTTTGTTCAGGGCCCCAGAATCTCAAAAACAACCCCTCCACATAGGTGTAGAGTATGGGGGGGGGGGGGTCAAGAGCTCGAGCCACCCCCGAAATTTCCAGGGGGGGCTCAGCCACCCCCGGCAAAATGGAGTGCCTGCCGCCGCGCCTCCCCGGGTCCTTCCAACGACTGGCCGCCACTGCTGGATAGGGAGAGGAAAGGGGTGGCGGGGGGGAGAGAGAGGCACCGGCAGCAGCGGCTGGTGGGCCCCAGCAAGGAGAACATCGCCCCAGCGAGGAGAACATCACCCCAGCGAGGAGAACATCGCCCCAGCGAGTGAGCGAGCGCGCTTTGCGCGCGCGCTAAGGAGCCCCCCCCCCCCCCCGGAATTTCCAAAAGTCTACACCCCTGATGCCCCATGGTCTCTTGGAACTCCCAACTTGGGGGTTGTAGTTCTAATTCCCTTTGCTATGGTTGCAGTAAGGCCAGCTGAGAACAACAACTCCCAAGGTGCAACACGTCAAAAGTGGGGGTGTAAGAATGGAGAAGCCGGCAGGACAGGCCAATAGGACACCAAGGCAGCTTCCCCAGTGGCCAATGGGAGAGTAGGTGAGTTGTCACCAGCACAGTTTGCCTTTTATATATACAAGATAAGCCCCACTAAACCCAGTGTGTGACTTACCTCTGAGTAAATATGCGTATGGTTAGACAAACGCCTCTGGAACTCACTGGCCACTGCATTTGGAAAAGTTTTTTAATTAAAATCAAAATCATCTGCAAACTGTAGACTGCAGTTTTAACAAAGAACAACTGTCTATTCTTATTTGCCAAACAGGCCAAAATCAGGTACACAATACTGCTGCTCTCTCTCTCCGCCCCTTCCCCCCCCCCCCATTTTCTCTCTCCTTTTTTCTGGCTGAGGAGATATCAGGAGAAGCTTGTTGTTGAGGCACAGAACAGCATCCATTGAAAATGAAACTAAAAATTGCCCACAAGTATTAATCTGCAAAGCTCTTAGAAGTACAGTGCAGTGAATTCCTTTTGAACAGTTTCTAGATTTTTATACAAAGTGTTTCTGGAGACAGACATGATTACTATTCATACAACCTTCAGTTTCACTCTCTACTAGTAACTAAAAAGACTAACAACTGTGTGTGTGGTAAAATGAAAATATGATGCACTGTACTAAGCAATATAGATGAGGTAATTTCTGAGACAGATATGGGAATAAGAGCGAAAGCAATGCCTTAAAGGAGCCTGTCGAGAATTTCTATCCCAGCCAGCTTCTGGTGGGTCCTCATGTTTAGTGGGGCACCCAATTGTAAACACAGGCATGCTGGAAATAGGGATGCCAAGTGCCCACTTGCTCTGAGGCCAGCAGGAGAAATGGTGATGGGGTGTGTGTGTGTAAATGACGTCACATTACACGCCAACATCAGAGGTCAGACAACACTCAAGAAACTCTTATGGATGTGACATTGGCACATAGTGTGATGTCGTATCTGCTCCTTATCCCACTCCCAAAGTTTCTAGGGGGGTGCCAGGCAGTAGCTTGGCACCCCTAGACAGGCAGCCAGTAGGGATCATAAAGCCTGAACAAGCCCTGATCTGGATAGCCCAGGCAAGCCTCATCTCGACAGATCTCGGAAGCTAAGCATGGCCAACCCTGGCAAGTATTTGGATGGGAGATCTCCAAGGAATACTAGGGCCAGGACACAGAAGCAGGCAATAGCAAGCCACCGCTCTGAAACATCCAAGCCCCATTAGAGGTCATCAGAAGTCAACCATGATTTCCAGGCACTCACACACAAAATACTCACAAAAATATAAAAATAAATAAAAAGCCTGAACAGACAGACAAGTGGGAGACCCAGGTCTGAATCCCTACTCTGCCACAGAAAACTGCCTGGAGGACCTTGGGCCAGACATTCTCTCTCAGCCTGACCTACCTCACTGGGGGGGGGGGAGGGGTAAGAATAAAATAAAGGAGGGGCGAATGATGTTGTAGACAGCTTTGAGTCACCACTGGGAAGAAAAGCAGTATATAAATAAATACTGTCACTGTAGGACATTGCTACAAGAGGAAAGCACAGACTCAGAGTCTACCGAGGAGGAAGGTTTCTTCTGCAGCCATGCCAAAATACACAAGGTAGACAGTATACAAAACATTTCGGCTGGTGAGCAGGTGATCATTTAAAAGGGCTTATACAGGAGAACTTGTCCATGGACAATATTCTAAACAAGAAGAATAATTATCTCGGTAGTGGGTTCTTCATGTTTACCTCACTTTATAGTGGTCTGTTTTATGGTAAAAAGAAAACCAAAGACCTCAGCAAAAGTATTCTGTGGAATGTGGTATTTGCCTGTTAACTTTTTTCCCCTGTGTAACAATACCTTTTCAGTAGTGCACGCTAGGGATGTGCATTTGGATATAACCACATCAAATGTATTGGTATTTTTTAAAATATAATCAGGTCTCCTAAATATATTCGAGATTTTTCAGGAGACCGAAAAATGGGTCCAGAAAAATCCCAGAAACCGAATTGGACCCCTTGGTCCAGTTAACTTGAAATATGGGGATAATTTAAATGACACGCACTAGCAACTCTCCTCCAATTTGGGTGCCAGTGCCTTTAAAAACACTTCCTAGCCCCTCTGGAAGATTCCCCACAGGGAATCATGGAGCCAAAAAATATCAGAAACCCCCCCAAAAACCGGATTTGAATACTATACCAGTATTTGGAACCTGGGAAACCAGGAATACTAACATTTTTCAACTCCGATATATGCAGATCTGAAAAATACTTTTTTTGCTACGTACCACTAGTGTGCATGAACACAGACACACTAGCTAAGAAGATATTTGATTTATGGACAGTTGCGTAATATGATTTCAGCATTGGCTTCTCAGAAGTTATGGTAAACCTGTCATCAGATTCTACATAACTGGTGAAAAATATCCTGCTAATTCTGTATTATCTCTTGTGACCTTCGAGACAAAAGGCAGGCAAACAGTGACCTTATTAAGGGGAGCTTGTGTCATCTTGTTTAAAAGGAAGCTGGTATAACACAGGAATAACCATTTTTATTACGTTATCAGGCAAATGTCAGAGGAACAGCTATGGGTCAATCTTGGTGATAAAATGTGTTTTTCCATGACAAATAATGTGCAACAAACAGCCTCCGTATCAGTTTTTCAAGATTCAAGGCAAAGAAACACAGCCCTCCTGGTCTTTCTCTACTGTCACTGCAGCCCAATGGGTTGTTGCTAGGCAACCTTGGGCTCCCTTTCCCTTTCTCCCCACCCCCACCTACTCCAAAACAGGAAGGTATCAAGCGGGAAGACTTTCATGGACTGAAGAAACTGAACAATTTATTCTTGGAAGTGGCTGGTAGCTGATTACAAGGCTTCCCAGCAGGGGCCCAAGCAGCTGCTTTACTTCTATCAGTCTTGTCTTCAAAAACCTGCTTAGTTGATATCCTAACTGGAACCCTGTTATTCTTGAATATTTTTTTCACTTAGACACCTTCACGCTTAGTGTCAAAACAGCATGCAATACTAGAAGTTCACAAACAAAGAACTGGCAGGCCACATCAAATTGATTTGTGAAAGCTAACTCTACCACCCCTACCACTAGGGTTGCCAAGTCTGTATTACTCACCAGTGGGGGGGAGTCCTCCATTCGCCGGGAGCTTCCTTGGCGTGCACGCAAAGCGCGCGCGCCCGGTGATGTCACCGGAAGTGACGTCAGCACGTTGGGGGCGTTGCCAGGGTGATGCTCTGGCAATCGCCCCAAAACTCTATGGTATCATAGAGTTTTGGGGTGATTGCCAGAGTGTCGCCCTGGCAATGCCCCAACGTGATGACGTCACTTCTGGGTGATGTCATTACGTTGGAGAAGTCGTCCTGGCTGGACGACTTCGGGGGTGGGGTTCCCCCCACCGGCCAAATGCTGGCCGGCGGATCAGGAACCCCTGTAGCGGGGATCCCCCGCCCCCTAACTACCACTGCTACTTCTTGGCCCATGTTTGGCTCCTTAGGGTTGCCAGGTTATGACCCTGCAGTGATGGTAGCAGCCACAATTGACAGAACTCCTCCCTCTCTATACACCAAATGTACCTTACACCACCTTAACTTCTTCCCTTGCTTTCCCTCCTCTTCCACTCTAGGCCCTATGCATATCTTTAAGCCAGTGCACTTCTCCTTTCTTCAAGACTTAGGAATTCTTTTAGATAAAAAGGTATGTGAGACCTCTAAAAAGCCTGAACAGAAATTGAGAAATGTTAAGATTATTTTCCCTGTCTCTCAATTTAGCATCATCAGGAGAACATTTTAGATCCAGTGTGAGAAGGATATACTTATCACTCATTTTATGTCCCTTTGCTCAGGCTCAGTTATATGTTTTTCTCTTTTTGTAACTGATTGCGGAATATAAAAGTAAAGGGTTTTTCTTCTTTTTTCTGTAATGGCCATTAGTGTTGTCTGTGTGTATTCTGTTAAAACCTAACTTGGTGCACACATACTATGATATAAACAGAAGGCAGGGGGTTTCCTCCCTGGGTCAGAATTACTTTAATAAGTCTGATTCCGAAAGTCTTTCTCTTCACCTACGGTGGTTTAGAGTAAGAATGTGAGGTTTAATTTTAAGAAAAGTCTCTTAAGAGACAGAAACAGACCATCTCAGTTGCAGGTTATCAGTATAACACCAATACAAATTAGCAGCATGCCTGGACAAATAAGCTTTGAGGCAAACTGGGGAAGGCACATCAAGGCTGGCACTTCTATTATCAAACCTGGTGGGTTCCAGCAACTGTAGAGACATGTGGTTAACAGCAACAAGAACCTTAATGAGTTAAGCAAAGAGGGAAGCTTCAGCTGAGAAGTGGTGAGAAGTAACAACTGGGTTCCAAAAAGAAGCCTTTAACATGGCCTTTTATGCTTGCCAGTTAAGCTGCAGGATGCCCTCTCGAGTTCCAGCCCCTTCTTCCCAAGGCTCTCCTGGCACAGTCAAAATAACAAGTCTCTACCTGGAGCTTCAGTCTGACTGCAGGAGTCCAAATTCTCTGCTTCAGCTTCCACAAGCTCCACTGCTGTCCCTGCAGCTCTCAAAGGCCTGTCTCTCCTACAATATTCCCCACAGACCTTTCCTCTCTCCTTTCCCTAATAGGGTGGCTGACCTTGCAACCAGTGGGAGATGGGGGGGAGGTGGATACTTACAGGGGGGGTCTTCGTCAGTACATGATGCTGTCGCTTCTAGCATGACCCAGAAGCACCAGCACTGCACTGAGGCAACTCTCTAGTACTTGCCCCAAAACTCCATAGAGTTAAAAGAAACTCCATAGAGGTTCGGGGCTAGTGCTAGAGTGTCACCATGTGCAATGCCAGGACTTCTGGGTGACACTGGAAGTGATGTCATCACACAGTAATGAAAATTACCTTCCTCCTATTTTGCCAGCCTGCCTCCATCCACTGACCAGATGAGCATTAGTAGGCATTGGCAACAATTACCAGGAGTTTGCCCACCATTAGCAGGTACCTGCTAAGCCTATTTCCCTCCCGTTTCTCTGCCCTCTCTCCTCAGGAAAAAGACAACTATTACTTAGGTCAAGGCTACTGGAAAATGTAGTCCCTCGGTAATTCCTTTCTTCCTTTCTTCCTTTCTCTCTCTCTCTCTCTCTCTTTATTTATTTATGGTATTTCGACCCCGTCTTGGCAGGCAAGCTGGCTCAAGGCGGCTTCCAACAGATTAAAATACGATAAAACAATAATTTACAAGTTAAAACACAGCATAGTTACAAATAAACCAAACAGATACATGATGGTGGTAATCAGAAATACATCGGTGAGAAAGACAGCATCCGATTAAGCCATTTCCAGCAGGGTCTAGCCAGCATATTCCAGGGCCAAAGTTGACCTCCGTCCTCAGTGGCGGCTCCTAATCGAAAGCCTGGCGGAAAAGCTCCAGGTGTCCTGATGTCCTCCGGGAGCTCATTTCACCAGTATGGAGCTGCCACCGAGAAAGCCCTGGTTCTAGTGCTGGCCAGCCAAGCTTCTTTAAGCCCAGGGAGAGTCAAGCAATGTTGTGAGCTTGACCTCAGCGCCCTCTGGGGCACATATGGGGAAAGGCGGTCCCTCAAGTAGGCAGGCGTTACACTAGACATTACATTTGTTTCTGTTTCTATTGTTTTTAACGGAAACACATTTCCAGCTGTAACATGTTTTTTCAGATTCAGTTTGGATTACCAGTTTTAGGGACTGTTATCCCATGATAAATATATCATTACTGATAAATGTCAGAGAGATGGTAGAATGGGTTCCAGTTTTTTAGGCAATTAAAATAAAGGTTTGGGAATTTAAACAAAATCAGGTCATGTAGCATCTTGAAAACCTTACAGTGAAATGTGGTCAAATATGTGTACCCCCAAGAAAATTTTCATATAAATTGGAAGTAATCAATTAAGACATTAAAGGAAAGAATAATACTTAAAATATAAATCAATTAAGACATAAAAGGAAAGAATAATCATCAGAAAGAAAGAAATCATTCATAAGAAAGTACTTCGTTTGTCATCAGAGTAAAGCAGACCTGTATTGCAGCTATGTGTGGCCAGAAGGAAAGAGAAAGAGTCAGGAAAGATCAAGAGGTAAGAAACTGACATCCAGAAAGCAGTCATTCAATCAATACATCCTCAAAAAGGTTTCTGGCATACAAATTACATTAACTTGCCAATGAAACTGGGACCATTTCTCCTCTGTCCCTGAAATTTGGCATACAAGATCCTTTTTGTAAAGGGTACAATCCCCTCCCCCCCCCCCCGCAAATCCAAAATGGATGGGAAACAAAGAATTTACAGCCATGTTGGTTTTGAGTTTACCTGCCCAAAAACTGCCTGTAAAATTTCAGTCTGAAGTTTGATGGGCATAATCCTTTCTGGGAGGGGTACAATTCTCTGTAAGTACATAAGAGAGCCAGTTTGATGTAGTGGTTAAGTGCACAGACTCTAATCTGGGGGAACCGGGTTTGATTTCCCACTCCTCCACTTGTACCTGTTGGATGACCTTGGGCTAGCCATAGCTCTGTACCAGCTGTTCTCTCAAAGACAGTTGTCTCAGAGCTCTCTCAACCCCACCTACCTCACAGGGTGCCTGTTGTGGGGAGGGGAAGGGAAAGGAGTTTGTAAGCCACTCTGAGACTCCAAGTGAGTGAAGGGTGGGATATAAATCCAATCTCTTCTCTTTTCTTCTCCATAAGAATAGCCTTGCTAGATCAGACCAGTGGCCCATCTAGACCAGCAACGTGTCTCACATAGTGGCCAACCAGTTCCTCTAGAGGGCTAACAATTTGATCCAAACTGGATATGGAAAATTATGTCACAAATGCATTTTCCATTTGAAACCAACAGAAACGAACAAACAAACAAGCAAATCAGATGCAAAAAAAGAGAAAAGAATCAATGAATACTAAAACAAGAACTTATTTATGTAGTTCTACCTGACACAGGTAGAACTGAACCCATAAACTAAAGCCATGCCCATTAACACCCCCAGATATAGCTGAATATACACACACCATGCCTTCTCCCTAGCCATTTTTCTCCCAAGGAGCATGACTATTCAAATTAAACCTTGCCAAGGAAAATGGAAAGAAGCAATTTCAAAGGGGAAAGACAAATGGGATATGTGCTAAGTACCCCTTCCTGCTTGCCTTCCGTAACTTAAATCATGGTCTAAGTCCCTGTTTCTAGTTTCAGAGGTGAGGTTCATGGGTCTACTGCTGATTTGTCCGCTTTGACCTTGAGTATTGGCTCAACAAACAGTGAGAGGCCGAAAGTAATAAAGATTAATCTTCAGGAAAGAAGGATCGTGTGGATTTTGCCACATCTCATACATCCAGGACAGACATGGGGCTATTTCATCTGCAAAAAAGAACTATTTTTATTACATTATGACCTCCTCCTTTTGTTCCTCATTGCTAAAATGGTTAAGTTCTTTCAAAAGCAGATCTCATGCCTCACCTCTACAAAGCACTTAAAGAAACTGTATGAATGGTAAGTAATCCTAACAACCCTCTATCTAGAGTCCAAGAGAAATTATTCTTTTCCCAGTCTGTCGAACACTTGGAAGTTAGTGGGTGCTTAATAAATAACTGAAGAAAAAAGCTCACCTTTGCATATTTCATGGATCATATTTCACTAAAGATTTAGAGACTACAGAAGGAAGAGAAATGGTACATTCAATGGATGTATTGTCACAGTTAAAGATCTGGGATGTCACCAAGACAATTCAAGTTTTCAGCCTTTCACCGCTGTGGCAGCAGCATATCAGTGAGGTCAAGCTTGTCCTGGAATGTTTACATTATTATGTTGCCATGACACTGAAGTTGAGATTCCATCTTCAGAACTTGCATGACCACAAAGGACAAGAACTTTAGGTCCATTTTTAAGTCTCATTAAACCTTTACAACAGACAACCATTCCTCATCGTTGGACAGTCATTAAAGGGGAACCCCCATACAAATAAGGCAGCAGGATTTTTCATTGCTTTTGTAGAATAACTGCTAAATACAGTCATGTTATTTTCAGATAATAATGGCTTGTTAATAGTCTAAAAACAAATGGAGTTCCGGTTCCGGCTTCCCGGGAGGCGGACGCAGGGAGAGTGAGCTCCTCCGTTCGCTCCAAAAACCCTCGGTTTTCTAGGCTTTACAATTTGCCTTTCCTCTAGCCTGTGGGGTTGGGGGTAGCAGAGAGCTTTGGCAGTTGAGGGGGGGAGTGAGGCAAAACTCCCCCAGAAACTACCTTGCTCTGAGCAGAAACCGGGTCGGTGTACCGCTGAGGCCAAGTGTCGGCGTCGGATGGGAAAAGAAGGGGAAGGAACCTTGAGGAGCCGAAAACACTTCATGGACCTTCAAAGCGAACTCTTTAAAAAGCTGAGTATTTATTTAGTTTCTTTTTCTGATATTGTTAGCCCAAGAAAAAACTTAAAAATATAGAGATGCCGGAGGAACCCCCTATAGTAAACGGCCAGGGAGGTAAAGGAGGAGGGGGGGGGACTTAAAAACGAATTAAAGATAACGCTGCACTAACCGAGCTTTCTTTTTCTCTGTGTCTTCTTGGGAATCCCGGAGCACTATTCGAGGTCCAGGCACCGATTTTGGGGAGCTGCGGAGGCCAGTGGAAGCCCCAAAGAAGATTTGGCTCGCGAGGAGGCTCGGCGTCAGGTGGGGCGGTGGAGCTGCGCAGGCGCGGAGAACAGAAGACGGTGGCCTGAAGACACGGAGACGGAGAGACGGCTTGCGACTTTTGCGTAACTCCGGAGGAGCGGCGTATAAACTCATCGTGGAGGCAAAGGACTGGCGGAGCCTACGTAAAGAGCGCAGCGGGGAGGAGTAAAAGGAGCCTGCCGATACGTAGACGGCAGTAACGGAGAACGGAACACTCATATTGAACTAAGCGTGAGGACTTAAATACATGTGGGACTGAGACTGATCGGCAGGTGGTAATATATAGTAAATCAGTGCTAAGGAGTGAAAAAGAATTAATTAATTGTTATAGTGTTCAAAGTGTTGCTTTTGTTCTCTCTTTTTTTTTCTTTCTCTCACTGTTTTCTTTCTTATCTTCCCTGTTGTTGGGTGACACCTGAGGAAATTAAATATCAAGTCTTATATAAGCATCTACCATAGACTCCCAAACAAATAAACCTGATACAATTGTTAGATTGTAATGCTGTAATTGTTAGCTCTCTGGGGCTGTTAGGGGACTATTTAACAGGGAGGGAGATTAGAGGCCCTTCAATAATTCCAGTTAGGGGTATATGATCAACTAAACGCTTCAGATCAATTTGATATAGGGGTAAGAGGGTAAGGGGAACGGTAAAAATCTTATTAGGCTAATTTATTTGATACCTGATATTTGACCCACTGATTAATTTGACCCACTGATTAATTTGAACTACTCTGTCTGATCTGATATAAATTTGAAATTAATTATCTAATTAACTTCTAGATACTCATAACTTATTTTGAATTCAAATTATTTTAAAATTAATTAAATTAAATTAATTAAATTAAATTAATCAGTCTCTAAAAATAAGAATAAAAATTAATATTAATTAATTAGTTGGCTGAATAGTGATAACATTCCTAATGGCTAGTGGAATCCCCAGGGCAACTAGGAAGGGCTCGGTTCTATCTCCTTCCCAAACAACTACTATTGGACAGATGAAGCCACCACCGTCGACGAGCAACCCAGGACTATCAACGAAGGACATAAAGACCATGATTGATGACTCTGTTTCAGTAGCCATTAAAGCGGTCATGGAGAATACAATCCCTGTATTAATGGAGAAAGTAGAGGAGAGGATACCAGCGATGATTAAAAAAGAATTTGAAATATTTTACAGCAAAATGGATGAAATGAACTCACAACTTAAGGCTGAAGTAGATGAAGTCAAAGCACAAGTGACAAAGAATAAGACAGAATTACAGGCAGAGATCCAAACCCTAGCAACAAAAGGCAGACAAACTCATGCTAGAGTACGTGAAATGGATCTTGATTTTCAAGAATGGAAGGCAAAGAACGAGAGACTTGAAGATGCAATCATCATACTAGAAATGGACAAAGCGGCACAGATTATTAGGTGCCAAAATATCCCTGAGAATATCGGAAATAACCTTAAGGAGGAAATGGCGGAACTAATAGCTGACCAGCTTAAGACTAACACTAAACAAGAGTTGCTGACGGAAATGGATGGAGTGTACAGAAGAAGCACAGCGCATGCCAGGAAATATAACACCCCCAGAGAAGTCCATATAAAATTTCATAGAAAAGAAGTAAGAGATAAAATCATGAAAGCTTCAAATGAGAAACAAGTAAAATTTCAAGGGGAAGAAATCAGATTTCTAAAAGAGGTACCATGGCGGGTAAGAGAAAAGAGGAGAGAATACCAGCGGCTGGCAAAAGCGTTGCGAGACCATAGGATAGAATATAGATGGTTGGTCCCGGAAGGGCTTTCCTTTGAACACAGAGGAAGGAAACACAGATTAAACTCCATCTTTAAATTAGACAACTTTGTGGAGAACTTCGGAATAGATTTTGGACTACAGGATGAGAGAGAAGAGGAGGAAGAGGAATCCTCACAGTCAGAGAAAGAAGAAGAGATGGATAAGGAAGACAAAGGAAACAGGGAAGAAGAGAGGAACGAAGGGAAGGAAGAAAGCGGCGAGAGGGGAAACACCAATTTCACCCCAAATCCAAACAAGAAATCAACTAAAAACACGCCAGAAGGACACAAAGAAGCAGAATGGAGCCGAGCCTTAAAGAATTTAAGGTATTCTCTGTTATTATAAATGGTCTCAATGCCCCACAAAAAAGAAAACGTACATTCCACCAATTAGCTAAAATAAAAGCTGAGATTCTTCAGGAAACCCATATTAAAAAGGAACACACAAAATATCTGAATTGCAAAAAGTTGGGATTAGCCTTTGTCGCTGCAGATGATACTCATAAAAAAAGAGGGGTAGTTACTTATGTTAAGGAATCTTTAAACCCCCAACTTGTGTTTGCCTCCAAAGATGGTAGAATGGTAGCTGTTAATATAACTAGAAATGGGAAGGATCTTATAATAATAAACATTTATGCTCCTAATACCAATCAAAGCCAGTTCTACAAGAATTTAGCTGAACTATTGAGGGGGAAAAAATATGACAGAATATGTGTGATTGGTGACTTTAATGCTGTGGTAGACAGAGCACTAGATAGAAAGACTCAGGTTAAACCTGCAAAACAAAAAAATAATAAAAATAATAATAAAGGCCAAAATTTACCAGAGATATTTTTTCAAATGGCGGAAGAGCAGGATCTTTTGGATACATGGAGAACTAAATATAAGGATAAAATGACATATACCTTCTTTTCGGGTAGACACAAGTCCTGGTCAAGAATAGATATGGCATGGGTATCCAGATCCATAATACTGGAAATGTTGGATGTTGAGATTTGTCCATTAACATTTGCGGATCATAACCCAATTCTGTTAACTCTAAGGGAGACAAGGAAGGCCTCTAGATGGACCATGAATAGGTATATTCTAAAAGACCAGGACTTTGTGGAAGCGCTAAAAGGGGATATAAAGAATTTCTTTAAAATCAACATTCAACCTCAAACTTCGCTTAAAATAGTATGGGATACCTTTAAAGCTTATATAAGGGGTAAAATGATTAGCTATACCATCTGGAAGAAGAAACAGGAAAATAGGGAATATAAAACTTTGGTTGAGCAAATAAAAATAGAAGAACTAAATAGATTAAAGGGACAAGGGGAACAAGAGGCGAAGCGACGGATACAATACAAACAACATGAGTTAAACTTACTACTAAACAAAAAGATAGTGAAAAATATAGAATATAATAAGTTGTTTTTTTTCGAAAATGCCAATAAACCATCGAGATGGCTGGAGTATAAATTAAAAAAAGAAGAGGGTAAGAAATATATAATTACTTTAAAAGACAATAAAGGAGAAAATAAATACTTGTTAAAAGACTTAAAAAAAATAGTGGAAGAATATTTCACTAACTTATATAAACAAGAATCTAAAGAAGAGAACTTGAGTAGAAATTATTTCAGAGAAAGAACAAAAATAAATAAACTTTCAGAAGAACAAAGAAGATATTTAAACGATCCAATAGCTATAGGTGAGGTGGTGGAAGCGATCAAGAGACAGAAACCTAATAAGACACCTGGACCAGATGGTATCCCAAGTGAATTTTATAAGATTTTTGAGGGACAAATATCCTTAGTATTTAAAGAATTGGTGAAAGATATAGGCAATACAGGAGCTGCTCCAGATACCTGGAATGAGGCGCTAGTTGCACTAATTCCGAAAGGGGAGGAAAATTTAGATAATATCAGTAATTATAGACCAATATCGCTCTTAAATGCGGATTATAAAATCTACGCTAACATTCTCGCAGAAAGATTCAAAAGAGTATTGTCTCAGATAATTAACTGCGATCAAGTAGGCTTTCTCCCAAATAGACATTTAAGAGAAAATTGGAGGACACTAATCAATGTGCTGGAGTTTTATGAGGCTCACCCAGAAAAATCTGCCATAATAATGTTTATGGACGCAGAAAAAGCCTTTGATAGTCTATCCTGGGATTTTCTTAAAACCAAATTAGTAGAATATAACGTAGGAGACAAATTTGAAACTATGATTAAAGCAGTTTATACTAACCAAATAGCCAGAATACGAATAAATTCAGACATTACAAAGGAGATTAAGATTGAGAAGGGTTCAAGGCAAGGATGCCCCTTATCCCCATTACTATTTATATTTGCATTAGAAAAACTGTGCGATCAAGTTAGAGAGGACAAAATCATTAAAGGCCTTACGATTAAAGGACAAGAGTATAAGATCTGTGCTTATGCAGATGACATAATGTTTATTATGGAAGACCCAGAAAACTCGTTAGGCAGATTACTGGAGGTAATCACAGATTATGGGAAAGTTTTGGGTTTAAAAATAAATTAAAAAAAAACAAAGATGCTGTCAAAAAACTGTCCCAAACAGGAGCAAGTAAAAATTCAAAATAAACGGGGAATCGAGATTGCCAAGAAAGTGAAATATCTTGGCGTAGTATGTACGAATAAAACTAGCTCATTGGTAGAAGACAACTATGACACCCTCTTAAAAAAAATCAAAAAAGATCTTGATAATTGGAAAAATCTGAAGCTCTCCTGGTTAGGTAAAGTCGCCGTGATCAAAATGAATATTCTCCCTAGGTTTCTATTTTTGGCACAAACAATCCCAATATTAAAAGAAAACGCAAAATTTTATTAAAAAAATTAATGAACCTACGAGAAAATTTATTTGGTTCCCTAAAAAACCCAGGGTAAAATGGAAGATCCTACAAGACCGGAAGGAGGAAGGGGGGATTGCTCTGCCAAACTGGGAATTGTATGGGAAAGCTGCAGCCTTATTATGGCTGAGAGAGTGGCTGACGTTGAATAACAACAGGATCTTGGCACTAGAGGGACATGATCTTTATATGGGCTGGCATCAGGGCTCCGTTTGGGCCGGGGTGCGCTGAAGCGCCGCTCCGGGAGAGGGGAAGCGGGGGGCGGTCACATGATAAAGCCCCGCCCCCCAGCTCGCTTTCCCGGCCCGCGCTTCGGCGCGGAGCCAGAAAAAAGCGTCCTCCCCCGCTCATCCTTCCCGGGCCGGCGGCAAGCGCCACCAGCCTGGGGAGAAGCCCCTTCCCTCCCCCCCAGCAGACCCTTCCCGGGCGCGCCCTTCGCCGCCCCCCCGGATCTTTCCCGGGACTGGCGGCAAGCGCCGCCAGCCTGAGAGTAGCCCATAAGCCCCCCCCAGATCTTTCCCGGGACTGGCGGCCAGCGCCGCCAGCCCAGGAGAAGCCCACAAGCCCCACCCCCCCAGATCTTTCCCGGGACTGGCGGCCAGCGCCGCCAGCCCGGGAGAAGCCCATAAGCCCCCCCCAGATCTTTCCCGGGACTGGCAGCCAGCGCCGCCAGCCCGGGAGAAGCCCCTCAACCCCCCCCACCCTAGATCTTTCCCGGGACTGGCGGCGCTGGCCGCCAGCCCAGGAGAAGCCCATAAGCCCCACCCCCCCCAGATCTTTCCTGGGACTGGCGGCCAGCCAGCGCCGCCAGCCCGGGAGAAGCCCATAAGCCCCCCTCCAGATCTTTCCCGGGACTGGCGGCGCTGGCCGCCAGCCCGGGAGAAGCCCATCAGCCCCCCCCATGATCTTTCCCGGGACTGGCGGCGCTGGCCGCCAGTCCGGGAGAAGCCCATAAGCCCCCCCCAGATCTTTCCCGGGACTGGCGGCAAGCGCCGCCAGCCCGGGTGAAGCCCATCAGCCCCCCCCCCCCCATGATCTTTCCCGGGACTGGCAGCGCTGTCCGCCAGCCCGGGAGAAGCCCATAAGCCCCACCCCCCCAGATCTTTCCCGGGACTGGCGGCGCTGGCCGCCAGCCTGGGAGAAGCCCCTCAGCCCCCCCCCATGATCTTTCCCGGGCCAAGCGCCACTGGCCCAGGAGAAGCCCCTTCCCTCCCCCACTCACTGAAGCCTCCTACCTCCCCCACTCACCTATTCCCGGGGCGCAAGGGAGGGAGAAGCCGGGCCTGAGTGGCTTAATGCCACTCAGGCCCAAGCAAGGAGGGGGGAGGGAAACGCCAGCCCCAGTGAGGGGAGAAGCGCCCCCCCTCTCTCCCTCCACCTACCTGCCTACATTCCTGTTCCTTCCTTTCCCCCTTCCTTCCCCTTCCTTCCTTCCTTCTCTCTCTCCCCCCACCTACCTACCTTCCTTCCTCCCTTCCTCCCTCTCTCCCCCTTCCTTCCTTCCTTTCTTCTCTCTCTCTCCCCCAACTACCTACCTACCTTACTGTTCCTTTCTTCCTTCCTTCCCTCCTTTCTTTATCCCTCCTTCCTTCCTTCCTCTCTTTCTTTCCCCCTCCCTTTCTTTTTCTTTCTTTCTCTTTCTTTCTTTCTTCTCTCTCTCTCCCCCACCTACCTACCTACCTTCCTTCCTGTTCCTTTCCTTCCTTCCTTCTTTCCCCCTCCCTCACTCCCTCCCTTCTTGCCTTCTGACACACTGACCATGACGTCAGGGATGTGTGGCCTTTTGACACTTCCGGTGACGTCAGGGGGTGTGGCATATGCAAATAAGTTATGCTAATGAGCTCCTGCACCTCTTTTTTTAGGAAAGGACCCCTGGCTGGCATGCGTACTTATGGTATAATAAACACCAGACCCACACTAACTTCTGTGCGCACGTATTGAGAGCTGCCCTTTTGAGAAATTGGTTATCGATAAAAGACAAATTCTATACGAAAACCCCCAAGTGGGTTTCACCTTTGGAGGCTTTTGTAAAACCATCACTTGTCGACACAAAAAGTAGGATAACCTATGATAAGATATTGGATAAAAAGGGTGAGCTTAAGAACATTGAACAAATCTCGAAGGAAACAGATGTATGTTTATCTTGGTGGGAGGGTAATCAATTAATCTCTAGATATAATTTGGATAGAAAAGTGGGTTTTGAGATGACACCAAACCAATTAGACTTGAACTGGATGGGCAATAATAAATTTAAAAGCAATTATAAGATAATCCTAATCTATGAAATGCAAGAAGAGAAAGTAAAGACTACTATGATAAAGTGGATGGAGGATTTTGGTTATAACATTCAAATTGATCAGTGGGCAATAATCTGGAGAACAATTAAATTCTTAGGGGCGGTAAATTATAAAGAAAATATTTACAAGTTATTCTATCGATGGCACTGGTTCCCTGATAGACTCCATAAATGCTATAAGAATGTCTCGAATAAGTGCTGGCTGTGTGGAACTGAGGTTGGAACGTACTACCACATGTGTTGGAACTGTAATAAAATGCAGAGGTTTTGGGTAATGGTGAATACAATGGTTAAAGAGGTGTTGGGATTAGATATTCCTTTATTGCCTGAGATTTGTTTATTAAATATCCTCCCGGAGGGTCTGCAGAGATATGATCAGAAACTACTTGCATATATTTTGACGGCTGCTAGGATCTCGCGAGCTAGAGCGTGGAAAGCGGCAATACTACCTGGGAAAGAAATACTGATCACTAAACTGTTGGAGTGGGCTGAACTCTGTAAACTGGGTTTTTTGTTGAATACAAATGTTAAGACAGACCCTATGAAAATTTGGTCTAAGTTATATGTATGGTTGAATAATGGGGAAGGGCTCCAATATTATGTAATGTTAAAGCTAAAGAAGTGTATAAATATATAAAACTCTGAAAAATAAATCTTTTAAAAAAAAAAGTCTAAAAACAAATAATGTTTTCTACAGAACAAATGCTTTTATTCACAATCAAATGTATATACATATGATTGATTACTATTAATCAATTAAGCTTTCTTCAAATGGATAGCAGTCCCATTTTTTCTAAACCTGGAACAGAACTTGAACCATTATTTGAAAGTCAACACAAAACCAGAACAAACCAACAAAAATCCAGGTTCCCAGTTCAGAATTTTATTTTATTTTTTAAATGGATGTACTGGTAAACTCAGGGCTGTGGTGGCTCAGTGGTTAAGATGCTGAACTTCAGACCGGAAGGTCAGAACTTCGGCAGTTCGAGACCCAAGTGCTGCATAACGGAGTGAGCTGGCCCCAGATCCTGCCAACCTAGCAGTTCGAAAGCAAGAAACTGCAAGTCGATAAATAGGTACCGCTTCGGTGGGAAGGTAACAGAGTTCCTTATGTCTCGGCATCTAGTCATGCCGGCCACATGACCACGGAGACATCTTCAGACAGCGCTGCCTCTTCGGGTTGGAAACGGAGATGAGCACCACCTCCTAGAGTTGGATTCAACTGGTTTTTGAGCAAGGGAAACCTTTACCTTTACCTTACTGGTAAACTCACTGGTCCCTTCCAGAATTAGCCAGAAATACATAAAGCAAATATTTGAGAGGGCTTGGAAGAGAATTTTTAGGTACTGCTTCATCGCTCTCATTCCCCAGTATGGATCTTCTCAATGAAAGAGGCCAGCTTGTCTCAGCATTGCTGGAGGGCATTCTACCCATCCCACACCCAGTCCAGTCGTTCTCTATGTGATTCCTGTTGGTCATTTAGGCTGGACTCCTCCAAACTCTCTCCTGCTCATTCCCTCCTGGAGCTGAAGAATGTGCACTGGTCACCTTGGGGCCAGGGATCTTCTGGATCCTGGCATTAAACCCAGAGGTACTGGAAGTTTTATCACAGTCACACCCACACTGGAACAGAAATTTCCATCTGTATTGCATGCCACTTTCACTTTGATCGATTGTCGAATTTTATAGCAGTGTTCCCGACTGCATGCCGCTTTCACTTGGTTTGATCTCTTGGTTTTATGGTGGCTGTCTGCATAGATTTAAGGCCATTCTATGGCCATTCAGAGGTGACGCTGCAGTCAGTACCATTGGCCCGGGGTATTTGAATGTGGTTTTGAGCCGCATCTTTTTCTGTTCCAGTGTGGGTTTGGTAAAACAACGAAGCAAATGCTAGATGCAAATTGGGCCAGTGAGGCACTTTGCACTTAGCTGGCAAGTCCCTACAATGAATTTATATATGTACTGTAAAGCAGCTGGGATTCAAAAGGCTCTGACTGACAAGAAGGGGTATTTGATCAAACTGAGTATGTGGATGGAAGCAGACAAAAAGCCAGAAGGCTAAAAAGAGATTTTACACAGAATAGAACATGGGTAGATCTGGATGTAAATAAAGCAATGCAGAGCTAGAGATCAGGCTGATGCTTTCAGCGTGCCACATAGTTACCCAGAGACATGGTGGAGAAATCTGGGGGGATGATTTTTGAATATATATAGGAGGCCAAATCATGCCTCGCAAGCCTTTTAAAGCAGCACCTAAGAGGGGCCATCACAACAGGTACAGCCAGCCAATCCCTGTGGATTTGCTTATATAATGCAAACTGAAGCCTGAAAAAGCAAAGCACAGGAATTAACATGGTGAACCATGCCTTACAAGTGCATTAACAAAATAGAATACTGTAAAATACCCCTTGTGGTAGAAAAAGAAAACAGAAAGGAGTCCCTAGTACTTTATTTTTTAAACAAGAGGTGCCTGACTTCATGCCTGGGCCCTGCTTAGCTTCTGAGATCTGATGAGATCTGGCTAGCCTGGGCCATCCAGGTTACTTAACTAGTAATGAAAGTGAGAGGTGCTGTAGTGTGAATTGTGGGAAAGGGAAATCTACACATTTCAGCTCAGTTGGGAACTCACTGCTGGCCTTCAGCAAACAACCTCAGAACCTCTCCCCACTCCATCGACAATATTAAATTAATACTGTAGGATGATGAAAGGATTAGCGAGATAAGATAGATGAAGCACTTTGAATATTCTAAAAGTGTTATGTAAAGAGTAAGTGTTGTTACTGCTTAATAAATTCCAGGACTAAATTCTGGCGCTGAAAATGAGTTCTGGGCTAAATCTTCATGAGGCTAGAGAAATCATTTTCATGTTACAGGAAATGAAGCAACCTGAAATGAGCTCTGCATATTAACAAACTCATCATACAAAGAAAGCAGGGGCATGTTTCTCTGAAGAAGATGTGTAGCAGATGAGTTTGTTTCTATTCTAAAGAACATCATGAGATCTGTTAATGGGGCTTGTGCAACTTGAAGCAATAGCTGACTGCCTGCAGAGATGATTATAGGATCCACTGTGAAACAGACGAATGAGCCCTGTTCAGCCATCAAAAAGCCAGGAGTTGTAAATCTCTTATTATAGGCACCATTAGAGGACAAGCTCTTATCAGGGGACTACCAAAAATGTTATTGGTCTAGGTCCCATTTCTAGAAGGCCCTGGGCAGAAAGAAGCATCTCATCTTATTCTACAAAGCCATTATCCTTTATGCCTATTTAGTAAGATGAACAGCAGCACTCTTTACAAAAAGCACCAGCAAAATGTCTACATTGGAACAAGGTAGCAACAAATTTTTCTATCTCTGTACTTGTAATTTGTTTCTTTAAAAAAATGTGTTTTGCTTAATTCTCGTTCACTTTAAAAATTCCATTCCTAGTCTATTAATTAAACAAACTGACTGGTTTCATTCTAAATACAGAGAATAAAATAATTTCAGACCAAGGATTAATTCAAAAATAGAATATTTCTTCAGTATTGAATATTCTGTTAGATACCCAGCTTGTGTGGAAGAAGAAGGGTGTGAGGGGCATTAAACCAGTATGCACTAATTTTCAAGTTGCGCATATGATAAAGAAGAAGAGTTGGTTTTTATACCCAATTTTCTCTACCCAAAAGAATCTCAGAGTGGCTTACAATTGCCTTCCCTTCCTCTCCCTTACACACAGCTGAGAGAGTTCTGAGAGAACTGTGACTGGCCCAAGGTGACCCAGTAGGCTTCATGTGGAGGAGCGGGGAATCAAACCCAGTTCTCCAGATTAGAGACCACCACTCTTAACTACTACACCATGCTGGCTCTCTTGAAATTTTTAAAGATACTTTTTACAACGACAAGAAGGTCAAAGAGCTTGAGGCTGAAGCACCACCAAAGGCCCCTAAATTGTTTCCCAGTCTTCTCCTCTATGATTTCTGAGCTAGAGAATCAGATATGAGCCTCATATTAATGTGTTTTTCACACAGCATAAAATAAAAGATGCCACTGTATCAATTGTTTTACTTATTTATTTATTTGAATTAGTATCCCACCCTCCCTGCAGAAGGAATTTATATGCTGCCTCTACAGAGTCCTGCTCAAGGTAGCTTACAACTAAAAACAGTACCATAAAATCATTAAAAATCATACTATCAGTTTAAAAAATACCCAAAACCAATACACACTGGTTGTATGATATGCTTGTGCACGTTCGAAAGACTACCACCTTTGGAGGATATATTTATGAACTTAGTTACACCAGGGGCGTAGAGTTTTGGAAATCCTGGGGGGGCGGGGGCTCCTTAGCGCATGCGCTCACTGGGACGATGTTCTCCCCCCCCTCCGGGAAACCGCCCCGCCTCCCCAGGCCCTTCCGAGGCCCAACAGCCGCTGCTGCCGATGCCTCTCCCCCCCCCCGCCACCCCTTCCCTCTCCAGCAGTGGCCGCCGGGCCTCGGAAGGACCCGGGGAGGCGCTCCATTTTCCCGGGGGTGGCTGAGCCCCCCCCCCCGGGAAGTTTCGGTGGTGGCTCAAGCCCTTGAGTCCCCTTGTACTCTACGCCTATGAGTTACACCGTTTTCAAAACCGTTCAAGGAGTTATGCCTTCCTCAGTCTCCACTAAGCACAAATACAAGCCCTGGGCAAACATTCTGGTTGCATGTTCATGCACCACACAGGGAGGAAAAGCAGGTACGAGCATGGTGCCCACCCACCCACAATCTCTGAGCGGTTTGTACTAGGCGAATATTGCAGATGAAATGCTTGCATGTGCGCACACCCTCTTCCTGTGATCAGCAATGTTCCGAAACCGGAGTCTCTGATTCCAGGAAGGAAGCACAGGGCTATTCTTTCTCAGATCATCAGCTCTCAATCAGATTTGAATTGTGGCACTGCAGTTCCAGTCTAGGTATGTCTTTTGAAGGACTGAGCAAATGACAGAATACCCATTTATTTTCAAGGCTCCTGTGCAGTTATGTTTTGCTTTTAACGTGCAATGCGCAGTTATGGATTGTTTTTATCTTATCATCTATCCTCCCCCCATTTCACCGCAACAGGTTAGGAAGCACAGATGATCTCTAAGATTAAACAAAGCACAATTGTATAAAAGTAAAGTAGAACGTAAGCAGATTTTGTGCTTATCTGCAGTTTCAACAAAAGATAACTGGTAATTGCTTTTTTATCACTTGAGCTTTACATTTGAAAGTGGAGAGTACAGCAAAGCTTGATATCAGCTTAAATACTAAGGCCCCCAGATTCTTAACTTTCTATTCTAGTAAAGAGACAAATCATCACCCAAGCTTAATTTTTAAAAAATAGATTTATGAGTGACAAAAGCAGCAGCAAAGGATAATGTTTCAATCTCCAGAAATTATGTCTAGCTTAGGATCTGCAGCGGAAAGTTCTAAATTGTTAGCCATACTGCCCATGTCTGAGCAGGACATCTCACATTAGGCAACAATGCTAGCCTTTCCCAGAAGCAACGCCCCCCCCCGGTTGCTTAGCAACTAATCCTCATGACTGTATATGTTTCACACAAACCAAAGAACCCAGAAGTCAGAATCACTGCATTCAAATGTAAAGAAGTAAAGGACTAGCGTAGAGAGAAAAACAATTTATCCATTTGCTCTCTTGCGGATTTACATTGTGCATAAACTGACATGACCGCTGAGGGATTTATTACAATACTATATGGAATTGAGTTCCCAGGTTTGGTTGCAATTTCAGAATTGCAAAGCAAAACTACAGATACAATGCACTTGTGGCTTCTTTGTTTCAAATGGAACTATGACAAAACTATGATGCTGGCAATTTCTCTCCTGCTGGCTATGGAAGCACGGATGCCATCCCCCTGGTGGGGTTGGGGATCCCCCTCTGCCAGCAGGCACTCCCCACGGCTGCTCAGCGGGCCATTAGGGGAAAGATAGTTGGGAAAGTTTTGCCCAAATGCTAGCGCATCCCCAGTGTCCCCCAATAACATCCTGACGTCACTTCCGGGAGCAAGGGGGTTAAAGTCCAATTAAAAATACCCTGCATTAAATGCTTATAAAATTTTACTGTGTATAGAGGCAGCAGCCAGTAAAAACTTTGCCATAAATTCAGTTATGTTTTCCTCAGTGCTATTTAACAGGAATAATAGTTTGTTCAGCCTGGGAAAACCTAAAACACTACCCAAAATTGGTGATAAAATACGTTGTCTAATACCAGAATAACAACAACATTGGAACAGCACATGGTACACTGTTTCAATAGCTTCACCTGTATAAGGGCAAAGTCTATTGGCAAAGGTGATACCCTGGAATCTTCCAAATAAAATTTCTGAGAGTAAAACATTAAGCCTGGCCAGTGAAAAAATTCTGCACAATTTTGGAGATTGCAGTTGGAAAAAATAACTGGGCAGGCGTCCAACAATGGGAAATATCCCATGGTTCAAAGGAGAGCAAGTCTTATTGGCTGCATTATACGAGTTTCACAACTCTATCTCCAGTAATCTGCTCCTTATTTTGTGAAACACCTCCATTTCTAAGAGGGATATTCAAGGATTTCAGTTTTTTTCTATGATGGCAGACCAGGGTGAACCCTCAGTCTCAGTTAACATCTTATGCCTCAGATATTATGTTTTTACTTCTGTGAAACGCCATTAAAGGAATTGTTTGTGTGGGTTAAAGTCAGCATATTGCCAAAGATGTCGTTATGTCGCCCCCCCCCCCCCCCCCCCCCAGTTGCCAGGCTGTTTCTGGCAACCCTATGTGGAAGAAATAGCTCTCTCTGTCAGTCCAGTCCTATGTCTCAGAAACATCTATCAAGTTCAGCAGGACTTATTTCCCGATAAATATGCTTAGGAGGGCAACCTTAATGAAAGAATGTCATGGTGCAAATGTCAAGGGGAAACATGCTTCATATATGCTGGGAGAGCCTCTGTTTTGCTTTACTGCTACTCTTTTGAGACGTATCCTCTCAAGAAGCCCATGGCATTTCTGCCTGTACCTAAAAGTTGTTGTTGAACCTAGCGGCTGAAGTAAATATCTAAACAAGGCCTACAGGTTTGTCACTTCACAACAATTCACCGTGCAAAGTCACTCATATCCACAAACACTGAAAGTATTTCCCTCAGCAAAAAGTATCTTAATAAATAGAAGACTAATTTAAAGATATCTGTAGCGGGGTGGCTTATTCCCCCTCAAAGCAAACTGGCAAAAATGTACTGACAAAATGCCTTTAAGAAAATCCTTATAAGACAACAGAGTATTTGAAATGTTGACCAAAAATGTACAGCAAATACATGGTGTAGCTATGGCTGAGCAAAGTACTAACTACCATAACAGCCAATGAAGCTGTGTTAATAAGCCAATAGTGCCTTAAGGCAGCTGCATATTGGTTTTTGACCCATTTCTGCACAAGCTCGCAGAGCCTTGGGGCAGGAATAACTTCATTAATCATGGACACATTCTAGAGTTTTGTGAGGCAGTGGGGTCACTTACTGAAGTGCAAAGTTTCTTTCCTAAGTAAAACTATGTGGAATTAAATACAGAACACCACATTTCAAAATAATGATGCTTAGATTCCATTTTATGGACAAATGTCTCAGCGTAAATAAACACAAAAACTTTTGAATCTGCTGTGCTATATACAGCACTATATCCAACTGCATTTCTGTTCACAGGGGTTCTCCATATCAGGATATGAGCATCTGACTTGTGTCATGACATACATGAAGAAGTTCAGGTAATTTCCTAGGTTTGAAGCAAGCAGTATCCATTTAGCTTGGACAGTTATCTGAGAATCATGATGGCCCCTGTATGTTCTTATAGTGTACAAGTGGGAGACTGACAAGGATTTGTGGTAGGGTTGCCAGTCTTACCTCCTCGCTGGTGGGGGGTGGAAGAGAGCCCTCCAGAAGTGGGGGTGGGTGGGGTGACATTACCATAGAGTTTTGTCCAAAATACCAGAGCATCACTGAATGACATCATCACACTGGGGATGCTGCGCCAGGTTGTGGCTGTTGAGGGTGGGGCTTCTTCAACCGGGAAGCTGGCCAATGGCAGACAGGAGCCCACTAAATTGGGGGATCCCCTGCTCCCACCTTGGGGCTGGCAACCATAATTGGGGGGGCATCTCATTTTCCCCTCCCCCATTATTTCCTCTTTCCCTTCCCTGAAAGGCCCCATAGCTTCTCCCTTTTGCCAGCTTCCTTCTCTCCTTTCCACCAAACAGCCAACCTACCTTTATCTGTCCCTATGTCTTCAGTTTTCCCTTCCTCCAAGCAGCCTTTACCTAGGAAAACTATGGCACAGTTGTGTGGTTCCAGCCACTGGGCAAAGCACTTGCATCGCAGGGAACACACAAGGATTTGTGTGAGAAGCACACCACTTTTCCCTGTATCCTCCTTCCCATCTTATTTCCCCTGTTGAAGAGTTGCAAGCAGCCAGGCCTAGGTGATTCATGCAGTCGGGTGGTATCAAGTCACCCAGTTGTTGCTGCAAGGCCTGGCCCTGATGAATCTACTCCCCCCCCTTTTACTCACAGAAATCAAGCCTAGAATGCTGTAGTTGCCTACTGAGGGCTTCAATTTCTTACAGCCACAGGTGTTCCTGTTATAATTTTGGGTTTTTTTAAACTCCTTTTTTAAATTCCTCCTTTTTAAAGATTTCAGATTTTTCTGCTAATCTGAGGCATTTTTCAGGGTTGCAGAAAGGTCTATTTTGTGTGTTCACAGCTTCAGTCAATGGATTTAAGTATATTCAGATTTGGCTGACTTTGCTATTAGAATATACAAGTGGGGACCCACAAGAAACTTGTCAGGAGGATGCATTCCTCCCACCTCTTTGCTTCCTTCCCTCTCCCCCCTTCTCTAACAAACTTCCCCCTTTCTTCCCCTTCCCTTATCTGACAACCAACTTCCTCTCTCTCTTGCCCCCACCCCTTCTCCACCAATCTACCCCTCCCCTTCTCTGTCAACCTACTCCTTTTCCTTTGTCTCCTACCCCTTCTTTGTCAACCTATCCCGTTTCACCTCCCCCTTTCTCCCCATCCTTTTATTTGCCAACCTGCCCCCTCTCTTTTGCCCCCACACCTTCTTTATCATTCTTCTTCCCTTCTCTATCAACATACTCCCTCTCTATTTCTTCCTCTTCTTTATCGGTGTCCCCTTAGCTATGAAACTACCCCCTCTCACTTTTGCCCCCACCTCTTTTCCATCAATCTCTCCTCCTCTTCTCTATCAACCTACCACCCTCTCTATTTCTCCCTCTCTTTCTACATCCGCTCCTTCTCCCCCCCTTTCCTCCTCCTTACTTTACCAGCCACAGCAGCTGCAGTGTCAGGAAGCCACTCTGGGCCCAGAGCAGCTTCCCTAACATCAAGCTAGGCGCAACTCTAAGCATCCAGGCCTGGCCACAGTAGCAGTGAAGACTAGGAGCTGCTTCAGGCCTGGAGGGCCTTCCAGACGCTGGCACCACTGTGGCTGAGACCAGAGAGCCTCCTGGTTGCCACACCACCATGGCCATGACCAGAGAGCTTCCCAGTGTCCGCTGTCACAGCTGTGCTCCAGCCACAATGGGGAAAGCCACACCAGGCCCAGGTGTTCCAGTAATGGATGAAGCTCCCCATCTTCTGTCCCCCAGTTTCATTGCTGCCTTGGCCACTCACCCTGCTACTTGCCTCTTCACCACCTTAATGGCAGTGGTAACTTCTCCCCCACCTCCCTAAAGCTTCACTGCCTCAGGCGGAGTATAAGAGCTTTGCAGGCACAGACAAAACTACTGGGTTTGAGGGGAATTAACCCCCCCCCCCAATGTATTTTTTAATGTTTTGAGATCTTTCTGCAAATTTGGAAAATTCCCCAAATATGGAGAAAAATCTTTCTCTTAGTGTGGGCCTAACATGAAGATATAGATATCTGCAGATCTACCCACACTTGAGAAATAGATATATAGATAATGATGCTACAGTCCCCATTTAAAGTGTGCATTGGGCAAGGAATACAAATCTAGTGGTCTAGGGCAGGGGTGGGCAAACTGTGGCTCGGGAGCCGCATGCGGCTCTTTCACATATATTACGTGGCTCCCAGCAGGGCGGCTGGGGAAGCTAAATATCATTAGAAAACAAATATCATTGGACAAATTAATATTATCGATATCTGCTTTACCCCTTTTGTTATTATTTTTGGCAGTCTCATTTAATGTTAATAAAAAGCAAATTTGCTTATTTTCCAATAAAAGCGGGTAATATTTGTTCATGTCTTGTGGCTCTCAAACATCTGATGTTTATTCTATGCGGCTCTTATGTTAAGCAAGTTTGGCCACCCCTGTTCTAGGTGGCTCTTACACTGAGCAAGTTTGCCCACCCCTGGTCTAGGGCAATGATCCCCCACAAAATGCCTATAGGTGCAACAGGGCCCACCAATGTGTTTCCTGGTGCCCACTGGCTTCTTAAGTTTTGAGGTAAAATCCAAAGAGACTTGAAGAGAACACAAACAACAGGTAACTTTGGGTTATTCTCAACCATCTGATTGACCAGCAGAGCTCTGATGTTTAGCTTAGAACTTCCAAGCATTTTAGGGATCCCCCCCAACAAAAAAACAGTTTTTAATTGGCTGCCATCAAGGTGAAGCCATTTAGTGAAACTGCTCGCTACCCTTTCTCAAAATTCCAAAATGCCTATAACCTCAAGGCTGAGAACTTCTGTGAGGTAGCAACACAGATAATTTAAGATCCATTGAGCTGAACAGGTGAACAGGTAGACACATACCAGAGACAGCTAGGGCTTTAAAGATCAAAAACAACACATTGAATTGGCCCCACTGACAGCCACTGAAGCTGTCAAGCACTGGTAAAATATGTTTAAAGTGATAGACTGGAAGGATTTTGTACCAGTTGAACTTTCCAGACTGTCTTCAAGAGCTGCTTCACATTGCTACAGTAGCCAATATGGATGTTACTAAGGCAAGATGGACAATGGTCAGATCAGCTTTCTTTTCTTACTGTGTCAACCAGCAAAACCATTTTCTGCCATGTGACCACAACTGGAGTACAAAAAACAAAGCTAATCAAAATCTACCATACTGCCTAGCTCAACCTACTGGCCTGTTCAGGAGCAAGTATTTTGGAACTCGAAAGCTGTCTTTCCTAGGAACCAGGAAATTTAGCACAGTACAGTACTATCTGTATGGGAAGAAATATTCTCAGGCGAGGGGTAGTCTTTAAATTAGCAAGGGTAAATAGGAAGAAAACTGGTGAGAATGCTGCACTCTGCCAGTCATGAAAGGCCTTGAAGTAGCCAATAATTCAGTTGGTTTCCCTGTGAAGAAGCTGCAGCAAGATTGCTGGTTCAGAACCTGCTAAACACCACAGATATTGACATTGTTAAGGGGCACGGTTTACCCTATAAGAACTGCATTATTCTTACCTCATAGTAGTATGAATCATCTGCACAAATTTACAAAGTGAGCTACCCTTCAGAAACAGCCTGTTGATGTTGTTTAAAAGATATTATAACTTCCTGAATGACTATAGTGCACTTCTGCATGTTTTTCCCCTCACAGGATAAGACAGACTACGCCAATGTCAGGGGACTGTGCTTTTTTAATGTGATGGTTTCTTTCCTGGAATACTACACTGAAATGAGAAAACAGCAGTATTTCTGAAAGCTTTGTTCATTTGGTATGAGTCATACATGCATGAATTTATGATCCATTATATCCTACATTGTTCTCAGCTATGTTGCCATGTGCTTTCTTTATTAACTTCCAAAATCATACCAATATCTTTATTTCACGAGGAAGATTAAACATCCTAGAAAATGTTAACTATTCTAACTTGACTTTTTGGAGACTGATATGATTTGTCACTATGTATATTTTCATGCCACATATATGTCATGGTCTTAGCAGCCATTTTGTTGGGATCTGACCAAGCCAGGTCTGTAGCTACAGTGGGGCATTTCGGGGCCCTGCCCTCTTAATTACAAGCCCTGCCCCACAAATAGCCATGCCAGAAACCTTATTTTTGACCATGACCTAGGTGGTGCTGGGCTAGCAAAAAGGGGGATTGTTGAAGATGTACTGAAGCTGCCCTTCTAAGCTTTCTTGCCCTGTGGAAGGAAACTCAAAAGGCATTTAAATGCCTTCTGAAGGTAATCAAATACCCTCTGAGCTGTTTTTTCCCCTAGGAATTGACACGCATGCTGCCCTGTCCCTTGAAAGGAAGGGCTAGAAACAGGCTCAGAGCCTTCCCCCTTTAAAGACTGGTATTCAGATTAATTCAATTAACTGTAATTTAACTGCCCCCTTAAAAATTTTAATGCACCCCAAACTAAAAAAAAATCCTGGCTAAGGGCCTGGATCAAGCAGCTACTAAAATGAGTTCACAGCTCTGGCAAAAAGCAGAGGGAAGAAGGCCAAAATGATGAAGCTGGGAGATGTTGCTAAAGTAAAGTCTGTCATTTTCCCATTGGGGCAGGGTTTCCCCCATCCCCAGCTCCTGTTTTCCACCATCACTCCTGCAGCCAGTGGGAGAAGCAGAACGTAAAAAAAAATCCCACCATTGTGATGGTGAGAAACTTTCTTCTGGGGGAAACCTGGAAGTGATATCCATCTGCTCAAGGAATCACTGAAAATTATTCCAACAATTCCCAGATGGGTGTCATCAATGGTACCCCACATTTCCCCTCTACCCCAGACTACCACCAGTTGCTGGTTGGCAACTGTATGCTAAGGTGTTTTTCCCCTCAGAGCTTTGGGCCAATTTTACCTCCTGGCTGCAAACCAATGACACATGTAAACTATTCAACCCCACCCCCGTGATACACAAATGTGTGCAGATGGGTTTGTAAATTTCTGTAGTTTGCATTTTTCTGCCTTATTGAAGACCTGCATAAGATGATGTCCACTTAGTCATAACCCTTCTGCATGAATACATGGCTACCTAGTAGTGAATCAGGCCATTAGTCTATTAAAGCAGTATTGTGTATTTTGATTGGCAGCAGCTCTCAGGTTCTCTTTTAACTGGAGATGGCAGGGATTGAATGTGGGATTTTAGGATGCAAAGCAGATGCTGTACCACTAAGCACAGCCCCTCCCACTGCTTCATTTTAATACATCTATTGTAAAATAAATAAATAAGCTATTTAGCAAGAGGGACATGGTAGTGACCTCAGAAGGATTAAAGAGGCTTTCAGATAAAACAGGCCTTTTGAGTAGGGACACTGGAGATTATGGAAATGTTGCTAGGTCCCAATCACAAGCTGGTGGGGGGGTAGGAGGAAGCTTTTCAGGAGTGGAGTGGAGAATCGCAACTTGCCCACGTCACCTAGAAGTGACATCAGGGACATTGGGCAGTGATGCTCTGGTTTCGGGGCAAAACTCTATGGTAGAATTAGCTACAAATCATTTGCCCCAAAACCAGAGCTTCTCCACCTGATGTTCCTGATATGCTCATGTCACTTCTTGGTGACGTGATCATGTCACATTTGTTTCCAGCTTCCTGGAGGTAAAAGTGGGTAATTTGGGGTGGGAGGGGAACGTCTGAAAGCGGGAGACCCTCACCCGGACCAGGGGACCTGGCAACCCTAGAATATAGCATCTAGATGCTGATTTTCAAACTTGTGAATCTGAAAAATGTTACTTTCACAATTTTCATGCTGATTTCAGGTTTCCTTTGGAAACCATAGTGTTACAAAATGTGCTTTCTCTTGGACTTGTAAATAAAACTCAAATTCCCTTGCAAAACCTCACTGACAAATTTGTTTCTCTCTCCTGTTTTATTGAATTGATATTCTCTCTGCTGTTACCCTCAGTAGAATCATAAATATATCACAGAACATACCTTCATACTGTCTATCATAACCAAACAGTATAGAATATTCTTCCATTCCAAACCTTTGCTTTTTCCTGTACCTAGAAATGTACTTTATAAATCTTTGGAACAACTATGTATATTATGCAGGTCCTTTAACATAGTAATTTCCAAATCGTGACCTACCTCCATAACAGCATAATCAGAAGTCTTATAATTTAAGTGAGCTGCCACTGGACAGGTTGCTGATATTCTAGTATTAGAATCATTACAGTGAGTAAGCCTACCCTGTAAGATATTTTCAAGAGCAGCATGAATATCCCAGGTAATTACAAATCAATTTTTTTCATTCAATGTGACATTGAATCCAGAGAGGTATATAATCTTAAGGGTCCTATTCATCCAGTAGGGGTAATGATTCATCATGAACTGTAGATTTAAGAGTCTGGAATAGAGACATGGTATCCCTATGGATTAGAACAATGAATGTCAATCATATCTTCTTGTAGGAGCTATCTTTCTCAAAATGATTTGCTAAAGGCACTGTCTGTGTTCACTTCTGGACATCTTTTGATGATGTCACATTTGATCCTTCACTCTTCTGTTTCTGTGTCCATTTTTTTGTCTGTATAGTCTGACACTGGCCACATAAGCTTAGATTTAAAAAGCCATTACAAAAATTACAAGGCTTTAATTAAACTGAAGTCATGAAATTCCAGACTTGGGGTGGATTCCAACAGTTTAAAAGTTCTTTGGGGTTGAGGACATAACTATTTCTATTACAAATATTATTACTGTGTTCAAGGTCAATTACATGGAAATGTGATTTAAAATTTCTATGTCTTACAATATTTTCATTATGCATATTTTAATTATTCATATTTCTGTGAAACAGGGGTTCTTATGTGCTTGCATATGGTTTTCATTAAAAATAAAAATGGGCATTAAAATATTATCAATGGGTATTTTTTTTTGCTTTCATCCTTTGCTAGTACCTTTACTTCCTATCACTTCAACCTCCAAACCTCAGCTTCCCTTTTTTCATTTGGTTGTTGGATGTTAAATCGCCTCAGGCTTTTTCCAGTGTACCATTCAGCATTTCAGATATGATTGGTTTGAGCTGAATGGTGAAGAGAAGAGGGCAGAACCTTCTCCTGTCTGTCAAACTTCCCTCCTGCTCAAACTAGTAAGGGACAGAAGCACTGCAAAAGGGAGAGACCATTTTGCTTCTCCCGTCTCAAGATGGGCAGAGACAGGTGCAATGTCTTTAATCTTTGCACTGTAAAAGAGGAGATCTCGTCCGTCCGTCCGTCCCCCCCCAAAAAAAACTGGATAGGATCTGATAAAATGTTTTAATGTCTGCATTGCAACAGGGAGAAGAGAAAGAGCTGGTTTCTCTCCCTTTTCTCTGCAGGGAAAAGAGAAGGAAAATCAACTAGGTGGCTCATTACCCCCATCCCTAAATTTACTACATCTCGTTAAGTTGAGGGGGGGAACAAAATTTCCAAGATGGGAGATCAGAAGAACCCAACTTCCAGTTAATCAGCTGGGAGTCCACTTCTGATTCCCCCCCTACACACACACACACACACTTTGCTGGGTACAGAGCAAAATTTTGTAAGCAGGAGATCCCTTAACAGCTAGCAGTTGGCTTCTGGTGGTTGCAAGCAGTGTTTCCTCTAAACTGAGTTACTGTGAGCTTTTTAGCCTCCATCTCACACATTTTTGTCTTAGCTCAGGAAGGATGGCTCCAGAGCAAACTAATTTATGCAGTAGCCAAATCGCTCACTCACAACTTTAATGCTAGAAGCTCACAAAGTAGAATTTTTGCTCACAAGACTCCCCTGCTTAGAGGGAGCATTGGTTGCAAGTATAGCCTGTTCCTGTGAATATTCACAAATAGATGATGAACAGCTGAACAACCTGTCAACTCCAGACTGTGAACAGTTGAATGACCTGTCAACTCACTGGTTGCCTCTCCAGGGACAAAAGAAAAGTGAGTTGAACCGACAGGTGTTTTGAGAAACCCTCGTTGTAATACCGTTAGTGAGATACACAACAGAAAGGAAATTACTATAGCTTGCACATGTACAGAGATGTTTGTATCATTTTTATTGCTTTATATCTACAGAGATGAGTCTTGACTTGACATGCTGAATGCCAGTGTGGTTTAGTAGTTAAAGCAGTGGACTCTAATCCGGGTTTGATTCCTCACTCCTACATAAGAAGTCTGCTGGATGACCTTGGGCCAGTCACAGTTCTCTCAGAACTCTCTCAGCCCCACCTACCTCACAAGGTGCCAGTTGCAGGGAAAAGAAGGTAAGGCAACTGTAAGTCGCTTTGAGACTCCTTAGGGTAGAGAAAAGCAGGGTAGAAAAAACAACTCTTCTTCTTGACTTTCAATAGTGGATTTGAAGCTGAGCCATGGCTCATATCAAATTTTGAAGTACAAAACCAGCAGGGCTATTATTGGGCAGGAACGCACAGGAACGGAGTTCCGACTGGCTTCCGAGTTGGCCACACCTACAGCCTCCCCCCCCTCGGGTTCCCCAGGTGCCCCACAGCTGCAGGGTGCCTGGGGAAGCCGATCCAGAAACTGCCTTCCTTCCCCCCGAGGCACCTGGGGAAGCTGATCCTGGGAGGGAGCTGTACTGTCAGGGGTGTTGCCTAATATGCTAATGAGTTTCTGCTGTTGGGTGTGGCCTGTTATGCTAATGAGTTCCTGCTGGGCTTTTTCTACAAGAAAAGCCCTGAACACCAGAAATGGTGTCCCTTGATTCTCAACTACCACACTATGATTATTCAGGAACACTTACCATATGGAATGCAGCTCTCATACAGTAGTCACATAAAAACTATTCTTGGTTTCCTATCCAGGATGACTTCTAGTGGGGATCCTTATTACATGGTCAAACCAATCACTTCTAGTAAAGGTAAAGGTTTCTCTTGCTCGAAAGCCAGTCGAATCTGACTCTAGGAGGCGGTGCTCATCTCCGTTCCCAAGCTGAAGAGCCAGCGCTGAACAAAGACGTTTCCATGGTCATGTGGCCGGCATGACTAAACGGCAAGGCACACGGAACGCTGTTACCTTCCCACTGAAGCAGTACCTATTTATTTACTTGCAATTCTAATTTTCAAATTTGCAGTTTCCTACAGAATCTATATGGCAAGTCATGTATGACCCAACTCTAAGCCTCTTCCAGGCCTGGCACAAACCTTTCTCTGTCCAGTGAAGTCCTCTTTGGTCTGACCTATGGGGCAATGCTGATCCAACCAGCTCTCCCAATTTCAGAACTGGTACTCATGGAAAATATATGCCAGAAGTGATTGTTGTAAATAACTTCATTGCTCAGAAGAGCTGAAAATTAAGCATTGTGTTTTGCTGTGGCAATATTTATAGCAAATTAAAATCACACTAATTAAAGCCATCTTGAGTGGATTAACCTGAAGTTCAGGCATTACTTGGATTTTAATTAATCATAAAGACTGAGTTCAAATAATGGGACTGGCCTGACGGATACAGAAGAACAGGAGAATGTGTGTTGCTCAGACCTTAATGCATTCTCCGCTTCCTAGTCTTGACAGCACGTAATAATGTTATGTAAGGTCACATATTCCTTGGCTACAGCTATAATAGCAGATCCAACAGGAGAGTTAAGGCTGAGCCTCAGCTGTACCGGAATTCCTTTGCTTTTAAAGGTGCATCCCCTCCTTAAGTAAACATGCAATTTTTTTCATGAATGAAAAAGTGTTCTATAAAAATATGTGTTTAGAATACATGTGTGTTTGTGTGATACTCTTATGCATACATTCCTTCCTCCCACAGCCAAACTGTTTGAGGTACATGAATGAACTGGTAGCAGATCCAGGCTCTCTCTACTCAGAAACAGATACATACAAGCTGTTCTCACTGCTGTGTAAACGAATCACCAGCATTAGCTGTGGTGTGTGGAGCAAGTGGTTTGATGGCAGAGTTGGAAGAAAATGTATGGGGCAGGCCAGCTCCCCTACCCCCAGGGATCAGTTCCAATTAGTACAATTCACTGTTTGAGGAAATGTGCTGACAACCATCAGTCTCATGCTGTGGTATATTCTGAACCACTTCCTGTACTGCTGGCTACCCCCGTAGGCAATTGAACTTTACTTTGTTTATAACTCTGAGAAGTAATTATGCTCTGGCAGGCTGAAGTGGTGTCAGAATCTTTTGTAAAAACCAATGAAATATCTGGACAGCTCTTACTACTCAGTGAACCAGCAGGGGGTGTTAGTAAATCCTAGTATTAAGCCCCATAGGAGTGAATCTGACAAGTCAATAGATAGGCATGGTTTCAGCAGCAACTGCAGCGGTCACTGCAGAAACCTTTTGGTTTCTCTCTAAGCATTCAGGCCGCATACCTATAGCAACAACACAGAAGCTTTTTACATGCATTGATACATACGTGTGCAGTCAACAAATACACTGGCAATGGCAGCCTTATTTACCACCAGGGCTATTTTTGGGCAGGAACACACAGGAACGGAGTTCCGGCTGGCTTCCGAGTTGGCCACACCTACAGCCCCTCCCCTTAGGTTCCCCAGGCGCCCTGCAGCTGTGGGGTGCCTGGGGAAGCCAATCCAGAAACTGCCTTCCTTCTCTTGGGTTCCCCATGCGCCCCACAAGCCATGGGGCACCGGGGGAAGCCAATCCTGGGAGGGAGCTGTGCTGTCAGGGGTGTGGCCTAATATGCTAATGAATTCCTGCTGGGCTTTTTCTACAAAAAAAGCCCTGCTTACCACAGCTTGGAAGTATGAGAGCCAGTGTGGGGTAGTAATTAGAGTGTCAGACTAGGATCTGGATGACCCAAGTTCAAGTCCCTCACTCTGTCATGGAAGACTACCAGGTGTCCCTGGGCATCCTTCAGCCAATCACTTTCAGTTTAACCTGCCTCACAGAGTGTTGTGAGGATAAAATGGAGGAGAAAAGAACAATATTATAAGCTAGATTCAGGTGATCAGCTGTGCTGGTCTGAAGCAGCAGAACAAAGTTTAAGTCCAGTGGCACCTTTAAGACCAACAAAGCTTTATTCAAGGTATAAACTTTTGTGGGCAGGCACACTGCTTCAGATACGAAGAAGATCTGAAGAAGTGTGCATGCACACAAAAGCTTTTACCTTGAATTAAACTTTATTGGTCTTAAAGGTACCACTGGACTTAAACTTTGTTCTAATGTTATAAGCTGTCCCTGTTGGGGGGGAAAGTAGGGGATCTAAATAATAAATGTATCTAAATAGTACATATTCGCATAGGAAACTCAGCCACAATTTTTCAAAGATGGATAGGCACTAGGAGAAATAGTCACCCACCTGACTGCTACGTAATGCGTCAAGTGATCAGCTACAGCTCAGACATGGCAATTGAGACTCTGCTATGAACTCATTTTTTAAAAGAGTGTTTTTTCCAAGGTAATATCTGGTCCTCAGGAAAGAAAGAACTGAACCCTCTTAAGGATAAAAATCAGAATTTTTTTAACACACTGCTGGATTCCCTTCACATATACAACAGCGAACTACATGGATCCAGGACTCTGCACCTCTCGTCACTCATATGACCACCAATCTATACTGCTAGCACTCTGATTCAGATTTTAGATATTTCAATATTTATATTTATCCCCTAATGTTAAAGCTAAAAAAGAGACAATTTGGATAGTATCTAACTCATGACTGAAAGGCTAATCAACAGCCTCCTGCAAATTTAAGCTCGCTGTCCCAAACACACACTCACTCAAGAAACCTGACAGTTTTACTTGATGGTTCAGCTCCTGAAGGGCGAACTGAAATGCCTCCTTAGGTAAATTAGGGCCTGGTTAGCAGCACACCATTCCAGCAACCTTGGAATGCAAAAACCAAACTACATAAAAGAGGAGGTGTAGGATCATGTGAAAATAATTATTCCCATGCCAGCTCCACGTAACAACCTCTGGCACTGCTATAGTTCTTCCCTCTTTCCCACAGTGCTGCAATCCTGCATTACTGAAGCAGCACAGAATAGAGCCATGGGGCATTGCAGTCATGCTGCTTCTGCAATGTAACAAGTGGACATAACACTACTTAGAATCCTTAATGGCAAAATAAACCTTCTGTATCACTCTGGTTAAAACCAATAATCACAAAACAAAATAAAAGGACGCAGAGCAGACACTAAAGCAGTAGGGAGGCAGATCAGTACTGATACCAGCGCTGCCCAAAGAGAAGCTGGTTGGATTATATATGACATAAATGGTCACAAAAACATAATTTAAAAAATAAGCAATACCATCCCTCCCTGCTTCTAGAATGCAAACCAAACAGAAAACAAAACGTGTAAGGGGGGCATCTGCATAAATACTCTCCGCTGAAATTTCTATTTCTAAGGCACACTTCAGTAAAATTATGGTGAAATTCATTCTTTTTGTGATGAAATAACAATCCACAAAGGTCTACCACATAGATTTTATATAGCATTGAAATGATCAGAATGTAATTTTACCTCCTGGAAGCATTCAGCCTAGCCCTTTCATCCCCTCAGCACTTGAGAGAAATAACAGAAGGTGAAGCCAGTGGAAGAAGAGATCAGTTGTGCTATTTCTTTTAAAGCCACAATCAACTCTACAGAACTGAGGTTCTCATTTCTCATTGTTGTATGCCTGCTTGCCTACAACATGTAGGCATTAATAACACAACCAACAAAATGAATTCATAACAAAGACAACTGGATCTGCAGAACTTGCTCTCTTCCTAAGTATGCAGGATTTTTTAAAAAAAAGCATGAAAAGCATGAGGGACTATGACATCTTTTGATGTCCTTCAGAAGAGGAGCAAAAAGGATCCAGCTAGTAGTCTGATTGCTAATGTGGTTCTGTGTGAAATCACCTGTGAAACAGAGATTCCAGACAGCCCAGGATAATCTGTTTTCCCTCCTTTTTTAATCCTTTTTTCACACCTGAGATGCACTGAAGCCCTCCCACACACACACTGTGTCCTCACATGACCCCCAGGATTCTCCACCCATCCTGTTTTAACTTTTTATATTTTTTTCAGGAGCATGAGTAACAGCGCTGCGTAGAAATAATGCAAATATCTTCTTAATTTTTTAAAAAAAACTCCATGTATTTGTTGACACCTCCGAAGATCCCCTCCCACCCTTTAAAAACAGTGAGTGATTTTCTTCTTCTTTTTTTAAGAGCTTAAGTAATGCTGGCTAGGAACAACACAATACTTCGAGCAACCTTAAAAGAAAACAACTCCTATTTGCAGAGACTCCAACAATCCCACCCCCTTTGTCTGAAAGGCAGGTGATTCTTTTGTTATGCTAATTACTGCCAGGGACTGGACCCTTGCAGTCGTCTACAAATGAAAGAGTCACTGATGAGCTCTTCACCATCCTGCAATTGCACTGTTTCCCCTTCAGACACAAGAAACTGTTCATGCTGATATTGTTCTGCCCAAGAAAAAGACGTTTCAAAAAAAAAAAGAGAGAGAGACCAGGCTGTTAACAGTCTATACAAAAAAATATAGGTCGAAGTTATGTAGAAATTTCAATGTCCAGTGTTGGCAAGTGTAAGGTGATGCACACTGGAACAAAAAATCCCGTCTTCAAGTACAGGCTAACGGGGTCTGAACTTTCTGAGACTGAGAGGGATCATAGTAGTTAGCTCAATGTGCTGCAGCAGTGAAAAAGGCAACCTCAGTGTTGGGCGTTATTAGAAAAGAGACTGAAAATAAAATGGCCAATATTATAATGCCTCTGTAGTAATTTATGGTGCAGCCTCAATTGGAATACTATCTGTAGTTCTGGTCACAGTATCTCAAAAAGAACATCACAAAGCTGGGGAAAAGTACAGAAGAGGACAGCCAAGATGATTATGGGGTTGGAGCACCTTCCCTATGAGGAAAGGCTGGAGCGTCTGGGACTTTTCAGTTTAGAAAAAAAATTACTAAGGGGGGACATTATAGAAGTTTATAAAATTATGCATGGGGTGGAGAGAGAGTTGACAACAAGAATTTTTTGTCTTCTATCAGAATACTCAAATTGGAGGAGATACAATGAAGCTGATGGGCCATATGTTCAGGACGGACAAAAGGAAATACTTCTTTTCAGAGAGAGTGATTATAACGTTGAATTCACTGCCAGAGGATGAAGTGATGGCCACAGGCATAGACAGCTTTAAAAGGGGATTAGAAAGATTCATGGAAGATACCAAGATGACTAAAGAGAACATCCAAATTCAGTGGCAGTAAGCCTTCAAATATCAGTTGCAGGAGGCAATATCTGGAAAAGTCCTTGGCCTCTATGCTCTGTTACTGGACCTTTAGAAGAACTGGTTGGCCACTGTGTGAGACAGGATGGACCACTGGTTTGATCCAGCAGGGCTCTTCTGATGCCAGGGGTCATTTCGAGCAGGAGCTCGGGGGAGCGTAGCTCCAGGAGTTGGTGCCAGCCCACCCCCCCACAAGGGGAATGCCTGCTTATGTCATGGCTGCAGCAAAATGACCCCATCGAAATACCCACTATGTTTCAAGAAGATTGGACCACAGGGTCCAATTCTAAGGGCCCCCAAACAGATTGTCCGATCCCCTCCATTGTTCTCTATGGAGGGAAAAAATGTTAACTTTTTTCCTACCATAGAGAACAATGGAGGGAATGGAGGCAACCTGTTTGGGGGCCTGTAGAATTGAACCCCCTGGTCCAATCTTCTTGAAACTTGGTGGGCATTTCGAGGAGAGACCCCAGCAGCTACCCTGCAAGTTTGGAGCCTCTCCCTCAAACCCCCTCCCCTCCAGTGGCTTTTAAAGTTGCCGCCGAAATTCGGTGGCGAGCTGAATCAGATTAGAGAATCTGATTCAGCCCGTAGCTGCCCTACTGGCCAGTCCTGAGCTGGCGGAGCTTCACTCCACCTCACTCCAGCCCCAACGGACCCCTGCTCACAGGTATCACCTACTGCCCTTCTAACCACTGGGCCAAGGAAGCCTCTGGCAATGATGGTAATGTGGGTTGTGTAGACTTAGTATGGTTAGGACACTGTGATGTACCACTCACCACCACACACTGATTTGATGCCTTCTCTTCCAGTCATTGTTAGCAAGAGTTTTCGTGATTGGCAAGTAGTATCAGAGTCTATGGGAGTGGCTGCAGGTATTGATTCATTGGTTCTTTGTTTCTGATATTATTTTGCTTTCTGCTATGCTACTGGGTGCATGTGACTTAATGACTGTAGTGTTAGTTTTAACATGTCATTTGCTAGTATAGAATCAGCCTGTGAATGTCTATCTCCTTAAGAGATAGGCAGTGTGCTTGCTTGCCTGTACACTTGGGTCATCTTTTTGTAACTGTGTCAGGAAACACACTGTGGTCTGATCAGTCAGCTGGCTGTTGACGCAGTGTGGAAGCAATGTACTGCCATCAGGGACACTTCCCCATTGCCCCAGTGTATACCGTAGAGAGGCCTTGAAGTCCCCTGGAAGCCTGAAGAGGAACACAGAGAAGTGGGCAAGACTCCAGTAAGAGAGAAAGGCCTGGGGAAAACCATATGTGCACTGAAATGGTGCAAGATACTAACTCAGTTCCAGTTTCAATAGTGGAGGTGGGCACCTGATCAGGTTTACCTGGGCTTGGCTGTTCATTGTTTGTGCAAAATAATCCCTTTGCATAAAGTGCCTGTTCATCTTGATTCATTATCACTATTCACATGGCTCTGCAGATACAATCTATGGTTTTGATATATGAGTTGCCTGGTTAAGCGTATTACCTAGTGGTGTGCTGAGACTGTCTTTCTAACTGAATTCCTATATCTCATTGTGGCTGGGTGCAAGAGACAGAGGGGTAGAAGGTTCCTTTGGACTCTTCACTGTCTTCATTAGGGAAGTTATACAGGCTCAGAATTGGAATGAGATCTGAGAAAGCATACAATTCTAAGTCCACCTCCCCTGCTACACCTCTAACTTTGCCCAGTTTCCCTTATGGTGTGTTTGGTAGCCCCTCCCCTCAGCCTAGGGTTTCACTGGTGGTACCTACTGGTATCCCCGCAGCCCCTAGGGTTTCACTGGTTGTACCTACTACTCTACTACTAGCACAACAGAATTACTATACTGGACTATGCCGGGGATGTATTTGAGACATATGAAATGCATTGTTCTCATAACTTAAGGGACTTCCATACAGAAGCACCTTACTTCTAGAGTAACCATTTAAACAATTATCTCCATCTTGAGTAGGGTTGCCAGCAGTGTTCCCTCTTAGCTGAGTTAGTGTGAGATAGCTCACAGTTTTTTAGCCTCCAGCTCACAAATTTTTGTCTTAGTTCAGGAAGGATGGCTCCAGAGCAAGGGTGGGCAAATTGAGGCCCGCGGGCCACATGTGGCCTGCCACAGAGTTTTTTGCAGCCCGCCAAGACAGTCGGCCACGTGGTTTCTCAACAAGCAATCTCACTCCTGATTTCAAAAAAATTGTAGAAAAGTGTGATACGGTACATTTGTCTCATTAAACTGATTCTAAAATTAAATGTGCTTGCAGCTATAGATGATATGAAATTAGCACAATAAATAAATTGAATAAAACGACCACTATTTTATTTAATTTATATTTATTGATTTTTATGATACAATTTATACCTTTTCTGAAATGCCAAGTTAACTAATGAATGCAATCATTTTAAAAGGTGCGGCCCTCCGCTAACCTCCACTCCCACAAAGTGGCCCCCGAGCCAAAACAATTGCCCACCCCTGCTCCAGAGCAAGCTAATTTATGCTGTAGCCAAATCGCTCACTCACAACTTTAATGCCAGTAGCTCACAAAGTAGAGTTTTTGCTCACAAGTCTCCACAGCTTAGAGGGAGCATTGGTTGCCTGGTCCCTCCTGGCAACTGGCGGGTGATGGGGGGGGGGACTTAAAAGGAGAAAGAGAAAGTCCTAGGCTTTGTTGCTGGCATTGCACAGAAAGTGATGCCTTCACCCCAGCAACATCCGGGTGACACTCTAGTATATAGGCAAAAACTCTATGGTAAAACTGGCTTCTACTATAGAGTTGTGCCCAAAATATCAGTGTCATCTGGACACTGCTGGTGTGATGACCTGAGTTCCTGTGTAATGCTGGTGATGAAACCTAGGCCTTCTCCTTTCTCCTGGTAAGTCCCCCAGGCAGCCAACTTATTGGCAGCTGGGGGTAGGGCCTGATGATGGGGGACCCCTGCCTCCCCAAAGGGGGCCTGTCAATCCTAATCTTGAGACATTTTTCAGCAATCCCTTAGAGAAAGTTATGATGGAACCTTTAGTCAAACTGACTTTTAATGATAGGCAAGAGAAAGTTAAGCCAACCTGTTAAGTAATCTTAAACATAAAGTCGTGTTACTATTTTTAAAAATCTTCATAGTTCAGCGTATTTTATTTCAGAAAAAAAAGCCACAGTTATAAAGCAACACAGACTGCATTTAGATGGCTCTTGTAAAAGATATGCTTGCCAAGTACAGAATGATAAAGAACTGAAAAACACTAAAAAAATTCTTTTGGCCATGGTATGTTCTACATTATTCAGATATGCAAAAGATCTTTCCCCTTTCATTTTTGTTAACAAACTGATACGCTGCTGCTTGAATAGAATGGAATATCACATTAGGTGGTGCTGATTACATTACAGCCCTCATAAATAGCATGAGAGAACAGGCTGCGTAAAACTTCAAATGTTGTGGGGGGTGTTTTTGAAAAGGGAAAAAAAAAGCTTGCAGGTCCTGAAAGTAGAACTCTCAAAGCTTTTAGAAGAAGCCACTGAAGCACTTGTAATTGCAAAGTCTCTTAAAAAGCATTAGGCATTTTCTTCATCCTTTGTAGTAGGACAAGAGACAACCAAATGAGCAGTGATTGGCTTGCCTTGTATATTACCTCCTTTGTCCAAGGAGCACTATGGAGGACAATTCCAGATGGATAGCTGTGTCACAGCAAAATAAAACAGGAATACAGTGGCACCTTAAAGACTAACAAAATTTATTCCAGCATAAGTTTTCAGGAGTCAGAGCTGACTTTGTCAGATGCATGAGCTGTCCATCCACTTGTAAAGGTTTCCCTTGCTCGAAAGCCAGTTGAACCTGACTCTAGGGGGCGGTGCTCATCTCCGTTTCCAAGCCGAAGAGCCAGCACTGTCAGAAGACTTCTCCATGGTCATGTGGCCGGCATGACTAAACGCTAAGGCGCACGAAATGCTGTTACCTTCCCACTGATTTGGTACCTACTTATCTACTTGCAATTTCTTGCTTTTGAACAGCTAGGTTGGCAGGAGCTGGGGCCAGAGACGGGAGCTCACTCCGTCACGCGGCACACGGGTCTCAAACTGCCGAGTTAGCAACCTTCCAGTCTGCAGCTCAGCGTCTTAACCTTTGAGCTACCGTGGCCCCCATCCATCCACTAGGCAGACACATTTAGAAAAAGCTGCCAACAGAAATGAGTTGGGAAGTGCGTGAGAGATGTTAACATATCTCATCCCCTTACAGATGTTCAGCTATATCATATAGAGGACAAGGGATGATAGAAGCATATGGGTCAGTCTTACTAGACTCCATTTTATTTTGTACCAAGCTGACTTCATCCAGGATTGATCATCAAATTGTCAGCTACAGTAACCCTCAAGGCAGAATCTGAAATAATACAACAGCTATCCAAAAGAACATAACATTCAGATTAAAGCAGTATCCGGATGAAATGCATGGATACCCTTACTTAACTTAAACAACCTGAACTGCTTCAAAAGGGTAGGTGTGCTGAGGTGCAATGAAATTAGCATCAAGTCAAAATTGTGATTATTTTTCTGTTTCTACTTGAGTAGTGTCTAACATCGCAGAAGATACTTGTCATGCATCATAAATGTGAGCAAGGGAAACTGCAATAGAAATAACTCTTCATCTGTACTCGAGTCAATTTCACATTCTAATCTACCATAAAACCGCTATGAAATTACACAATATTTGTGAATGCCTGTAAAATTGTAAAAGAAGAGATCCATATTTCATCCAGAACTGGTGAAAGGACACCATGCTCAGCCTCTAGCTAGGAATAAATCTCCATAGCATTATCCCTTACAATACCTGTAACCCAATAGTACAGCAGCTCTCTCTGCAGTATGGCCAAAAGCATATGGGAGGGAGAGTACATTGTACACCATTCTGTGTGCATTTCTTATTTTACACAAGAAACCTTAAAGCAACAAACCTCACTTTCACTAGAAGCTTTTCACTCCACAACTCCGACATTTAATTCCTTCCACATTTGCTCCCTGTGATATGTGTTCCAATAGCTGTTTTTATAAAAATCCATCAGAGTGAATGTAAAGTAGCAACATTCTTTGGAACAGAGCACATAGTTATACTGCCATCACATTTTAGAGAAAGAGGTAAAGATAACTTCCCTACTTCATTCATGTGTCTCTATCCTCGAATTAATATACCCATTGGTCTCATGTAACGTGCATGTGTATTTATTTAATAGACACCATGTAATATAAGTGGCCCTTCTTTCAAAATAAGCCCTGACCCAAAATCGATAAAAACAGACATCTATAGTGGTCCCGTCCCCCCAAAACATGCATTATATTCAAACTTTGCTAAATGAGTTATTTTTTTTAATGCTAGAAGCATGGGAATGTTTTTATTCAGTACTAAGGAACAGCTTAAAATGTAACCAGTCTTAAAGCAGTAGTCTCATTTGAGTTGTGGATTCAAATCTTGTAGGAACCCACAAGATACTGGCACTTTGGTTACTCATGAGATTTTGGCTATGTTTTTTTCTAAGCTATGGTAGGAACCAATGGTGAAGCTAAAAAACTAGGTCTGCTGTCAAAAAAGGACCCCATATTAAGTTTCCCCCTCCATACTGTATTCTAAATGTGTATATTTCACTTCTTCTGCTAGCAGCACTGCTGTGAAATGTGGGCAGGAAAAGAGGCAATATACTGATAACAAGAGATGGGTTAAGCTTTGCTATACATGGTAGAGGTCTGGTCTGGCTGTTTCAACCTCCCCCACTGCCCCGGACACCGGGAAGGACATGCCCAGGTAAGGCTTCAGCAGTGCAAGAGGGGAAGGAAGCCCTCAGCCCAGAGCTATCTCTGGGCAGGGTCCCATTGTTTTGGGAGGAAGCAGGCTTACAAATATTTCAAATAAATAACTACCACTGCAGACTTCTTGAAGGGAATATTACTGGTGTATGCTGTCTCACATAAAAAGACTCCTGCAAGTAAAAACAAAACAAACCCTAGCATATTGGCCACAGAGTCTGCTGCCGGCAACAGTGCCAAAATTAAGAAAATGGGAAGTTTGTACAAAAAGTTGTTCAAGTCAAAGCATCTGGATTACAGTGCCTGGTTTTAAAGTGCTATTTCTTCAGACTTTGTTTGTAATAAGAAACAAGTCACCAAATATTACAATGGTCATTATACTGACAACCAAATATCACATATCAGATCTACTGATTCAGTCATTTGCTTTTGTTCTAATAATCCACCTTGGCATTTAATGACAGCTTTTGTGCCAACTAGAATGTTTCAAAGTACATTATACAAGCCATGCTGAATGAGTGGTTGTCACAAGAGCCTGACAACCACCCCCCTCGCTGTCACTGTCCTCCGGGTCGGCCTGCAGCTCCGCCACCTTGAGAGGGTCCCCGTCGGGGTAGCCAAGGCCTCAGATGTATGAGCTGGGGGGGTTACATCACCACTTCTTTACCCCAGCTCGCCCTTCGAACCTTGCTTTCTTCTCTCTGGAGGCAGCAGCAACAGGTGCTAGGCAATCTTTTCCGGCCTGGTTAGGCTGCCCTGCTTTTATCCCCTCCCTGCTCCCCCCACCCTTCCCTGGACCTCTTTTCACTTCGCCCTACCCTCCTATCTAAGCTCAGACGCCGAGCTCCAGGAGGGCCTGTGAGCTCAGCGTTTCCTCTCTCCCAACTGCTTCCTGTCAGGCCACCGCAGCCGCGAGGCTCGCAGGTGCGACTGGGCTATCGCGCTGGGCTGCAGGCCCAGCTCGGCTGACTCCTCTGGTGTAGGTTTGGGCCTCAAGAGGCTGGGGACAGCTGTGGGTCGGAGTGGACCTCGCCAGGCCTCCTCCCGGCTGGGGAGACCGGCGACAGAGGTGGGCGACAGCATGGATGTCGACAGGGACGCTGAGCTGGAGGCTTTGGTAAGCCCGGGGGGGGTAGTGAATCCCGTTGGGGGGGGGGATCCTGGCTGTCAGGGAATCCCTGACGGCCCACTAGCGGGACTGGTAAAATAGCAAGTTCCACATGCTTTCAAAAACATTTCAGTGGCCTACCAAAATATAAAAATTGTTTCATGGAGTAATACCACGTGACATAATAGTTTCCTATTTTATTTCCTCTTTCTTTTCTTCATATCCATTTATCTTCAACCTACAGGGTGATCAAAGCCACTGACTGCCAGTTTTGTACACAACTTAACTGCCAGTTACCTTTTTCCCAGTTACTGAAGACCACAGGACTACCAACTCCTGCTGCTTCACCAGAAGACCTTTGTTATCATTGCACTCTGGCACGCACAACCAGATTCTTACTCAGTTGTGCTTTGGAAGCAGCACTGCAGGGAAAGCACTTATGCTTCGAAACTCAGCACTAATAGACTTCTGCCACAGCTGCTAGCCTGGTTCAAAGACAGGCTTAGGAGAAGAAAGAGCCGGAGAAAAGAAATAAACTGAGGGAAGAGATGCCAAGAAGTTTAAGGCACTAGATGGAAAATAAAGTGTGAGAAGATGTCTGAAGGAAAAGACTAGCACAGGAGGGATGAGGGACAGACAAATAAGGAAAATATTTCCGCTTCCTTTCCTTCAGAGTTTATTCATACTTTCTCCTGTCAACGTAGAAAAATGTAATGATTTGATAATACCTGTTATTGAAGGCTTTTGAACTGCGGAGGCTTTTATAGAGGTTAATTATTTGGGGTATGCTATCATGACTGAACAATATCATCTTGGGCTGGTTGACAAGGATATGGAATCTTATGCTTCTTGTGTCATTATCTCTTTCTCACTTTTGGGTTATTCTCATGTTTTTCTCCCCCTCTGCTCAACAAAACAGGTTTGTGTGGCTGAATATCTATACATTATGCTAAACCCTACAAGTGCCTTAAAACACTTGAGTGCCACTTTAAGAGAAGGATTCCATGGTGATGAAATTGTGAAAAGCCAAAGTACCAGGAATTTGCAGTCAACTAAAGATCTCGTGGGTGTGAAATTGCAGGCAATTACATTTGATCACTGTGTCAGACATTGCTACTGAATTTATTCAGATTTGCTGTAGAAATTGTCCCAGAGTACTTCAGAATACCAAGGGCCCTGATTAAAGCAAATTGTGTCTACAATATGCAGTGCTGCAGAAAGAGAATCTAGTCCAACAAGAGTTGCACATGATTAGAAAATGTCAAACATCACAACAACAACAACAACAAATTAACAAAATAAAACATCTCAGAAAATATTACTTAGGCATTCCAAAGTCTTCCCAGAACCCAGTTACCAGCAACGGAAGAAAAAGGGATTGATATGACATAAATTACAAAAAGTAAAATCAGCTCATTAAAAGGGTGATGTAATCTGACAAGGTTATCTGTAGGTCCCAGGAAAGAAAAATCTCAAAATAAGAAAAGTGATATCTTTTGTTGACTATCTTATAGAATAGAAGAATACAAGCTTTCAGATTTCACAAATGTATTTTGTCAGAAAGGTAGCCCGATGCTGGACAATGTGGTCTTAGAAACACATCCTTATCACCAGTAAGCCCATGTCCTCATACATCCAGCAGAATGCAGTAGTATATCCCGAAGGCAGTAGCAGGGGAGGGAAATCCCAAGCTAAACATTCTCTCATGACAAAACACCTTGCAAAGTAAAAATTAACACATCCAAGAGAAAAATTATATCTTAGCCATTTGTACGCTTGCTAGTTTTCCCCTTTTCAATAAACTATTCATCTAGATGAACTTTGAAAAATGTAGTTCTAACTTGCCATTCTCATTACCACTACATTTGGCTGAATGCATAGATTAGGTTTTATAACAGCCTTAACATGCCTTCTGATGTTACACTTTTGTTAGTCTTGTTCCATGTTATAAGCCACTGGTAAAATGTTTGCCTCCTTTTCTCAGGTTCTAGCTATTCTGATTCTAAAATAACATACGTTTATTTGCTGGAATGAGCATCAGATCCCCAGCTGCACTCCAGGACAGAAGAGTAACAGGTTTAGTGAGATATATGACCTAGGAATGTCACGGCAGAGTTAGTGAAGTGTCCACCAGCTGTCACTTTTTCTCTAGCAGAAGGACTTGCTCTCAACCTTGCAGGCAGGGAGAGCCAGAAATGTCCCAATGCCAAATGGGGGGATGGGGATTTTTTTTTTGAGAACACCAAGTTTGTGGTTGATAACTGGGAATATTATTGGTGATTATTTTTCTGGTGAGAACTAGAGAGCAAGCCTAGAAGTTGTCATTGGTTCTAACAGGAGGAAACTCCCAGTCCTCAGTCAAGTAAAAGGATCATGCAGCCAGGTACCCTTGGTTTAATCCTCAAACAGTCTTGGAAGCATACCTCAATAAGCTCACCCAATGGAGAGCAGGGGCTGGTCCATCTCCCCCAGTCAAGGAGGACTGGGGGATGTTCAAATGAGTATAAGTTAACTCAAGCTAGCACTAAAACAAACTATGGCTGCAGTCACACATACTAAATAATCCACTTTCAATCCACTTTTAGTGCTCTTTCCAACTGGATTTTTACTGTGTGAACTAGCAAAATCCAGTTGGAAAGTGCATAGAAAGTGGATTGAAAATGGATTGTTTAGTGTGTGTGACCACAGCCTTTGAGTCAACAAAGTCTGAGCAGTGTATTCATGTTTGTTATGTTTCTAGTAAATCCTGATATAGTTTGCTTTTTTCTGTAAAGAAGTCCCTAACAATCTGTGCTTCCTGCTTTAATGCAGGTTTAGTAAAATAAAGTTCTTTTAGCAACCCAAAGTGACTGATTCCCAGGGGAAAGGCAACCTTTTAATTACAAACTTCCTCATCCACGTGCCCCAAGACTGCTTATACTGCTCAAGTCTACTTGAAATAGGAGAGAAAGTCCTGAAGAACATCTCCATCCAAACACAATGGAGGTGGAGGAGGGAAAATGGGAAATGGGTACCCGACACCCTCTTTTACACACACTTCCCAAGAAAAGAGATAGACCAGAGATCTCTCAGTAGTATTACTGAGAAACCCATATCTGGAGATTCTCTGGGGATTGCAAACTAACTTGGTTCGGATCTACTTTGGACAGGAGTCCAATCTAGCTAAGGTTTCCCATGAACCCTGCATTCTCAGTGGCCTAGCTCAGCTGCTGAGCCCAATGGTGAGCAGATGGAGTTAGCCAACTTCACATGGATTTTAAACGTTTGACAACTAGTCCTCATATCATCTGTAGTAAGCATTGATGATTGACTGACCAGTGTTGACTCCACAAAGGTCCCTAACATATTTTTTCCTAAGGCTTTTCCTAAGCAACACCTACCACAGGCAGGGATAGGAAAGGCTAATGCAATCTTGGGGTGTATCAACAGAGGTGTAACATCCAAGTTGTAAGATGTCATAGTCTCACTGTACACTTCATTGGTCAGGCCACACCTGGAGTACTGTGTGTAGTTCTGGAGGCCTCACTTCAAAAAGGATATGGACAGAATGGAGTGGGTGCAGAGGACAGTGACGAAGATGATCGGGGGCCTGGAAACCAAGCCCTATGAGGAAAGGCTGAGGGACTTGGGAATGTTTAGTCTGGAGAAGAAGAAGTTGAGGGGGAAGACGACTGTTCTTTTTAAGTATCTGAAGGGTTGTCACTTAGAGGAGGGCAGGGAGCTGTTCCTATTGGTAGCAGAGGATAGGACTCACAATAATGGGTTTAAATTAAGGGTGGGAAGGTACTGGGTAGATATTAGGAAAAACTTTTTTACAGTAAGGGATGTGCAACAGTGGAATCAAGTGCCCAGAGAGGTGGTAAGCTTCCTCTCACTGGCAGTCTTTAAGGAGTGGCTGGACAAACACTTGTCAGCATAGGCGTCAACTTCAGGGGGGCTGGGGAGCTGGAGTCCCCCCAAAACTTTTCCAGGACATGCTGAGCCTCCCCTGGAGACAATGGTCTGTAAGTCTCTGGCCCAGCCCCAGCCCCCCCCCCCCCCTCGGAAATTGGTCCCAAAATTTCCCAAAATTTCATGCAGCTGTGTTTGTTCTTTAGAAAAACCTCAAAAGCAAGAAAACCATAATACTTTCATAAGGACAAAAAAACCCCATGCAAACATATTATGCTACTGCTACTTTGGGTTTTATTGTTCAGTTATGATTCAGAGGCATTCTGATTGGATATAGTCTCAGAACAATGATAAAGATCGACCTTGCTTAAAAGGGTGCTGTATAAAAACAAAGTTCAACATTAACAGTAAGTTTTATATCAGAGGAAAGGGAATGAATGCCAGTCCTGCCACTTTAGCCATTCTCCTACAAACAATATATGGGCAGATTAGATCGCCCACATACTGACTGTAGACAAATGCATCAAGATCATTCATATGCATCGTTTTAAGTAGGAGAAAGCCATATTCAGCAGGCGCTAAAGGTAGCTTGCCTTTATGAGGATGGGAAATTGCTCATTGCACCTGCCAGAAAGGAATCAAGAGCAACCTCATTATCTTTTGCTAGGACCCACAGGCATTTCAATAAAACCTCATGATCAGCCCTATGAAAGGATACTAAAATATCTAATAAAATCAGCATGGATAGTTGACCTCTGCCCACTGCCAGAAGGATAGCATTAAACAAAGATCGGAAAGAATTCAATATCCATAATGCAATTACTATGGAATGAACCTACAGCTGTGCCATCTTCCCTGACAGCCCTACATTCACAGCATGATTATAGCTCACCAAGCAGGAAACAAGTTGTCCAAGAGTGAGGGAGTCTCTGCAGTGCTGAATGACCGCAGGTCGATTATGATGTCATGATGCAAATAGTTACATGTCTTTTCTTGGGTATTTTTTTTTAAAAATACCAAATGATCTCAAGATTTTATTTATTTTTGCTTTCCAGGTTTACAGAACTGACTGTTGCAACCATTTCTTACATTGGCAGGTACCCCAAAGCTTCTCAAGGGACACACAACTTCACTGAGAAAAAGGTATACGTATAACTTCCTCCAATCCAACCCACATGATGTTGCATTGGTACCTTAAAGACTTTTTTAAAAGTTAGTCTTTAAGGTGCCACTGGATCCCTGTTTTGTTGTGCTGCTACAGACAGCTACCCATCTGGAATTAAAAAAGAAGAGGAGATTGGATTTATACCCCGCCCTTCACTACCTGAAGGAGTCTCAGAGCAGTTTACAATCTCCTTTCCCTTCACCTCCCCACAACAGACACCCTGTGAAGTAGGTGGGGCTGAGAGAGCTCTTTCTAGAACTGCTCTTGAGAGAACAGCTCTGAGACAATTGTGACTGACCCAAGGTCACGCCAGCAGCTGCACGTGGAAAAGTGGGGACTCAAACTCGGTTCTCCCAGGTTAGAGTCCGTGCTCCTAACCACTACACCAAACTGGCTCTCTCATGATTACCACATGATGTTGACACATTCATTCACATATTGCAACACTAATGGCCAAAATGGTTCTCTTCTCACATAATACCTGGAATACTATTTTCATGCAGCTAGATGGATAACGAAATTAAAGGGATGTAGCCCCCAGGGAATTTAAGCAAAATAATTACTTTAGCTATTACAGTGTGTGCGTGTGTGCGTGTGTGTGTGTAAGCAAAATGCCATCAAGTCGCAGCCAACTTACAGCGACCTCATAGGATTCTCAAGTCACGAGACTAACAGAGGTGGTGTACTGTTGCCTTCCCCTGCAAAGTCTTCCTTAGTGATCTCCCATCCAAGTACCGACCTTGCTTAGCTTCCAAGATCTGATGAAACTGGGCTACACTATACCACACCACTGACACATTCTCAGATTTCATACTGCTGTTTTCCACCCTCACTTCCATGGAACAAATTTTTAATAGGATGATGACACTGGCCAAATATCCTACAGCATGGGGTGGGGGGCATCTTCATACTGATTGGTGAGAGGTAACTCCCACCCTGCGACCACTTGAGTAATAGTGTTGTTTATTATCACCACAATAGGTCCCTTTTGCAGCTGCCACTGACAAAGCTTACATCCTAGGGCAGGAGTGGGCAAACTTGCTCAGTGTAAGAGCCACCTAGAACAGGGGTGGCCAAACTTGCTTAACGTAAGAGCCGCATAGAATAAACATCAGATGTTTGAGAGCCACAAGACATGAACAAATATTACCTGCTTTTATTGGAAAATAAGCAAATTTGCTTTTTATTAACATTAAGTGAGACTGCCAAAAATAATAACAAAAGTAGTAAAAGCAGATATTTATAATGATATTAATTTGTCCAATGATATTTGTTTGCTAATGATATTTAGCTTCCCCAGCCGCCCTGCCGGGAGCCACATAATATATGCGGCTCCCGAGCCACAGTTTGCCCACCCCTGTCCTAGGGAGTCTGTGTTATGCTTTACACAATAAAGGAGACACTTTGCCAAAGACCAACTAAATCCACTCAAGTCTCAGACTTAGAACACTAACAAGCTGCTTCAGACTTCCATGAGTGGGTGCCAGTTTTTCTCCGGTCCCACATCTCTAGCTACAAACACAGAACCCACACCCAAGTTACACAGTAACACTTTCAGTGATGGCACCCTGCTATACACAGTGACTTTGTGTTGCTTTGCTATACTATTGGCAGCATTTTCGGTCCATACATGTGTTTTTGTAAAAATCATGCTGTCTTTCAACACAAAGTGAGAAGTTGCTATAGATCAGAACTTGAAGGGAAAGCCAGTACATTTGAAGCAAAACATATGCTAATACTGTTTTCACATAAGAAGATTAAGCCCATTTTGTTTTGTCTTCTTGTCTTGGGAGTTATTTATTTCAGTCTTTTTTTGTTGTTGTTGTCGTCTTGTAATGGGATAAAATCTATTTTGCAAGTTGGCATGTGAGTTGTTCCGAATTAATGCAAACCCATTATTTACATTTTGAGATGCTTGTCTTTGCCGTAGCAAGGCATATGGGAAAACGTTAACAATTTCACTGGTGTTGACTAACAAATCAAAACTTTCAGGAGTTTTTTTATACCCTGACTAATGGAGATAGATGCCTAACACCGCCCTCCCATTGTTTTGTGTCTTACAGACACAGCATCTGTCTCTTTTGCAATTGGAAAAACAAGATCCATTAATAACGTTGCTTTCAAATGATGTATAGCAGAACATACATCCTAGAAGACAATCGTTCTAGAAAGAAGTATTCAAACTACACAACAAACACTCTAACAAATTCAAAATATGTTTAATGACATCCTCCTGGCACTATGTACATGTTAAACAGAAAATTCTGAATCATTTGGGTTTCTCTTATTTTCAAGAGTTTCTTGTATCTATGAGAGTAGACTGAATCTGGTACAATTTTGGCTTGCTAGAAACTGAATACTGAAGCAAAAGTTTCCTTTACTTATTTCGTTAAGATTCTGTTAGCCTTTGATTGACAAGGGCAAATATTTAGAATGTAAGAATCTGCTATTCTACTTTTATTCCACAGTATTTAATATCACGGTGCTTTCAGTATTGATCCTCAGTATTTGCTTTTTAAATTGTTCTGTAGACACAAAATCTGCCAGGCCCACCTGCTGAGTTGTCAGAAGTTCATCTGTCACACCACCAGACACAAAACACTGTTCAGCCACTTAGAAACGCAAAATACTTTACAGCACTTACCAAAGCCATGCGGTCCGCCCCAGCAGGAGTGGTTAATAATGAAGTAAATTTGAGATATAAAGGACTTTCTTTCCTGGTTCCAGGCTACCAGGTGCTTTGCTCTTAAATCCATCTGGCTGTGTGTGATGCAGAACATGGGCTTCCTTTCCTGAGAAGGCATCTTGTCTCTCGGCAAGTCCCGAATGTTTTCCTACCTTGCCCTCCCTAGGCCGGCCAGCCACTTGTTGCATTGGTAACAGGAAAAGCCAGGAGCTGCCTTCTACTCAGTCTACTGGCATGAATAATTAACTTTTTTTTCCACCTCCCCTCATTAGCATTCCATTCAAGCGACACAAATGAAGCAATTCATTTCTTTCTTTTGTCCTCGGAAGCTCACTGGATTAATGAGGGTTATCTACGAAGATAAGGCTTGGGCCTGCTGATTCATTTAGCCTGATTGGTTTGAATCTGTGTCTCTAAACGCAGGGCCCTCATTGCCCGCATATCAATTCTGGCTGCCGCATTTTTCAGCCTTCTGCTGGCAGGAGATCTTACATTCAGCCGGGCAAGAATATCTCTCTGGCTGAAGCACATGAATCTTTCATTCTTTCAACTTTAATATTTAAGCTGGTGGTGTGCTTTGTTTCTGCGTGCCTTGTGGAGCAAACACAAGGACTGATTAAGCACCTGAATGCTTGTTTTGTACTTTATGTGACTTGCTTTTGACCTGACAGGATGGAGATAAGGCGTAGGTCAAGGCCACAAACTATCTGTCAGGGTCTTTTGTGCAAACCCAGTGAAATAAGCAGGAACTTCCCAAGAAGCTATCTGTGCCTAAATGTATGGCAATAGGGTAGAGAATGTGCCAGATATGTTAGGGATGGAGCTTGGGAGGCTTTAATAAACCATGGGTGGAGCCTGCAAAATTCAGCTGGTTAGTAGTCTATTTGGGGTTGGGGTTGCCACTCTCCAGGTGGGGCCTGAAAATCTTCTGTTCCAACTGTTCACCAGATGACAGAGATTACTTTCCCTGGAGAAAATAGCTGTTTTGGAGGCCGGGCAATCTCTATAGCTTTATACTCCACTCAGGTCCCTCCCCTTCCGAAAGCCTGCCCTCCCCAGGCTCCATGAGTTGGCAACCCATTTCAGAATGGACCTTAGTGGAACAGGACAGGTGCAGCTGAACTGGTGGCAAGATTTGAACAAAGGCTGACAAAAACTTGGATTTGCTAGCTTTTCAGAACCAAGTAATTGTTACCTGCCAGATTCATTCTTCTTCAGTTTCATAAGACCAATAAAATACAAGCTAGTTAGCAACTCTGCCTGTGCCCAAAGACATGTGGAGAAAAGGAATGAAACAGCATGACTTCCAACATTATAGGTAACAAATCATTTGTTTTTTATTATTATTATTTTTTTACTAGGATATGTTACTTATGCTGTCATTGGTATATGGAACACAGTTTAATCTCATTGACCCTATGTTTTTCTGACTACATTTTTGGAAGAACAAGTTTGTTTCTTAAACATTCTTGGGAGAGTGGTAAAAATTAAATTGTATTATTTTATTTTGTTCCTGTTTTTTTTTTGCCTTTTTACTTAGAATGTCGTTTCTGCGGGACTTTTAGTTTTTGAATATAATAAACAATCTTTCATTGTTCATTACTGCATTATGCAAATGCAAAAATTGATATATGACATTAAATGGCAAACTCAGCTTTTATTTCTAAATACTAGTTTCTAGACCCCAAGATGAGTTGTTAAAGTGAGGGGCAATGCCCAACAAAATCTCAGAAACCAAGCAAAAGAGGTAGGATCAAGTAGAATTTCTAGAATTAGAGTTGCCAATTCCTCCCACACTTGTGGGAATTTGGGGGGGTGGGGGTAGGGTTGCTAGATCCAGGCTGGAAAACTCCTGGAGATTTCAGGATAGAGCCTGGGAAGAAGAGGGATCTCAGTGGATCACAATGCCATAGAGTCCACCCTCCAAAGCATCCATTTTCTTCAGGGGAACTGATTGTTGTAGTCTAAAGATGAGCAGTAATTCCAGGGCTGTAGCCAGGATTTTGTAATTTGGGGGACCTTTAAATAAGTCAGGATGCACTGACATCACAAAATAAAAAATAAAATAAAAATAAACCATATTTGGGGAAGGGGTGGCGGTGGGGAGTCCTCCAGGTGGCCCAGAAAGTTGGGAGTCCTCTGGGTGGCCCAGAGAGCCTGGGGCTGGGGCTGCATGGAAGTCAGGGGGCCTTGGCAGGAAGCCAGGGAGCCAGGCCCGAAATACCTCACTGTAGCGATGGGCCTGAGTAATTCTGGGGTATCCCCAGGTCTCACATGGAGGCTTGAATCCCTCTCTGAAATAAAGGAGATGTACCCTCCTACTTGGCCAGGAAAAGCAGACTTAATTACACAAATAAGCGGTTTGCTTAATAGCCATAACTAATAACAGCTTGCAGAATCCAGGTTACTGTTATGTAATTTTAAAAATTAAATACAGAATAAACACAGCTCTGTAGCTTCCAGTGTTCCTTCATATGCTCTAAGGGGACAGCCAGATCCCATTAAAGGGCAGAAAGCCACCTGTAGCCTATCCTGCCAAATGGAAACTGTTCTGCAAAAAGAATGTATTTGTTTACAATAAAAAAACCCCACCCCACTTCCTACTCCCACATGTCCACTGTCTAGACAAGGATTTGACTAAACTGATCCATGTGTTTATCACGACCCCAGCATTAATAGCATCCGGTGGTATTTCTCCTGTGAGGCATACATGAGAATCAAATGTTCTCAGTATGAAGCAACAACCTCTTTTAGGGGAAGAAAGAAGATAATACGCTATATTGGCATCTGAATGTAGGACAAGTATACAGATTCCCTGAAAGACAGCTATTTGTGTGGCAAGTCCAAATCCTCACTTCAGATCTTCAAAACCATGAGTGAGGTCAGAAACCAGATAACATCTGTAGGTGTGTACCTCCATTCACACACCCCTCCCCCATGCCTGGTGCTTCTGCCACACATACAAAAGCGAACCTACTTCTTTTCACACAGAAATGACACATCATTGACAAGCAACCTTTCTCAGCGGCATGTTGCCATAAGCAAGTGACCAAATGTTATAATAAACACCATGCATGGCAAAAACAAATCTGCTAGTGGAGTGCTTGAACATCCCAATCTCCTCTTAAGATAGGTGTGTTTTTAATCACAATGCAGAAAATCTGTGTGTCCCAAAGAAACAAATAGTGTTCCATTATACCACTTGCTTTAACGTTCACAGCTGTATTTCCCCATATTTTGGCCAAGTCAAGTCTTGCATTATGAATTTTTCTTTTACGCCTTTGGGATTCTGCTCTTTAATCAGTAGGCTCATGATTGAACAGGCCACACTCTCAGAGCCAGTCACAATGAGCTCCTTGATTGCAGCTGTTGTTATGAGTCACAGCAGTCTTGCTCATGAGTCCTATTCAAAGTCTATCAGGGCTAGTTGCCTTGCACTGCCAACACAGGGCCACCTATTTTACAGCCACTTCCTGATTGGTTGGTTGGTTTTGAGCACAATAATTGTACAGTTGATAGGTTCTGGTAAGGATACATATTTCTCTAGATAGTGTTCCTGTTGAGGGGAAATCACAGGTTTCCAGCGCTCAAATTACACCATACACTTTTTCACCAGAAAAAAATGCAGTATTTTCTCCAGTGAATGCATTTACTATGACCAGAAGTATTATGTCAAATCTGGGGCTACTGCGAGTGACAGGAGAGCATTTAAGTCTTGCCAGCATTTGATTTAGATAATACTGGATAGTGGCTTATATATACTGGATAGTGGATAATATTGGATCATCTGTCCAGAAGAGATGATATGTGTCATTATGGAGGAGACTTACAGAATTAGTCAGGTCTCATGCAGAGCTTGATAGAATCTAACAAAATATGAGTAGAACCAGGAGACAAAACTTTATAGATCATAGATATAGTCTTTTGAGTCAGATATTGAAGGCTGAGGGATTCTAACCTGTGATTCTGAAGGCCTGTTTGGTCACAGTGAATAACGACAATAAAGAACAACTTACTTTCAAAAACATGGTTTTGCCCATCAGAGTGTAATCTATGTGACAATCCTAAAGTGTTCCTGTAAGGGTCACGCAATAGGTATTCAAAATGACAGGAAGGAGTTATGTTTACCCATAAATCTTCACAGCAATCCGGCTTCCTTTGTTCTTTGTTCCTTTGTTCTATGGCAAAGTTGAAGCATAGTTGGCAATCAAGGTGGCACTTGCCTTTCGTGTTTGTGAACATTCTACTGCTTAGACTAAAGAAGTCTAAGATAAACAGGAAATACACAGCAGCTACAACAGTATTTTTAACAGTGATAATGCAGTAAAATTATCCCAATCTGTTTCAGCATAGCTGCTCTTTTTTAGGGGTTTCAGTTACATACACATTACATTAATTTTGTTTCCCTTTGAGAAAGGGAAATGATAACAAAAATGTATTGAGAAAACTTTAATTCACTGCTGCTAAAATAAATACTTTTGCACCTTCTGCCAGTTTTCACTATGTTTTCTTCAGGTGGTACATCCCTTTTTTGGATCACATCCAAGTTGTTGACTGCTCTTGGGAGCTATCCCAAGTCTGCCAGATCTATTGTTGATTAGAGACATTGTCCAAGTTCATACATTCCTTCAAAGCCAAGAGCTCCTTGTTAACAGCTAATTGCGCGGAGGTTCTGTTTGTGTGATTTATTCCCCCCAAGAAATCTGAAGGGCCTGTCAAAACAGAACCTTTGTCTGATTAGTGTATTTATGCAAAAGTCCCAGATCACATACGAAGTTACCTGTTTGGTAGACAAAAGGGCTCAGTTATACCACTTATACTATGTTATTTCCTCACCAGCTCCTGGTGAATCAAGGGAGCATTTGGTGACTATTCCAAGTTCTCTCCCTCTATGGAGGGTAGACAAGGCTAAAGCGTTTATGTTTTGGTTTTGAAAGACTGCCCTTCTGTGGAATTATGGAATTGTGTATTGGTCATACAAAAAAGTTATGGGGGAGCACAGCAGCCCAAAAGTTGGTATATGGATTCTTTAAAGAGCTTGAGCTATTCACTCAGGGATCAGCGTTCTTTTTCTTTTTGTTTTTTTTGTGTGTGTGTGCATGTGCACACACACGCCCATGCCTGGAAGTCATGGTGACCTCTGACAACTCCTACTGGAGCATGGAGAATGTTCAGATAAATGGCCTCCCAATCCAAATACTTGCCAGGGTCAGCCTTGCTTAGCTTCCAAGATCTGATGAGATTGGGCTTGCCTGGGCTATCCAGGTCAGGCCAGGGATCAGCATTCCTGAGTTCAGGATTTGGGTCCAGCAGTGGGCCTTCTTTCTTCTGGGAGTCCATGATCTCCTTCATCTGTCCCTTGAAATATGCCAGCTTCCTGATGCTCTCATGTCCAAAATCTGGCTTCTGAGTCACTGCTCAGGGTTAAAGGCATCATGGGGAACTTCTCTACCAGGTGTGAAAGTACACTGATATGAGCAGGTACAGCGTACTGGTAAGAAAATGGCAAAAGTGGTACCTCTCCTAAGGGCTTTTTTCCTGGAGGAATGTTTCCCTCCTGAGAGCTCTGACACCTCTTTTTCAAAAAAAAAAAAAAGGGCGCTGCCTCTCTTCTTCTGCTGTGTGCCTTTTGAGAGACCCAGTCTCTCTGGTAAGAAATTTACTTTCACCCCTGCTCTTTACCAAGAGCTCTGTCATGCTCACTTTTTAAAATCTCACTCTCTTCTTTTATGTCTACAGCCATTGTGGAATATGAATAACTGCAGCCGGTAAATAAATAAATAAATAAAACTCTGTGCTTTAATTTAATCAAAGAGAGTATTTATAAAGCCGTTTGCAACCTCCCAGAAGACTGTGACATAGAAATTGGGCTAAATCAAATTAGCATTCTATATAAAGAGACATGTGCCTGCATACCACTTAATGATTATGCTCACAAGCCATTTGTACAAAAGAGGATAATAATTTCCTTTTTGTCTTGTTATAGTTCTCCATAATAAATAGGAAAAACATAAATCAAGTCAACATTTATTGTCTGAAAAGATAAGGTACCTGAAATAGCCTCCATTTATTAAATTATTTTTCTCCTGAAAGCCTTTAAATTTAGTACAAGCCATTTAATTGTCTAGTAAACATTTCCTTTCTAATTTGTTCACAGCTATTTAACAGAAATGTATACTGCAGGTAAAAAGTGGAATGAATGCCAAACTCTATGAGCATAGAACACAGGGGTCATTTGGGGGTGGAGCAGTGCTCCGCCAGCCTGGGAGTGGGCACTAGGACAGCCATGGGCCAAATCAGATTCTCTGATCTGATTCGGCCCACCGCCGAATTGCAGCCGAAATTCGGCAGTTGCTTAAAAAGCGGCTGGAGGGGAAGGGGTTTGAGGGAGAGGCTCCAAACTTACAGGGTAGCTGCTGGAGCCTCTCCTCCAAATACACACCAAGTTTCAAGAAGATTGGAACAGGGGGTCCAATTCTATAGGTCCCCAAACAGGTTGCCCCCATTCCCTCCATTGTTCTTAATGGTGGGGGGAAAGTAACATTTTTTCCACCATAGAGAACAATGGAGTGGATGGGGCAACCTGTTTGGGGGCCCGTAGAATTGGACCCCCTGGTCCAATCTTCTTGAAACTTGGTGGGTATTCGGGGAGAGGCCCCAGCAGCTACCCTGCAAGTTTGGATCCTCTTTCTCAAACCCCCTCTCCTCCAGCCCCTCATATACCCTATGAGTTTTTGCCACTGACTTCAATGGCCCAGAGGCCCAGAAACTGACATTCGACCAGCCAGCTGGAGAAGGGAAGGGGAGGCTTTTGAAGATGCCCCCCCTTTTGCTTCCCTTTCTGACACTCTTACGGTAATTAGCATATGCTAATGAGTTATGCTAATAGGTATACTAATGAGCTCCTGCACCTCCTTTTCTACAAAATGACCCCTGGTAGAACACAACAGCTTGGCTTCAGGGGTGATCCCCCCACCCTAGATCAACTCTTTGTCATGTTTGAATAACATGGGTGGTTAGTGTTTCAGCATTTTACATCTAGAAACATGATACAGCAGACTTGCTTAATCATAATGATGGCAACTGTGGAGGAGAGGGACCTCAGTGGGGTACAATGCCATACAGAGTCCAGCCTCCAAAGGATCCTTTTCTCCAAGGAAACTGCTCTCTGCACTCTGGAGATGAGCTGTAAATCTAGGAAATCCCCAGGTCCCACCTGAAGGCTGGTATCTGTGATTCAGGGAGACTTGGATACAGCTGGAAACCTGGTACCTGTTTGCAGGGCTGGAAGATGCAATGGTGAATTGGGGGGATGGCATTTTAAAAATCCAAACAGGTTTGCTTCTGCTTAAATTTTTTTGGGCCAAATATGTTACCTCAGACATTCTGCAGGGCTGGAAGACGCAATAGGGAAGGGGAAGGGAGGGGGGAAATGGCCATTTTAAAAAGCCAGGCAGCTTTTCTTTAACCCCCTGAAAAACCAGAGTGTGTGTCATAAGTGCTGCTGAGGATGAGCTCCCAGCTTCAGCATAGCTTGCATCTGATCCTGATGAAACCACCTCAGAGCCTGTTAATGTCTTCATGCCGCCTATCCCAGCAACAGCGGTGGATGAGTAACGCTCGGCAGACAGTCCCCCTGATTCGCCTCCACAGGTGGTCCGCTTAAGGAACCAGCTCTGCTAAGACTTAGCATCCCGGAGGAGGGATGTGTGCCTGTGCAGCCGGCGTTCCCTCAGCCCTGAGTCCTAACAGGAGCCAGGATGTTCATGCTGGGTTCTAATGACCAACAGCACCTGAGGGGTATTTAGCTTCCACCTCTGATGCTGGTTCTTTGTGCCAGCAACTAGTCAACTTGACAAAGCTCTGCACCTACCTTGCTCATGTTCCTGAATCCTGCTACGTGCTTTGACTCTCAGTTCCCTGACCTCGGCTCTGTATGACTACGCCCCTGGTTTGTACTTTGGACTCTGTTTCCTGGGTCCCTGCTTGCTAAACCCTCGTTGCTGACCTCGGACTGGACTTGGATTCTGTTGCTTCGGCTCCTGCTTGCTAACCCTCGTGTCTGACTTCAGCCCGGACCTGGACTCTCACTTCCTCTTGCCCCGCCAGCACCCAGCCCGTGACATTGTGATAGTCAACGCTGCCTCTCCTGTCATGCAAATTTTTGGCAACAAGTCACTGAACAGCCAGTTGTGTCTAGGCATGAATGAGTTAACATCAGGATGTTTGCTACAGACACCTTCTGTCACACTGACCAATCACTGATGCTCTGAGCCCCCCCCCCTTCCTCAATGAGCTACTTCTCTCCTCTTGTTTCCAAGTAACAGCAGCTGGGATCGCACTGTATTTCAATGTATTTTTACGGAGTCCAGGCATCTCAACAGTGCCACTATCTCGCTAAACTGCAATCATGGTTGAGTGCCATAGTGATCAACATAAAATATTTTTTAAAAAATCTGTGAGGAAGATCACACACACGGGGTGAAAAGGGGAGGGGAAAGAAAGTGGCATTGCAGGAAGTATTACGGGGCATTTCACACAGAACATCACAGCGATTCAGAAGCAGCAGGAAGGGTTTCAAAATGGAAGAAAGCAATCTATATCAACAACGGCTGAGGCACACTTCCCCAATGAGACACAACGGCTGAGGCACACTTCCCCAATGAGGGTTTGTATGAACAGGTTAATTAATTCTGTTAGCAGCTGATTACTAAAATGAGTATCTGAAATGACAGGGAAATTCCGTTAGTAACCAGATACTAAAACAGAATAGATTGGCTGTCTGGAAAAGGCCTTAATGTCTTCTTTCTGCACTTGCAGGAGTCGATTTGCTGAATTTGAGTCCAGTAGCACCTTAATGACCAACCAGATTTTCAGGGTATACACTTTCAAGAGTCAAAGCTCCCTTCCTCAGATACTACCGTCATGGAGTTTATTTGCTGTTGAAAGGCAAGATGTACTGTGCTTGTGTTCATACAGGTAACTCCCAAAGCTATAACGGTGAATAAATACTGTTGCTAATGGTCCCAAGATTCTGTAACCCAAGAGTGGCACCATTATTGGGCTGCCTTTTGATTGTTCTCACGCTGTTCAATAAAAGTAATTCGGTGCTGATGGCTTAGGCATCCCTAGACACTGAAATAACAGGTAAGGCACATAATTCAACTTTTAAAACCTATGTATTCACCTCATTTTCAGTCCTTCCTTAAAAATCTCACAGCACAACTCAGAGCTCAGCTCAGGCACAGCTGTATATATTTCTACATCCCTTCTGAAAACCCACCATGAAATGAGATGCACCAGAATGAAAGGCCAAAAAATATTCAGTTGCAAAAGACCAATCGGTCTCTTCATTTTTGTCTCTCATCCAATAGCATCAGTGCATCACTGAAAGGCCAAAATATATTCAGACCGATCAGTCTCTTCATCTTTTCTCTCATCCAGTAACATTAATGCATCATTCAGAAACACACAGTTTTCTAAGGAGTTTTGAAATAGAGTCAGCCGATGAGGCTCTTCTGTGTACAAACCACGGATATGAAAAAGTGTGCAATTGGAAAACTGTGTTTCATTCATCTCCTGTTCATTTCAAAGGGGCTTGCACAGATAAGACATCCTAATTGTTCGGTCCCTTGTTTATGCAGAAAAGCTTGTCCCCTTAGAATGTCTGTAGTATGCCCTCAGGGCTAGACTTCCTGGGAAAAAAGTCACTTCCACAACACCCTTCCAGTCCCTTAAGTTTGGTGTAGTGGTTAAGTGCGCGGACTCTAATCTGGGAGAACCGGGTTTGATTCCCCACTCCTCCACTTGCACCTGGCTGAATGACCTTGGGCAAGCCATAGCTCTGTACCAGATGTTCCCTCAAGGACAGCTTGGGAAAAAGCTCTCTCAGCCCCACCTACCCCACAGGGTGTCTGTTGTGGGGAGGGGAAGGGAAAAGGAGTTTGTAAGCCGCTCTGAGACTCCCTTGGGGAGTGGAGGGCGGGGTATAAATCCAATCTTCTCCTCCTCCTCCTTAATTGTGATCTTTTATGTCTACTGACCTCCATTTCATTTATGGCATTTCTCCATAGCCAAAAGCTGCCTTAGATCTGTCCTGTGAAGCAACAGCTGATCAAGTGGCTCTTACACCTTTCCATCCAAGCAACTCTTGCCAAATAATGCTTTTAGACAACCTGAAGTCAGATCAAGCTGTCTCCACCAGTGGTTGCCACAAAAGCAGCTAACATGGGCCTATCTTATATGACATGAAAGCACATGATACGTTAACCTTCTCAGACTACCCCCCCCCCCCCCCAGGTATCTTGAAGGCACGGTTGGCACGGTATCAACATTTTGCATTGCAGCTTTGGTGGTTTTATCACCTGCTGATAGTCTGTATTGTGGCAAGCAAGGTAATCCCCCTTTGAACACTTCATTTTTCATGAGAACAGATTCAGTTCAAATGTGGTGCTGTTACTCAGAATTATGGTTGCTAACTACCCAGGAAAAAAATATCCTTTCCCTTTGACAGAAGCTTAAAATGAAGATATCTTCAGAAGAAGCTTTTCAGGCTTTAGAGTTAAATCACATCACCTGATTAATTGCTGCAGATCAAAGTGATATTAACGTGACTGCAAGGGGGATCAGTTTTAAAAGTTTACAACCCTGCTCAGAGTTCTGTCTTACAAAATATTCTTGCTTTCTGACCTGAAAAACTGCTAACCTGTGATATAAACTGTGGGGGTGGGGTGGGTGGGAGATCAGGGATTACCAGGGCTGAATTGAAGCTGTTGCTAGGCAGGACAAAGCTTCCCAGGGAGTTCAGATGGCTGGAAGGCCTGTTGTAAATTAAAAACTTAAAACAGGTCAATTAGGCTGACTGATGGGATTATGTGCTGAGATCTACAAAAACAAAGCAGCAATTTAGAGGATAATGCATACATGCAATTCCCACTCTTATTGGAAGTTAATTTGAGAATTTCACAACTTTCCTTTCCTAATATTATTTTTTATAGTGCCTCTGATGTACTTGGAACTTTACAGAATAGCAATCACACAAGGTGCCTGCCAGCCTTTTTCTTCTTACTGAAAGGCAGCCAATTTGATCAAAGCAGCAAACAGGAGGAGAGGAAGATTAACCCTTTCCCCACAGGTCATTTTTCTAATCAACTCCTACTCACAACTTTTCTTTCAAGGAGAGTAGAAAAATATTGATATATTTTAATCTATGGAAAGAAAAACAAGTATGGATGTGAGTGAGGGTAGGGATCAGAAAACAACCGCCCTGACTCCCCCCCCCCCCACCCCCCACCCCCACCCCGCCTGTCTGGTATGGTGACATATCTGTAAGCTGTGACCCATGAAAACTAATTTTGAAATAAATGTTTTTAGTCTTTAAATTGCAGCTAGTTTTTTGTTTTATTTTGATGAACAAATAGCCATTGTTAAGCAGGCTTTTCTTTCCACAATGCCTACTAAACTCCACAGCTGTATTTCATAATGTGGGAAACAAATTCAAGAGACTGTTCATACAGCCGATACATTAGTTTGGCCTTACATCTGGAGAAAGCAGAAGACAGAGGGAGAAGCCAGGGCAGAAGTGGAAGAAGATGCATACGTAGAGTTATACATACTCAAGCTTAGGCATTTTTTTAGGGGTAAGAGTTGAAAGTCAACGCTTTCAAAGGTGTCGAACGCATTTGTCATAAGGGTCAGATTTGACATAAATGTCACTCTGTCAGGCCATGTGTACCATAAAATGTAATGGCAGGTACCAGAGATATTTTACCACTGACCGTGACCCACACCCCTTCTCAGCAGAGCTCAGAGCCCTCCTTGCCCCTCATGGTTGCCAACTCTGGATTGGGCAATCCCTGGCAATCTGGGGGAAGACCTTGGGGAGGGCCTGCATTTGGGGAAGGGAGGAACCTCAGCAGGGGGTAAAATACCCTAATATAGGCCCTTCTGGTCCTAATTTAGGTTTTCCCCCAGTTGCTTGCGGGCTGGATAAGAGCCCTAGATGGGCTGGTTCTGGCCCCCAGGCTGTATGTTTGACATGTCTGCTTTATGGCTTCGTTGAAAAGGTGGCTTGTGGATTTCACAGCACTACTGATGCAATATTTTTCCAAATCCAGTTTAGTTCCTAAAGCACTAAAGGATGTACAAGTTGGGAACAAAGAAACATCAAGATTACACTATCTTTCCTCATAGGGTGAGCGTGATTTCATGGCTATCTCAGGGGTGATGCTGAAAATGGCAGCCCCATATTGAACTCTCTGACTAACTTTTAGGCACATTGACCCTAAAATTCTGGTGGGTTAGCCATTGTGCACAGTAGTGTATAGTGGTTAGGGTGCCACAGTGAGAGCAGTGAGTCCCAGGGCTCTAGTCCTCAACCATCGTGAGAAAATCACTGAGTGACCGTGGGCCAAGGTGACATAGGGTTGCCAGCTCCTCCAGGATGGGAAATACCTGGGAAGCTGGGGTGTGGCACCTGAGGAGGACAGGATTTAGGGAGGGGAGGGGCTTCAATGTAATATGATGCACCTTCCACTGCAACTGCTTTCTCCAAGTGAACTGATCTCTGTCACCTGGAGATAAATTGTAATCCCAGGAAATCTCCATGTGCTTTCCATTACAGTGCAGTTCATGGACACCAAATGCTTAAAACAGCTTTTATAGTTTCTTAAAAGGGACATATAACTGGCATGATGAACTTCATTGGGAGGGGGATTCTTTCACAAAAACAGGCAGGATTAAGATTTTGGGTAGGCAGGAAACTAAGGAGATAAAGAGAGCAATCCTAAATAGGCTCTACTCAGAATCATAATCAGGTCTGTTCAGTGAGGCTTATTCCCAGGAAAGTGCTTTGTTTCTACAAAATTTTCTTTAAAAAAAAACAACAGGGAGGGGAGAACAAAGGGGGGAAACTTAAAATCCTGCAACAAAGATTTTTTTTTACATGAAAAGAAAAAAAGAAGGCATATATAAATAAAAGAAAATTATAATAACAGTGGCGGTGAAACAACACATAAGTTTCTTTAACTGATTTCCAAATATCTAAAAATAAGTCTATACACAATTGCCATCTGTATGCCACATGTTCAAATGCTGATAAGAGTTCTAAATTCCTCAATCCATTGATTTACCAGAGGAGGGCTTTTATCTTTCCAGTGTTACAGTATGAGTCTTTTAGCTGTATTAAGGGCACAGAGGGTCCACTTCCATTGACCATCAGTTAGCCTTCAAGAAATGGGCAAATAATTTAAAAGTACATAAGAATCCTAAAAGAATAAATGAATATTCTAATACAAAATTAATATGAATAATAACTTCTTCCCAGAAAAACCAAATGACTGGACTAGGGTTACCAGGTCCCCTCATTGCTTCATCAGGGGGATCTGGGGGGTGTCCTGGGGGTGGGCAGGGATGGCTCCACATCCTGCCCCCAAGAGCGACCACCTGCCCAGCCACCCCTTTCCTTCCCTTCCTGCCAGATTTAAAGGGCTTCAGCTGATCTGCAGGGACCACATGGCCTGCAGATCAGCTGGAGGGCCCTTTAAATCTAGCAGGAGGGAGGGAGAAGGGAGGTTGCAGGCTGCATGCTTGGCTCACAAGAAGACCCTTTAAAGAGTCTTTTTACGAGTGTGGTGGGGGCCATGCACATGGGGCTGGGAGGAATCAGCCCGCCAATCAGCTAAAGCCTTTTAAATCTGGCAGGAGGGGAAGGAGAGAGGTGGCTGGGCAGATGGTTGCACTTGGGGGCGGGGCTTGGGGATGTGGCTTCTCCCACCAGACAGCTAGCCAGGGGCAGATTGGTGCCCCCAAAAGTAGGGGGAATCCTGCCCAGACCTGGGGGCTGGCAACTCTAAACTGGACACACCAAAAGCATATGTTTAAGAGGTGTCCTGTAAGGTACAACACCAACAATTAGACACTTTACTCAGTCCTTTGCTGAAAAGTTGCTGTGGTATCCAGTATATTCTAAACATAATTTTTTGCTGAATGAATCTCAATTTAAGATCCATAGAAAGAGTAGGTATAGATTTAAGGCCATATCCCATTGCTTTGGCAAAATAGGGTAATCTGACTCCTTATTCCATTTCTAAGACTCTGTACATCATATTTGTTAACTGACATCAAATATTTATAAACAAATATTGTAGGTTGCATTTTCTGCCTTGATTTGATAAGAGTTTCCAGGAGCAAAGGGTGTTTTTAGGATCACACAAAAAGTGTCTCATCCAGGGCTCTGGACTGAAGACACAGACCATTGCAGTGTGCCAATATAATAGACAGATAGCAATGTTTCTATCCCAATCATGTTTATGCAGTAGTAAAACTAATAGATTGCAGAGGATTTATTTGCAAGCCATATTCTGTCTGTGATGTTGTATCCATCATTTTCCCCCTAGTTCCCATTCATTTCAGTAAGATTAGAGGTGCAAAAATTATTAGGGTTGAGCTGTAGTGATTTGTGTTCATTTTGTAGGCCATCTTGTATCTATTTCCCCTGGACATATAAACTTCTAAATTCCTTTGTATAATCACTCACTTAAACATCATGCTGATTTGCTAACATGGTTTTTTAAAACACATTTTAGTATTACCTTCTTTTCAAAGAGTTATTTAATTAAGTGCCTCTCTTCACTGTCTCAGTTGATGTTGGCATGTGAATCGGTCTATTGGAAGGAAGCAATCATAACCTCTAAGATGGGTTTATTCAGCTGTGGCATTTCTAAGCTGATTTAAGCACTATGCCAAAAGTGAGTGAAATTAATTAGTTTACTACATGTTTTTACTGCCTCCAACAATCAGCAAAATCTGATGCAAACTTAGATCTTATCCATCTAGAGCGACATGATTCAATTTTCTGCCCCTTCCTCAAATCAAAGACTTTTTTGTTTTATGCTGGTGGGTTAGCCACAATTTTATACTCAGGCTGTCGTCACACAAGCAGTTTGCAGTGATACCTTTGTGGATTTAAAGAGCACAATCAGACAACAACATCTGTCTTCCATGCCCCAGTTGTAGCCACCCCGTTTTGCCCAGCTTTGGAAGCAGAGTAACCAGGCACCAGGGAAAGTTCGGTCTTTACAGATGCCAGAGCTTCCACTCCTCTGTTCTGGCAGTCCGAACTCCCCTGTCACGAACTGCAGCCGAAGGGGAGTCTGAACTGGCAGATCCATTTCCACCTGGTGGGGTTTTTTAGTAGCTGCCAATATTTGCATAAGTGCATGACTTCATATGCACATATGCCCACCTGCTTTCTGAAGAAACCGACTGGGCAGTGCACTCCATAGTTGAGGCGCTGCAGTAATGTGGATGCCTTACCACCAGAGGAGCACACAGGAAAACTGCCGCAGGGTGTGCTGTCTGGTTGGTCCTTCCTGCAACAATTTGAACAGGCACACTTAGAGATGTGCCCAGACTGTGCCTAACCTCCAGTCTATGACTACAATGCTTATGTACATGCAATCTCTATCTCATGTATCAATTACATGCACATAATGCACAGGTTGCACCCTGACCTGGATAGCCCAGACTAGCTCAGTCTCATCAGATCTTAAAAGGTCAATAGGGTCAACCCTGGTTAGTATTTGGATGGGAAACCACCAATAAATTCCAGGGTTGCTATGCTGAGGAAGGCAATGGCAAACCATCTCTGTTGGTTTGTTGCCTTGAAACCCTATGGCTGGGGTGTTAAACATACAGCCTATGGGCCAGAACCAGCCCATCCAGGGCTCTTATCCAGCCCACAGATGACAGAGGCCATGCATTATGTTCCTGAGTAATGGGTGGTGGAAACAGGAGGGTGGGCATCAGGGAGCTACTGTGAGGAAATACTGTAAGAGTGTTAATGTTTTAGGCATGTTTGTATTTTGAGTAAATAATATCATTAATTGGGTTTGCATGCGTCTTTTATAAAGTTTATATCTCCAGTTCCTGGCATTACATTTTATGGCACACATGGCCCAGCCTGACAAAATTACATTTATGTCAGATCCAGCCCATGTAACAAATGAGTTTGACACTTCTGCCGTATGAGGTCACCACAGGTCAGCTGCAACTTGAAGGCACTTTACACACACACATACATGAATTTCAGTCCAGTTCCAAAATGCGGACATTCTTAGGTATGCACTGGGAGCATTCAGAATGTTGGAGTAGGACTTGGGTAGCTGGTGATACCCCTCCTTAAATGCCCACAGTGGTGTTTTCTCCATGTCTGTATACAGATATATACCATCCCCTTGTCCCTCCTTATATCTCTGCATCATACTCTGATAGCTGCCTGCCTGTTACCTTTGCTTCTCCAGCTATGCACTACCTTTACCTGTCTGAAGATCTTCAGCTTCCTCCTCCTTACTACCCATTATGCTCAGGATTCCTTCCAAGAACACCTATATAGGGCAATCTCAATCTCTCCCTCTCTCTCTCTCTCTCTCTCCTCCTTTCAAACTCCAGCTCAAAGACTACTTCTTGCTTGAAGCTGCTTGCTCAGGTCCTTCTACTGAACCCCTTGCTGAAACAAAGTTGAAATGCCTATGCCTGTATTTTTGCATGTTAGTTCCATCTTACTCCTGCTTCTGTTGTCCTTCAGGGTAATTTTCCTTACTGAAATTCACATTTGAAGCTCATTAAGGCAGGAACCTAATTTAATGCTTTTTACCCTGGATAAATTGCCCTGCATGGATGGTGCTAAATAAACACACTAACAAACATAGTGTTTGAAACTGAGGGATGGACTTGGGCAAATCATGATCTACTGAGCTAGGTAGCTTTGGAAATAGCTTGTTAAAATCAGTTCCAGTAGCCATTGCTTCTTGCAGTCTCACTGATTCCACATCAGCCTGGGACCAGATTCACAAACGGCTCATAAATCATAAAGGGGGAAGCAGGCTGCCGAGGAATATGTGGCATATAAAATATGGAAGACAGGCATTGTCATGGATGAAAGCGGGAGAAACTGTTTAATCTTAGGAAGGATTGACATTTATGGAGATGAACCAGCAGAGAAGGACACCTCTAGGCTTGCAAATTTCATTGGTCCTGGTTCAGTATGTTTTTGCATCCTACAGAGAAAATAATGAAGCCCTCTGATGTGAGTAACACCAGCCCATTTGCTGCTGTGTTCTGGAGGGCTTCTGCAAGCAGGAACCCAGAGCTCATGGCCATTGCCATACCTGGGGAGAGAGAACTGAAAATTGAAAAGTACCTCTTTGTTTCTCTGTGTGTGAGACAGCACTATTTACCATGCACTGATTTGCTCCAGCCAAAAGGAAGGCGCAGCAATAGTTTCCAAGTTAGGTCAGAAACCTTTTTCTGTTCTCATTTTCTTTCTTAAGAACATAAGAAGAACCACACTGGATCAGACCAGTAGTCCATTTAGTCCAGCATTCTGTCTCATACAGTTGCCAACCAGTTCCTCTGGAGGCCCAACAACAAAGCATAGACACTGAGGCCTTCCCCTGATTTTGCCTCCTGGCACTGGCATTCAAAGGCTTATTGCCTCTGAACATGGAGGTTCCCTTTAGTCACCATGGTTAGTAGCCACTGATAGACCTATCCTTCATCAACCTGTCTAATCCCATTTTAAAGCTGTCTATGCCTGTGGCTATCACTACATCCTCAGGCAGCAAATTCTACATTTTAATCACTTGCTGTGTAAAGAAGTACTTCCTTTTGTTCATCCTGAATCTACAGCCGGTTAGCTTCACTGGATGCCCTAAAGTTCTAGTATTTGGGGAGAGGGAGAATCTGCACCCCACTTCAGCATTGCCTTTCTAGTCTCCTAATCGCCCCCCCCCCCCGAAAGATTGGGAAGGGAAGCAGGCATGTTTGCATGGCTGCCCTCGGTCTCCCCAGCCAGCCCACCACCTTTCTTGTGTGTAACATGGGGAGGGCACTGTGCTCTGTAGCCACGTATACCAGAGGTTTTGGTTGTAGGCGTGGCCAACTCAGGAGCCAACCGGAACTCTGTTGCTGTGCATTTCTGTCCAAAAATAGCCCTGGCTGAATGTATTAAAAAAACCCACAAGGTCCATGGCACATAATTGGAAGGAACTTTGAGGGAAAGTTGCATTTCTAAGGATAAGCTGAAGGGGAGAGGGGTCAGTACGGGAAAATGCCCATGTAATTAGACTACCTTTTACTGACCTGTTTATATTAAAATTACTAAAACATAAAGGGGTGGAGAGAAAGTGCTCATAACATAGTGTTATGTTATCCCTGCTTTCTCAAGCTGTGAAAAGTTCCAGGGCCGAAATTACCCGTTTCAGTTTCTTTAGATGAGAGACTAGACTGCTGGCATTTTTGTAGCACTTGCTTTGTTTAGAAATATGGCAGTAGCGGCACAGTTGGAGGCATGAAGGCAGTCTTTCAAGACTGCAGACCTGCTATCCCACACCAGAACCTCAGATACTAACAAAATTTGTGGCAGAGTATGAGTTTTCATGAGCCACGAAAGTTCATACCCTGCCACAGATTTTGTCAGTCTTTAAGGCGCCACTGGACTCTTGCTCTTTTCTACTGCTACAGACTAATACAGCTACCCACCTTGATCCTAGAGTCTCAGAGAAAGAGAGAGACATCCTGCACTGTCAAGGAACTTCCCGTGAAGTCCGCCCCTTCCACAGTTAAGGAAGCTGCTTCTTCACATAAATGTACACTTGCCTTTCCCCCTCAGCAGGGAGGGGTCACCTTCTGCAAGGTATAACTAAGAGTCTTGTCTCACCTTAAAGATCAGCAAATTTATTGAGGCATAAACTTTTATGAGCCAGGGCCCACTTTGTCAGAGCATGAAGGTGAAGTGGGTCCTGTCTCATGAAAACTTACGCTGCAATAAACTCACTAATCTGTCAGGTACCACAAGACTCATTATTTTAGCTGCAGTAGATTCATGGCCTTATCCCTGTGGAATCTGTCTTCTCCAAACTCTCATTCAAGAACCAAGCAATCAGGAGACTGTCCCTTAACTATTAGCACCCATTCAGGAACATTAACATTTGTTTCTTAAAGGTCCAGTCTCTAGTCCCTTCAGAACAAACCACAGTGATGCCCCCATTCAGCAAAGTACCACATAACAAGATCTGTGATGTTAACTTTAAAATTAAGGTTGCCACCTTTCGTCTGCCAAGTCTCAAGTGCAATTAACACCTACCAGATGAGAAGAACTGAAATGGGTTATGCTTTCTCCAGCAGCAGAAGAAAGCCAGCTTTAACCTGCTGGTTTTATTTTAATTTCTTTTTTAGATACAGAGGCTTTTCTAGGACAGAGGGCAGTAGCCCTTGAAAAAATGTGAAATTGTGCCTGTCTTATACAACATCTTTTTTAAAAAAAATACGTTGTTTGTTTTTTGCTTTGAACATCTGTTGAATCAAAATTACATGTCATAAAAGTTGTTTCCTATATTTTTAAAGAGTGGTTGGACCAAATAACAATATTGTCTTTCTTATTTGCTCTGACTTGGGGGTGGGGGGGGGAAGGTGAGAACACAATAATATACATCCCTTCCATGTGATCCTATTTCAGCCAATTGCATTAAACTGCCATCGATTTCAATAACTACATCTGTTGTCACTCAATACAGAAACTGGAATGCAATGCAATTTTTTTTTTTTTGCATTGCAGGCAAAAGCTTGGTTACATGCATCCTCTGTTGTTTTTTGGAAGACAAAATGGTCTGGTTGCCAAATGATTTGGAAAAATACAAGGGAAAAAAGTAATGGCTGGTAGCTTTACAAGGTCCCTATCCATTCCTCTGAGATGCTAGAACAGACAACTGCCTTCTGGCTCTCACTAAAGCTTTTAAAGATTTTAAGTGCTTCAGCGATAGTTTGGTACACAATTATAGGTGGATTAGAGAAACTGCTAATAGGGGATTTTTGCTCTAATCTTCTTTCAATTGTTAATATTAATTAAAGTGTGCTTTCCCCCTTCATTATGCAATACGTGTGAGCAACTTCTTAAAAGGAATACTTTTAATTTACTAAATATCTTGCACTGGCTCTCTCTGGGAGGAAACGACACAGAATTAAAGGAAGCTTTAGCAGAAAGGTCAGGAGATTCAAAAGGACCAAAGATGATCTCTCACCCCGCTATATACTCTGGACAGTTCAAAAAGTCTGTCTGGCTTCTCTGGATGACAACTCCTCACCTCCCATCAACCTTTAATTTGCTTATACATTCAGAAAATGGAGTGAGTTGAAAAAGTATTAGCATGCAATAACTAGATTAGGGGTCTTTGACTAACCCTTTTCGCCCTGGAATGAACCGTCAAGTAAATAATAGCAGAGTTGTTGACTATAATGAGTGGAATTCATTGGTCCCTAGAGAAATACCTGTGATTTGTGAATGTCCCAGTGAAGTCTACAACATGTCAGTCTCTTATTTATGTAGACAGTGACTGTAGTTTAGAGATCTTTATGCACAATACTGGGCTGGACGAATGCTACTGAATGTGAGAATGTCCCTTGCTGAACGTATACCTGGTACCGTCAGCTGTAATGGGGGTTGTGCATCCCCCACAGCACCCCTAGGTCATGTGGAACTCTTTCTGGAGTAGCAGTACAAATGCCAGCCTGTTTCCACACTCAGATCATCTTTAATAGGTTAAAGTCAGAGATACTAGATCACCTGGTTGCTCACCTTGTGGCTGCAAAATGGCCCCAGGTGAATCCGTGGCCAAGATTTGTTAGAATGAGAATTATTTTAATAATTATTTTGAAATTAAATGGATTAAAATAATGAGAACATGGACAGAGGCCATCTTAGGGATTAGGGATGCCAGCCTCCAATCAGAACCTGGGGATCCTCTGGAATTTCAGTTCATCACCAGACTATAGAGATCAGTTCCCCTGGAGAAAATGGCTGCATCATAGGGTGGAATCCATGGCATTGTACCCCACTGAGGTCCCTGTCCTCCCCAGGCTCCATCTCTAAATCTCCAGGAGCTTCCCAACCTGGATCTGGCAACCAGTGGCCGGGGGGACCTGGCAACCCTAGGCCTGATTCTGGGACCCTAGTCAACAATAAGCCCATATCATTTCATCTTCATTTTCCCCACACACACCCTACTTGTATACTTTAGTTTAATTTCTTCAGGCTAACTTTTCTAAATTAGGCTATAACATAACTTTATCTAGCTTGATGACATGTGTTCATCATAATTGAGGAAACTATTACAGCCAATGAAGAGAACTTGGTTCACCTAAGCGTGTGAGTGAAATAGATAATTTATGAAGGGCAGGTGGACGTCTGAAAGTAGTTGCTGGATTTTATTTTATTTTTGTCATTGGTGAAAAGGTGACATATACTCTCAGATTTTTCATGGTATATACTGGGTGATATATTCGATGGTTTCTTCAGTAAGTGATATATTATATCACCCCCCACTGCTGCCACAGCACAGGATCCTGGGAAATTGTCTATGCTGCCCCATAGGTAAGACTGCCCCTGCATATTATGTATTCATGAGGAGAGGAAGATAACGTTTTAAAGCCCTGCTGATCCAGACTGTTGCTTAAATGAAACACGCTTTCCTACTCACTAAATAATACAGATTGCTCTCTTACTGTCTTTCTCAATGATATAAAAGAGGGCTTTCCAAAAGGAATTTGTGCTACAGGGCCCATTCACCACAGATCACAGGGGCCCTTAAATAAATCAATAGTGTTCATTAGTGTATGTTTAGGCTTCATATTTGTACTCTGTAAGTCAATACAGCGCCCTGAGCAGCAACAGGAGGTATGAACAGTCCAGACAGCCATCATTATACCAGAATAAAAATAGTAAACTGATTGATACAATTTAATTGTATTTACTTTTGTTGTTTTTTTCCTAAGATATTGGGGGGGGCAAGAACTTTATTGACGGCTAAAGGATGGGATTAGAGGGTATGGTCTCCATATTTATGATGTCTAAAAAAGGCACTGATCAAAAACAGAATCTCAGCTCTACTTCCCAGTCTGTTTCCCACGGGAAAGTGTAACTGTAATCAGGTTTTTTTTTAAAGTATGTTTGTGATTTTTCTCAATAAGAAGTAAATTGTTGACTGAACTTCAGTATATGTTCATTCTTGATAAAATATAGATTTTACCCTCTGGCAGAGCAAGCAAGCAATACTATTTGCCTTATGATATTCCCTTATCATCTTGTCCTAGCTGAAGTTTATAACCACAAAGAGAAACATCCAGAAAACAACTATGAAAAAAAGTGAGCTGTTTTAGACCTAATTATTAAATTGCAGACCTGGAAGCTAAACGCTGCCTTACTTACACAATAGAGGAAGAGTTGTGAAAATACATTTTTCACAGACTGAAAGTCCTGTACTTATTTACTTGGGAGTAACTTGTTGGGAGCTAAATATGCCCCAGGTCAGTATGTGGCAAATGTGTTGTACTTTACTGCACAGGCAATGTTATTTGAAAATCCTGCTTGGGGCAAAAGTTTCCATTCTATCAACTTGTTGAGATCCAAGGCCATTCTCAGAGCCTAGGGTTGCCAACTGACAAGAAAAACAAGTCTGGGCTACTCCTCTGAAACAAGAGTTGCCAACTGGCTACAGATAATTGTTCTGTCCCTCTAATAGAGGTTTAATGTGCAGAAATGGGAAATGGAAGCTTTAAAAGGCATGGAGATAAATATCTCCTAGGAAATAACATCCCATTAAGCCTCTAATAAAGGGACAGGGCATTTTTCTCCCAGCCAGTTGGCAACGTTATCGGAAATGGTAGCACAATGGCTAAGCTTGAACACAGAGAAAAGCACGGGATAAGCATCTAAATAAGTAAATAAACATTGCACATTAAGCAGCAATCCCATCTAGAAAATCAGCCTCACTCTTCGTCACCATTACTTTTGTCCACACTCCTGAGAGTGCATCAATGCACTCTCAACAGGTGTGGCTTCCTCCCATCTCTGTCACCCCATTGATCGCCAGGATTGATTTGGCTGATCTGGCTGGCTTGGCAGGTGTCCCCTACTTCCCTCACTGCTCCATGTGCCTCCCTCCTGAAGCTGTGGGCTCAATCAAAGAGGATGACCATCCCAGATAGAAGGAGTGTACCATTCTTTGGTCAAGGGTATACAATAGCTGTGCTCCCCTGCTAGAATCTCCAAACAAGCTCTAGAGTAATATAAGAAATGAGTCACACTCAGGGAAATTCCTCTTCTTTGCAGGTGAGGTTCGCCAGTCTAACTTTGCAACTCTGCCTTTAAGGCAGGACGTGTTATTGATTGCTATGAACAACAATTCACTGTATTTATATAATTATTTATTGTATATGATGTGGCTTGACGAGTCTATCTTAGCCAGTTTCACAACAACCCTACAAAGCAGCCCAGTAATGACCTATATATCTAATACTGTAATGACCTATATATCTAATAGCCAAGTCACCCCCTGCATGTGGATATCTAAATGTACATCGGGGGCACCTTGGGGGCACAGAGGTTTTCCTGCACACTTGGGGGACTCCCCAGGTGTGCAGAAAAATCTGAATGTGCAGGGAACGCAGTTGGAATTATGCCTTGCCTCCATTGCAGGGGGAGGGAGAGGGCTTGGTAGGCCGGTGGTTGGAGCCATGCGGGCCTCACCGCCAGAGTCTGGGGGGAAGCTTACCTGTGGCCACTTCCTCCACAGCCGTGAGGTCCCCCCCACACGAGTATCGGGGGTCCCTCTACTTGTACAGGTCTATCAGCCTAAGGATCATGAGCTGAATCACAATAAAATCCCTTGAGATGAAATCAATCATTTCCTATCTATCATTACCCTAGAAAACATTTTTGTAACTGACAGGGTTACATTAGAATCTGACCCAACAAGCAGAAATTCAATTTTTGCCTACAAGTGAGGTAGATCAGTAATGTTACTTTTATCCCAGACTGCATATTTGGGTAGTAAGCATGTGGCAGAGACAAGTTTTTAACTGGGGAACCTCATTGTTTCACAGCTCAGTCTCTTAGCTGTTGCCTATGTTGTATTCGCTACAGCTATAGGAATATTTTGGGGGTTATTTGGGGGGGGGTTGTTTGTGTGTGTGTGCTTGCATGACTGGAAGTCATGGTGACTTCTGGTGACCCCTAGTGGGGTTTGGATGTTTCAGAGAGGTGGCTTGATAGCCTGCCTCTGCATCCCAAGCCCTGGTATTCCTTGGCAGTCTCCCTTCCTTGGCAGTCTCCCTTCCAATAAGTCAGCCCTTGCTTAGCTTCCAAAATTTGATGAGATCGGGTTTGCCTGGGCTATCCAGGTCAGGGTGGCTACAGGGAATTTGTTCTGCCACAGTGTAATATGCAAGTGTGACATTTAGTACCAAAAATAGAAATAAGCATCCAGAGAATCCAGCTTCCATTTTACAAGAACCAATGAAAGCATTACATTGGATGGACTCCTACAGCAATACATCTATGATTTTAAGTTAATCAGATAATATAGTTTGTTAAACACTAGTTTTGTTTCCACACTATGTGTTCTCACTCTAAAATTGCTCAGTGGCTTTAACAGCTGCATAGAAAGTAGGTGCTTCCCTGCATAACAGCATCTGCGGGGTGGGGGGGGATATCTGTTGAATTTTTCCATTGCATGGAGCAGCTCATGGCATAGAAAAGGTAGTGCTCATTGCACCGAAAAGTTAGTGCTTCAGTTGCTATTGTGGCATACACAGCCAGGCTCTATGGAAAGCTCGACTGTGGTCCACACAATGAAACTGCACATTACTGTTATAAAAACCAACCACATTCCATTGAAAAACTGAACTTTTTTCCTTTTTTGCCTTCTTACATTGACAGTGGCTCACAGGTATTTTTAATTAAGAGAGCGTATTCCTTCTGGTTGACAGATCGCTAATATTTTAAGAGAGACATATTCTCCTTTTCCAACCAGCCTTCTCAGGAGCCCGATGTTCTGCTTGCTCTGAGGGGCTTCTCCTTATTACAAGAATAATTAAAGTTGGATTTATGGAGAGCTCTGCTCTGCTAAGTGGAAGAGTGAGAGCTGGGTGAGAAAGGGCGCTGCACAGAACAGGTGGGTAGGTTTCCAATGACTGATTTTCCTACAGTAACATTTGTTGGCTCATGTTGTGCCAAATTAATTGTAGGAGATTCATTACATATGGAAGAACTTGGTGGCTTGATTGCTTTGAATCGGCCTATCTCCAGGCAATTAATGGCTGATCAGGGACTTTAACAGAAGAACATTAATGTTCCTTGATGACTAGAAATCCTTCCTCCAACATATGGGGAAAGCAGAGAAGCAGTGAAGAGTAGTTTGGTTTTGGGACAAAGGGAATGAGTTAAAGTTTTTGCTGAAGCATTCTTGGCTCTCTTTGGGGACTTGGTACAAGATTCCTAGTTGTGAAGCTTGTTTTGACAGGGGTGCATGCCTTCAGGAGGTTCTGCTTGTATATTTGAAAATAATTCAAAAATGCCACAACAGTGCAATCCTAAAAATATTTTCCTGGGAGTAAGCTCCACTGAATACACTTGAGTAGTACCATGTATAGACCTGCTTAGGCTTACTCTCAGAGGTTATGAGGACACTTTCCTGGAAATAAGCCCTATTTGCTCCGTAAGTCTTCCATGCAGTCTCTATCATCCAAAAAGAAAAATACATTTTGTAGCATTTCTTCTGCACTTCTTGCTGCTCAAAGTAGTGATGAGCACCTAACAGTATCAAGAGTAGGCTTTATCCCCTGTGTATCTTAGAAGATATGGTCTATTATATATCCCTCAAATGAGCAGTTCTCAGACCCTAAGTTGTAACCGTGGTTAGGAATGAGCCTGAACCAACTCATGAACAACATTTTTTTTTGGCAATTTTGTGCTTCACAAAGTAAAGTTTGTGGCAGGGCAACCAGCATGAATTTACCACAGACTTTCAAGCTGGTTCGTGAGCAGATATATTCCCAGATAGACTGTCTCTGCTCAATCAAAATGTTCACAGAACTTCAAAGGAACAGCTTGGAAGGCAATGTGGAGGAGATTCTGGGAGATATCCCCCGTGACTTTGATTTCTCTAGCTTGCACAGGATCTATCCACTCCTGAATCCCCTGAACCTGCGACTGTCAAAATGATCAATTTGACAGGCACAGGTTCAGGAGTATATAGATCCTGTGCAAGCTTGAGATAACAAACTCACAGGAGACCTCCTCCAGATGCTCCTCTGTTCTATACACTCCTGCACCTGTCAAAATGACTGCCTGTCATTTTGACAGCCACAGGTTCAGGAGGTTCAGGAGTGTATAGATCCTGTGCAAGCTAGAGACACCAAACTTGCAGGGGCTCTCCAGATGACTCTCTTCTACCTGCCCTCCAAGTTTGGTGTCTCTAGCTTGCACAAGATCCATTCTATATATTCATGAACCTTCTGAACCTGTGCCAGTCAAGTTTGGTGTCTCTAGCATGCGGGGGGTGGGGGGATTCGATCACCTGATGAACCTCACAAACCAAACTGGTTCATTAGGTGGCTAAAAATTCATGACGGTCCATGGTTTGCAAATGGGACATGTCACAAACCATGAACCACACCACATTTTCCCAGTTTGTGCCCATTTCTACTACAGGTATAAGTAAGGAGTATTCAGTGATTGAAACAATAACGTCCAGTGGATTTCCTTTTCCATTCTGACCCCATGGGTTGGATCCAAATTAAACTGGCAATTTGTGCATTACTCCTCCTTGCTGCAGACCCCTCTCTTGTCTCCTGTCCCCCCACAGCAGCATTTCTTGGAGACCAGTGGACTGCAGTGGGATCATAGGGGCAGAAAAGTTCCACTCTGTCACTAGAAAATATAATCTGGACCCAACCCAGTGTCTCTCTCAAACCACTTTCAACTCTATTACAAATGATTCTATGGCTCCAGACTAAGGCCAGATCTACACCTCCCCTCTGAAGTAGTTTGACTGCTGTTGTTTTCCTACACTCATTTCACAGTGGTTTCAAATTTCACTTTGGTTTTTTTCCCTGGGTCTGAAGAGCAGTAAGCAACAGGATCTGTTTAAAGCAGTGTAATGCTAGCTTGACAACAAGAGGGCAATTAACAAGTGTAGATGGTGATTTTTAAACTAGAATAAGTATAGTTTGAAACTAGAAACAGGTATAGATGGGTTTTTTAAAAAAAACAAACAAACTAGAATGATTCCAGCGGCAAAGTCAGATGTAGATTTGACCTTACTTGGATGCATTCATGATTACCAGATGATGGTGTACCTGCTTGCTTTATAAAGGGTATGTTTTCCTTGTCTAGGGAAATGCAAGGAAGCTGGTTCTGGTTAGAGAAAAGAGACACCTGTGTCCCTCCAATTACAGAACATTGTTGGCCAGCTGTCCCCTTCCTGTCACAAAACCATGATGTGTTTGCAGTGCTAAAGAAAGTTTTCCTCACATCTCACCCACTCCTGTGCATTAAACAAAAATGAATTGGCCTCAAATGTAGAACTCTTGAATTTCATGCTAACTTTTGATTCTCTTGTGTCTAGGGTGTAGCTCATCGTGCCACAGTCCTGCAAGACTGAGAAAGCATGGGCATTTAGATACCAACAATTAATATTTCTAAATTACAGTGAAAGAAGTGGGATCCTTTCTTTCATTGTCATCTTATCTCCAACATTTGAAAGAGCAATATCTAGCCCCTCCAACCCTGTTCTAAAGCAGGGATCACACAAAACTTCTTTTCCATTTTCAAGCTTCAACTCTAAACTTATTTTCTATGGGCAAAGTTCCATTTGACGTCAGTGGGACTTACTTCAGAGTATACATGCTTAGTTTCATGGCTTAGAGCCAATTTGGTGTAGTGGTTAGGAGTGCAGACTCTAACCTGGGAGAACAGGGTTTGATTCCCCACTCCTCCACGTGCAGCTGCTGGTGTGACCTTGGGTCAGTCATAAATTCTTTCAGAGCTGGTCTCTTAAGGGCAGTTCCTGAGAGAGCTCTCTCAGCCCCACCTACCTCACGGTGTCTGTTATGGGGAGGGAAAGGGATTGAGACTCCTTTGGATAGTGAAGGGCAGGGTATAAATCCAATCTCCTCCTCTACTAGTACTACTTCTTCCTCCTCCTCCTCTTCCACTGTCAGTGTTGGACCTACCAGTATTAGCTCAGATCTTCTGCATTCTCACACTTGGAGTCTCTCTGCACTAGGAAATCTGGGGTAAATGGTCTTGTAGGAGAGAACCATTACCACAATCCACTGGAACTTCAAAACTGGAGAGACTGATTCCAAAGCACACCTTCGCTATCAGAAACAGCTGCCATTGATTCAGTGTACAAGATGGGAGGCAAACAGCACTAGCCATTTCCAGAGCGACCTGTGGCATAGTTAACACAGAAATTCATTCAGCAGTAATTTCAGTGTCAAATGAAATGGTTGTTAGCATGCATATAGATCACTTGATTCCAGTGGTACTTTTAATCCAGGCTTCTAAGTCAAGTGAGCTATCGCATTATTTTATGAATCTGTTACATGGTTAATAGCACCATCCTTTATTCTCTTACTGTTTGATTAGCTCTTCTGTCTGTACTAGCCTATTGGAATCTGACTTTCCTAACCCCTGGATGTTATTTTTATTGCTCAGCCTTGTGTGAGTCTTTCCATGAAGAGGCTGGTGGCCCTCTCAAGCTGACAGGTGCGTCTGACACACAGATCTTCCCAAACTCAACAGGCCTGACATTCATAGTCAAGGTTAGGACTTCATCTCCATTTAAAAGCATTTCAGAACATTCAGAGTTTTAGATCATTTTTCATGGAGGAGGAAAAAACAGTTTTCAGGGGAAACTAATATATTTCCTCTCCCACCCCCACCCTCCCCATTCTCTTTTTCTCTTTGCTTGCTTTCATCAATCACTGCAATTGTGCCAGTCAACCTCTTCTCATTGTGCCTTCTCCTTTGTTTGTCTGGGGTTTTTTAGTACACCTTTATCTTTCAAGTCCCCTGACCTCTTCTGTCAGATAGCGGCTATGTGCAGCATGACCTCATTTCACTGTCGGGCTGACACAAGATCACCTAATCTTGCCTGTCTGCTGTCTAAACACCTGCTGCATGTTTCTTTCCCACTGAATCAGCATTTTGTCTCCCTGGCCTTTGTGCCAAGCCCATCTTCCTTTTTGTCTTAAATTCTGTCACCCTTCTTTGTCACTTTTGACATACATTGCACCAGCAACTTTGATACTCCAAGAGGGCCTATTTGAAGCTGATGTTAATACAAGTGTCACGATTTTGCAATAGTGTCTCATTTTGGTCGATTTGTAATTTATCGAGTATATGAAAGCAATTAATTTTGTATATGAAATAGAACAGATTAATTTAGTTTTCCCCTTTTTTAAAAAACAGCTGTTTTGGAGTACAGGTGTTAAACTGGCAAAGGAAGAGTTTATCAGAGCTTTGTGAGAGTGGAACAAACAAGAAAACAATCTATTCCCACCTTTTATTTAAGTTAGAGTCCTTCATTTAAAACATTACAATCATTGTAAAACTTGATTGGGGTTCCTATGAGATTTCCAGCCCAGGCACATCTCCGAGTCTTATTTCTCTAAGGACCTAGTGCATACTTTGAACACTTGAGATTTCACTGCAAAATATGCATGCTGTTGTAAATGGTAGGAAAGCATTTAAATGGCCTGTTCCCCTTTACACATATGTACAATATGAAAACATAAGAAGCAATCAGACAAGGGCCAAGTTCCAGACAATGTGTTTTCTTGTAGGAAAAATAACAGTATCTGCTAGAAACTTCTGCAAAAGCTCCACTAAAATGAACTGAAGTCAGACAAGAGCACTACAGGTTTGTTGTACATTATGCATGGCAGCACTAACCTGCATACCTGATTGGGCACTTCCTTGTGAATTGTAAGTTTGAAATGCAGGTGGGAGTGGAGGGCCATCTGCACTTCCTAAACAGTACCTTTTGGCAAGAACAACCTTGGTGCAGCTGAGTAGGGATGGGCATAAACCGGGAAAATGTGATGCAGTTTGGTTTGAGGCATGTGAACCACGAAACATCACAAACTTTTAGGTGCTGATCAAATCGGTTCAGTTTGTGAGGTTTATGATGCAGTAGAATTCCCCCCCCCCCTGGAGTGCTAGAGACACCAGCCTCACAGAAGATCTTTGGCTGACTCTCCTCTACCTGCCCTCCAAGTTTGGTGAGGATTGGATATCGGGTTGGAGTTACAACCTCTCAAAGAAGGTGGCCTCAGGAAAGTGCTTTATGGAGAAATGACAGGTGCTGGTTCAAGGAGGTTCAGAAGAGTATAGAATGGACCCTGTGCAAGCTAGAGACTACAAACTTGCAGGGGACCTCCCCTGATGTTCCTCTGCCTACCATCCAAGTTATGTGCAGATTGGATTTAGGGGGTCTGAGTTATGACCCACCTAAGGAAGATGCCCCCAAGAACGTGCTTTTGTGGGAAATGTCAAGTGCAGATTCAAAAGTGCAAGCTACACACATCAAACACACAGGGAACCTGTTGCTTTGAAGTTGCTTTGGGAACCTGTTGCTTTGAAGTTCGGTAAACATTTTGATTGACCAGAGACTGTTTGGAAATGTACCCATTCACAAACCACCATGAACAGCTTGGAAGTTCATGGAAAGTTCATGCCAGTTGACCTGCCACAAACTTCAGTTCGCAAACCACAAACCAGCCAAAATTCATCAAAAACTTTAATTCATGAGCCTGTTTGTGCCCCATCTCTACAGCTGAGGCCAGTGGGGTTTTCAAAAGAAAGGTGAGAAAGGAAGGGAAAGGAGTAGATGAAGCAGACAAAAGACCCAGGAAACAATGTGAGGCAAGGGAAACTGGTTCTTTGAGTCACACTATGAGTCACACCTGGTGCAAGCTGGGGGGGAGGAAGGAAAATATTATGATCCGTGACTTAGAAGAGTGTAGCTATCAGCCATTGAAACAGGGCAAAATCTCAGAGGAGAGATGGTAAAAGCCACTGTGAGGCAAAAAGACCTATAGAAATGTGAGAAAGCCCCAAGAAAATAATTAGAGGGGCATTGGCCTTCATCTAACTGTCATTTGTTCCATAGTTCCCCTGACTGAGCCCAGTGAGCACGGCTCTGTTAAATTATTCGTATAGCTGTTTACTCTCAAGAGTGGAATCCAGAACCACCTTTAGCCTATGAGTAACGGTTTTGAAGAAATACACTATTGGGCATATCAGTCATTCTAACCTCAACCTCTGTTCCAATGGATAATTAATATATCACATAACTGATTTATGAAATTCTCTGAGGTATAGAGATGGTCATTGGCTTTCAAAAGACAAATGTATGGAGGGTAGGTATATATCAATAGTTTTCAGCCTTGGTAGCTAAATGGAACTTGCAGGTCAGAGATAGTATTCTTCTCCATAGCAGTTGCTAGGGTGATAGGCAATGGCAGGGTAGATTTATTGCCTTTATGTTATGCTAGTGAGTTTCCTGGAATTTATTGGAATGATTGTGGAAACTTGAATGACAGAATAGCTGGACCCTTGGTCTACTCTGGCTAAGTTCTATTCTGTTCTTAATGGAAACTAGGTACACTATGGGATAAAGTATTCCTGGTTGCTATATACACACACACACACAAAGACAAATGCACAAGTGCCATGGGGAAAACTTAGAAGAATAGATACATTCACAGAATGTTGGAAATGGTCTTAATGTTTATTCTGTCTTACAGATATTCCACACTGAAACATGCTTTCAGAGAGGTTACCCTTGAAACATTTGAGCAATACAGCAGGGCCGGAGAGACAGGCACAGATCAGGAGTCTCAGTGAGTGGATGGAGGCGATGGTGTCGAGGGGAAGGGTTCAAGTTTGTTAGGCACTGGGATGCTTTTTGGACAAGAGGGAGCTGTACAAGAGAGACAGTCTCCACTTGTCCCGGGAAGGAACCAGGCTGCTGGCGCTTAAAATCAAAAAGGTGGCAGGGCAGTTTTTAAACTGAATATTGGGGGAAAGCCAACAGGAGATGAAAAATCTCTGGTTCGGGATGGTTCATCTCAAAGAGACGAAGGGGTAGCTGTTACTTTCCTACAAGGAAAGGGATTAGAATTGTTCTCTGAGAACGTGGCAAATGATAGGGACTGCCTGGCAAGGTCTCGAGGCAGCAAGAGGAAGGTTGTGGGCTCAACATGTATGGGAAACTATAGATGTTTATATACTAATGCTAGAAGTGTCTGAGATAAAATTGGGGAGTTGGAATGCTTGGTGTTGGGGAAAAACATAGACATTATGGGTATTTCAGAAACTTGGTGGGATGAAGAAAATCAGTGGGATACAGTGATTCCTGGTTATAAATTATATCAGAAGGATAGGGGGGAGAAAGTTGGAGGTTGGGTGGCTCTTTATGTCAGAGAGAGTATACAGTCCAGTAAGATTGAGAGGGTAGGAGAATTGGATTCGCTTCTGGAAATGCTGTGGGTTGAATTAGTGGGCCCAAAAGGAAGCTTAATATTGGGAGTTTGTTATCGCCCACCAAATCAAAAGATAGAGGGGGATTATAAAATGATGAATGAATTCAAGATAGCGGCTAGACAAAATAACTGTGTTGTAATAGGTGACTTTAACTACCCACACATTGATTGGGTCAATATGTGTTCAAGTCAGGAAAAAGAGGTTGAGTTTCTAGACACTCTCAATGACTGTGCTATGAAGCAGATGGTTACAGAACCGACCAGGGGAGAGGCGATCCTGGATTTGGTCCTAAGTAACGCCCAAGACCTGGTGAGAGATGTTAAAGTTATTGCACCGCTTGGGAACACTGACCATAATGTTATTGAGTTCAACATTTGTATAAATAGGGAGTTGCCCAAAAAGACTGACACAACCACTTTTAACTTTAAAAGGAGTAACTTCTCTGATATGAGGGGATATGTGAGGAGAAAACTGAAAGGAAAAGTAAAAAGGGTCAAAACCATTGGGGAAGCTTGGAGACTATTTAAAATTACAGTCCTAGAGGCTCAGAGAAAATATATAGGTTAGGAAAGGCACAAATAGGTATAGAAAAAAGCCTGCATGGTTAACAAACAAAGTAATGGAAGCTGTAAAAGGTAAGAAGGATTCCTTTAAGCAGTGGAAAGCTAGTCTCAGTGAGGCTGATAAAAGGGAACACAGGCTGTGGCAAATAAAATGCAAGTCTGTGATCAGGCAGGCAAAAAGGGAATATGAGGAGCATATCGCAAAAAACATAAAGATCAACAATAAAACTTTCTTCAAATACATTAGAAGTAGGAAACCAGCCAGGGAAGCAGTGGGGCCTTGGATGACCATGGGGTAAAAGGAGTAGTGAAGGATGATAGGGAAATGACTGAGAAGCTAAATGCATTTTTTGCCTCTGTCTTCACTGTGGAAGATGAGAAGTGCCTGCCCACTCCAGAACCACTGATTTCGGGAGGGAGGTTGAAAGAACTGAGTCAGATTGAGGTGACAAGAGAGGAGGTCCTACGTTTGATAGACAACTTAAAAACAAATAAATCACTGGTCCCGGATGGCATACATCTGAGAGTTCTGAAAGAACTCAAATGTGAACTTGTGGATCTCCAGACAAAAATATGTAATCTTTCCTTAAAATCTGCCTCCATTCCTGAGGACTGGAAGGTAGTGAATGTCACTCCTATCTTTAAAAAGGGTTCCAGAGGAGATCCGGGAAATTACAGGCCAGTCAGTCTGATGTTGATACTGGGTAAGTTGGTGGAAACTGTTATTAAGGAAAAAATTAGTAGGCACACTGATGAACAAAATCTATTGAGGAAGACTCAGCATGGGTTCTGTAAGGGAAGATCTTGTCTCACTAACCTGTTAGTGTTCTTTGAGGGAGTAAACAAACATGTGGACAAGGGGGACCCAATAGATGTTTACCTTGACTTCCAGAAAGCTTTTGATAAAGTTCCTCATCAAAGGCTCCTAAGTAAGCTTAATAGTCATGGGATAAAAGGACAAGTCCTTTTGTGGATCAAAAACTGGCTAATTAAAAGGAAACAGAGAGTGAGTATTAATGGACAATTTTCTCAGTGGAGGGAGGTAAGCAGTGGGGTACCGCAGGGATCAGTACTGGATCCGATGCTTTTTAACTTGTTTATTAATGATTTGGAATTGGGAGTAAGCAGTGAAGTGGCTAAATTTGCAGATGACATGAAGTTGTTCAGGGTAGTGAGAACCAGGGAGGATTGTGAGGCACTCCAAAGGGATCTGTTGAGGATGGGTGAGTGGGCATCAACGTGGCAAATGGGGTTTAATGTGGCCAAGTGCAAAGTGATGCACATTGGAGCCAAAAATCCTAACTATAAATACACGTTGATGGGGTCCGAACTGGCGGAGACTGACCAAAAGAGAGATCTTGGAGTCGTAGTAGATAACTCAATGAAAATGCCAAGACAGTGTGCAACTGCAATGAAAAGGGCCAGTGTTATGCTGGGGGTTATTAGGAAGGGAATAGATAACAAATCAGCCAGTATCATAATGCCCCTGTATAAATTGATGGTGCAACCTCATTTGGAGTACTGTGCGCAGTTCTGGTCACCACACCTCAAGAAAGATATTATAGCATTGGAAAAAGTGCAGAAAAGGGCAACTAAAATGATAAAAGGGTTGGAACATTTTTCCTATGAAGAAAGGTTGAAGCGCTTGGGGCTCTTTAGCTTGGAGAAACGACCGCTGAGGGGTGACATGACTGAGGTTTATAAGATTATGTATGGGATAGAGCAGGTAGAGAAAGAAGTCCTTTTCTCCCTTTCTCACAATACAAGAACTCGTGGGCACTCGAAATTGCTGAGCAGTCGGGTTAGAACAGATAAAAGGAAGTACTTCTTCACCCAAAGAGTGATTAACACGTGGAATTCACTGCCACAGGAGGTGGTGGCGGCTACAAGCATGGATGGCTTCAAGAGGGAATTAGATAAACATATGGAGCAGAAGTCAATCAGTGGCTACTAGCCACAAAGTATAGATAGGAACTCTCAGTCTAGGGCAAGTGATGCTCTGTAATCTTGGTGTTTGGGGGGGGCAACAGTGGGAGGGCTTCCTGCCTCCAGTGCTGGACCTTCTGAGGGCGCCTGGTGTTTTTGGCCACTGTGTGACAGAGTGTTGGACTGGATGGGCCATTGGCCTGATCCAACATTGGCTTTTTTATGTTCTTATGTTCAGTATGTAATCTACCTGGGTTCATATCAGATCCAGTAACATTAGCACTTTAGGTCAATGAGGGTATGTCAAAGACTGTAAACCTTAATCTGAGTCCCTCTGTCCTGTGGAAAAAGTTTGCCCTTGTTCTCTGACACTGCTCAGTCAGGAGGGTAAGGAGAACAAACTACTTTTGTTTATTAAGTTGCTTGATTCTATAAGTGTTCAAACTGATTGCAGCATTATGCCAACTGCTTAATTTCAGGTCTGTTCATGGGATTTCATTTTCCCTTTAGATCTGCATGTCAAATGCTTCCTTGATTTTTTTCTCTTCACCTAAGTGAAAATTACTTCATCTTTGTTGTAATTAAAATGGATCAGGAAGAAGAAATGCCGAGTGATCCTTGAACCAGTGTGCTGAGTTGTTAAATGTGCTTTGTGCCTGGAAGCGAAAACTCTGAATCATCACTGGGATCAATAAACGTATCTGGAGTCATGCAATGACTGCAGGCTGCAGTTGTAGGCTGGTACAAGCAATTAATAAACTTGGTTGATTCTGCAGCCATTTGAGCAGAAACCCTCCAATATCCTTGACTTGTTGTATATGAAATATATTAGTGTCCTTGGAAACTGCTGAAACTCACCTGTTGTTGTCTTTTAATATTATGGCGGGAAATCCACTCATCTCTAGCAAGTACTTTACATGGCACAGGTACCTTCACCTTGAAGCAGAGATATGTGACTTCTTGAATGCCCAGCCACTCAGATGCATGGTCTAGGATGTGGCTGCACAGCTAACCATAAATGCTACCCACCAGGAATCAATGATGGCTTGCCAACTGCTTCACAGATTCCCTGTTTTTGTAGTCCTGTGAAAGCTGCAAAACAAGAGCTTCATCAAGCCCTTGACAGACTACCATCTATAACTGTGCTCACGGGAGTAGGTCAACATTGTGAAGGCCTGGTTTACAGAGTATGGCCGGAAGGCATACGATGCAGTAATTTTGCTGAAACCAAATAAGTCTGGGCCTGGCTGCTAACTGCCTTAGAGACCTCTTGAAAATACAGTATAAGCCTCCACAATGGATGGGTTCTAAAGGCAATAAACATGCAAACAAATAGGCTGTAGTGGAATTCCATGTTCTTGGCCCCAAGTAGTTCTTTTGTGAGAAGTCTGTTTGCCTATTTAAAATTTGGGAAGCTCCACCTGTGCTCTCATTCTAGCAAAATTCTCAATGGCTTACTTGAGCTAAAGCTCACTAGAACTTATATAAATTGACATGAAAGGGTTAAAACAACAGGAGACCAGTGTTTCCTCTAAGCCTGCTAGGGGGCACAAAATTTATGCTGCCTGCTCAGGCATGTTAGTTTCCAGCTCACAAGCATTTTCCCCTCCATTGGAAACAATGGAGAATGGCAGCACCTCCTTCTGGGGCCCATAGAATTAGACCCCCTGATTCAATATTTTTGAAACATTTTTTTTGGGGGGGTTAGTAGAACCACCAGCAGCACTGCTGCAAATTTGGTGCCTTTACCTCAAGAAACAGCACCCCAGAACCCCAGATCGATTCTCCATTATAGCCTATGGGTCCCATTGACTATAATGGTCCCCATTGGCTATAATGGAGCAGGGAAAAAATATTTTCCCCACACCTCTGTTATGCTTTTCAGTATGATAAATATTATATTTCAGGTTTTTTAGAATGTCATGATAGTTAAAAGAAAAATATTTTTATTAATATCCTTATTTATCACCAGTTTTATTACTGAATTTATTGGTTAATTAACCAAAAGGCAATTAATAGACTGAACTATTCTTGTTAGCCATTGTGTATTTATGTTATCTATCTGATTGTTCTGAAAGATAAAAAGTTACAATGTAATATTTTTAGCATTTATGGTGATGAAAAATTGCAGATCTTTTTCTATTCTGCCAATTACTTCCTTTTTTTAAACGTAATGAGTGAAATAAATAACAAAAGTTTCTTTTCTGAAAATTGATATCTACTCTCCCAGGTTTCTTGGTTCAGTTACTGAGGTAGAATTCTATTGATTTTAGTGAGAGCTCTGCATACATAATTCTGTGTAGGGCTGCATTGTAAAACTGATCCTAAATGCTTTATGTGGGGGGGGGGGGAAGTCCAATTTATATGTGAGAATTACTTCTATATAATATGATAAGGTGTTCACAGGTTTTGCAGTCTTGTTGGATGCTTGGTTGCTCTGCATCTGCAAAAGCAATCACAAGAAGTAGGGGAGGACAAATCCTTCTCAAAGTGTTCCATGCACAAACTAGTTAGAAAATTCTGATGCGTTGACCGCCTCTAAACTCATTATCCTGCATCACTGGTGCTCCTTGGGAAGATGTCAGGATTCACTATTAGTTTTTCAGTCATTCCTTCCTTCATTAAATATTTAATTATTTACCAGTTTCCAGGAGGCGACAGTTCTGTTTACTTTGCATCCCTCTGAATTAAAGTAACACAGGCACTTTGCCCTAATGATAGGTGAATGTTGAGTAGAATCAGTGTGGTAGGCTGTGAAAGTCACTAAACCCTTCCTTAGAATCTTGTGCTCCCCTTGTAACCAACTAGCCTCTTCCTAATCTCTGCACTCTTTGTCTACCCCAAGTTTTCTTTATTTCATTGGCTGACACATGTGGATACAACAGACCAGTTTTTGCTTGTCTCCTACCTGTTAAAGCCCAAGAACTAAAAGGCGTTGCTTCTACATATTTTATTGGTTTTATTTAAAACATGTTTCTTCTGCTATGTAATTGACAGCATCTGCGATGCAGTTAATTTTTTTTTAATCCATAAAATCAAAGCAACAATAAAATCAGTCCAGTCAGCAGAAGTAGAATAGACTGGAGCAGTATTAAAATGAAGGGGCCGTGGCTCAGTGGCAGAGCATCTGCTTGGTGTGCAGAAAATCCCAGGTTCAATCCCTGGCATCTCCAGATAAAAGGAGCAGGTAGTAGATGATGCAAAAGACCTCTATATAAAATCCTAGAAAGCTGCTACCAGTCTGAGTAGACAGTACAGACCCTGATGTAAGGTAATTCATGTGCATGTTGAAGAATACTATATATATTTTATTTATTTCATTTTGTTAGCCGAATTGCTTTAATTTAAGATTAGCAATTGGCAAAATACCAGGTTCTTTTCCAGCTATACCAAGGTCCCGCCCCTTACAGCAGTTCCCAGAAAATAGGCACTAGAGGCTGAGTGGTTCGTTTGAATGATGTTTACTGTAAGATGTTTTCAAGCATACAAAACAGAATCATACACGCATACACACAAGATCTAGGAAACTTAGGTAGAAAATAGCACTGTTGCATGAGCAGGAGATTCGTTGGTTGGGAGATACTTTACCTGTCCTGGAGATGGGTGATCCGATTCCAAAAGAAGATTGAGGGGAGAAAGGAAAAATGGGGAGTGTGATCTAAACCTGCAGATACACGCTTCTTCCTGGCTGTGCAAACCAGGGATTAAAGATGGAGGCAAGGTAGTGGGATAGCAAGCTGGACATAAGGGGGGGGGGTAACGCAGATAGTGGAAGCTCAAGAGGGCGATTGTATGATGTGCAAGATCTTTTATCAGGTGGTATTGGGGCGGGTTGCGCTGACCACATCCCACTAACACACCTACCAGGTAGTCCATCCCCACTAACCCTACCATTGGTCAAGGAAAAAGGGGAGGAGATGTGAAGGAGAGGTCAATATTATAATACTAAATGCTAATCAGGAACTGACACCTGGGCAAGCTTGCTAGGAATCATGGCACCATTCCATTGTCTCTTGATGGCTTTGGCTTGATGTGCGAACGATTAGTTGCCAGGTAACGTCACTTAACATAATCTTTGCAGGAACTTTGGGGGAAGGTGTGAATTGCCTAGCGCAAGGAGATAGAAGAACCCTTTGAAATGGAGTTCTTGTCTCTGACTTAGTGTGAACTATTGTGGGTGTGCTTCCTGCTGTGGACTGGAGCCTCTTACCGCAATAAAGAGTGCATTTTGTCCTTTGAAGCATAGCAACCCAAAGTTCAAACTTATGATCATAAAAGTTCATAAGAGCATATGGTATGCCTTGCTAGGTTACAATTTATACCCCATTTTTCTTCCCACTGGCAGAGTGGGGATTGGAACCAAGATCTTCTATCTCCTAGTCTGACACTCTAGCCACTGCACCATATCACATAATAGTAAGCAATCATTAAAAGCTTGGGAGAAGAAGCCTATCTTGATCTATAGGCTGAGAAAGTAGGAACTAAGCCACCGTCTCTACAGTTGCACTCTACCTTCAGACTGCCACCACCAAAAAAAACCTTTTGGGGGGCATCTCTGTTGGATTCTTAAACTATCTTACATAAATTAAAGTGGGGCCTGTTTTTGGACAACTCCTTATTCTATAACAACATTTACTGAAATAGTGTTTTGGTTTTGTGGGGTTTTTTTAACCAGAAACAAACAACCCCCTGACTTCTACATCCAGTGGTGGACCTCCTACTTGCATGCAGAAGGGTCCCAGATTCAATCCCTGGTATCTCCAGTTAAAAGAGTCAGGTAGTATGTGATGCAAAAGATCTCTTCTTGAGAGTTGACAGAACTAAGCCTGAGAGGTCAACTGACCAGCTCAGCAGAAGACAGCTTTGTGAGTTCATGGGTTCACCCACGTTCTGACACATTAAAAACAGATGCAGTTTTAAACCTACTTCTGCATCTGAAGTTTTACTGCCCTCAGAACTCACTGGCTCAGGAACCTTTATGATTCATTTAGTATTTGGTTGAAATAAGAATACCGCCTCCTCACTTTCAGAGCTGCATATGATGTTAAATGCCTCTAGGGCTGCCTGTAACTTATCAACCAATTTAAATGGATACTTTTCAAGACTACAGCAGCCTTCCTGGCAAATCAAGGGAAGACAACAAGAGAAGGCATTTTGGCTGGAAATCCAGAGCAACATTATTTTGTGTCAGTTGCAGGGGTCATTTTGTAGAAAAAGAGGTGCAGGAGCTCATTAGCATAACACATTAGCATAACTTATTTGCATATGCTACACCACCTGACATCACTGGAAGTATGTCAGAAGGCAAGAGAGAGAGAGAAGGGAGGGAGAGAGGGAAAGAAAGAAAGAAAGAAAGAAAGAAAGAAAGAAAGAAAGAAAGAAAGAAAGAAAGAAAGAAAGAAAGAAAGAAAGAAAGAAAGAAAGAAAGAAAGAAAGAAAGCTAGCTAGCTAGCTGGCAAAGAGGGGACAGCTACTAATCCAAGCCTCAGAAATACCACTATTCTGGGAGGATAGCTTCAGTGGTGGCTGAAGCCTTCAGAAGGCTGGTGGGAGGAACAAGGGGGGCGGGGTCATTTTGCTGCAGCCATGACACAAGCAGCCAATCCCCTGCAGGGGGGGCTGGCACCAGCTCCTGAAGCTGAACTACCCCGAGCTCCTGCTCGAAATGACCCCCGGTCAGTTGTAGAATGAGGGATCAGCAAGATACATAAATTTGCTTTCTCTTTGTAGTACTTTTGTTTCTGATCTGAAGCCAAGTCTTGCCTTTGAAAACTGGCTCCAGGGCTTAGCTCAGCAAGGCTTGGTTCAAATAAAGCTGAGCATAGTCCTTAATTCCTGTTTACCTGATTCTGCTATGCTGCCCTTTACCCATTGCACTTACTTTAGTAGTCTAGGTTCTGCTGACCACTAGTGCCAATATTCTGAATGTTAAATCCCTATTTGTACAGCTTTTGCATATTTATTTATCTGTTTACTCCATTCATACCCCGCCTTTTCTCCCCAATGGCGACCCTAAATTGCTTACATTATTTAAGAATGAGCAGAGTGGAGCATATGTGTGGGCCTGTTGCCCTGACCACACATTTAGGGCCTCACCCATCAAAATTCAGCACATGACATCCCATTGATCTGAATGGGAGGGTTTATTTGATTTATTTGTATTTATTCACAATATTTATAGTCTGCCTTTATCACTGAGACTCAAGGAGGATTACACTGTAAATCAATGCAATGCACAGGATGGGACATCCAAGAAGCAATGTAATTGCAGAAATATGAAACCAAGCAGAAATCTGAAACAAAGCTAAAACAAAGCATAAGTATGAACCTGACGTTAAATAATGTAGAAATTTCATAGTACAATAATACATACATGCATATATACAGGTATTTCCTGTATATATACAGGAAGATTTGGCCCAGGAAATAGGGTATCTCCTGTTCTGGATGAGTTGCACTCCCCCTAAAGGAACAGGAACTGAACCCCATCAAAGGTGAGAATCTCTCCCACTGAAATCAACAGGGCTGGATCACAGAGTTTCCATAGCTGATCCCCAGCTGACAGAGATCAGCTCCCCTGGAGAAAATGGCTGCTTTGAAGGGTGGACTCTATGGCATTGTACCATGCTGAGGCCCCTCCCCTCCCCAAACCCCACCTTTTCCTGGCTCCACCCCCAAAGTCCCCAGGTATTTTCCAACCCGGACTTGGCAACCCTACTCTCAAGAGATGTGTGCTAGCTTGCAAAACAACATATGCATGGCCACTGCCCCACGACATAATGTACATGTATCCCTATACTGGCATGGATCTGTCACTCTTCATTACTTCGAAGCAAGTGTACTCCCACTTTTCTTTTAGCTGGGGCCCATTACATAACAGTAATCCAAATTATTCACCCCAAACTATTTCATAACCATTTACCCAGGTAACCCATCTGCCTCGTAATCCTACCAGCAAGGCAGAATATCATCGCTCTGGTTTTTTTCACAATCTGCTATCACATACACAAGTTTTGTCACATTTCTTATACTATACTGTAGATGCAATTGCACCATCTGCCAAGATGAGTGTGCTTCTTCTAGGCAGCAGCATCCATATTCTTGCAGAAGGAAAGCAGAGGCAACAAAGCAACATCTTTAGTTCATTGGTTTGTATCATATGAACCTCTAATGGGGTTATGCTTGTTTTGGAATACACATTCACAAAATGATCATTTTGGCTTATAAATCCCAGAAATATACAACATTAGCTCATCAGTGGTTCTTTCCAAGCAGTGCAGTATTATTAACATTTCATTAAAGCAAGCAATCAAGCTGTAAATAACAGGAGACTTTTTAATGACTCATATACTATAATTCCCTCGCTCTTCCCCAAAAAATGTTTGAGAGAATGAATCAGCTACTTCTGAAGCTTCATTCTGCAAGTGAGGTGTTTTTTTTTTCCTCCCCTATCCCTGGCATTTCCCCCCCTTTTTTCACATTTTAACAGCCCTTGTTCAGCCTATGGGGAATGAGTCAGAGTATTTTTTATAAAGGTAAAAAGATCAGTTCCGTACAGCTCAATAATAATTGTCTTCCAATGAACTAAAGTCACCTACACCCTTTAATTAAACCCTGCAATACTCTGGAGGAAATAGGACAAGGGAATCTTTGAAATTTACAAAAGGGTAATTTGAGACTCAGAGAGGATTAAGGTCCTAATGCTAAGCATACTTCTTGATTGGCACTTAGAGTTTACATGGCTGTCTTTAGGTAATAGCTGCTTAGTGAAACCTATGGAAGAATACCAGTTACCGGGGATGGTTTCTAACATGGCAATTAGTTTTGTGAATGCTTCAGCATCTTCTGGAACTACAGCAAGACTGTGACACTATGATACATGATTGTATCTTTAAGAACAGCTGAAACACCCAGAGGAATAGTCCCTCCCAACTACCTCTGTGCTTCTTTCATTCAGTTTTGTTCAAGGGTGCGTATTTGATCATTGTTCTCCTAAGATCTTGGTGCATTTGCTTGATCCCAGCATCTGAAGGCAGATGTTTGGGAACCTAAATGATAGAAGTGGTATGGATCCTACCCCATCCAACTGTTCCACTGAGCAAAGTTTATAGTCTTCCTCCAGCTGAAGAAGGTTTCCTCCAGCCTCAGTAGCTGTTCCATTTGGGCTGGAGAAAGTTTCTTTGGTGGATGGGTTGGATTCAGTTCCGTATGTATGCCCCTGGAAAATATTCCATGGTGCTAGAAGTAGGCCTCTTACCTCACTGAAGGCCAAACTAGATGTTCCAGCATTCATAGGTCCAACTGGGGGGCTTGCAACAAGATCACCTGGTTTTGCTGCACTGCGGGCCTGATCAGGATTAGGCGCTTGTGGCATTTTTAAATGGCTGAGTTCACTTTTGAAATGGTGTTTGTGCCCACAGTTGGCTCCATGGACCCTATAACATCTAGTTTGGTCCTAAGTCAGTAGCAATTAAAGTCTGCAGACCCTGCTGACCATAGCCACCAGCAGTACAGTGCTTAACTGGGAACCTGGACCCCTGGAGAAGATAGAAGCAGAAACTTCAAATCTACCTAGCAGGCACCAAAGGAAATTGATGGCATTTAAACTTGTCATTATGCTCAATTGTGCTAGAGAGAGAAAGTGTATAAATGTATAACAGTACAGGGAACAACTATGCAAATCCTGCAAATTAAACCTTTGCAGAAACTCTAAAAGCACTCAAGAGAGTTTTGTGAACTGAGGAAGAACCCAGTTCAAGCCATACACCACAAAGCAAGAGTAGATAATTTAATCTTTGTGATAAAGTTTTTAAAAGGCAACAGATTGCAAAACTGGCACTATAGAAGGCTTCCCCACTTTGTATGCCTTTTTTTCTTCAAATACTAATCTCCCTGGAGTACTCACATCATCTTGCCAGCATCTTGCCTTAGAATCAGCCTTCATCGTCTGAATGGAGATTGAGGCTTCTTTGCCTGTGAAGCTGTAAAGCCCTCACCACACTTCTTGCAGACCAGGACTCTGATCATTGGCAAGTGGGTTGCCCCATCCTAAACCTAATGTCCATCAAACCTTTACTTTCCAATCTCTTTCAAAGAGCAGAGAAGGGGTGGGAGCTGAGAGAGAGGCACAACTCTCTGGAACAAGGAAGTTTGGTGCTCATATTGTACAGGGTTCAAACAGAAGCACCGGGTACTGTCTGTGCAACATATCATTGTGCTGGGCAAGCAGTGTTTGCTGCTTGCACCCTATCCGGTCATTCCTTATACCAAACCCCTCATCCTCCACCGGGTTGCCAGATCTTACCTCTTCGCCAATGGGGGGTGGGAGGGAGCTTTTTTCAGGAGTCTGGAAGAGGGGGTTATGTCATCATGCCCAGGGAGTTTTGCCCCAAATACCAGAGCATTGCCATGCAATGTCCCCAGCATGATGACATCACTTCTGCATTATGTCATCATGTCAGATATGTCACACCGAGTTGTGGCTGTTGGGGGTGGGGCTTCCCCCTGCTGGCTAGCTGGCCGGCAGCAGACAGGACCCCACAAAATCAGGGGATTCCCCACTCCCACCTGGGGGCTGGTGACCCTATCCTCAACCCATTTGTCACAATCCCTCCACGTGCCTTTACATGACTTACGCACTTCTATCTGAGAGAGAGAAGTTGGTTTTTATACTCCACTTTTCTCTACCTAATGGAGTCTCAAAGTGGCTTACAATTGCCTTCCCTTCCTCTCCATACAACAGACACCTTGTGAGGTAGTTGGGGCTGAGAAAGTCCTGAGAGAACTGTGACTGACCCATGGTCACCCAGCTGGCTTCATGTGGAGGAGTGGGGACTCAAAACTTGGTTCTCCAGATTAGAGGCTGCTGCTCTTAACCACTACACCACACTGGCTCTCTGGTGACAAAGTATTCATGGAGGGCATCTCTGGCTGGCTGCTCTGTGTGGCAGCAGTGGATTATCATAATTTCAGCTGTTTTTGTCCAGTAGAAAGAGGAAAGAGACAGAGGCTGGGAGAGAAGCAGAATGATGGGCAATGGGAGCACTAGCTACTGCTGCCCTGGGAAGCCTCAGGGAATATTTTCTGTCCTTCATGTCCGCTACAGCACTGCTAAAGAATGATGTTAGCAGGCATTGGAAAACAGAACATCTGGCTCAAGCAAGATTTTTCAATCCAGCAGAGAAACTTGAAGTACAAACTGATACCTCTAAAAGTAGTCTAGGTCTTTTTTTGAATGGATGCTCTGAGCCGTTGCAGCTGCTCAAATACAAAAAGTACATATGGAGACCAACCTGTTAACCTGGAGGGCACATTCTGCCTATGGACCTTTGTGTGATTTTACTATGCCCTCATGCTGGCAGCTTACCTACAAGATTTTCATTATGTGCTGGGTAAGATGTGAAAAATCATGTGGAAATCAGGGCTATCCAAAAGTTTGATCAACTACGATGGTGATTCTAGCTAGACCTACAGCTTATCAGAGTCATGAGGGCTTCGCTACATGCATAATGGATGAACAGGGATGAAAAGATTCAACAAAAGCAACTGTGGATTTCATCAAGTTTGTCCCTGTATTTGAGATGCTTTTACAAAACAGAACATTTCAAACTGAACTTTGTTTTGAATGAAGTAACCCCAGTGATATCACCTTGTTAAAATGGGGATTCCAAGCATCCACTGGATGACAAGGGTTGCCACTGGAGACAAGGGTTCCTAGCAGCCTTTGAAACTCATGGTCTTCCATGACCATTCAGTTGTGTCTATCTGCAGCCCTATCCATTCCCCATACATCCAGATATTTTGTACATTTTATGCCCAAGAATTCCAGTGGTTCTGAGCCTCAAGGATGCAGTACACCTTAACTGTATACCAAAGATAAATTCAGGTAGGTAGCTGAAGCAGCAGAACAACATTTGAGTCCAGTGGCACCTTTAAGACCAACAAAGTTTTATTCAAGGTATAAGTTTTCATGTGCATGCACACAAAGGCTTATATCTTGAATAAAACTTTGTTAGTCTTAAAGGTACCACTGGACTCAAACTGTATGCCAAAGAAAAAGTTGTGTGACATAGGACCAAAGAACCATCGCACCTTGGGCAGCCTTATCTGTAAACAGCATGAGGAAGTGGTTGTACAGCAGTTATTCCGGTGGTATAGTTTAATTAAGGAAATATATCCAAACACTTTCTGCCATACACTGCCAGGAAAGGGGGGAATCTCTCAGGTTCGCCACTCACATAATAGTGTGAGGCAAAAATTCCTTCCCTAAGCCTAATAGAGCAATCTGTTATTATTCATTGACGTAAAGGGAATAGTAGATGTGACTCTCATTACTGCTCATAGAAATGAATGGCGTAAAGCTTTCTCACCTGTGTGGTACTAGATTTTAAATGCAGCTGCACATTACTATGTTCGGGAATCCAGATTATATAATGAGCCAGTTCTTTAACATAAAGATTGTAGAACCAATCCACTCTATAATGGTTTACTTTGCATATTGGATGTATAATAACTGAGAATGTGCAAGAGAAATGACCGAACAGAATCCAAATCCAGCATTTAAAACTATTCAAGGGGAGCTACATTCCTCAAGATGTTAACGCAATCTGTGCAATATGTTATATAATTACAAAAAAGTAGGCCAGAAATTATATCCACTCTTCTGAGCACTGTGCTGGCCTTTGTCTTTGGGGATTTAGTAAATGGAAAGGGGCACAAAGCAAACTGTTCTTCCAAAGTCAGAATAATGCAGACTCTGGATTTTACTGGCACTAGAATATTCCTGAAGTTCAAGGATGTCAAAACCATGTTTGGAATTAATGTGAGGTGTTATTGGCAGCAGGGCAACTCAAGTCTTCTGGGATTACCTCACAAAAAGAACCGATAGAATGCTTCATAAGGAAACTGAGATTTCCTCAGATCCGGTATCTCTAGCAGGCATTGTTATAGCATAATCTATTGTACATTATTACCTTTTCCAAGGGCAGTGCTACTACCTAGGTTGCTTCCATTTGGATGAAAGAGGACCGTAGATGCAAGGTATTGTAATATTTACTTTAGTTACAAATATAGCACAGGTGGATGCAGGGAGGCACTCCTACAGGTCAGCAGATTTGCTACCCTACATCAGATCCCCAGGAGGCAAAAGAGGGAGATCCTGCTCACACACTCAGGTGCGTCAGTCAATTTACAACTCTTCAGCTAGCAGCATTAAATTTACACAGTGTGAGTCAATTTACGCATGTGGTTTCAAGAATACCCAGAATATTAGACAAATGCTCTCTAGTTAAGATGCAGTTTACAATGTTACATTATAAGACACACAAATAAATAATTTTTCAAACTAATCCTACAACAGTAGATATATTAGTCTTCTGAAGAAAAAAGCAGAGCGTGATCTCGCACCTTAGATACTAACAGCCCAATCTACTTGGAAGCAAGACATAGTGATATTTAGTTAAGAATCAATGTACATATGATTGCAGGAAGCCTTAGGATCCACTGCACACAAAATGGCTGCCATATGAAAAGGGGTTCCATGAGGTAGGTATTTGTACCCACAGACAGAAGAAAGAGTCAGACAACAAACATGGGATTAACGGCCACTTTATTTATTAACAAAACATGGCAAGGGCTTAACCTAACAAGCGGCATGGCCAAGGCCTGGGGTTACCATTAACCCCACCCTTGCCATAGTATGGGCAATGCACCTGGCCCCCGGGTCACAGCCCGCTATAAGCAGTTTGAACCCCAGGCAGCCCAGCCTTGGAACATGCCTTGATGATCCCTCACACACAGCCGCAAGGTCAGTGCTGAGTATCCCTCAACGGCACTCCAAAAGGCAGCCTGTGCCCCTCATCCCAGGCTGCAAGGCTGCAGTTATGATCCAAACAGGCCCTTTTCCCACCACGGTTGCTGATAGGTGCTTACCAAGCTGCAACAACTATTTACTAAACTTCCGCCCAACCATAAAGTGACAAATTAATGCAGACGCCACCCCGGCCAATTCCTCAATCCGCTGCTAGCAATGCAGGGTAGGCAAAAAAAACTCCCCCGTCTCGAGGCCAATCAGAGCAGAGGTAAAAAATTCCTACCCGGCCTCCCTAAGAAATGGGACGACCAGCCAAAAGCCTGCATTACCTACAGGGTGGAAGGGTGGGTCGAGCACAAGGCATGAATGAGGCTGCTGGGGCCGGGGCTGTCCTTCAGCATACTAGCCCCGCCCCCCAGCAAAACCAGGCTGCAAATGCAGCCAGTCTGATCGATCCTCCTTACAAGAAGGCAACTTCGTCCCCAGCCAGCCAGCCTTCGGCGGCTGCGGGGATCCATCCTTGCCCCCATAGACGGAAGAAAGAGTCAGACAACAAACATGGGATTAACGGCCACTTTATTTATTAACAAAACATGGCAAGGGCTGAACCTAACAAGCGGCATGGCCAAGGCCTGGGGTTACCATTAACTCCACCCTTGCCATAGTATGGGCAATGCACCTGGCCCCCGGGTCGTAGCCCGCTATAAGCAGTTTGAACCCCAGGCAGCCCAGCCTTGGAACATGCCTTGATGATCCCTCACACACAGCTGCAAGGTCAGTGCTGAGTATCCCTCAATGGCACTCCAAAAGGCAGCCTGTGCCCCTCATCCCAGGCTGCAAGGCTGCAGTTATGATCCAAAAAGGCCCCTTTCCCACCATGGTTGCTGGTAGGTGCTTACCAAGCCGCAACAACTATTTACTAAACTTCTGCCACAGCAAGGGTCAAGCCTCTGCTTAGGCCTCTGCACCCACTAAACCCCTAAGACTGTTAAAAGCCCTTGCCGTAAATCCTTAAGGAAGATATCCATACCCTGCTCTGACAAATGAACGCCATCACCCCTATATAACTCATCGTGCGTAGCCCTAATAGCCGGATGGGGTATGAAGTGGCCACCACCCATTACTAAAATGCTCCTAAATTCCCCATTTACCTTACGCCTAGCCTGCTCAATCCGCTTAGGGTCCAAGGCCCATCGCTATTCCCTTCGCGGAACCATGGCCGACCAAACCACTGTGGTATTAGGCCATCGTCTTTTAATAAAGTTAAAATCCTCCCTGGCTTGTAGAACTAACGCCTTCCCTTTTAAAATTCCTAAATCATTACCCCCTAGGTGAATTAGCAATATGTCAGGAGGAACACTGGCATTCAAACCAAATAATAGATGGAGTAGGCCCACCCTCCATTCAACAGTGGCGCATTGACTTAGGGCCAACTGCGAGCCGATGGCCGATCTGTTAGCCCGGTGAGCAGCCCAAAAAATGAAGCTGTGCCCGCAGATGAGAATGGTTCTCTGCCTGCCACAAGACACAGCACCTGAAAGGAAAGGACAGTGAAACACCAGGCCGAAAGAACAGATCACCACATGGCCATTGAATGCACATAACCTTTATAAGCATTGGATCTCCAATGCCCTATGTGCTGAACATCCTCAGCTGAATAGCCCATAGCTGCCACTGTGGAAGCCGCTCCAATGAGAAAGGAATGGGTCCCAAACTTTACACCTGATAGGCCCAGCTTTCCCAAAGCCAGGGAAGTAACTGCCCAAAACTGATGTTTAATCAGAGGGCTCCCATCCTCATGTCTAAAGAGGAAACTGGCTTCCAGACCCCTCAGGGCCAAATACTGTGACAGGGCCAGAACTGGGCAGAGCTCTGAATCCTGACAGGTCCCAATTTTACCTTGGCTCCTTTTCGCATCTGATCCATCTTAGAGCTCCTAATCGTGACCATTGCCATTGCCGTGAATATCAACATCCCACACCTGCAAAGCCTTGCTCGACTGGTCTGTCTTAGACTGAGCAATCAACTCACTCACCCGAAGAGCCCCAAAGAATGCCAGCAAAGAGGCTGCATGAAACAGGCATGCCTCATAACCGGAAGTGCAAACCGCACCCCAGGTCGCTCACAACCCCTTAAGTATCATGGGCGAGATAGGCTGTCACTCATCTTTAGCAGCATCCCCCTCGCGAGTCCAACCCTCAAGCATCTTTCTAATCCTGAAGTCACAAGTGACTTCAGCGAAGCCCAAGGCTTTGCTCGTGAAGGCTAGCACAGCAAGCTTGCCTCGGATTGAACGGACAGCTAAGCCAGCTTCTTTGCTCGATACACAGTAGTGCATCAGCTGATCTAAAGGAATAGGCTAGACCTTGGGATAATGTTCAGCTGCCCTGAAGACCTCGAATTGGCAAACTGCTCGCTCATACCCTTTTCTGGTGCTAGGTGCAATGGTGAGGCTTATAGCCCTGCAAGCCTCAGCCCTCCAACTTGCCATAGTTCTTGAGGCATTCGAGCCGGATGAAGATCGGCTTCTGGTGCAAGCTGACAAAACCTCGCCATCTGTTGGCGAGAGAGAGTGTCAGCCACACCATTGTCCACACCCAGCACATGCCTGGCAAAAATTAGCAAGTTGTCTAAGGTACTGCAAGGTGAAAGCCCGGACAAGTCCCATGACCCGTGGAGACCTAGATGTGAGGGAATTGATCACATGAATAACCGCCAAATTGTCACACCAAAAGTGGACACTGTGATCTTTCAATTCTTCACCCCACAACCAAACCGCCACTAGTATGGGAAAGAACTCTAAAAAGGTGAGATCCCTGACATATCCTGCTGAAACCCATTCCCCAGGCCACAGCGCACCAGTGTCCACGAAAGTACACACCAAATCTCAGAGATCCGGCAGCATAAGATCCAACTCTGCAATGGACCAAGCTTAATTGGTGTGGCCCCCCTTTCCAGTAGCTGCTGAAGGACCACCACCTCTCCTGGGCCATTGGCTACGCCTGAGCCTTCCTTTGGGGCATGCAGTGAATGCATGTGGTCCACTGCACATTGGGCACTCGTGCCTGTAAGTGCATGTCTTCCTATTGCAGACCCCCTGGGAACCAAACTCCCAACAAAGCGGGGTTCAACCGCCTGCCCCGTGGGCCCACGGGAAGCAGTATTAGCACCAGCTGGAAGGTTCTGCACGATGTGCCCACTATGTTAGCATTCCCCAACATTAGGCTGCGCCTGTGACATCAGCTGTAACCAAAGATGCAGATGTATCTGGTCCCATGGAAGGTTGGGGTTCATAGCAGCCCTCATCCTAAACTCCTCGTTGTATTTGAGCCAGGCTGAACCCACAAAACCAGTGTACGCTTTATAAATGATATCCAGATACTGGTATAGTGCTGCAGCCTTCCAGCTCTGGGCCCGAGAAATCACCCCTGCATAGACAATGTACCCTGCCAGCCAATTTGCCCAAGTCCTATCAACCCTCCTTTTCTTTAAAATTTCCTTGTCCTTGTCATCCATCTCCTCTTCATCCTTCTTCTCCAATTCCCGGTAAAGAAGGCTGAAGAGGTCAATGTACTCACCCTTGCAAATCTTTTCCCTAGTGATTGGCAAAATGTGGTCACCAAGGGGCAAGGCTGCATCGCCAAAGGGCATGGCCTTTGCAGAAGCCGCCCCATAGCGGTTGTCATAAGTGGGAGAAAAACCCCATGCCCCCCATGGACTAGGAGGTGACATCATGCCCGGAGGTAGCACAGAGCCCCAAGGCGACTGCCAGCCCATAGGTGGAGGACCCCAGACCCACGGCTGAGTAGTCCCAGGTGAATTCTGCATGAGGAGGGCCCCAAGCCCACTGCCCATACCCTGAGGGGTCCTGCATAAAACCAGGCTTATGCACCCAAGGTCCCCAGGGCCAAACCATGGCTGGCTGTGCATCTGCCTCATCCTTACCACTGGGCCCAGGCACTTTCACCTCAGCCACCGCCGTCGCAACAGATGTCTCAGAAACTGGCGTCAGTGTCGCCGCCCCGGATACACAGCAGCTAACACATGGATTAGAGACCATTACAATTATTCTTCCATGCCACTGAAACCTACCTACAGGAATATTTTGGACTAAAAAGAAGCAACCCATGTGATTGGTTCCCACTAAATATCGTTGGCTTGGCACATGGGACAATCATCACATAGATACAATTTCAAACAAAGAAGACCTTAGAGTCATGTATGGTTGCCAGGTCTGTCAGACCAGCTGGCGGGAGATGGGGGTGAACTTACTGGGAGTGGAGAGGGAAGAAGCCAGAAATAAATGGGACATGCCTACATCACCCAGAAGTAGGGTTGCCAAATCTTACTGTGGCTGGAACAGGGGACTACCGGGGGGGGGGCCTTCCGGGGGTGGGTGAGGATGTCATGTGGGGGATGCTCTGGTATTGGGGTAAACTCTATGTTTCTTTTCCAACCATAGAGTTTGCCCAAATAGCAGAGCATCCCCATGTGACATTCCCGGTGGGATGATGTCCCTGTTTGGGGGTAGGGATTTCCCCACCAACCAGCTGGTCAGCAGCAGGCTCAAGCCTCGAAAATTGGGGGGTTTCCCAGCACTGCCAGGGAAATGGCAACCCTACCCAGAAGTGTTGCATGCACATCAAGGACATTGGGGGTGATGCTCTGATTTGTGGGCAAAACCTCTATGATAGAATTAGCTTCTTGCCTGTTGGGGGGGGGGTGTAATTCTCCCCTACCAGCCAGCTGGCCAGTGGTGGAGAGGAATACCTGAAACTGGAGACCCACCCACCCACACTGGGGGGTCTGGCATCCCTAGAGTCATGTCCCCAAGGGGATGCATGCATTCCTAAGGATAGGGCCTCACAGGGAGAGAAAGAGTAGATTGCCAAATCTCTGCAAGATTCCATATAGGATTCCAACCACATTATGTTTAGTCCTGCAATAATGTTTCGAATGTACCTGCTGGACTGCTTTTTATTTTTTTAGGGGGTAATGCAGCAAAGGTATGGAGTTGGTTTTTTTTTTTAAGTCTTCCACTTCTGCCTTTTCCTGCCGAGAAAAGTCAGCCCTAAACTGTTTTTGCCTCTGCTAGGAAAAAGCAGCAACATAGCGACATGTAAGTTTTCCCTCAGGGAGGTAGTCATAAAGGTGGCTTGTGGTGGTTTTTTCTAGCTGGAAAATGGCAGTGGAGGAAAGGGTGAGAGAGTTCTTCTTCCCTGCACCATTCTTGCACTCAAAAACAAGAAAGAACGGGACCCACTCCCCCCCCCCATCCCATTGTTTCATTTGGGAAAGAGTACAAGTACTTTTTTAAAGGACCACAGAATGTATGCAACATAGCTCAGTTCAAGAGATAATACTGTAAGGATTGTAGACTGCCATATGTTCTGTATGTTTACCTCTGCTACTTTATGTATGTGTTTATTTTTAAAGAATTGTAGTGTCACGAAGCACAGCAGGAATAGAAAGGTCCACATTTAAAACTAGTATCTGTACGGTATTATGCTGTGCAATTTTAAGCCAACCTCTTTACAGGAAATGAAAGTGATAATGGCAACCAGAAAGAGCAGGCACCTTATGCTGCAAAGAAAGGTAGGGCAAACCAAAGAGCCAGCAGAAGTACTGGTTACCAAGGAGGCCTATAGTTCTCCAGATTCCAGAAGGCATGAATCCATCTATGGCTCATAACGCTGGCTCATAACGCTGGCTCATAACTCTGACACAGTTTTAGCATAGCTTTTCATAGGTAGTAGTTCAGTTAATCAGAGGCAACTTCAGAGAACTGGTTTTTAGGCAGACATGTTTTACTACCTTATTTACTACCTTCTTGGAAGATGTCATCAAATACCTGCATGAGCAGCAGCAACCATTGCATGATAACTAGGTCCCATGAAACAACAAGCAAGGACAAAAACTCCTCATTATTTTCCCAATGAAATGGGAAGGTGACTTGTAAGAAGTTCAGTATTCCATAATGATCACTTCAACTTGGATGATAATTGGCTGTAGGTAGTCCTTACCAGCAAGGGGCCGCGGTGACTCAGAAGTTAAGATGCTGAGCTGCAGACCAGAAGGTTGGTAGCTTAGCAGTTCGAGACCCGAGTGCCGCATGATGAAGTGAGCTCCCATCTCTGGCCCCAGCTCCTGCCAACTTAGCAGTTCGAAAACAAGAAACTGCAAGTAGATAAATAGGTACACTCTGGTGGGAAGGTAACAGCGTTCTGTGCCCCTCGGCATTTAGTCATGCCGGCCACATGACCATGGAAAAAGTCTTCAGACAGCACTGGCTCTTCAGATTGCAAACAGAGATGAGCACTGCCCCCTAGAGTCGGATTCGACGAACTTTCGAGCAAGGGAAACCTTTACCTTTTACCTTTACTAGTCCTCACCAGCAGGAAAAGAGGAAGACCCAACATGAGAAGGATTGACTCAATCAAGGAAGCCATGGCCCTCAGTTTGCAAGACCTGAGCAAGGCTGTTTACAATCAGGCATTTTGGGAGTCATGAATTCATAGGATCCAAGGCTGTTAACAATCAGACGTTCTGGAAGTCATTAATGCATAGGATCTCCATAAGTCAGAAGTGACTTGATGGCACTTAACTCACACACAGAGGCCTCTCAGGACTTGAATACTATTGAAAGCTGAACTTTGCTGAATTCAAATACCATACATGTAACATGAGAAGACATCAAGGGTGCCATGGAAACTGGATCTTGGAAAATGATACAGGGAAAGAGTTCAGGGGCCTTAACTGTCAGATCAGGCTTTAGAACTAAAAAAATGTATCCTGAATAAGGTCCTCATTATGTTGCTAAAATTCTAGTCAACCACTATGCTGAGGATTCCTGTAGAAGTTCGTTCAAGTGCCCTGTTAATCTAAAGGATGTAAGAGGTCTGTTTAAATTCAGCACTGAGAGACTCTAGCTGATTGTGAGTCATCAGCTCTGTTGATCTCCTCTTTAGCAATGTCTGCTCCTCACTAATAAGACAATGGGTGAATTCCAATGTCTTACAGTCACAGGAACACTCCTAGAGCTAGTCCAGTGATGACATTTTCAAAGGAATGTGCATTATTACAAAGGAGCCATTACTTTGCCTGCAAAATGGCAGATGCAGTTCATGAGGCATCCTACCGAGCTGGGCATATAGCCCCTCCTGCATAATGCCTGCTCTTTACAGTAAGGAGACAGCACACAATTTATGTTTGAATCATTTCTCAGTCTGGAATTGTACAATATTTAATACCGGGGGTTACAGCCATGCACCATAAAATGGGTACAGAATTAGCCTATTGGACTTGATCCTAGGACTGATTCCATAGCACATACAACCCATGAAAGCATAAAAATCGAACAGACGGGATGTAGCCACATTATATAGCCCCATTCCAGATGCACCTCTATTTATTTCTTCTATATGTTTGCCTACCAGTACTCCTGAATACTGAGCTGCTTTCACTTTTAAATTGATTTTTGGTTTTATACCCCACTTTCCAAATGTGGCTCCCAAAGCATCTTACAATTTAAAAAAAACACTAACCAATAGAAGCAATAATAAAATCTACAAAACACTAATAATCAGGATGATATTTTATGATGACTGAAAATGCCGTAACTGAAACACCCTTTTCTTAACCGATCAGGCATACCAGAATTAAACAAAACAAAATATTTCATCATGCCATGCCATTCCCCATAATTATTTTCCAGACTGGACAACAGCTGGGAAGACAAGAGATTTACAGTGCAATCCTAAACATACTTACACTCTCCTCAGTCTGTAGGGCTTAGAAGGGTGTAACTGCTTAGGATCGCCTGCTGATGCAGCTGGACAGATGCACAGCAAATGGAAGGGGGAGCATGAGGTGGGAGATGATAGAAAAACGAGGCTGGCTCTGTCAGATAGTAAGATCTGCATAGAAAAGTGGAATCAAAGCGATTAGGGAAATTGCATCAACGAAAAGCTATGATTTACTGAGCTTCAGCCATCATCTTAGAACAAGGCAATCTGCTTGATCAAATTTCTATTGATGTACGGGGTTATCAAGCTATGTAAAAGAAGGAGGCAAGCAGGCAGTGAAGAAGCTGGTAGAGCCAGAGGGAGAGCATTTATTTGAGTGTTCCTGGCCTCAAAGGTTTGCACAATTTTACGATCAGCTGTCTATCCAATCTCCCCCTCTCCCATTTATGTGTTTCTTAACACATACAGGGTAGGGGTTTTTTTTCATTTATTTCATAATGCAGCTAGTGCCCATTCGATATGATGCTGCATTGGCGCAGCAGCTATTCAGACCAGGTTTACGATTCCCAATTATAATGCACAAGCATAAAGTGGTGCTTCGTGCCAGGACAAGCTGCTGACCAGATGCCAATACAGCAGCAACAATCAGTGCTGCTGCACCAGAGACTGCAGCACCTGCTGTCACGTATACATGCTACTTAAGTGGTCTAGCCCAGCAAGGCAAGACGGAGTGAGAAGAGGGTGAAAGCTCACAGCAAACCAGTGCAGAATATTTGGCAATGGTCATGACAAATTGATTCCTCTGATTTCAGTAGGACTTAGATGCAGCTGAAGATCTAACTACACATCATGTCGTCTGTGTCTTTTTCATTTTAGAAAAGCATTTTGGGGAGGGTGCGCTTGAGACCTGAGAGGGGATGGTCGCCACTTCTTCATTCCAGATCCCTCGCACACAGATATGTGACTTTTCCCCCAGTGATGGGTTCAAATACAGCACAAACCTCCCCTCTGCCCTCAGTCATACCTTCCTAAAGTCGCTTTTCAAAACATTTATTTTGATATTTTATACCCCACTTTTTCTCCCCTGTGGGTATTTAAAGCAGCTTCCCGCGTTATTCTCCTCTCCTCCATTTTATCCCTCAATGAGCTAGACTGAGAGAAAGTTTGTCCACGTTCACCAAGTGAGCTTCCATGGCACACAGTGGGGATTTGTACCTGGATCTCCCAATCACCCCACCAGACCAGCTGTCTTTAAAAAGTGAAGTTAGTTCCCAAAATTCTGTGGTTTGAAGATAGCAGTCCATTTTGTTTCAAAAAGAGACTGGGCCAGCTAGGATAAATTAAAATTTATATCAAATAACCTAGATTAATCCCTTTGTATGAATTAGATCTTAATATTTTTTGTTCTCCAGTCTTCAAACAAGTTTTTGATCCTTTGACCTAAAAAATTCCACCTGAAGTATAAAACCTTCAGTTTTTTGATGTTAATAGCCGGTCTAAATCTACCACATGGGTAATTAGTTGCCATCAATTCCTGTAAATGACAGCTCATTTCAGAAAACACTAGATACCTACACTATTCAGTTACTGCTATAGGAGTCTTCTTTCAGAAAGGTTAAATATGTTGCCTGGCTGAAGCAAGTTGTCTCAAAATGACTATTTTGTGTAAGTATGTGCATGCACACACACAGAGATATAAAACCAGTGCTCGGAGCAGATCCCAATCTGTCACCTTTAGGGGTGTGCAGTTTTTTAAAAAAATTGGTATTTTTCGGTTCAGGTCTATTGGACCTGGGGGGGAAAAATGGTATTTCCAAAAAATCCTGGATACCAATACTGGTATGGTATTCAGGATTTTTTGGGAATCCCAATTTTTTTTTGTCCAATAGACATAAGAAGAAAAATACCAGTAAAAAAAAAGTCAGTTGCAGGAGAAGCTGGTCCCAGGATCTGGGCGCCATGGGGAGGTGTCCCTGTGGCACAGCAGCTTCTGGGGCTGGCAGGCTGCACAAGAAGCCAGCCCCAAGCCAAGCCGGCAGGAACAGTCTGCTCCCCCCCGGCACAGCTGGTCCTTGGCCTGTCTTCTGCAGTCCCTTTAAACTTTAAAGGGACTGAAGTGGAAGCCTGACAAACAGTTGAGAGGCAGGAGCAATCTGCTCTTGCTTCTCCGCTGTTTTTGGATCTACCAGTAATTCCCAAATATATCTGGAATTTTCTTGGGATTTTCCCCCCAGGTTTCCTGAGAATACCCAGATACATTTGGGAAGTCTAAATATACTTGAAAAATACTGATAAGGTATTTTGGGGTATATTTTCAGGTCAGGTAGATCCAAATCCACACCCCTAGTCACCTTAAGAAGTCATGAAATGGAAATGCTTCATAAATCAATAACCTCCCTGTCCTGGTTTGTGCTTCTTCTATATTTATTCTTCCAGGAATCCCTGAACTGAGGGATTTCATTAACCTAATAGCAACACATGAATACGCATAAGACAGTATGGCCCACACACCCTGAGCACAGATCTCATTAAAGTCAGGAAGCTTGATTTGCAAACAATTTATACTGACACAATCCATGCACATTATTAATAGTTATCAGTCCACTTGTGTTGCTACAGTTTCAAGAGATTAAACTGACATCAGGACTTGTAAATACTGTAAAATATTTGTAAAATAAAGAGACTTTGGTTTCAATCTGTACAATGTGCACGGTTAAGACGAACAAACTAGAAAGGGAAATTGCTGATTTACAAGTTATTACAACACTCAGAACAATGGAATCCACAGGACTTTACATGGATATTGGTTTCTTATCTCACTATATATACTAACCTCATTCAGTCCTTACATCTGTATTCTCACCAAAAAGGGTTATCCATCCTCTTTATTTTATTTTATTTGGGATAGTAGATGGGAATAGTAATTGTAATATAATGTAATAAATAGTAGAATGTAATGTAATTTGGAATGGTATTGGAATGTATTTCTCTGGTCTGGGGATAGAGAAGATATAAATTGCACAGCCAATCACCCCACCTCAAAGAAAAGGATGCTGTAAAATTACCTCCATGCTGGAGAGGAGACAGATGTGGCTTAAGAACAGAGTCTCAGTTAATTACTTTCAGCGTCCCACAATTAAGAAAGATAGATCTGCCCATCTAGCTCCGATTTTGATATATTTATTTCCTTCACTGCCTCCCCCTGGAATTAAACCCAAACAAATGTTGACCATATAAACCAAGCTTATTATTCCAGTTTGGTCTTTGCATCTGTTAAACACCATTTATTATGCTAATTTGCTCCTCACCCTCTACCTATATGTATGGACTGGTAACTTCCATTTCAATGTATCTGAAGAAGTGTGCTTGCACACGAAAGCTTATACCTTGAAAAAAACTTTGTTGGTCTTAAAGGTACCCCTGGATTTGAACTTTGTTATTCTGTCTATCAGGCCTCATCTTACACTGCAGCTGATCGGAGAGGAGAGGAGATATGGCTCAGGAAAAGGGCAGAATGGTCTGTGAGTGCCCCCCCGCCGCCGCCGCTTTGCCCATCTTGCTGTCTCTTGACTCTCACTGGGATAGTTCACCTTGGCTACAGATCAAGCCTTCAGAGCAGAGAACCATGCATGTGAACCCTGAGCCAGCCCAATGACAGATGGAGAAGGAAAAATGCTGTCCTAATCAATCTTCTTCCCTGGCTCTTGAGCTGAGCAACACAAGTATGACCCCTGCTAAGTTTTTTCTGGGTTCCATGCTTGGGCTGGGCTAAGGGGCTGGGAAACGACAGAGAGCCAGTGATGCAATTGCAGCTACCTCAGCAGCCAAAAAAGACAACAGGAGGGAGCGGCCCAGGAGGCAGTTTGGGTAGTTGTGGTCTGTTATCAGGGCTATGGAGATGTGATTCTTGGCTGCTGGAAGCCTAGAAGTTTTATGCAAGGAGAAGCAGACACTGAGATTTGCAAGGCCTGCCTGCAGACAGACATGGGCAAAGAGGATTCACCCACAACTGATCGATGCTGGAAACAGGAGTGTCCGGGTGGGGTAGGGTGGGGAGGAGCAGTGAATGGCTGCTTCCACATGGAGGATTTGCTCTGATCTGGCTCTCAATCTGGAGCAGGTATTCTTAGAGCAACCACGACATCCTCCTCCAGTTGTTCTCCTTCCATGGTTTCCCCTGCCTTGCCCTGATGTTTCCCAAACCTGCTTTGCTCTAATCTTTCTAGAAAGAGTGGAGTCAAAGAAGGTTTGCCTGCCTCATGGATGGGAAGGTACAGGTTTCTAAACCACACTGCCCACATCCAGTGCCTTTTCTCCTGCACTTCCTCTCATGCTCACCATTCCCCTACCACCACTGGTACGATTCTGCCTAAAAGAAAACAAACAAGTAAACAACTATAGCAATAGCAGTATAGCGGAGAGGGGATGGCTGGCATGAGGAGATACCATTTAATTGTCTCTGTTCTTCCCTCTCTGGGCCCTTTGGTTGTTTTCTCTGCCTTGCATTGGTCAGGGGGTAGCCTCTTGCAGCCCGTTCATTGCTACTGCAAATGCCTCTGCATTTGCATTGGCAGGAGATGCACAATGGAGAATCATCCCCTTGTGGTCCTGGATGGGGAGAAGGCAAGGCTGTTGTATGAGAAACCAACCAGTCCCAGGCAGAGGCTCAGACAGAGCCTTTGACAAGGTAAGTAAAATAGCAGCTGTGGAGGAAAGGGCACAGAAGGAGAAGCACGGCCTTAACCAATGCACTCCCCTCCCCACCCTTTGCTGGATTTTGAGAATTCAGATATAAATGCCAGACCTAGATCTTCAATTCCTAAAATTTGTATGCGGGGGGAGGGGAAAGTCAGGTGACAATCCTAACCCATGTTGTTTGCTTGTACATTTAAATATCTAAAATAGTGGAACTGGAACTCATTTAGGTTGCCCTCATTTTCTTGAGGAAATATTTTATTTTTATCCTGCTCCTTTCCCTGCCAGGTAGGGCTCAGGGCAGCTTAAACAAACAATAAAAGCAACATCACAGTTTAAAACCAGCCTTCCAATTAAACTTATATCAGACTAGGAATAAGGCCCGTTGTGGGAATAAATACAACGGCCTCTAGAAAGAGGCTCTTGGAGAGTGTCAAGGCCTTGGGCACTCAGTGTTAATTTGCTGGGGCAGCCTTAGCAGGGTATAATGACACAGAGTCCACCATTTTCTCCAGGGGAACTGATCTCTGCTACCTGAAGAGCAGTTGTAATTCTGAGTGATCTCCTGCCCTCACCTGGAGATTGGCAGCAGTGGTTCCCCAACAGGGAATAGATGGTTTGGAGGGCAGAGTCTATGGCACTGTACCTGTCTGAGGCCCCACCCCTCCTCAAACCTCACCCTCGCCAGCCTCTACCCCTCAAATCTCCAGGAATTCCCCACCTGGAGTTGGCAACCCCCTCTCCTTCCCAGCCAAGCATCAACCTACCTTGCTCTGAAGCCCCTCTTATAAACACAGGTAACTGCCATTTCGTTTCACCTACTAACAGCCACTGCGGTAACAGTTGAACCTTATGGGGGAACATTTTAAACAAACCACAGGCAGCAGCCATCTTATAAACACAGTTAACTGTCATTTTGTTTCACCTACCAACAGCCACTGAGGTAACAGTTAATCCCCCCACAGGAAGGAAACTGGAGAAGTGTCTTCGTCAAGAGCAAAAAACCGTCTGCCAGGAATTCTGACAGGGCACAGAGGCTGAAGGAGTGGGTGGGGAAGAGGAGCAGATCCAGCCAATGGCATGTGAGTATTCACAGCCAGTGGATAGGAACAGATTCTGATTGACGTGCCAGGGGACCAAAGGCTGGGGTGGTGTGTGGAATGTTCTAGAGAGTGCCACCACCATCAGAGAATTATTATATAGAGAGATGGTGCCCCGATGAATCTTCAGAGGTGGATAACTAAGGGGGCAGCCGGTGCAGTGAGATTTGCAGCCCAACAGTGGGGAGGCCAGGTGATCTTTTTAGCTGCTACTGTCCTCAAACATATGTCCGGTGGAACATCCCAATCTTACAGGCCCTGCAGAACTGAACCAAGCCCCCCAGGGCTCAAGTTTCACTAGACAGAGAGTTCAACCAGATTGGGGCCATGGCCAAGAAAGCCCTGGCCCTGGTTGAAGACAGTGGAACCGTTCTGGGGCCAGACACTACCAGTAAGTTGTTAGTAGATAAGTGTAATGCTCTCTGGGGGGTATACAGGGAGAGACGGTCCCACAGATACAATGATCCCAGACCCTTTAGGGCTTTGAAGGTATGTTCCAGAACCTTGAACCTGATTCGGTACTCAATCTGTAGCCAGTGCAGCCGGTAGACCACAGGTTGTATATATAAGAAGCAAATATAATAAATAGATACTTATTACATTTATATTCCACTGCTCACCTTGGTGAAGTACATGGGGTTCCCAATCATGGACCAGATCTGTTCCTGTATAACTTCTGTGAGGATATAGCGTTGTGGAATTTTAGACCGTACCCTAGGACCTAAAATTAAGTAAGTAAAAAGGGCCTTTTTCTTCAGTGATCAAATTGCTCCATACACAATAGGCTGGATCCAGCGCATAATTTCTACTTGCACTAGAGCTCTTGCACAAGCAGCAGCAACGGTGGAAATCAAGACAAACTTATTGTATCCCCACTTGTAATTCTGCTTCTGCAATCAACTTATGAATAAATCTAGTATATGGGGAGGAAAGTGCTAGGTTTTGCACACGATCTTGAGAAAGTGGAGCTATATTAAGTCCATTGAGGCTCCTGCATCACTGGATCCAAGCCATTATATCTGCACTTCATACAGCAGCACTATATAGTAGGACTATATGGATTTCCACACGTTACAGATGGAGAGATGAGTCTTGAGATAGACTTAACATGCCATATATTGAACAAATGGATGAGCTGAGGTTTCATCTAAGGATAGCCAAGCTCACAGCCCATTTTCTTAACTTCTACGGTACATCAGAGCTACAATATGGAATAAATGAGTGTATGAAAACCAGAAAAGGTATACTGAATTCAACAGAGCAGCTCCAGGCCAACTCCTTACAGGCTGCTCTGAGTAAGTGACATGGAAGGAAGTAGTTTATTACTGCTGTCACTGGCCAGCAGAACCATTTCACCATTGCTCTGTCACATCTTCTGCCTACAAGACCTTTAGTTTCCTCTGCTGCCTTGACATTAATGTGGTGGAGGGAATGGGGAACAGGAACGTGCTCTCAAGAGATAAGGGTCTGGGACCTTATTATGTGACACTGAAAAACTGTAAATGCTGTCCACTAGGTACAAGGAGTACAGTCAAAGAGATGTAAGAGGAAATGGTCTTGCTAAAACCAGATAGTACTGTCTGTGGCAGGAATATATCTTGGAGTTTTTACTTAATTATTTGATTCAGCTTACCAATCTTCTTATCCATCATATTTAGCCCTCTTCTCCTATAATGTTATTGCTAGTTGTTTCCCTAATAATTCTTCATGGCTGACTGTCTGAGCAACTTGAACATGATAGTAAATTATGATTACGATGGTATCTCCATGAACATTTGGACAAATGTTCAAATAAGACATTTGAGCAAGTATGAAATGGCCATGATTTCTTTTGATCCCCCCCCCCCCACCTTTCATTTCCTTCTCTTTGGAAAGCTTTTTACTTTGACTTAGAAATTCTAATCTGCCTCACACCTCGCGATTACAATAGCACCGCATTTGGACTGCTTCAAAGGGTGCATCTCATTATTAATAGTTAAAAAGAGAAGAAGTAAATAAATGTTTCAGGAAATATTTCCCCCCACAGGCAGAAAGTTATTATCTTTACCTGAATAAGAAAAGCTTTCTTTTCTTCTCCACAGAGAGTGATCTTTCAGTGATGAGAAAAATCTGTCGTGTATCTATATAAAACCCCCCACAGATTCCCCCTTTCTGTCTACTAGCTTGCTAGGAACTGTTTGAAATATGATGCTTGCTCTTAAAAACCAAATGCTGTCCTAGAGCACTTTACCACTGGGAAGCTTTCATTCATTAAGAGTGACAGGATCAGACCCAAAGAAAGCATTTTGTTGAGAAATAAAATGCATCATGTATTTCTTCTTTCCCCCCTGAGCTAATGCTGCCAGAAAATGAAACTGGGATACTGATGACTTCAAAGGAACGATGAAGCCTAAATAAGCTGCAATCAACCAATACATTTAAATACCCTGTAATGGATCTTATTCTATTACAGTCAAGGCAGAAAACATTTTAAGTGCCTGGTGTTTTTTTTACAAGGTGTAATGAAGATAGTAACCACATGCAGACCAGTGTAATGCTCTGCAGACAGCAGCATCAGACTGGTGGGACAGTTTATCCCCATTTTTCACTGGATGTAATTATTACCACAGAAATTGCTATTCTGATCTAACCACTAGAGCCCTGTGGATTGTCGTTGAGGAGAAACTTAAAGATTACAAGGAATCCCAGGCAGCAGGACTGATAAACACTGTTACCTGCCTGAGACCTTAGAGAGCCATTGCCGGAACAAACAATACCGGATTAAATGAACTGATGGATTGACCTTGATGTCTTCGCTTCCAGTGTTTTGGTCTAGTTTGGGTGCAATGTGAAGTATCCCCCCACTGCCACCACTGCCACCTTCTTATATACAACATTGTGGTGCACTGGTGCAGCTTCTGGCTTTCCCCCAGGTTTTCTGCAATCCTTCCTAAACCTGCTTTGTGACAATGTTTTTGGAAAGATCACAGCAAAAGCAAGGTGGAAGTGGACAGGAAAGTCCACATCTTTCCGGGCTTGCCTGCACTGGCATCATTTCCCCTGTCCATTTCCTTGTGGTGGCCGTCCCTCGTGTATCACTGAAGGTTTTTTAAAACAGTAATAGTCATATTGCAATAGTATTATAATGCATTATAACTGATTTTTTTAAAAAAAAACTCCTCTGGTGGTACAGGAGGAAATTGCTGCAATGAGGGTCTGGAGCAGGGACACAGCAGAGAAACTCACCATGGGGCAGCCCTGTTGCACAAGCCATAGCAACAATACTATCTCAAAAATCATTGCCATGTGGAAGACACCCCCCCACCCCGTACAAGCCACCTCCAGTGCAATCCTAAACAGTTATAATTTTTAAATTTACTGAAGTCAAGGGTCTTAGAAGGTGTTAACTCACTTTGGGATCTCACAGTAAATATGTCAGACAGAGTCTAGGTTATGGCCTCTAAGTGTATCATTACTTAGGAATTCTTGGTAATATTTTGTGGGGCTTACCTACTCATTTGCCACTGGTCATCTGCTTCTTCTCATATTTCTGTATCTCATGTATTTGCATGGCTGGGATACAGGACTGTCCGAAAGACCTATACCTTTCAGAAAGACTGTGTCTTTTCTTAAGAGAAAGCCTGAAGTTCCTATCCCAACCGAAATATCTCTCTGCCTTCTTCTTTCCCTACCCATTTAGCTATGTTATAAATGATCTTGTTACAAACAATAAAGCTGGTTGTCTTCTAAGAGTCCCTGCATGCCTCTCTTGATTCTTGACCATGTCAATAGCTCTTGTGGAAGCTCCATCATGAAAATGTATGACTTTTGAGTCAGCTAGCAAGTGAGCAAGAATATTGTTGGCAGGCCATTATGGTCCATCACCCTCACTGATTAGCTGTTGCTTCCATCCCCCCTTCATTTTCAGATTTCTCTTCAGAGTTGCACAAGTGTGTAGATGTTGGAATAATTGCAAAATTTATACCAGTACAAAGAAGAATAAGAAAGTGGGTGAGGTAAGAAACTGAGGTAAGACAGTAGGCTGTCCTTGGTCAGCTTATCTCTCAGGACATACTGGACAAGGCATTGGAACAAAAGGACAATGTCACAGCTAGTTCCACCCATGAAGAAGATTTCTGTTTCTGTCTACATACATATTCATATTGTGACTAGAAATAGCATACATGAAAACCCTCCTAAATCAATGGATATTGTTTTCTATCTACATACTATTTGTGCTTCCATTCTACCTTCAGTCTCTTCCATTCACATGCAAGTCACACTGTTCATGGAACATGCTACTCACATAGAGATCAACATATTGATAGTGCTGCATACTCCTTCCACTGTTGAACCTTCCCCACAAACAGCATACAGATCTCTCATTTGAATATGGATAACCAAAGGCCTAACCAAATGCAGGGGGAGAATTGATGGGTGATCATACCCTGTGAGATTCTCGCAAGGCAGCTGTAATTCCTGCTCATCATGGGCGGATCCTATGGTGCTGTAAAGCAGACCAGATATGCACAGCATAAGCATGCAATGTTTATTCACTAGCTGTTCTATTGTCCTCAATAACTATGGAGATAGAAATGGCAAATCCAAGTTTCATAGGAGGTGAATTTGCTGGAAGTAATGTACTCCCTGCAATATTACTCCTTGGATCTAGGAGAACTTGCTTTGCCCATCCTGATGAATCTATCAAAGGCTTTTTGAAAGTTCACTGACACATGAAAATGGTTTATCCTTACATAATTAACACATGATTTCTGATTTCTCCTTTTAGAATCCATTCCATCAGCTTCTGTTATGCCATGCCATTGCCCAGTTCATTCATCACTTAAATAAGTCTCATTTGGCTCCCAAAGAAATGGAATGTCTACATTTTAAACATTACCTCACACTATTTGCTTTCACTCAGAGTGGTATGTGTAAATGGGATGGCATTTATGGTTGAAGTTGCAGTGATCCTGCTGTAAGGTAAGAGAAAATTAACATCTGATCCCACATCTGTGTTGTTCGCTCTGCTAGTTCCATAGTTCACAAGCTATATGTTGTGAAATCACAATCACAATGGAATTTGAAGTCACCAAACTCCCCTGCAAAACCCTCTCATTTTCACTGCAGTTCCCTCTCTGAGTGCCATCTAGTCATGCTTACATCAGGTTTAAGTTTTGCCAATCTAAAATAAACAAGCATGCAAAAAGCATTAGATTTTTCATTTAGATTTTCAGTGGCTTTTTATCATACAGATGATATTCTTTGTTTGAAATTAAATGGCAGAATTATTCCCTTGTTTGTATATGAATAAAGATGCTATGGTTCTTTCACCCATGTAGCCATCCTTATCTTTGTTTGTAGTTCTTTATAGAAGGATTGTGGCTTTCCTTTTTATTTAAAAAACCCACTGCAAAACATAATGCAAATTGCAACCACAATCCAAGCGGTATTTCACATATAAACGGACTGTCCCAACTTTTTTTGATGTGCTGAGAGTCAGCACTTTAAAAAATGTTGCTGCTAGACTGTGATGAATTGTATTACATAATCTGTATTTTCTATAGGTTTTGCAGACCCCGATAGCTGTTCACCTCAATTTGACACAAAATGTGCTTTCCTTTGAGGTGAAATGAAGGCTTTGCAGCAGATTATTCACTTTCCTGAAGAGTCAAGATATCTTACACCACTTTAAGTTATTCAAATAGGCTTCATTCTCGCAAAGATCTAAACCCTGGAGTTGAAATTCACCCAATATGCAATAAAAGCAATCAAGGGCAGCTCTTTTGTTAGTTTGCCTTCTTACCTTGGCAATAGGCCAAGAGATATATTAGTTCTTAAATATTATGCATAATTTGCTAAATGAATAAGTGGGCTGTTAAAAGATAAACCTCAGAAGGCTTCTAAACAGCCAGGGACTAAGGCTGCATTCCTCTGCACGTTTAGGCTTCTTAGGGCCCTTTGCCCTCAGTGAGATTTATACAGCCAATCGGTGTACAGGACTGCAGTCTACATTCACAGCCATGCATCGGCACACAAAACAAACGCTTGGAGCCTTTTATCTTCTCTTTCTTGACAGAATTAGTCCTAATTTCAATAATACATTCTCTGCATCAATGGTGCATGAGCAAACCCAAAGCTGTGTAGCAAATATCCATACAAAAACAACACAGTGAGGAAGATATTGTTTTTCATAATTTGTCTAGAATTCTGTTAGACAAACCAGATTTCTCTTTTGATACTTTTCACGTCTACCTTCAACTGATACAGGCAGACATAAATTATCAGTAGTCTAGCCATCTCTCTCATATTAGATGACTTCCATCCATGTAAAGTGGGATCTAGAAATGGCTCCTCCTCTTTAAAAAACAGACAAGCTGATCCCTAAGGCTGAACACTCGTGCAAAATAAAGGATAGCACAGGCAATGCAAAGTTCACTGTATTCTTATGTACACTTGGAGCTCTTGTCCATGCTGGCTGCCTCATCCACTACAATAGATGCAGCAGGTCAACCTGTGAAAAAGATATGCATATGATGTGGATATGTTGCCGCCACTGAAATGAACACAGCAACCTTTGAAAGGAGATGAGATGCACATCATTTCAAGCACCCATAAGAAATTACTAGATAGGGGCAACTCTTTTCCCTTTTACAACTTTTAAGGTATTCTGAGATCCTTTAAAAGCTATTGTGAAAGAGCTAGGAGCACCTTTCCTATAACAACATATGCTTAAGGTGAAGTAACGTTTGTGGGTAAAGACAGGTGACAAGACTTCTTTTTACTGGATGAGTGATTATTTTCTCCCTTGCTAGGAAACAGTCATCATGGTACAATCATGATCTCCTCCAAGACATTTTGATCAAGAGGGTTACTTGACAGCTACAGTGGAGGAAATAATATGTTCTTGTAATTCAGCTTGGACTCCTGGCCCAGAAGAGTTTGCCATCTCCCACCTGCAACGCTTATTTGCTTTGTTTAATACTTACCTTTGTTTTCTGCAAAATCTTTCAGAAATAGGAGTATATTTTCTAGCATGATAACACAATTTTTTATGAAATAATGTGTTCTACTTACAGTACTATTTGTTCTCCCTATTAAAAGATTGTTTCAAAGCCCAAAGTGATTAACTATTATGGTTCAATGATGGGTTAACAGTACAAATTACTCTACATTTGTTAAGTAGGCAGTTTAGGCACTGTACAGATAGAAAAGGTATCCATCCTAACAATAAATTATAAAACATGAAGGGTTCAAATTTTGTAATATCTATGCTTTCCATGGAGGAAAAATTAAAAAAACAAAGCTAGACGTGTCCCTCCAACAACCTACAGCCAAACATAGAGAAAATATGAAAATATAAGAAGAGACCTGCTGGATCAGCCCAGTGGCCTATCTAGTCCAGCATCTTGTTTCACCAGGTGGCCAACCAATTGCCCACAAGGCATAGAGCCCAAGGCCTGCCCCTGATTCAAAGTTTCAAGACTATCACATATCTCATCAGGCTGAAATATTGATAAGGCAGCATACAGGGATACCTTCAGACAAAGGCAGGGTTTTTTATTATTTAAGAAGAGCCGTTTCCCTGCCTTCACTCCTGTAACCACTCCAGCATTGACCTCTGGATCCAAATCTGCCCCTCCCCAAACTATGTTCATTATTTAAGGGACTGTAAGGAACTCTAAGGAAGCATGTTTCCAAAAGTGAATCCTAAGCACTTTCAGAAGATCTAGGTCCTTTTAGAGTACCAGAAATTCTTAATGCATTTGCTAACCTTCCCACCTCCCATGTTCATGTCAGTATCATGTGTTCAGCTCACTGTCACAGAAGTGAAGGATATTCTTCTCCCTCTTAAAGACCAGATCCCTTCCACAGTGTACTTGCTATTTTGTTATTATAATTAGATGATACGTTGAAGACTCATGATAAAGAACTATATAATTTGATGCTGATTAAATTTCTTCCTGGTTCTATCTTCTTCCCAAACTAAAGTATGGTCCTTGAATTTCATAGTAAAGATATCAATATGTAACACAAAATACTAAAACCCTGTCTGTTCCTTTGTTCAGAGGAGGTGAGCAAGCCACATAAGAGTCTATCAGATTGCAAAGCTTTGCATAATTTAATCCATATACAATGGAGAGCAGATCATATTTCATACATGTTTACTCTCTAGAAGATAACGGCCTGTCTGTTTGAATTAGCTGCAGAGTACAAATATGGTTAAGACTATATCTCCTCGACATTTTAATCTTTAAAATTTCTCTATTCTTATTGCTTTTTATAATGCTTTTTGGATGTCTACAATAATAGCTCCCTTCAAACATGAAGGGAATTGCATTACCTAAGAATCCTGTACATATAAACATACAGTGTTGTTTATATATGCTTTAGAACTTCCACATGACTCCTGAAAGCATTAAAGGAATTCATGAAACCTTTAATGACCATGGAATATAGATGCTGCTTTGGTTTCCTGATCTAACAGTGCAATCCTGTGCAGAGCTACAAACTTCTAAGTCCTTTGAAGTCAATGGGCTTAAAACAGTGTAACTCTTTAGGATTGCTATTTGCCTGATAATAAGTGGGAATTTGCAGAAGGAGGGGTATTACTTTTTATTTTGATTTTATTTATTAGGTTTTTATACTGCCATCTCTGCACACCAGGCTCAGGGTGATGTACAACAGTTTAAAACAAAAGAATATATTAAAATACAGTCTACTAATATACAAAACTCATGCAATGTCATAAAACCAGGGCTATTTTTGAGCAGGAACCAGGCCCGTAGCTACCACCGGGCCCACAGGGCCTGGCTCCTGTGGTTTTTATGGGCCCCTCCCCCTGGGTGGGGTGGGCTTACTTGCCACCAGGAGACCACTCATGAGGGGAAGCAAGAGTCACAGGCCCCCCTGCCAAGCCCCCCATTACTGCTGCCTTCACTGAGGCAGGAGAAGTCCAGTGTGGAGGGAGGTCCAGGCACCTATGGAAGCAACAGCGGGGGCCAGGCAGAGGCGTTGGAGTTGGATGGAGCCTGGTCCTGCCGCATCGGGGGTGGGTGGAAGAGGATGGGGCTGAGTCAGTCAATAAGAATGGTCCCAGGTGCTGACCCGGCTGTTGCTGGGTAGAAGAGCCCTGGAATGCCGCTGAAGCAGCAGAGATACGGAGAGGACAAAATCAGTCCAACTCCAGCAGCTTCTCATTTTTCATGCTGCTCCTTAGACTCCCCCCCCCAAGTCAGCTGGGGGTTCACGATGGCTGCATTCCCCCCCTCCATTTGGATGGGATCTCCTTGTGCAAAAGAAGGCTCCCTGGAAACACCCCCAGCAGGACGATGAGGGGAAAAACAGAAAGAGGAGTGGAGCCTGTGTTCCCGCTAGTGTTCCCTCTAAGTTGGGTTAGTGTGAGCTAGCTCACAGTTGTTTAGCCTTCGGCTCACCCATTTTTGTCTTAGCTCAGGAGGAATGGCTCAAGAGCAAACTAATTTATGCAGCAGCCAAATTGCTCGCTCACAACTTTAATATAAGTAGCTCACAAAGTAGAACTTTGTGTATGAGCATGGCATGGCAGTACTGCACAGATGTATAATGGCAGGCCTTGCGAGAAAAACATTGGCACTCTGAGCAAAAAGTTGTTAGCTGGCAGGAATGCACAGGAACAGAGTTCCAGCTGGCTTCCGAATTGGCCTTGGGTTCCCCACACACCTCACAAGCTGCAGGGCGCCTGGGGAAGCCAAGCCAATCCAGGGAGGGAAGGCAGTTTAAACTGCCTCCCCCTCTCAGGTTCCCCAGATGCCTCGCAGCTGCGGGGCACCTGAGGAAGCCGATCCTGAGAGGGAGCTGCGCTGTCAGGGGTGTGGCCTAATATGCTAATATGTTTCTGTGTTTGGGTGTGGCCTATTATGCTAATGAGTTCCTGCTGGGCTTTTTCTACAAAAAAAAGCCCTGCATAAAACCTATATGGTGCTACAGTACATACATTTCTAACCCCCATTAGCAGAGGGGGGAAGAATGAGAAGGCAAACTAATGACACCGACTGCTGTTAAAAACCCTTGCTGTTCTCAGTCTTGGCAGAACATCTCTGCCTTGCAGGCCCTGCGAAACTGCAACAAGTCCCACAGAGCCCTTATGTCATTTGGCAGAGAGTTCGACCAAGTTGGAGCCAGGACCGAAAAAGCCCTTGCTCTGACTGAGGACAGTCGGATGCTCTCAGGGCAAGGGACTTCCAGCAGATTTTGTTTTCCTGAGTGCAGCACTCTCCAGTGGAGGGACATACCAGGAGAGGGGGTTCCACAGTTACATTGGTTGTTGACCATTCAGAGTCTTCAAAGTCAAGACCAGACCTGACCCAGTACTCAATCTGGAGCCAGTGCATCTGGCAAAACACAGTATGAGTATGTGCTGTTGACGGTGTCCCTGTAAGGACCTGGGCCACTGCCTTCTGGACCAGTTGTAACTTCTGGATCAGTCTCAAGGGTAGCCCTGCATAGAGTGAGTTACAGTAGTCAAGCCTAAAGGTGACCGTTGCATGGAGTACTGTGGCTAGGTCAGGGCAAGACAGGTAGGGGGCCAGTTGCCTGATCTGGCATAGTTGAGAAAATGCCAGTCTGGCAACATTTGTGGTCTGGGCCTCCATTGATAAGGAGGTGTCCAGAATCACACCCAAGCTCTTAACTGTCTGTGCCAGTGTTAATGGTGCATGGTCAAGAGCCAGGAGTTGGTGCCCAAGTCCTGAATCTCTCCCACCCAGCCAGAAAACCTCCATATTTGCCGGATTCAGTATCATCTGACTCTGCTCCAATCACCGTGGCTTCCAAACCCTCAGCCAGATTTCCTGGGGTGGTAGCTGGGTGGTCATTCATCAGCAGGTACAGCTGGGTGTCATCAGTGTACTGATGGCACCCCAGCCTGAAACTCCACACCAGCTGGGCAAGAGAGCACATATAGATGTTAAATAGCATTGGGGAGAGGATAGCCCCCTGAGGGACCCCGCATACCACAGGGTATCAAGAAGAGACCCTCTCTCCCAGTGCTACACTCTGTCCCCAACCACAGAGAAATGAGACAACCCACTTCAGGGCTGTCCCACATACTCCAACGTGGAGTACAGATTCTGACTGTGCTGAATGCTACTATCAAGTCAAGCAATAACAGCAGTGAAAACCCACCTCAATCCAGCTGCCTGTGGAGATCATCTATTTGGAAAGGGCTGATTTAAAACAAGAAAATGTGCAAAGAAAGAGATGAAATTCCACCAGCCTGTCGCCACTATGCATGCTGAGTGCAGTCAAATCACTTCTGATTTATGGCAAACCTATGACTTCCAAAATGCCTTATTGTTAACACCCCTGCTCAGGCCTTGCAAACTGAAGGCTCTGGCTTCCTTGATTGCATCAATCCATCTCATGTTGGATCTTCCTCTTTTCCTGCTGCCTTCAACTTTTCCTAGCATTATTGTCTTTTCCAGTGACTCTTGCCTTCTCATTATGTGACCAAAGTACAATAGCTTCAGTTTAGTTGTTTTAGGCTTCTAGGTAGAGTTCAGACTTGATTTAATCTAGAATCCACTTATTTCTCTTTTTGGCAGTCCGTGGTATCTATAAAACTCTGCTCCAACACGTTTATTATTTGTTGCTTATAATGTATTATCTGTCCTCAATGTGGCATACATTTAACTACAATAGACTGTAGTTCAATAAAATACAAAAAAGGGGAAAAGGGAAATAGAGGAAATGCCAACACAAAAAGCAGGAATGCCCAGCAACTACTTAGTGTCTTAGACAGACTAATTAGATATAAAATGAACAGCTTTATGGCCTGTCTAAAATCAGAACAAGGCAAGTCTCTCAAGGGAGAGCATTCCAGGACAGCTGTAACTGAAAAATATCCTCTTCTCCACATCCATTAGACCTCTTGAATAGGGAGAAAGTGAAGTATGACGATCTTCAGGGCTTTTTTTTGTAGAAAAAGCCCAGCAGGAACTCATTAGCATAATAGGCCACATCCAACAGCAGAAATGAATTAGCATATTAAGCCACACCCCTGACAGCACAGCTCCCTCCCAGGATTTGCTTCCCCAGGTGTCCTGCGGCTGGCAGAGCGCATGGGGAACCCGAGGGAAGGAAGGCAGTTTCTGGATTGGCTTCCCCAGGCGCCCCGCAGCTGCAAGGTGCCTGGGAAAGCCAAGGAAGGGAGGCAGTGTAAACTGCCTTCCCTCCCTGGATCAGGTTGGCTTCCCCAGGTGCCCCACAGCTTGCAAGGTGCCTGGGGAACCTGAGGGGGGGATGGAGGTTGTAGGCGTGGCCAACTCAGAAGCTAGCCGGAACTTCGTTCCTGTGCATTCCTGCCCAAAAATAGCCCTGACTTAACAACTAGAACATTTAATAAAGGAGAAATCTTTTTCTTTGAGTATGCTGGATCCAGATATTCTAAGAGCCTTACAAAAAACAACAGCAGTTGTTTGTGCTAATTATTAACCAGTGATGCTAACCATTAACCAATGACAATCACAAAAATTGTTTCCCGCATCCAGTACCCATCAGAAGACACGCTACTGCATTTTGCACCAGTTGCTATTTCCAATCAGTTTTCAAAGGCAGCCCCTCTTGAAGCAAATTCCACTAATCAATCTGAGAGATTACAAAAAAGAAAAAGAAAGATGATGATGATGATGAAGACAAGAGCCCTGTCTTCCAGCAGAAGATATAATCAACACAGATACCAACAGAAAAATGTACCCCTAGCACCTGGGGTCATTTCGTAGAAAAAGAGGTGCAGGAGCTCATTAGCATAACTCATTTGCATAATTCACTTGCATATGCCACACCCCCTAAGATACCGGAAGTGTGTCAGAAGGCAACACCCACCCCTCAGGCTCCTCCCCACAGGTGAGTGAAACTGACCTGCTCTTCCTCCATTCCCTTCCCCATCCAATACTTTGTGCAATAAAAATAAGCTTAAAGAACACACCCTCATTCTCTTCCTGCTCCCTTGAAACCACCAGGTTTCAAGTAGACTTGAGATACTCAGGACATGTGCACCACCCATCCCTTTCCCTTCCCCTCACCACAATAAGACACCCTGTGAGATAGGTGGGGCTGAGAGAGGTCTTTTGAGAACTGCTCATGAGAGAACAGCTCTGAGAGAACTCGTGACTGGCCCAAGGTCACACCAGCAGCGGCATGTGGAGGAGTGGGGAATCAAACCCGGTTCTCCCAGATTAGAGTACAACTCCTGACCAATACACCAAACTGATGGGGTGGAAGCTGCTGAAGGGTTGGTGAAATTTTTCCAGTACTTATGTGCCATGTGCACAGATAAAAAATGGTATACTTAGAAAATTTATATGGCACCTTGAGCAAGTCTTTGGAAAAGCAGCACACAGTCATAAAAGGAACAATGATAAAATTATCAATATTAAAACAAAACATTAAAAACAATAAAGACCCTAGCAGGGCTTTCCCTGGGGCGCTGAACCTCTGCACTGCTTGGGGAAGCCGAGGAGGGGGTGGGGCTTGGTCATGTGCCCGCCCCCTGGGCTCCTCACTCCCGGAGCTGCGCTCCTGTGCACTCTTGCTCCAACGGACCCCTGCCTAGCACTGACCACAATTTGCCCAACCAGAAGTATATACAAATCCAGGAATACTCATAGAAACATAGAGGGGAAAGGGTCATCCAGTCCATCGTCCTGCACAGCACAGGAAATTCCCAGCTGCCTCCAATCCTCATGTTCCCCCAGTGACCCCTTCTCTATGCCCAGAGGAAGGCAAAAACATCTTCAGGATCCCTGGCCAATCTGGCTTGGAGGAGAATTCCTTCCTGATCCCAAAGTGGTGATTGGCATTACCCTGGGCATGTAAGAAAGGGCCACAATAGCTAAGCACTTGGTCATCCTTTCCTGCCCTCCCTCTCATGATCTGCCTAAACTCACAGAATCAGCATTGCTGTCAGATGGCCATCTAGCCTCTGCTTAAAAACCTCCAAAGAAGGAGAGTCCACCACTTCCTGAGAAAGCCTGCTCCACTGAGGAACCCTTCTAACTGTTCCTCCTCAGACTGCATTCTTCCTGAAGGACCGTGTCATTCTGAACAGCCATCTAAGTCTCCTCATGCCCTAGCTATCATTACTGCCGGGGGGTTTTTGAGACTAAGGTTGCTGTTTCTTATCCAGCCCATTAAATCCTTCAAACATTGGTTCAAAGCCCCAACAGCTGTGCCTAGATCAGTAGGGAAGGGAGCAGTGTTGGGTGTACTACTGATGAGCCTGCGCTCCAAATAGATATTCATGCCTGTAGCAGCCCATGGGATAAATTCCGTAGAGAGAGGGAGCAATCACATAAAACTATTTTGTGATGCCATTCTGTAAGATGGGAATGGAATGGCTGCAAAGCAGTGCCTTGAACTGCCAAGCTCTGTTAGATGACCCCAGCACCATTTGATGGTCGATAGTATCAAACAGCCAGGAATGAATATGGTCATATGCTCCTTTTGTCCATTTGCCAATTGATGATTTATGTCTCCTGCCCAGGTCTGAAACCTGACTGAATTATGTTCCGTAGCTGCACTGGCAGCAGCAGCAGCAGCAACCGTTTAATACTCACCTCATGTTTTCTATTTCTTTTCATTAACCCCCCCCACCCTTGCAGGTATGGATGAAATATTGTTGGGTTGTGCTGTGCCTGGGAAACTGGTTCCTTCCCGCAGCGCCCTCTTATCATCACGTGCTCCTTCACTCTGGTGCTAAAGATTTTGATCCGACATTTCTTGACCACATCTCATGCAGATTTTCTCGTCACAGGCACAGATTCAGGGACAGTACATGCTGCTATGAGTCTTGCTGTTCAGAGGCCTGCCAGCGGAACAGAAGTCTCATTGTTCTCACTTTTGGATGCTGAAGGCTGCTATGAAAGCCTCAACTGCAGCATTATTAAAGTGTTCTAGGAAGCCCCTTCAGATCATGAGGCGTTCTCTGTTTCATCTGCTCGCTTGCAGGCTGGCCTCATTGTGCAACAGCTCTCAAGTAACTGAAGATTAATCTCCAGTTTCAAAGTTGTTTTATTCCATATGACAGCAGTGTGTTTTTTAAGCCATGTAGTTACCGGATGCTGCAGCTTTTCCACCTCAAGCCCTTGAATCCAACTGTAACAGAATCCTGACTAGTCATGTGAAACTACAAAACTCTTTTTTTAAAAAAAATCCAAAGTTGTTGCAAAGGTGGACTGCAGTCACAGTTGATATTTGCAGTGATGAACAAGCTAAGGTGATTGCAGCAAAGTGCTGGCTTCAGTGAGACACAAACCCAGAGCGTGGGGGAGAGAGATGCCCCCTAGCAAACCCTGCTAAACCTACATCTGTGTTGCCCAGCTAGAATTTTGCTATGGAGCCAGCGTAGACAGTCTGGGCTTGAGTAAGAAGTATGGTTGTTATACTTAAGTCAATACCCATGACCCTTGCCACCCTTATCAAAATACAATCCGGCATCTTGCATCCCACTGGCCATAGCACTTTGGGACTCCAAAGCTTCCAGAAAAATCTTTTAGCAAAACCCAACCCCATAGCCCTTTGTAGAATCCCATACAATCACTTTCCTTTATCCCAAAATGAACTCTGAGGCATGTAGGAAGGAACGGTTATTTAGGTCACCTTAAGCAGGAGGCCTCTATTCTTACAGTCATAAGAGCCCCAGTCTGCCAGTATCTGTTTATGCCTGTCCCATCCCTCAGTTATCAAATGGGCGGACATATAGCTAATTTGTAATAGAACTATGATGCCAAATCCTTCACTTTGATTTGGATTAGATGTTTTATAAAGTCCTTCCACTACATACATTGTGTAATTTTGCAAACTTCTACTTTTACAGAATAAGAAAAATGAATGATAATTCAATTTTTGCAAAGAATTCGATCGAAAACTGAACTTACCTTGTTCACAATGATCAGTTTCTCTCACATGTGTCTCAGTGATACAGCACCTGCTTGGCATGCAGAAGGTCCCAGGTTTCAATCCCCAGTATCTCCAGTTAAAAGATCTGGCAGTAGGTGATGTGAAAGACCTCTGCCTGAAACATTGGAGAGCTGCTGCCAGTCTGAGTAGACAATAGACTTTGATGGATCAAGGGTCTGATCCAGTATAAGGCAGTTTCATGTGTTCATACTGAGAATGACCAGTTTTTCATAGTAGTTTCACATTTGTACATTTGGCTGTACTCAACATGGCAGATGTCCAGTAGCCACTGTTGGCACATATTCATCATTTACTAGTTTGGATTCCATAAATCCCAAGGTCATCATGAACAGCTTATGCATCATTCAAAATCAGCTCTATTCCCATTGTATGTCTTGCTTTTGGACGTGTGCAATTGATGGCATTCATCAGTCAGCAGCATTCATCATGAAGGCACAGGCTCAGTGTCCTGAACTATGGCTCTCAGGTATCAGTGTAAGAGTGCCCAAAATATTTGTGACCCAGTGTAGGACACTAGATGAACACACTGAGTGTGGGAATCAAGCTGGCAAAATGGGGAAGGATAGAATACCAGAGAGGCAAGCCATGCTGCTCCCAATCCAGCATTACTGTGGTTTTCAACAGAATAACCACTTTGTGCAGCATGAAAGCATGATGTGATTTTTCCATGAAATACATTCCATGAATATTCCATATGTAACAGTTATATTGAGATACTTATTGTGCTAGAGAACTATTTAATCATACACAGTTACAGTATAATACTGTAGCTTATGTTATTAGGCTGTATCTGAACCTGTATAAGCCTATACTGTACCATGATCACCTAAGCCAGGGGTGGCCAAACTGTGGCTCGGGAGCCACACGTGGCTCTTTCACACATATCGTGCGGCTCCCCATCTATTTGCTCTCTCTCTTTCATTTCTGTCTCTCTTCCTTTATCCCTCTCCCCCTCCTTTCCCCATCCATTTGCTTTCTTTGTTTCTCTCCCACTTTCTCTCTTTCTTTCCACCCCTTTCATTCTTTCTTTCCACCTCTTTCTGTTTTAGACACATAAATATCATTAGCAAACAAATACATATCATTGGACAAATAAATATCATCATCAATGTCTGTTCCCCCCCCCCTTTTGGTTTTATTTTTGGCAGTCTTTCTTACTGTTAATAAAAAGCAAATTTGCCTATTTTTCAAAAAAAGTGTGTGTGATATTTGTTCACGTCTTGTGGCTCTCAAACATCTGACGTTTATTCTGTGTGGCTCTTACGTTGAGCAGGTTTGGCCACCCCTCACCTAGGTTGTATATGATATTTGCTTTAAAAATAAAACCAGTCTAAAGCATTCCATTGCAAAATTTATAGGTTCAGTGCTATCATTGCTTCTGATTCTCTTTTAAATTCACACAAAAGGGTCTTTTAAAGTATTGCTGGGACTATTCTGATTAGAGATGGGCACAGACCAGGAAAGCCTGGTTCGGTCTGGGGCTTTTGAACCCGGTAGCCCCAAACTGAACCCCAAGCAAAAAAACTACCCAAACTGAACTCGTTTGGGTGGTATTGAGCCCCACCTTCAATGTGCCCATGTCATCTCGAAGTGACACAAGCACGTCAGCCCCCTGATGCACTTGCATCACTTCTGGGTGGCATCTGGCCCCACCACCAGTGTACTCGCATTACCCAGAAGTGATGCAAGCATGTTGTGGGGCCCAATGTGACCCAGAAGTGGCCTGCCAAACATGCGAGCCAAACCCAGCAGAAAAGTTCAGTGAGTGTTCAGGGGAAGGTGCCTGTCATGGGTGATGACAACAGCGCCGGGCCGCTGCCCAAGGTGGCAGCACAGCTGGAGTCACCAGGATCACCAGAGCTGGAAGCTGGCTGCTCCGACTCCTCGGGAGTTGACAACTTGCTGCTGCCGCTGCCTGAGCTAGCAAACCCCACACCTGGTCCAGCAGCAGCTGAGAAGGTGCAGGTACAAGTAGAAAGCCCACCTGATTTATCTCCACAGTGGTTCAGCTGAGGGAGTGGCTCCTCAGGGACTTAGCAACCAGCTGCTGAGACTCATGCTTATGGGGAAGGTGGGCGCTGAGCCCCGAGTACTGACAGGAGTTGCACCACCGCTGTGGGATGCAGTACCAGAGACCCATATAAGCTCCTGTTTGGGTTTGAGCTTTCTGTGGAAGCAACAAGTCGCATCCGTGCTGACCTTGCACCCACCTTCGATTCCTATCTCCTGACCTTGCTCCTACTTTGATTCCTGGCTTCCTGACCTCCTGCTGTGAACAACTATTCTCTTGGACTCTCCACTTGGCTCCTGTTTTGTCTCTTCTGGCTATGACCCCAGGACTGGACCTGACTCCTGACCCAGCCCAGCCCATGACAACACCTTCCCCAAACCTCAGCTTGCAAACTCTGAATCAAGCAAGGTCCAGTGTGAACATTGGCTTGGGTTCGGTTCTGTGCCCATCCCTAGTTCTGATACTAAATGAAAAAATTACAGCCCAGTCCTGATAACATCAACTTAGAAACATTTTATTCCGTGTAACTTACTTCCAATTAAGGTACTTAAGATTGCAGGTTGTTATTCAAGATGTTACACTGAAATTAGAAATTCCTTCTAGTTCTGCTCACTGGTTAGGAAGAAGTGTCTTGTTTTTCCTTTGTGTCACTTTTCCATCACTGATTTACAGTACATCCTTGAACCACAGAATCTTTTCCCATGATTACACTGAACTAGTTTATTTATTTAAGTGATCTTTATACACCGCATAAGAGTAGTGACTCTAGGGTACTGTGTGTATGTGTGTATAAAATACCATAAAGTCACAGCCAGCTTATAGCAACCCCATAGGGATACCAAGGTGAGTGATTAAGCAGGGGTGATTTGCTATTACCTTTCTTTGAACAGTCTTTCTTGGTGGCCTCCTATCCAAGGCCCACCCCTGCTTAGTTTCCAAGATCTGATGAGATTGGGCTATACTATACCATTCCATATCCCACTAGAATATCGTACAAAGATAAAATCACACAATACGCTAAAATAATCGAGGTCGACAAACCTTACAACATTAGAAGCTCAACAACAATAAACCACTGCAACAAAAAAAATAATAACTGCATTAGATTTTTGAAGCAAGCAATTTAACAGAAAAAGCAAATGCCAGCAAACACAACATCGGTAAAATGCGAACACAGTAATCCGCTAAGTGCAAATGTCGGGAAAAAGAAAAATAATGCAGTAGGGAAATAGTTGTGAAGAGAGAGTTCCATGGCCAGGGTGTCACAACAAAAAATGTATTTTCAGTCTTTGACACTCACTTTACTTTAATAAGTATGAGCACACCAAAAAGGAGGGTGGTTTCTGTTGCACTAACAACTGGACCTTGCACTGATCTAAGGAGCCTTGCTTCAGTGTAAAAATCATATTTCACTGGTACACATATCCTTATGCCATTAGGAGCCTTCTTATTTCAGAAGAAATCTCTACCCAGGGTTGACAGTAAGCCAATATAGGCCAGTATGGAGCACCAGTAATTGTCCTAACTTCTGGTTCAAGGCTCCCCACTACCACAGGAGACAGTACTTCTAAAGAATGTAAGTAACTTTCACCCCTGACTTCACCATAGCAAAACAGAAACTTGATAAGGCAGTCCTACTAGTTCCAATGTTCTGTATTTAGAGCTTTACAGGCAAGCACCACCACTTTGAACTGTGTTTGGTAATAAACTGACAGGCAGAGAAGCTCTTTCAAAACTGTTGAGATATATTGTCATGCAGATGCCTTTGCTAACTGTAAATGTAACAATCTCTGTGTAGAACTTTTGATTAGTATTATTTCAAGTGACCATGTTTCCTGATTACCCTTGGATCATGTGACTCTGGAAAAAACCCACCATGCACAGTTCTTTCCCAATCTCAGTTAATTTACATATATTCTCTGAAGTGACAGAGAGAAGGAAGAGTAAATAACAGTCATAGCATTCCATGCTGGAAAAGTGAAGGTCAAACAATTCTGTATAGTATTTTAGCCTGAGCAATCATGAAGAAGTACCTAGGCCTGCCAAGCTGTGAAAAAAATTCTGCTTTCTTTGCTGTGGGCCGAAAGAATGGGAATTTTATTCTGGGATGTAATTCAGAAAATAACATGCAGTTGAAATATCCTTGATAGCCACCCTCCATGCTGTTACTGCTCGAAGTATATCAGAACTTTTACTGAGATAAAAACCATTTCTACTGCCTAGCATTATGCACCCTGGCAGCAAGATGTTCCTGGTACAGTGGTTGCCTGGTCGGTCCCCTTCCAAGGAGAGCTCACTGAAGATTGTGCTCTTTTTTGCTTTATTTACAAATATACAAGTAGAGTACAGGGGGAGTTAAAAAAAGGACTCCCATAAAGAACGAAAATTCCACTCACATCATCCTCAGAGAGAAAGAGAGATTCTGAAGTCCCAAGGGTCTACAGCCAATTCACAGCAGTCTGTCCTCTTTTCTTTCTGTCTCATCCAAGACTCCAACTGCCCTTCCTTCCTTCCTTCCTTCCTTCCTTCCTTCCTTCCTTCCAGAAGGTTTGACTAGAGAGTCAATTTTTTTAGTCAGTACTTATAAATATGCATATATTTCCTGCACAAGATATGGAAACAAGGCAATATTCATTACACAGAAATAATTTTGGAAGGTTTTTTTAGAGCTGTTTTGATGAGCATTTTGGAAAAATACAGAACCCCACCAATGCTGAAGATTCCTACACAGTACAACATAACTTCATAGAAAATAGCCTTCAGTTTCCAGGGATATAATTTGCATTTATTTTTGATTTTTTAAAACATTACATATATAATCTTTATTAACAACTTCATGGCAAAATTCATTTTAGTGGGTTGCTTTTCATTCTTATGAACCAAAAGGAGTTTATGGTACTTCAGATAGTAACAGATCTATTGTAGCATGAATAAATGCAGACTAAATAATTTGCTGAATCAGGGGCCGAGGACAGATTGGCAGTCTCGGCCGCTCTGCCTCCGCTTCAAAAGTGGAGGCAGAGCGGCCGTTCAGACGGCCGCATCTGCCCTGAGGAGGCGGCCCGGACGCATCGCGTCCGGCGCCATGCTCCTCCCGCAGCAGCCGAGCACCACTTCAAAGTGGTGCTTGGCTGCTGCGGTGCGCGTTCCACCTGCCGGAGCGGGTGTGAACGTGCGCGGGCAGGGGGAGCCACGTGGCGTCCGCCCGCCGCCGTAGGAAGCCGCCCACAGTCTGAACACTGCGGGCGGCTTCCTTCCGGCGACGTGCGAACACCGCGCCGCGGGAGAAATTCCCCCCGCCTTAGTCTGCCGCGCCGCGGAGGCATGGCAGACGGCCAGTTTGTCCTCAGCCAGAACCTAGCACTAGATTTAATTGTATTGACCAGGGTTTCAAAAGTTTAGCTACTGTGAATGGTCACTGTGTTTATCTTGTAAAAAGTACAAAGAATTTTGCTTAGAAATATCACAAATTTTGCTTCTGGTAGTTCATGGTGTTTTAGCCTCACTGTTAACAATTTTCCCATTTATATCCATATTTGTAGTTATATCTGCTTACTGGGGATTCACTTGGTGCATCTGATAAATCAGTATCTAGCCAGGAAGTTAAAATCTGTTAGTTTCTTAAAGTGATACAAGACTCCTTTTTGTTTTAGCTAAAATGGATTAACTTGGCTACCACTCTCCAGTTTGTTTATAGGACTAACTGCTTGATGTTGTAAGCTGTCTTGAGCTCTATAAGGAAGAAAGGTGGATAATAAAATGTTTAATAAATAGATCATCCCAAGGAGTTTGTTTTCAACTCCTGAATGGATTGAGGAAAGAAAGAGCACCTCTGAGCATTCACAGAACGTCTTTCGTTCATATGACAGACCCTTGTATCTCCCCAACTGTCTGGCAGATTTTTCCCACCAAATCTTCCCCTCAGTTACTGAGTTGCCCTACAGTAGCATGTATATCTTCTCTATTGATATAAACTTGAAAGTGTCCCACCCTTTGTTTAGATATTGGCTTAGCTTTAGACCCAGTACAGGAACATGAGGAAAAGACAGGAGCAGTCCTGTTTTATAAACCCTTGTGAAATAGCACTTGAGGCAAAATAACTTTCAAAAACAGAATAAAGATTTTATAAAACAGGCAGGCAAGGGAACATATTTTGGTTTTGAGACTGCTGAGGTAGAAACTTTCTAATATATATAGAGCTGAATTCTTAGATCATTCAAGAGTGTATATTTGTAGTTTTGTTTCAAGGTTTTCTAATTCTTTATTTGAGAGGTACTTTGCGATCATACACACAATTAGCCCCGACATAGGAGTGAATGCCAGGCGGATTAAAGAAGCATGATCAGACAATGTCTGGGAAGTGCCCTGCAGCCATCGGCAGCCCATTTTGCTCTGCCGCACAAGCAGATTTAAAAGACACCTCAGAAAGTCTGATAGCAAACAGGTTGCTACGGGCCACAGATGGACTTTCCTGCATCTGATCACTCCAGCGTGCTCTCATGGCATCGGGATGGTCTGATCAAGCCATCCTGACTCTGTGCCATTGTTTTTTGCCCTTCTCAGTATGCACATCATTGCACACTCTATAGGGAGCCCTCAGGGTGGAGTTGTGAATCATTGATTCCCTCATTTAAGTGCATTGGAGACAAACGGCAAAAAAAACCCTGACTCACCTGCGGTTTTGTCTGATTATGCGGTTTCGTCTGTGCCCGCAGCTTCAAAAGTCTGTGATTGCACAACTGCAGGTCAACTTCCACCCAAGGAAATAACCTCTCTTCCCCCCGCTTTATCTCGAGCATGTGACTGCAACCTTTGCTTAGTATATTTCAGCACTAACACAGTTCTTATTAATGTTTCTTCTGGAGGACAGCATTTTCTTAAATTTTCTAGTTTTCTTCCTTCAGAGTTATAGGTTTTTCTGTAGATATTGTAGCTTTTCACTAACTCCTGAGGTGTCTATGCTTCTCCCCTTTATCACAGCCCAGGGTTCCCTTCCCAACCCCTTTCACTGGTAGGAAGTTATTCTCCTTGTCCCTAAGAAGCAATAACTCCTTTTCCTATTTGGCTTGTATGGGAGTTCACTCTACATAGACCTTTTGCCAAATCCTTCTCCAATATCTTTTTGTCTGCATAAAGCTGTTCTGTAGCTTTCCTGACTGAGAATCTAAATTCTCCCTCAGAGCAGTTTTTAATATATTTAAGACAATAGGGTTTTTCTTCTCCTCTCTGATTCCCTAATGTCTCTTCCCTCAGAAGCCAAACACTTTGGCTACTGATCCAGACATTAGATTTCAAACCAAGACCAAAAAGTGAAAGACCTCTTTTCCCTTCAGATCAGCTGTTTTATTTCCTCTCTCAGCTGATGTTGGCCAACCAGACAGTGAGTAGAGCAGCCATTCACATAAGCTCTTCACTCCAGGGAATATTAACTCATGAACTCCCTGACTCTCTGACACAAGCAGCATTTTTAAAAGCCTGCTTTTCTGTGCAATCCATCACAGCTCACCATTGAATAATTGCAGTTTCCTGACTCCCTGTTGGCAGATTTGCTCTGGCCAAAGGATTTTCAGACATAAGGAGAGGTGAAAATGCAACTGTTTCCCTCTTGGGGGAAAAAAAACTCCACTTCTCTTCCTTCTCTTGCCAACTTCCAACCACTTAAGAAACAAAGATGTATTTTTAAAAACCAGTTACCAGAACAGGGAAATACAACTATTTCATTGTTAAAATGCTTATTTTGATGCTTTTGTCATTCACTTTGTTTGCATAAACTTGGGGGAGGAGCCATTTCTATCCCCATGTTCTTTTCTCCCCTCCACTCCCCAGTCCCCAGAACTTTCTGTTGCAGTCCCTAGCTTATTTCCTCAGTCTGAGTTGCAATGGAGTTGTATTAAAGGTAAAGATTTCCCTTGCTCAAAAGCCAGTCAAATATGACTCTAGGGATGCAGTGCTCATCTCCGTTTCCAAGCCAAAGAGCCAGCGCTGTCCAAAGATGTTTCCGTGGTCATGTGGCTGGCATGACTAAATGCTGAAGCCCACAGAACGCTGTTACCTTCCCACCAAAGTGGTATCTATTTATCTACTTGCAATTTCTTGCTTTCGAACTGCTAGGTTGGCAGGAGCTGGGAGCTCACTCCGTCATGAAGCACTCGGGTCTCAAACTGCTGAACTGCTGACCTTCCAGTCTGCAGTTCAGCGTCTAAACCACTTGAGCCACTACAACTGGAGTTGTAGTCAATAGTAAATTCATTTAATGTTTAAACTTCTTGGCAAAAATAAATTGGGGGGGAATACAAATTCACCCAAAATAATTTATTTTATGCCAATTTATTTGCTTGTTTTAGTAACTAATATAATTGACAGTTATAAGGGCAGGGGAAGCCTGGGTTGTATCGCCATAACTTGCAGGCTTCAGGTTGGAAGGACGTTTATGCCACTTGGGAAAGGTGATGTTCTTGGCTCCTAGTTTAATGATAAAATGGGGAGGATTGGCATATTCCTCAATGGAAGGAGGGAAGGGAACCACAGCAAGAATGAGAAAGACAGTTAGGCTTGCTCCATGTGGTGCCCCTGTTATTTTGCCTAAAGCGACTGCTTGTACAAGAAATTGGCCCTGAGTTCCAGATTTATCATTTTACTTTATTGTGGCATTTTACTCTTTTATTTATTTACTTCATTTATGCCCTGCCTTTACCCCAATGAGGACCCAAAGGGGCTTACAATTGTTCCCCTCCATTTTATCCTCACAAACCCCATATTTCTCTTCTGCTCCCAACAAGAGGGCACTACAGTGCAAAATAGAAACACAGCACTGTAGTTCTGCTGTCAGTCCTCTTTCTTACAGAAGGCCAAACAGAACTTGAACTTGCTCACCTGAAATGTCATACAAATAAAGGGAAATGCCCAGAAGAAAAAGAAAACCTATCAAACGTTCCCTCTAAGGAAACCAAATTACAAATTCATGAATTCATCGTAATCTGTTTTATTGCTGTCTTAATGCTTTATTGGATCTGTGCAACCCCCTGCAGATAAGCTCAGAAACACTGTGTAACTTACAGTAGAACATTTTTCATGGCTGTAAATGTTAATCTCATTATAAAACAGATTAAGAATTCACAGACATGAATTTCTGGCATCATGTATCCATGGTTCCTTTTCTTTGTGTAGTGTACATCCTTTAAATACCTAAATGCATATCATCTACTGCATATCGAAGTGCACCACACACGAGGAAAGTCAATTAATTCCTTAGGCACTAGAAGAGAATGATGGGAGCTCATTTATGCTGATTATCTACCAAACAGCTACAATTGCCACAATACAATACAATTGTTTTATGGTAGCATTAAACATCCAGTTCCTGGGAAATTTAGGGCCAGGCTAAAAAGACGCTATAATGTGCTCATTTTCCACACACACACACACACTTCTCCCTATATATTTGTCTTGGGACTGAGTCATGTTGATGTTAACCGCTACTGACAACAAAAACAGACAGTTTGCTAAGGTGAGGTGATGATGATGTTGTCACGAAAAGAAAAGCTTGGGGCTACAATCCTAAGCATGTTTACTTGGTAAATAAGTCTCCTTGAAATAGAACATGCTTGGAATCAGGATGTTAAGGCACATTACTTTCTGTTTCCCTATAATTCACTTTAGTCAATAATTGCTGAAGGTGGCGGGGAGGGGGGTGTTGACTTTCAATAGGAAATACAAGGCAAGGGATATGTAGCATAAGAATGTAAAGTTTAACTTGCAACAGAATAGATCATGGTTATCTCAGTGATCCCAAACATGGTTCCTCTGGGCAACCATGGCAATCCTTGATGGGTTTCCTAGAATCCACTTGCTTCTTTACCAAATTTCCCCCAAAGCCAAGAGCCAGTCCTGGCTTTCCTCTGTCTCAGTGAAGTAGGAGGTACTTCAGAAAGCATCCATTCACAAATATCTGTTCCCAACATAGGAGGGTATTTGGGCTTGGAACTTTCCAGTGTTTTGTTATTGAACCCTGTGGCAGTCAATCTGTGATTTGGCCCCACCTCCCACAGCAGTAATTTTGTGGTATTATACAATCACCTTTCTCAGAAATCCAGACGTGCCCACAAGCTTACCTAATCTCGAATTCTGTTTCCAATTGTTGTCCACCAGGGAGCTCCAGAAACTCACAAAACAGGCATGAAAAGCCACCACCACCCACCCTTGTTTTCCCCTAGTACTGATAATCAAACAAGTTTGGCTATTGATCATGTATGCGTTAAAGTTCTCAGCACCCCTGCTTCTTGATCATAAATATCTCTTGGCCTTTGCCCAAAATGTAAGTGTGGAAACTCACCTACATCCACCCCAAAGTCAGAAGATCTGCTCTGACACATTTCCTGAAACAGCACTTTAAAAGGGATGCTACTTGGCACATCTGTCTTTGACCCTTTAGGCGAGAGAACTGTTGAGACAGCAAGCCACTTAGCTCCCCATTCAGCTGGAGATACATGCATGGCAGCATGCATGACCATCCCTCAGCTGGAATGAGGCAGTGACTACAGTCCTATGCACGCCTTTCTTCCTTTCAGCCTTAAACTCTTTTGCTATCAAGGGCATAAATTATCGTGAGTTAATTTGACCATAGGCATTTGACCACAAGAAATGTAATTCAGCTTGCATAAGACAATTAAGGATAGATTTTTTCCCCCAAGGGTGTAAGTGATTTAATAAAATAAGGCTGCACTGCAGCTCTCCAAACTACTTATTTCAAAGTAGTCTTGTTGATTTTAATAGTATTAGTGTTGATCACATGTCACTTACAGCTTCTAGTAGGAAGAAAATAACCGAAAAGCCCTGAAAGTATTCTAAATGTACTGGTTACCTCTCTCCCTGTTACACAAAACTGGAAACGGCAAGCTTAATCCATGTCATAGTTAAAACAATGTTTGTTTTAAGAGAGATGGCAGGATACCGCAGGATAAACAGTAGCAGTTAGCAGTACTAGAAGGTGAGGGGCTGTGCTTCACTGGCCGACCAGCTGCTTGGCATGCAGGCGGTCCTAGGTTCAATCCCCATCATCAGCAGTTACAAATGATCAGGTAGCAGGCAACGTTCCCTCTAAGCTCCACAATATTGTGAGCAAAAATTCTACCTCGTGAGTGAAAAAAACTAGTAGCATTAAAGTTGTGAGTGAGTCTACTTTTGACTATTGCATAAATTATCTTTAGATTATTTCCATAATCTTGTAAAAATCTCAGAATGAATTATTTTAAACTATATTTTAAGAATAATTTAAATATTATAAGGAAAAACAGAATCAAGTCAAATTTCATTACACAAAATGTTGTCCTCTACAGGGGTAGACCAGACCTCCAGAGGACAGGTCTCCCTGCCCCTTTCCACTATATGGGTAGACCTGTTGGGTGTAGCAGAGATAAGGAAAACGAAGACAAGCGTAGTAGTGGTGGTGCTGAGAGTTTATACAAGGTGAGAATATATACAGACAGTTGCCAGAAACATTGAACAGCATGCCTGGCTAGGACACTGAGAGCATCAAGGCCCCCCCATAGCTCACAAGGTACAAGACTATTATACCAACAGTAGCCAATCCCTAGTGAGCTGACATAATTGTTAATTACAGTCAATTACATATCCAGCAGTGAAGCCAAAATACCTGCACCTGGCTAACAAGTCACCTGCTACAGCTATGACATGACAGTTAGATCTAGGTCATCTAGATCAATTCTGTAACTACTTGCTGCCTGACTATAGATTTATATTCCAATAAGACCTGGCCTCTGTAGAATGGGTCTACACACCCCTTTCCACTGTATTGGTAGACCTGGTCTTGGACCGTTGCCTTGCACTGACCCTTAGAAAATATACCAGCACTTAGGGGAGAAAAAGCTCTTGCAGTCGACTTTGTGGCTTTTTTTAGTGAAATATGACAACCAGCATTACAGGTCCAGTATAACAGAGGTGGAACAATCAGTGTTACCTGCCTAACTTAACAAACAGGAAGTTGCTTCAATATTATCAACCTGCCCAAAATACTTATTTATTCAAATATTTATATCCCACTTTTACTGTGATTCAAGGCAGCTTACAAATCATTCTGAAAAGAATAATACAGGTGTGCAAAAAATTGGTGATTCTGGCTCAGTTATAGTGTATGGGCACCATTATAGTCAATGAATCCCATATAGTGGATAATTGATCTGGCTATAATGGAGAATTGATCTGGGGGGCTCTGGGGGGCTGTTTTTCGAGGTAAACCACAAGTTTCCTCCTCAAAAAAACTCCAAGTTTCAAAAAGATTCCACCAGGGGGTCCAATTTTATGGACCCCAGAAGGATTGCCCTGTACTTCATTGTTTCCTATGGAAGGGGGAAAAATGTGAGTTGAAGCTAAAATGCTCTGAACAGCCCTCTCAAATATTGTTTGCCAGCACCCCCTAGTGCAGCTTAGAGGGAACTGTGGCAGTAGGTGATGTGAAAGATTTCTACCTAGGGCTGCGGTCACACGGTCCTTTAAATCGGGATTAATTGCTGATCCCTCCCGGATTTAAATGGACTGATCAGACTGGCTGTGCCTACTCCCGCACTGAAGTGGGCTCACTCCCGGGTTACTAGCACATTTTCTGACCCCGGGAAAATCAAGTACTTTCCCGGAAGTCGCACTTTGAACTCGTGATTTTGCTGATCTGGAAAGCCCTCTCTCACAATGATTGCGAGAAGGGCCGTCTGTCTTTCGGGGGGGGGGGTCCCCCTTCCTTTCACTTGGGTGCTTGGGCACTCAAGCGCTTGGCTGCCTGTGTGTTTGAAATGCCCCACGCTCCACTCTGAGCCCCGCCAGCCACCGCCGCCTGGCACCCCCTTAGCATGCTTCTCCCCTTCTCCCTGCTTTTCCACCAGGCGGTGGCTGGCAGGGCTCAGAGCCCGGACTGGAGTGCGGGGCAAGCCAATCAGCCAGCTGGCCAGTTCTTCCGTGCAGCGTTCAGGGGAGGCAGCCATGCGCGGACATGCGGGTGGCCCTTGCCTTGCCTCCCCCAGCTGCCGCCGTTGCCGGGTTGGGATGTGTGACCATCCCAACGCGAAAGAACACATCCCGAATTAAAGTCCAGCGGGACTTTATCCGGGATTAGGGTTCTGTGTGACCACGACCTAGAACCAGGAGATCTGCAACCATCTGAGTAAATAATACTGACCTTGATGGACTGAAAACCTGATTCATTATAAGGCCGCTATGTGTGTTTGCTTGTATGATGCTGGCATTGTAAATATCACATGTATCTAACACAGTACTCGGAAAGAGTTTTCCAATGATCTTTTCTATTCTCTTCCAACAAAAAAAATTTCCTCCCCAAGAGATCATTCCAGGTGCTGCAGGATCCATACAGAGGAATAGCAGTATTAGCAGATTCTCCTGTAATAACTGCAGTGCCTGCTGGCTATTGGCCATTGCTTCCCATAAGTGCATCCCCAAGAATGTATTCAATACTTAAAAGAAAATCAGAAACTCTTCTTGATGTTCTATATGTTTTATATCCTTTTAAATTTTGAAAACCTATGGGTGTGTGCGTGAATGATTCATCATAAATATAGGATCTGGGTAAATCCAGGTTCAGATCCTAATTCTGCCTTGCTGAAAGCTTGCTGGGTGACCTTGGACTAGTCACACACTCTCAGCCTAACCTACCTAGGGTTGTTGTGATGATAAAATGGAGGAGAGGAGAACTACGTAAGCCACTTTGGATCCCCATTGGAGAGAAATGTATGATATACCGTATTTTTCACTCCATAAGACGCACCTGACCATAAGACGCACCTAGCTCTGCTCGGTGCCGTGGCTTGGGAAAGGTGAGGGGGGTTTAAGACGTACACACTTTTCCCCCCACTTTTTTTGGGAGAAAAAGGTGAGTCTTATGGAGCAAAAAATACGGTAAATAAAGTAAATAAATACATAAATAAAAAGAAAGAGACCACATGTTATACTGGGTTAGACACTGGGGTGACCCAGCTTTAAATCCCTGCTTGCCATGAAACTTACTGGGAGGCCTACCTTATAGGATTGTTGAAAAAATAACAAGCAGGTGGGGAGAATAATGGATGCTGCTCAGCATTCCTTGGAGGAAGGCAGGATAATAATTAAGATTCTGGACAGCTGGCCATCATCTTTTACTTTGGTTTACTGGCCCCTTTGGCTTTAAAATGGACTAAAATACCCAAGAAAGCTCACAGAATAAAAGCTACACTGAGGCTAAATTATAGCATTATGAGGACAGTAGCTTTCAATGGCTTTTTGCTTTAAATGTCTTCTGCGAGACAGAGGTGAAGTGAGAAAAGAAAACCATTTCCTCTTCTTCCTTCCTGTCCTGCTGCTCCTTAAGACATTTACTCTCCATTTCTCTACAGGTGACACAGTATCACCTGAGGTGGCTAACCTGTGAATGGTCTTCCCTTTCAGTCATCTTACTTCTGATTCTTAGAGCTGAGATGTAAAGAATTGCCTGGGTATGGGGGCGGGGGGGCGGGATGATGACTGTTTTTCACCAGCTGAATCTGAATTGCACTGTGTCATTTAGTTTAGTTTAAAACTGACACCTCACCCTCAGGCCACTGCTAGCTATTTCATAACCATTTTAATGACAATTTTAATACATAAGACCAATTTAGTCAAATTTGGGTCCCTAAGTTTTTGTCCTTTGTTTTTTTAACTAGTACGACCATTATTGCCCTATTATTTTATTTCTTTATTATTTTATATTATTTTTATCTTACATTTAACTCCAGTTTATATCTATATTTAACTTCAGTGAAATATTACAGTCTCCTTTTAAGGCTGGGATGGGGATCAAATGTAGATACCCCCTTGAAGAAGGAATACAGCATGTAACAAAACAGGGAAGGCTAGAGAAATAGAAACAAAAAATCATTTTGATGTTTTGGATGCCTCTGAAAAGGAGAGACAGCAAGGTAGTGATCAAGAGTGGGAGGAAAGCATAGGACCTATAAAAACAGCCAAGGGAAGAAGTGACCTACCATTACAATACTCTCTATTAGGAGATACAGATGTTAAAACAAGAGAAGATAACTTTAGTTTATTGACAGTCCAAACATATCTTATTGCAAAATCCCTTGATCAAATTTATGGAAAATTAGATGAACTAACTTCCTACATCCTTTACAATAAGAAGCAAGGGAAGGAAGCAGCCAGCAATCCCTTAGATCCACAACTAGAAACCAAGATGAGCCAATATAAATGGATTTATTTATTTAGACTCATATCCCACCCTCCCCACACTGTAGGCTCAGGGCGAGTACCAACATATATATAACTGCAATTAATGCAGATTTACAAATTAAAACATATTACAATAATAAATTAAAATCCATAAAATCATCAGCCTTAATTCACTAAAATCATCAGCATTTAAAACAACAATGTGCCTCAACTGCAGATAGTGTGGTCCCAGTCTGGCTTTCAGGATATGCAGTCACTGGGGGGGGGGGGGGGGGCTAACCAGAATGGATGCCTGCTGCCTCAACTAAAGGCCTGGTGGGAGAGCTCTGTTTTGCAGGCTCTGAGGAACTGTAATAGGTCCCACAGGGCCTTGATCTCATACAGTAGCTTATTCCACCAGGCAGGCGCCAGGGCCAAAAAAGCCCTGGCCCTAGATGAGGCAAGTTGGACATCCCTAGGGCCAGGGACTACCAGGAGATGAACTGGCAGAACTCAATGTTCCACAGGGCTCATATGGAGAGAGGCGGTCTTGAAGGTATGCAGGCTTTTGCAAGTGGGCACCACATGCGAATGAAGTCCAAGTGGCGAGTTTACCACTTCCATTGGTGCACTGAAAAACAGTGCTGAAACAGAGCTCCCCTGGAGTAAACTTATTTCCCAGTTGATAAAGTGGATATCTTCTCCCAGAGATACTGTTGGATAAGGAGGTACTTAAGCCATCACTTGTACCTCTTCCAACTGCCCTCTCTTTAAAAGTTATTTCCTGCAGAAAAGTGACCACTGGGTTAACATTATGTCATGTCATGTGTATTTTCCTCGACGCATAGCCTGCATAAAATCATTTCTAAATTTGTCCATTCTGTACAAACTGTTTATTTTTAAGGACAGTTTCATGTACATGAAAGCTTCTGAACTTAAAAAACAACTGCTCTTATACATTTACCATGGTATAATTCAAAGATACTAAACTACAAATTAAATACACTTGGATTTAGTGATTAAATTATACAAACTGCTGGTTATGAAAAAATATCTTATTTTACCATTCATTTACATTAAGTCTATCCTGGAAATGCGACAGTCCCGTCTAACAAGGAAGGCTGACTGTGGGGCACCCTAGAATCTTGAATCAAAGGGATTTTAAGACCCTTTAATTGTGCATCTCATTCTCCTTCACAGGACCGAATGGTATCTCTCAAGACAAAGCATTTATGGTATGTTTTACTTTGTGGTCCAGATGGTGGAGGATAGCATGACTAGAACCCAAATACCAAAGGAAACTGGAGGTTCCAATACCTTTTACTTTTTTATTCATGTTTTGCTTTTCATAGAGGCTTTTTTTTGGCGCTGCTATTGATCAGGAAAATGGATATAAATTTACATCCCTCCTCTGTCAAAATGTATAGCCTTTTTTTGCCACAACCCATTCCCTCCTCAACTTTTACTTAGTTTCAATATGCTTTCATAAGCTTCTTTCCTCTTTCTATAAGATCATATGCCTCCTATTTATTTTCTTCTGTTTGTTCATGTTCTTGTTCTACCTTTTACAAGTGTATATTAGGAAGGGAATCTTGGAGACTTCTTGTACTACCATTTCCCAGAGGATTACCTTTGTAAGTGTAAAATACGGCAAAGTACATATTTATCACACACAGGCTGCTTTCAGATGTCACACCAAACTGAAATTACAGTCCACTTTGCTGTGATGGGCACAAGTACAGCTTGTTTGTCCAGCACAACAAAAGTGCTCCAGCTTTACAAACCAATTTAATGAATACAACATCAGGGAACAGGTAATGACTTACTGAATGAATGCTGCAAACACATAAGAACTATGTCAACCAGCAAAATAAAATACACATTCAAATATGTATTTAACTATTACTTTCAGGCAAGACACTGGAAAAATTCTGAGCCTCCTGAGGCAATGGTGGCCTGAGGGGGTCTCCAAAGGCAGTGGGTAGAGATGCAGAGCCAATTTTGTTACTATTTTGCAGTACCTGGAAGCCAAGTCTGGTGTCTTAGAGACTGTAATTTTTTAAAAAAAATCACACATTTGACTACTTTCTATATCATTTAGTGCACATGGATAATCATGTAATCATTAAAAGAAAAGGTGTAAAGAAGAGCAGAAATGACAAATGTCTCCAGGAAATAAAGTAGAGAAGAATAAGCTACTCTATGTAGCCTGCCTTATTTCAAGTAACTTGACTGATAAAAAAAAAAGTGGGAGTTAAACAAGACAATACAAATGTGGAATGTGAACCCATTAATCAGATTAACAAATAAAAGATGCACAGTGGGCCTCATGGAGTGAAATAAAGCCCCCACAGGGACATGGTAGAGGCAAATCAGATAGGAAACTGGAAAAAGGAATTGTGAATTCGTTGAATATTGGTGGTTCACGAAGAGACTCACAGAAGCAATGCGGATAGCACAAGATGGTGGCAATAACAGCTTGGGAAATTTTAGCTAACCAGGTAGATTTTGTTAACCGAGCCACATGAGAGAAATTCAGGCCAGATAAACATATTTCAGTCTCTCAGCACATATGGTAAAAGCAGTTTCTTAGGTGGTGGACTCTAAATATTCTGACTAAGCTCTGAATTGTGTTGTTTGAACAGCAGGGAATAATCTACCTTGTCAGACACACATATTCACTAAGTGGGCAGGTTGCCCAGAAAAGGGGGTGTGTTTATAGCCTTTATAAGTGTCTTGTGTCTGATGCAACAGCCACAGACCCACTAATGAAACAAGGAGAATTGACTCAATTCTACAAAGCCAAATTGGTTTCTGGGATGGCTTTTTCTCACCAGTTTCCTTATACCCCTTGAAAGCAACTACAATGGACATTACATATTTTGCCTTCAGCGCAACATAAACAGAATCAGACACCCCTGTAAAAACAGAGAGTGACAGTATCCCACCCTATACCATTTAGGCTGTGGTCACACGGCCCCTTTAAATCCGGGAGGGCTCCCGGATTTAAAGGGGCCGCATTTTTCAACCGCGGGTTGGGATGTCTATACATCCCAACCCCTGCGGCAGCGTCGGCGGCCGCAGCAGGAATGGCAGCCGTGGCAGAAGTGGTGGCAGCCACGGTGGCAGCTGCCGCTGAAGAGGCAGCGGCGGCGACAACGGCGGCGGTGGCCGCGGCGGCGGCAGCCCCAGCAGCGGGAGAAGCGGCGGTGGCAGCCAAGGACCCGCCAGCCGCCTGGGTGAGTTGGTTGTGTTTTTTCCCGTTTTACACTTGGGCGCATGAGTGGCCATGCGCCCAAGTGTAAAAGGGGGGGGAATGGCCGGCGGGGCTATCTGGACAGCCCTGCTCTCGCAATGCTTGTGAGAGAGGGCTGTCCAGATACCTCCAATGCGGGTTCCTCCCGCAACACCTGGGAAAATACTTGATTTTCCTGGGATCGGAAAATGCGGGAGGAACCCGCATTGGAGCCCGCTTCGGCACGGGACTTGGGGCGGGCCATCTGGTCGGCCCCTTTAAATGCGGGAGGAAATAGCCCTTCCTCCCGCATTTAAGGCCCGTGTGGCTGCAGCCTTAGTGTTCACTAAATAGATATATTTGATTCATAGGAAATGAAAAGTGCTTCTGAATATAGTAGAGAGCAGGGCAAGTTAATAAGCTGAAGCTAACCACTGTGGTAAAATTCCAATTAAAACTAGGATGCTATAGAAAGAGACCAGTGGATTTGAGGTAGGGCCAATAAAGAGAAACCTTCTGTCAGGTAATTATTTTTGTTTTTTAATACCTTTTTGCCCTCAAAATGCAGTCAAGGTGGTTGTCACAAAATACAATAAAATGTAACTGTTATGTCCAGGATGCAATTCCGGTACACTTATATGATTCTTTGATGTGACCAAACATGTAATGGCGCCGGCCATGCGGTCTGACCGCATGGCCTGGAAAAGGTACAAGCTTGAGGTAAAAGAACAATAGCACCCAGGCTCCTAAAGATCCACCTATCAGGGGCTTAGCATATTCAAATGCACCAATGTAATCTCCGGTGGGAAGATTAACCTATCCCGCAGTGTGGGTGTGGATGGGGGCGAGGCTTTTCTGTGCATATAAACTGACCTCTGGGCCACCTCAGGCATGCTTGTTCCTGACCTCTAATAAACTTCGCTATGCTGAAACTCACTCCACTGGCCTCCAGATTCCAGTACTTTTCAGTAACTAAATAAAGTCAATAACCATTGTGGAATAAAGCCAGGGGTCATTTCGAGCAGGAGCTCAGGGGAGCGCAGCTCCGGGAGTTGGTGCCACCCCCCCCCCACTGTGGGGGAATGCCTGCTTGTGTCATGGCTGCAGCAAAATGACCCCGTCCCCTGGAAAGGTCCTTGTTCCTCTGACCAGCCTTCTGAAGGCTTCAGCCACCACTGAAGCTATCCTCCCAGAATAGTGGTATTTCTGAGGCATGGATTAGGAACTGTCCCCTCTCTTCCAGCTTTCTTTCTTTCTTTCTTTCTTTCTCTCTCTCTCTCTCTCTCTCTCTCTCTCCTGGTGGTTTAGCATATGCAATGAGTTATCCTAATGAGTTATGCTAATGAGCTCCTGCACCTCTTTTTCTACAAAATGACCCCTGAATAAAGCCTTACATGCCAGAAGTTATACCAAAGTGTACTATTATTGAGTTTGCACTCTCAGAGAATATAAAGGACTCCTTGTTGACTGGCAATGGAAAGACCCAGGAGGAGTGAGCCACTTGTCAAGCATAGAGTACTTCAGTGCCAAGGAAATACAGGTGGCTCTGGCCTGTGGAGAATAAAGAGCTACCAGCTCACACTTCAGTCAGAGAGTCAAGCCTAGGATGCAGAACACGAGATGCAAAAGAGTAAGAAAAAAACTCTTCCTTCAAGACAGGGTCTGCCAGGGTTGGCAGAAGGCCAGAAGTGATAAAAACCACCTGGACATGAGGAATGGGCATCCATTTTTGACAAGGTCTCCCGAATGGCTCTTCCAAGCACCCAACATCCATCTTGGCACAGGAAAGCAGCCATGAGTCAGACCCTGCTAAAATGTCAGGGAAACGTAAAAAAAAATCATTTATTTAATTCATTTGTGACCCACCTTTCTCCCCAATGGGGTCCCAAAGTGGCTTAAATCATTTCACTCTCCTCCAAAGGGTCCTCCAAAGGGACCCAGATAATAGATCAGTTCTGAATTCTTGCAGCTCTAAGATTCAGTTGCCTATTTTATCATCACTTAGGGTATTAAATGGCAAGGAAAGGGAATTTATTCCTAATTTCTTTTATCTTTGCTTTCTTTTATCTTTGCTCTTGTTCAGGACGTGTGTACCTTTTATGCTCTAGTTAAGCTTCTTTTCATTTTGAGCTGGCGATGACTGGTCTCCATGAACTACAAAGCCACAATTGATCACAAAAGAGGGAGGGGACAGCTGTGATCCCTATTCCGACTGCAAGAGCAAGGAAAATTGCCCAATTCCCTCAACAGCTAAGGTAAGAAAATCAGGAGACCTGTAAAAGCCTCTTATTGGTCAACCCCTAAGGGCAGAGGGAGCCATTCAGGTGGAAATTTCCCTTTGTTCCTGGTCTCTGGTGGCAGTGAATGTTTACCAAGAGACAGTGCAGAACCCAGGAGCAGGGAAAGGGGAGCCTGGCTGGGCAGGAGATCTGGAAAGGCTGAGTAGCTTTCTCATTCCCATGTGGCATGAAACAGGTCTTGCAAGACCATTTCCTCACAGCTATCAGAACAATCTATGGTGTTATAACTAGTACACTAATTAAAGCAGCAGCATAAGGTTTAAAAAAACCAGATAGCTTAATTCAAACTTACTAAACCCAGTATGGAGATCAAACCCAAAAAACCCATCCACTTACCAAAATCATGGACGATGAGCAGGGGTAATTTCGTAGAAAAAGAGGTGCAGGAGCTCATTAGCATAACTCATTAGCATTACTCATTTGCATATGCCACCTGATATCACCAGAAATATGTCAGAAGGCAAGAAAGAAAGGAGAGAGAGAGAGCTGGCAGAGAGGGGACAGCTACTAATCCAAGCCTCAGAAATATTCTGGGAGGATAGCTTCAGTGGTGGCTGAAGCCTTCAGAAGGCTGGTCGGAGGAACAAGGACCTTTCCAGGGGACGGGGTCATTTTGCTGCATCCATGCTGCTCGAAGGACCCCTGACGATGAGGCAGATTTTGTTGAAAAGCTGACAAGGATAGTGCTGAACAAATATATCTTAGGACAAAGGGAGTTCCATAAAAGATTTGTAACTACAGAAACTGGTCTCTGTCCAGTAAACACTGCCTACTTTCCAAAAGGTAGGGAACCTTGAGGAGATCCTCTGACTATGATCTTAACTGATGGGCAGGTTCATGCTGGAGACAGCCATGCTTCATATACTCTGGTCCCAGACTGGTTGGGGGGTGATACTGGTTACTTCCCTGTGATTTTTCTAGGTCAACAAGGCAGTGGTTTGGTTGACAACCCTATTTAGTAGCTCCAGTTTTATGTACTATAACTCAGATATAGAATACCACTATAGCATGTTCCCTTTCCTTAAAAATCAAAAAGTGTACACTGAAAACACGAATTACTTTTCCCTCCCAGGAAGTACCAGTTGAGGACTTTGCCAGAAATCCAGGACTGGTCTCTTCAAAAGTCCTCATTTATTCAGTGGGGTTTATTCCCAAGAAAGGGATTTTAGGATTAAAGCCAAAGTAATTTTGAAGCTCAGTAATTTTTTGTGCAGGCAAAATACCTATGTTGGAGGATATCAGTAAAAATGGCTCCGTTTCTTGGATGAGCGATGCAGATGACATACTAAACCTTAACCTCCAATCATATAACTCTTAATTAAAACAAGAAGACTATCACAAGGTTAACTTAATTCACTTGCTACTTAATAAAACTCCAATTCAATGTAATTAATATTAATACATCATATTACACTTTCCCTGATCAACCTGGTTCATATACATTTTCTCAGAGGCGTTATCAGGATGCAACCCAGCATTCAGTGTGTATTTGTATATAAGTGCCATCAAGCCACAACTGGCTTTGGGTAGCCCCAACGAGGGGCTTTCAAAGCAAATCAGAAGCAGAGGTGGTGGTTTGCCATTGCCTTCCTCAGCAAAGCCTCCCCTGGTGGTCTCCCATCCAAGTACCAACCATGCTTAGGCTGGTTTTACATCTGCCTTTCCTGCTGGAATCATTCTACTTCCAAAAAAAACCTCGCCCACATCTCTTTCGAGTGTGAATCTGCATTCCTTCTCAACTGTCCATATCTGCTAATTGCCCTCTAGCTCTCAAGCTGGCTTCACACCTCTGTAAACAAATCCTGTTCTTAACAGCACTTCAAAAGAATGACCCCTTTCACTCCAGTTCAATCAGATGTGGGCATTCCCCTACAACAGCTTTGACACCAATGTGTTACCGGTGCAGGGAGCACTGGAATGAAGCTGTTATAAAAATGCACATGTAAAATCAGCCTTAAGGTCATTTTACACCTCCCCTCTAAAGTAGTTTGACTGCTGTCTTTTCCTGTGCTGATTTCACAGTGGTGTGAAATTTCACTCCAGGGGGTCTAAGTGCTCTAATCAACAGCAATTGTTTAAAGCAGAATCAAGCCGGTTGAATACTAGCTTGACCACAGGAGGGCAATTAGTAGATGTGGACATTTCAGTAGCAGCACGGTTTCACACCAGACAGAGGTGTGGGCAGATTTTTTTGGAACTAGAATGATTCCAGCGGGAAAGTCAGATGTAAAAACAGCCTTAGTTTCCAAGATCTGATGAGACCAGGCTGTACCATGCTGCTTTACCTCCCCACTTTCAGTGCAGTACTTTTGTATTTCCCATTGCAGCAAGAAACAGCTTCTCTAGCCCATTCTTGGCCATCCCCAGTCTCATGACTCACTTCCTCCATCTGCTTTAACTCGCAGGATCCTAAGAACATGTCAGCAGATGATGAAACCAAGAGAGGAGAGGACCCAAATGTCTTTACCTCCTAGTGTATTGTGATATTGGCCGCTTGGCAACCCAGTATCTCAATAACCTTACAAGAATCACATAAATTAAGGAAAGCATGATTATCTCTGTATAGCAGATGGCAGGCAGGGAAGATAGAAACTTGCCTTTAGCCACATGCTGAATTGACTGGTTAGCTGAATTGATTAGTTAGTTAATGGGGTGGTGGTATTCCTTTATTTATTTATAATACTTGTAAATCTCTTTTCTCTCAAAAATGGACCCAAAGAAGCTATCAGCCAGAACAAGAGCATGCCTAAAAACATAAAAAGACATGAAAAATACAAGAACTGTTACCAAATTACTACTAGCTGCCCTCAAATGCCTTCCGGATTCTCTGCTTCGCACATCTTTCTGAAGGCCTTTCTAACAGAGAAGCTGTGCCATAGCTTAGGGGTCTGAGACAATGCAGTAACCATTCTTTGCTGAACAGGATGGAGAAAGGAAACTGGAGTATCCTCAAGGACTAGATATTCAGTGGAAATGCTGGCTCTTGAATAAGGTTTTGTCATGCACATTAATATGCTATAGTTGCCAAAATTAGTCATGTTTAATCAGTAAACATATCCTGAAAAATATATTGACTATCTCGACAATATACACAGGAAATACCATATATCTAATTCTGAACAATGGCCCCAGAGTGTGGCTAAAAGAGGGGGGGAGGCTTCATTGTGCCAGGTTCAAATAATGTGATTTTTCTGCAATCCTAGGAAAACCCCAAGTTCAGAAGAAGAAAAATTTAAAAGTTTTTTAAAATGTTTTTGAAACCTCCCCAAACAGGAGAAGCAACATCTGCACTTGCACAAACTTCACAAGTCAAATGGAGGAAAAAATGCCAGCCAAGGTAATGGCTTGCACTACGACAATATTTTAAAACAACTTTTGAGGGGAGAAAACAGCAGGAGGAGGACAAGAGGAGGGAGCAGCAGAAGGAGTGAGGTGGAGAGAGGAAGGGCAGGCAGTGGCAGCAGCAGTGCCAGAGCCAGTTGGATGTAGTGGTTAAGAGCAGTGGACTCTAATCTGGAGAAGCGGGTTTGATTCCCCACTCCTCCACATGAAACCAGCTGGGTGATCTTGGGTCAGTCCCAGCAGGTCTCTCAGAGCTGTTAGCTCACAAGCAGTTCTTTCTGAGTGATCTCAGCCCCACCTACCTCATGGGTGTCTGTTGTGGGGAGAGAAAGGGAAGGAGACTGTAAGCCGCTCTGAGACTATGAGCGAAGGGCAGGGTATAAATCCAATCTCTTCTCTACTTCTTCTTCAGTGATGGCAGCAGCAATGCTTGGAGGTGTCCACACCCTGGTCTGCAGAGTTGAGGAAGGTCTAAAGCAGAAAGGGCATCCTGCTTGCCTCTTGTTTTGCTGGCTAGGCGGGATACAAATCCTAAATAAATAAATAATGCTGATGCCAGCCTGATGATGGGGAGATCCACCTCCCCTTCAGCAGGCAGGCAGAGGCTTAGAACAGACATGCCAGGATACCCTTTCAGCGTGAACTCTCTTCCCCCCTCTGCTGCTCAGCTAGTCGTGGGGTCTGGCTGGCAGCAGGGTTAGGTAGAGGGAAATGGGTAAAAAGGGAGTGGCGAGAACAGGATTTCTAACAACCTGGAGAGGGGGGGAAGTCTTGTCCCTTTAACAGAGGCTCAGTGTGGGAAAGCACAGCTGAAGCTTTTCATGACACAGAGTTAAATAACATCACCTGATAAATAATATCCCATTAAATCTCTTGAAGGGGCAGGGCATTTTTTTCTCCACACTTTCCACATTGTTGGCAACCCTGGCTGGGAGAAAGAAAAATGAGAAGTGAGGGCCTGCAGGATATAGGAAGGGAGAAATTGGCAGGCAGGGGGTGGATAGCATTTCCGTCCCTTACACATCTCACGGGTCTCCCTGCTTGTCGTTATCAAATGCTCTAGACGAGGGGGGCTGAACTCATTTGTTATGAGGGCCGGATCTGACATAAATGAGACTTCGTTGGGCCGGACCACACGTGTCATAAAATGTAATGCCAGGTAGTGGAGATATAAACTTTATAAAGGACACAAACAAAGATTTTTTTTTAATCAAAATAAAAACATGCTTAAAACATTAGCACTCTTGCAATATTTTGATAACTGACACCTCTTGCTCTGAATTCCTGCATGAAAATGTCTGTGCTGTTGCAGTCTTGGGTATGCTGTTCAAGTGTGTATCTGTAAGCTGCAACCCTACTTTTGATTTATTGACATTCACCACAGAAATCTCATGCTCAGAGTTCTGAGTCTAAGACGCAGGGGAAAAACATAAAATGGCTGAGCGATTGAAAGAATCTGGCGAAGTAAGCTATGATGCAGCAGCAGCAACGGAACTGGAAGCAGGAGATGGCCAGTTCCCGTGCGGGCCTGATAAAAGCCCTCCGGGGGCATGATCCGGCCCCTGCGCCGCATGTTAGACACTCCTGCTCTAGACTGTTTTATAGAAAAAAAAGTGGAGACCCGCAAGAAACTTTCAGGATGGTTATCCCATTCTTCACACCTTTGCTTCCTCTCTTCTCCCCCTACCTCTCTCACACTCTTTTTCCCTTCTGCCCCCCCTTTTACTCTCTCTCTCCTCCATGTATGTTACTTCCTCTCTCTTTCTGACCCGTCATCATTCTCTTTGTTTTTCTGCCTCCCCACCTCATCACTCTTTCTCTCTCTTTCTGCCCCCCCATCACTCTCTCTTTCTGCCCCCTCTCCCAGCCTCCTGTCTGCTTCCTCTCCCCCCACAGCAGCAGTGGCAGTGCTCTGGGAATCACAATGGATCTCCTAGCTGCAGAGATCAATTCATCTTAGGGCTGCCAGCTCCAGGTTGGGAAATTCCTGGAGATTTGGTGGTGGAGCCTTGGGACACTAGGGTTTGGGGAGGCAAGCAGCCTCAGCAACCCTCCAAAGCAGACATTTTATCCAGAGGAACTGATCTCTGTCACCTGGACAACAGTTGTAATTTTGGGTGCACTCCAGCCTTTGTCTGGAGGCTGGCAATGGTAGTTTAAGTGAAGGAAATGGCTGGTTTGTAGGGGGGAGTCTATGGCATTATACTGGTCTGTAGCCCCTCCTCAAATTCCACCCTCCCCAAGCTCCATCTCTCAAATGTCCAGGAATTTCCCAACCTGGAGTTGGCAACCCTATTTCCTTCCCACCCAGCAGCCAACCTACCTTTAATTACCTTCAGTTTTCCATCTCCAACCCCCTCACCTGCAGCCTCTACCTACATAAGAACATAAGAGAAGCCAATGTTGGATCAGACCAGTGGCCCATCCAGTCAAACACTCTGTCACACAGTAGCCAAAAACACCAGGTGCTCTCAGAAGGTCCAGCAGTGGGGGCAGGACACTAGAAGCTCTGCCACTGTTGCCCCTCCTCAAGCACCAAGAATACAAAGCATCACTTACCCCAGACTGAGAGTTCCTATCTATACTTTGTGGCTAATAGCCACTGATGGACCTCTGCTCCATATGTTTATCTAATTCCCTCTTGAAGCCATCCATGCTTGTAGCTGCCACCACCTCCTGTGGCAGTGAATTCCATGTGTTAATCACTCATTGGGTGAAGAAGTAGAAGTACCTAGGAAAATTACAGTCTTTCTCCACAGTGGGGACTAAAGCAGCTTACATTATTATTTCCTCCTTGTTATCTGCACAACAACCCTGTGAGGTTGGTTAGGCTGAAAGTATGTGACTGGTCCAACATCTCCCAGTCAGCTTCCACCACAAGATGGGGATCTGAACCTGGGTCTTGCAGATCCCAGTCTGAAGCTCTAACTGTTACATCACAGAGGCTTTCATAGGGTGGCTGCTGATGAACAGTAGCAAAGCAGCTGGGCCTAATTAAGTCATGCAAATCAGGTGGTATCAAGTCACACAGAGGGTGCTGCCTAGGGATGCCAGCCTCCAGGTGGAACCTGGGGATCCCCTGGAATTACTACTCATTTCTAGACTACAGAGATAACTTTCCATGGAGAAAATGGATGCTTTGGAGGGTAGAGTTTATGGCATTGTACCTCACTGAGGTTCCTGTCCTCCCCAGGCTCCACCCGCAAATCTCCAGGAGTTTCCCAGGATCTACTGCTGGTGGCGGGGGGGGGGTACTTGGCAACCCTAGACTACTGCCAGTAAAAACCCTACCTTTTACTGACAGAAATAGTTAGAAGCCCCCCCTCCCCTGAACATTCTAATCTCTCACAGTTGATGTCTGGAGTTGATGCCATTTCAAAAGGTAGTGGGGGAAATTCAACAGTCCCTGAAGTTTTTTTTAACTTTTTGGATTTTTCTGCAGATTGAGGAAGGCCCCTGACTATGTAGGAGAAGCTGTTGGGGGAGAGTGAGCTCTCTTTTGCCAGATATAAGTATACACACAGGAATAAAAAAACCTCTTGGAATTAGTATATAGACATTCACACTACACTTTTTTGAGTGAGTAAAACCTTGCCTGTAAAAGCATTTAATTAATTCCAGGAGTCAACTATTTCATAGCTCCCCCCTCCTTATTTCCTAATTTTTCCATTGTAAAAATGGGAGAAAGTCCTTAGAGCAGGGGTGGGCAATTGTTTTGGCTCAGGGGCCACTTTGTGGGAGTGGAGGTTAGCGGAGGGCCGCACCTTTTAAAATGATTGCATTCATTAGTTAACTTTGCATTTCAGAAAAGGTATAAATTGTATCATAAAAATCAATACATATAAATTAAATTAAATAGTGGTAGTTTTATTCAATTTATTTATTGTGCTAATTTCATATCATCTATAGCTGCAAGCACATTTAATTTTAGAATCAGTTTAATGAGACAAATGTACCCTATCACACTTTTCTACAATTTTTTTGAAATCAGGAGTGAGATTGCTTGTTGAGATTCTTATCACAGCCTGCAAGTCAATGTCTGTCAAATAGCATCTATATTTACTCTTGTTGATCTTCATGCAAGAAAAACTTTGCTCACAAATATATGTGGCCAACTGTCTTGGCGGGCCACAGAAAACTCTGTGGCAGGCCGCAATTTGCCCACCCCTGCCTTAGAGGACTGTGCCTCAGCCACTTTATTAGAGCATCCAAACATCAGCCTAGGCAGAGATGGTTGTTTCCAGAGGCTTATTTAAAGAAACTCTGTGCTCATAGTTCAGACATTGATCTGGCACTAGTCTCCTTTTTATTTTTAAACTAAATGCAATAACAGGAAGAAAGATGCTAATCTGATCAGCAAATAGCATGAGGTGGTATTTCACTTCATGCAGTGTTCTTAAGATAAATCACCCCCCAGTAAGTTGCCATTTGCTCTGCCTATACTATGCTCAAATTTCCCCCCTCCTGCAGAAAAACCACATTTGGGGGTTTGATTTATGTTTTGAGAATGGCAAGGCAGAAAAGATTTTCACTCCCTAGTTCCATACTACTTCCCTGGTCAAATTATCAGCCTCATTCTGATTTCATTAGTTCAAAAAAAATTACAAGATAAATCACATCACAGATTTCTTGGCATAATGGGTACCTTGATGCATTAGGGTCATGTTTAATCCTATACAAGAAAATAGTTTAGTTAAGCACTCACATTATACTCTTCCAAGAACATTAGGAAATAAAATTTAACTTTTCACCCAGCATTTTGAAAGTACAAGGCTTCCTACATACAAAATTAGGGATGTCATCTGAATGTCATTAAATGTTTTATAATAATAATGTGGACATGGACATGATAAAATGTGAGGTTGCCATTTTCATTTATAAAAGAGTAAAGGGAAAGTAGAAACCAATTAATCAGACTAAACAACTTAATGTATAATGGCTTTCATAAGTACCTTTGGGATAACAGATCATAAAAATATGGTATATAGATTTACCAATACCTGGTAATATATACTTCACTGAGGCAAGGCAGAGAGCAACACATTAGGATCAATGGGCAATTATAAGCCAGATCAGTGTTTAAAGAGCATTAAATATTCCCGTATCATATTTTCAGTGACCAGGCAGAAATGAAGATAAATAGACTGGCGTGAATGTGATCCACTATGTTCTCATTAGAGCATCAAGTTTAACATTCTGAAAAAGGAAAATGAAGCTACAATTCTTCATGCTCTGGATGTGTGAAGATGAAGACATTAGGTCAGGCTGTTCTTTAAGTGCTGGAATCTGTTTTGTTTAACATGCACTGCTCTAACACCTACTATATCAAAGTAATATAGAGGGCTACATCAGGCTTGCTTAATTTGTGGACCACTAAGCCAAATGCAGACTACCAGCCAGGTATAGTGGCACACTAGGGACCCAAAAGAACTCTGGTTTGTGATTCATGCCAAGCCTTTGGCAGGCTATAATACATAGCTGGCAGGCTACATTCAGCTCAAGGCCTAGGCTAATTCTCAGTTCCCTGGAAGCTCTACAATTGTCCTCCAAAAGGCCCAATGTACCAAATGCAGAAGGAAGCCATGAAAATTTATTAATGTGTTTGTTTAGATAAGTTGTATAAAACAACCAAAATGGCTTACCATCCTAAAACAAAAAGATGCAAAACAGTAATACAGCACACTAAAAAAATAGCACAAAATAAGGATGCCAGCCTTTGGGTCCCCTGGAATTACAGCTCATCTCCAGACTACAGAAATCAGTTTCATGGGAGAAAATGGATGCTATAGAGGGTGGACTCTATGGCATTGTACATCTGTCCTCCCCAGGCTCCATCCCCAAATCTCCAGGAGTTCCCCAATCTGGCAACCCTGCCCCCCTACCCTCCCCCCCCCCCACTGGCGGCCAGGGGAGATCTGACAACCCTAGTATAGAACACACAAAAGGCTGGTCTTATGCCCTTAGGTAACCTAATAGCCATGCCAGGAACCAACAAGTTCTGAAGCTTCCTGTTCGTCCTAAATTACACCTGCATTTAGCCACAACTTTACAATCCTGCCACTGGTTTCCAGGATATCAGAAGGGGGGGGGGGGGGGGGGAGGAAGCTCTGTGCATATATGAAGATGGAAAGGTAGATTTCCAGGGACATTAATCCTCTGCCCTGACCTGGATAGCCCAGGCCAGACCATACTCTTCAGATCTCAAAAGCTAAGTGGCATTGGCCCAGGTTACTTAGATGGGGCACTACCAAGGAAGTCCAGGGTCGTGACACAGAGGCAGACAGTGATACAACACTTCTGAACACTGTTTTGCCTTGAAAACTGGATGGGGTTGCCATAAACAGCTGTGACCTGATACCAAACATCCCCCCCCCTCAATTACTGGCCATATATGTCATGGTCTTTGCATATCTCAAATGAGACTGCAGAGGGCTTTTGATCATGGAAGAATGTCTCATGCCACAATGGGGATGCCACAGAAATGATTCAAAGCACAGAAATTTCCATGAAGAAGGGAGCCACTTCTGCTTTGGAAATGTGTTTGTCATGCTCTGCAAGCAATCATAAGAACTCATTATAAAGAAATAAAAAATTAACACTTACTTAAAAGGTGTAATTTTCCAAATCAATTCAGTATTTGGAGTATCTCCCTATTTAAATTGTATCTTTATATTCTGTAAGCCACTTTGAGCCCCAACTGGGGAGAAAAGCAGGGTAGAAATATTTAAATAAAAGCTAAGTACCCCCAGGGACAGTGTACAAAGCAGACACATCCATTTTTCAGTTTGAGCACAGAAACAGTTGGATATATTATCACTCTCCTTTTAAAAAACACATATCATAAATTACATTAATACCAGAGTCTTTGCACAGCTACATATCTTTAGAATGGATGCTTTGTGATAACACATATTTATAATGCGATATGTCAGGTGTTCTTAATCTTGGCAGAATAAGATGCCAGAAGGCTTTGGCCTCTGAGCCTCCGATGATGGGCTACTGTGGGAAACTGAAAGTTGCCTGATTCCAAAGCAAGGTATTATAGTGGTTGGGCTGGGACTGGGGAGACCCAAATCCCACCTTCTGCCATAAAATTCACGGGGTCATCATGACTCAGTCCACACTCTCAGCCAGCCTACCTCACAGGATTTTTGAGAGGTAAAACAAAAAGGACAGAAGCATGTATGCTGATGTGAGCGGTTTGGGGAAGAATTGTTTAAAAGTACAACTGATAGGCCTAGAATGGTCCACCAAGGCTCTTCTTCTGTTCTTCCTCAGTTTCTTCCTCCATCAACAAGGGCTTTTTTTCAACACAGAGCCAGATGGAGGAATCCTGAAGAAGAGTCCATCCTCATCCAACCCATTCCCATGGTATACATGTGCTTGGCATACACATCCTCATTCTATTGCTTTATATCAAATTTGACATTTTAAAATCAAAGCCATCTGTAGTTCAGTATCACGCATATGTGCCACAAATCTGCTGTGTACAGAAGTTTCCTGCTCATCATACATTACTACTGCTACTTGTGAAAAACCAAACAGAGGCCTGAACACCCTAAATTTCTGGAATTATAGGTTACAGGTTATGATCTTGGCTCACAGAGGAGATTTATAGTTTTTTTGATGTAGCAGAGCAGCAATGTGGTAACTCTTAAGATCAGAACTATGCTAGAATTCAAGCAACTATTTTCCCTCCCTAATCTTCTATGATAGCCAATATTTGTACTTTTTAAGACATTGCTGCATATATTGTTGTTGCTAAATGTGAGCTACTGTTAAGGTAGTAGGAAAGAGTGACTGAGGAAAACCCCAGTCCAATTCCTGACAAATCATCTTTTATTCAGGGAAGTCTATTTAGCTCATATTCAGGGAAGTCTATTTAGCTTTTAGACACAAAAACAACAGTAGAGTATTGAAAACATGCAACAAAAGACCCTAACTTAAAATTGCCTATGCCAGAAACTCACTAGGTGATCTTAGGTAAGTCAATCTCTTCTCATCCTTTGCCTTCCTCCATCTGGGACATGGATATTAAGAACCCAATCCTATTATACTGCCAGACATACCAGGGCTTGCCAGCCTGCAGGTTAGGGCTGCCAAGTCCCCCGGTAGAGCGGGGAAAACACCGATTTTTAAAGTTTTCCCCCGCTTTTCCAAAATTGGCCACCGGGGGGACAAAATGGCTGCCAGCAGGGGAACCTCGGAGCCTGCCCTGGCCAGCCTCTTGAACTTCTTAAAAGGGAAATTTCCCCTTTAAGAGCTGAGCCAGCAAGAGAGCCCCGCCCAGAGATTAAGGAGGGACTAAGCTCTTTCTACTGAAGGGCTTGCGTGCAAGGTTGCTGCTGAGTAAACTGCTGGGGTAAGCTGGGGTCTGCGAGCTCTTTTCCTTCTCTGTCTCTCCCCCTCCCCCTCTTTCTTTTTTCTGTCTGTCTGTCCACTGTGGTTTTGTCAAAGGAATAAACTGTCACTTCCAAAGAGGTAAACATCACAAGGAGAGGTTGCCTGTAGAAGGTCTGGGAGTGGGATTGTTTAAAATGTCTTGTCGTGGCTGTTTGGGTCCCCCCAATCCTCATTTCCCTTCTGCAAATAAAAGTTGGGATTCCTCATTTTTATACCAATTTTCTGTTTCTTTCAACCGTGTCCCCCCCTCCGGCAGTAAAAATCTGCATTTTTAAAAGCATTTGTACATCAAGTAACCGGTATTTTAAATTAGGGATGGATCCAACTAGCTTTTCTGCTGGCGAAAAGGGGAGGACAAAGGTCCTCTTTAGCCACCAAAAAGCCTATGCTGGGGGGGGGGAGAAGTTATGGGACTTACATGGACAATAGCTGGGTGAAACGAGGGCCAGAAATAAAGCCTGGGAATTGGGCAAGAGTAAGTGAAAAAGCTGTCTGTCTGTCTGTCTGTCTCTCTCTCTCTGTCCCCATCCAGCAGAGGTCTATCAGTGGCTATTATTAGCCACAAGGTCTAAATGGAACCCTTTGTCTGGGGCAGTGATGCTCTGAATTCTTGGTGCTTGGGGGGCAACAGTGGGAGGGCTTCTGGAGTTCTGGCCCCGCTGCTGGACCTCCTGAGGGCACCTGGTATTTTTGGCCACTGTTGTGACACAGAGTGTTGTACTGGATGGGCTGTACTGGATGGGCCGATCCACTGTGGCTTCTCTCCTGTTCTTATGATATGAAAATCATATTTAGCACTTGTGTAGCACTTAGGGCTTCATATTCTGCCGAGATGAGGAAGGATTCAGTAGGGCCATTGCTCAGTGATAGAGCATCTGCTTGACATGCAGGAGGTATCAGCCTCTTCAGCTAAAAAAGGATCAGGTAATAGGTGACATTAAAGATCTCAGCCTGAGACCCTGGAGAGCCACTACCAGTCTGAGTAGTCAATACTGACCTTGATGGACCAATGGCCTGATTCAGTATTAGGAAACTTCATGAGTTCATGTGGAAGCATGTGGAAGCAACATTACAGGATGTGACATCACAAAATGATGTCACTTCCTTTCTCCTGGCTCCACCCCCAAAGTCTCCTGGCTCCACCCCCAAAGTCCCCAGATATTTCCCAAGTTGGACTTGGCAGCCCTACTGCAGGTGGGGCCTGGAGATCTCCAGCTTTTACAACTGATCTCCAGCTGACAGAGATCAGCTCCCCTGGAGAAAATGGCTGCTTTGAAAAGTGAACTCTATGGCATTGTACCATGCTGAGGCCCCTCCCCTCTCCAAACCCCACCCTGCCTGGATCCACCCCCAAAGTCTCCAGGAGGACTGTAGAGTAGGGCTGCCAAGTCAGCCCGGGGGCGGGGGATCCCCTGCTAAAGGGGTTCCCGATCTGCCGGCCAGCATTTGGCCGGTGAGGGGAACCCCACCCCCGACGTCGTCCAGCGAGGACGACGTAATGATGTCACTGGAAGTGACGTCAGCACGTTGGGGGCGTTGCCAGGGTGACACTGGCAATCGCCCCAAAACTCTATGATACCATAGAGTTTCGGGGCGATTGCCAGAGCGTCGCCCTGGCAACGCCCCCAACGTGCTGACATCACTTCTGGTGATGTCGCTGGGCGCACGCGCGCCAGGAGAAACTCCCAGCCGGAGGAGGACTCCCCCCCCCCAGTGAGTTTTGAAGACTTGGCAACCCTACTGTAGAGAAAGGCATAGCTCAGCAGAAATAGGAGGCGTCCAGTTGTGACCCCACATGGGGTTAGCAACAAGACAGCCCTGAAAGCTGAACTTTCGCATAATTGAATGCAAGCACTGGCATGGGCCACTCATGATAACTGGTTGTCTTGTTTGCTAATTAGTTTGGCTGGCATTTTGATTGGTTTTATTGCATTCATGGGCTTATTACTATCAACATTCATCCCAGTAACCTTTACACATTCTATCCTTCCCCACTTCTATCATGCAGGTTGCACAGCTTATAAGACACTAGCAATGACTGGAGATTGTGCAACCTGAGGAACTTTCTCCTTCCTCTTGCCAAAGCTCCATTTTGAAGAAAGTAGAGGAAACCCTTAACTCTCTCCCATCAGTGAATCCCATGCTGAAGACAGCTGAGGTCAGTCAGGAGCAGAGGCATGGGAACCTATGTACCAGAGACCCAGTTATGAAACAATCCACATGTTTACTGAATGTTATCAGGAACAGAATTGTGAAAGCAATCCATAGAGTTGCCAACTCTCATCTTCTAGCCACTCTCCTGCACTTTTGAAAGTTGCCCATGGAATCATAGATAGAGCTCTCCCTGTCACTGTACAGCCTTTACAGTAACTGTCTGTTAAGCAGTTCTCAACCGTGGGTTCTTGTTTAAGTTTAGCAGATGTTTAGCACAGCACTGTGAATGAAGTCCATGCCTGCCTTTACCCCTGTTAGATGCAGGGGTCATTTCGAGCAGGAGCTTGGAGGAGCGCAGCTCCGGGAGTTGGTGCCAGCCCCCCCCCCCCCGCCACGGGGGAATGCCTGCTTGTGTCATGGCTGCAGCAATATGACCCCGTCCCCTGGAAAGGTCCTTGTTCCTCCAACCAGCCTTCTGAAGGCTTCAGCCACCACTGAAGCTATCCTCCCAGAATAGTGGTATTTCTGAGGCTTGGATTAGTAGCTGTCCCCTCTCTGCCAGCTTTCTTTGTCACTCTCTCTCTCTTTCTTTCTCTCTCCCTCTCTCTCTCCCCTTTCTTGCCTGCCTTCTGACGTACTTCCAGTGATGTCAGGTGATGTAGCATATGCAAATAAGTTATGCTAATGAGCTCCTGCACCTCTTTTTCTATGAAATGACCCCTGGTTAGATGTGTCATGGTGGTTCAGGGGGAAGGGCAAGGGGAAAACCAGGAACAAAATACCCAGCCTCCCTGAAGCCATCCATGACACAATAGCTTCACACTCTCAATGTGTAGCTGCCAACAGGCCTGTCACTTTAAGGGTCTGGAGATTTCCTGGAATTACCCCTGACCTCCAGACTACAGAGATCAGTTCCCTAGTATGAAATGGCAGCTTCAGAGGAAGCATCCCAGCCCTGCTGAGCTTCCTTCACTCCCCAAAACCCATCCTTCTCAGTCCCTGACCTCCAAATCTCCAGGAATTTTCCAAGCTACTGTCAGCAAGCCTGGCAGAAATTACACCCCCATAATATACATAGCATCCTCATCTACCTAAACAAACAGCTGACATACACATGACCCAGTCTTTTTGCAATGAGACAATGTGAGGATGGTGCAGGCTCTCTCTAATAATATTAACATTATTGAAAAAAACTGAGAAAGGAGGGAGCTTACATAAAGCTACATGCATAGACGAAGGGGGCAACTTCAGATAACACATGAGAATGCAAACCAGAGTTAAAATACACAGTAAGCTAATACAACCTGACTAAACTGGTTCCCTGGCTTAATGGCTGACAGTTCTTCACAGATTCTGAGCCATGTCTGCCCAGCGTGGGCCTATTCTGCTATAATTTCTTCTTCCCTTGCTTGCTCCTGGAAAAGGCAATAGTAGTTTTTTCCTCAGGGCTTTATCAGTTTCGTTATAATCATTGCATGGATAGGTGCTCTTTTCCTGCTCTGCTTGGTGCTAAGCCCAATAATTGCTTCTTAGGAGCAAGGAGAATAACTTCCTGCCAGTGAAAGGGGTTGGGAAGAGAACCCTGGCCTGTGATAAAGGGGAGAAGCTTAGACACCTCAGGAGTTAGTAAAAAGCTGTAATATCTACAGGAAAACCTAGAACTCTGAAGGAAGATATCTAGAAACTTTAAGCAAACACTGTCCTCAAGAAGAAACACTAATAAGAACCTCTCAAAGAATGAATTAGAAAACCTTGAAACAAAACTTCAAATACACTCTCTTGAATTTTCTAAGAATTCAGCTCTGTATATATTAGAAAGTGTTTTACCTCAGCAATATCAAAACCTTGACTACCCCTATTATATACATTCTCTGCCTGTTCAATAAAATATTATTTCTGTTTCGAAAGTTACTTTGCCTCAAGTGACATTTTATAAGGGTTTATAAAACAAGACAGCTCCTGTCTTTCTTGCAAGTTCCTGTACTGGGTCTAAAGCCTAAACCAATATCTAAACAAAGGGTGGGACAGTTTCAAGTTTATATAAAAGGGAAAGCAAAGATTTACACGCTACTGTAAGGGGACTCAGACACTGAGGAGAACTGAAGCTTTGGCAGGAAAAATCTGCCAGACAGTTGGGGAGATACAGGGGTTCGTCATAAGCAAAAAGTTCCATTGTATCACATGGATGTTCTCTCAGCATATCTGTCTATCTGATGTTCAGACAGCTTATCCCCTTTCTGCATTATGCACTCATACTGCTGGCAATGGTTGAAAGAAGTACATTTGTTGGGGATATACACAGATTAACAGCAGTCAAATGACAGGGATCCTCTTCCTTTGCTTACTTGCGTGGGGTGAATTGTCCTTGCATCCTCAGTTGGAGGAATGGCACTCCTGCCAGGTGTTTGTGTCCTGAGGTGGAGTACCTTTAAGTGCCTTGTTAGAAATGCCTTGTTAGAAATGTGATACAACCAGGAGTCTTCTCTTCCCTGGCTGTTTGTGCAGAGATGCTTTTCTCCGGAGTTCCGATCACCAAAGCCCCCATGTATATTCTAAAGTGTGCCCAAGATGAGCCCAGACAGATGAAGCCCCATGCCATTCACTCTGTCATGTGATCTATAAGTCTCCTAGGTGGGGTTTATATAGTGCTTCAGAGAGCTGTGATTGGCTGCAGGCTTGGTTGACATCCTAATCCATGCCATGGTTTAGGGGTATGCTGAAGGGGCTGTTGTATTCTCTCTCTCCATGTATTCTGTGGAATTTCTCCCAGTATCACTGCAGTTGTTCTCACAACGCAACTCACATTTTACATGAGACTTGGTACTCACCCTAAAGAAAGCGGGGAATGGGGTGGATTGACTCTGGTATGTGCTGTGGCAGCAAGAGGGGCTGGGGGAGCTATCTGTCCCATTCCTGGGCAGACATGTGAAACTGGCAGTGGGACAAACAGCCCCACCCCACTGCCATGTTTGTCTAGTGAAAGCCCATGGAGTGGAAAGAATGGAAAGCTGAAGCCCCTGCTGCCATACCCCATGCCAGAGCCAATTCCCCCCATCCACTATTTTTAAGGTGAGTTCTGAGTCACAAGTTTCACATCTCCAATGATGAGACCTTCATGCAAATCAAAGCTCCTCCCCACAGTCTGTGAGTCAGAAATGCAGCTGTTATAAACAAAGCTTTGAAAAGGTTAACTCTTTAGTGGAGGCCTGTTTGTTGTAAGAGCTGCATGTAACCCTGTGGACCAGTAAATATCCCTGTAATTTACTTATCTGCTCAGTCATTCGTTTTACCTTTTTTACACATAGCCAGGCCCAAGAATTATGGTGAAATCTAAATATTCCCCAATATCAACAGTTGTAAATGTTTCAAATTCATATTAGTTGTAATAAATATGTTAAAGAATTAGGTTTTAATCCAATGGCACATCCATGCTTAGAAGTTAGAAAGATCATTGAAGACAAAACACCAGAGACCTGTTTCTAGCTCTGCTGCTGTTTTGTTTGTGGATTTAGAAGTAAGGGGAAAGGTGCAACATGTGTATCATGCAAGAATTATGCAAACAGTTTTTATAATGAAACAGAGATGCCTTCAAAAAGCTCCTAATTGAATCTCACACATAATTGCATGTTCACTGAACCTCACGCTCATGTACTGCAGACACACATCTGCGGAACAATTCAATTTTCTTTCCTCAGACATGGGAGAGCTGTAGTGATGATACACTGGGCTTGCATAAATACAAATGTAAGATCTTCTGTGAAGCAAGAAACAGAACTGCCACACTGCCAGATGATCTGTACTGTCACACAGGCTCTTTGCCTTCCCTTTGGAGTGCCAGGATCTTTTCTGCTGCCAGCTGTGACAGCACAGCTGCCCTCCTTTGATTTTATTCCACAGTAGCCAATTTGTATCCTTCTCCTTTCCACCATTCTTCATATATTCAATGTGTGGGGGGAAATTAACTACAAAACAGACAAATGAGAGCAGTGGCTTTAAATTTATGAATTCCGGAGCAATAATTTTACACACACAAAATCCAATTCATATAGCAAGGTGGACTTAAACTGGCTTAATAGTTATCCCCTGCTCCTAGGGATCTCTAGGAAAGTGCAGGAATTGGCTTTTGGGGAAAGTGTGGGGACTGGCATTTCAGCCATGCCATGCAAACTGGCACTGCCCATCAGGAGCAACTAGGGTTGCCAACAACCCAGAGGAAAAATGTCTTTGTCCCTTTAAGAGAAGCTTGATGTACGCAAGTGAGCCCTTGAAGATTTTCACGGCATGGTGGGTAAATAACATCACCTGGTAAATAACATCTCATTAAACCTTTGTTAAAGGTTAAGGACACTTTTTTCTCCAGGTTGTTGGCAACCTTGTAAACACCCATTTCTTGTCTGAATTGAGCCTCAAATGAGTCACCCCCATCCAGGCTATTACTGAACCGTGAACAACCATTCAAGGATGAAATTGTCATATATGGATCAAATGAAATAAAGCTGTGTTATCATCAGCACACTGTGTTATCATCGGCACACTGATGATAACTCACACCAGAACTTTGGATGATTGGGCTGCTAAGGTAGAGAGCTTTAAAAAGAGATTAGAGGACAGGTCCATCCATGGCTATTAAGCAGAGCAGTGCCCCTTGGTATATGAGATACAGGGAAACAAAAACATAGAAAGGCTATTGCCTTCATGTCCTGTTTGTGGCTATAGTCAGGACCATAGAAAAGACCGACCCTCAGCCCAGTCTAGCAGAACCCTTCCTTGTGTTATTTATGGTTTTGTATGAAGTACTAGAACAGCTCCAAGACTTTAAGCTAGCCTGGATGCCTTGTCTTTTTAACCAGAAATCTTACCTCTAATCATAGGTATTTAAGGAAAGTACTGCAGGACCATACTGAATAGTCAAGACAGGGACCTCTGCATAAACTCAAAGACATTCTTGATTATTGCTATGTTTCATGTACCTGAGGTGAGCTTTTACATTTAGGAAATAATTCAGTGCTAAGCCCTTGTGAAACCCGAGGTCCAAACCCGAGATCCCAGTGGTTTTTAATCATCATTGTAACTACCTCGTTGGAGCTGATTCTCCAGTATAATTAGAGCGACCACTGATTCTTCAGCACAATCCCGCTGCCATCCCCACATGCACAGAAGGGAAAAAAAACCCCAATGATGTAAAGGTCATCCCAGGCCAATGCAATTTAAAAGGAGTATTGCAATTGCGTTTGTGTACTATGAATTAGATTTTTAATTAAATGAAATTAACTATAAAGAACACCAATATATAAACCCCATAAAGAACGTCAATAAATAAATCCTAAAAAGTAATCAAGGCAGGCCTATGATTCTTTGCTCCTTTCTTCTCCCATGCCGAAGTGGCTGCCCAGTGCCCTGGTTTGCCAAGACTGAACAGGGAAATTCCTGGAGATTTGTGGACAGTGCCTGAGGAGCAGGGGTTGAGGAGGGGTTTCATTAGAATCCATGGTATAGAGTTTTCCCTACGAAACTGTCATTTTCTCCAATGAAATTAATCTCTGTAGTCTGGAGATCAGCCTTAATTCCAGGAGAATTCCAGCCCCAACCTGGAGGTTGGCAACTCTACCAGTGCCTCTCCTGGTGAATTCAGCGAGCACACCCTGAGTGTATATAATCCTCCTCCTTTACAATTTGCACTGTTATTTCACTCTTTTTAATATTAAGTAACCCTTTTTTCTTTACTACTAACAATCTATATTTGTACGATTTCATAACCCCCACTAGTGGCTTTTACTTGAACTGCCAATACTAAACCTTAGAAAATACAGGATTGCTTATTGAACCTCTTGATTAAGGAGAGGAGAATATTCAAGCACATATATAATCAACGCAAGCATAGGATTGCCCTTCTGAGGCCACTGTATTTCCTTCTCCAATGGTATTTCCTACTCTTTTGGTAAGATCATTTAGTTGTGCACACTGAGCAGGAAGGGCCTACCGTTTCTGCAACAAGAGAATAGCAAAGATGGCCACAACAATCTATCCAGGCAGTCAGGCAGTAATGAGACTGGGGAGCAGGATCTTTTGATGGGGCAAGACCCATTATCGAAGAGTGGGCCCATTATTGCCAACACAGAAATCTTTCTCTGCTTTTCTGATGAAATCTTGTCATACAAAATGCTATTTAGTCCTAGCCAATCACTATCTTACTGCTGTCATGAAAGGGGTTGCCAGGTATCTCCTGACGATTGGTGGTGGGGGATGGGGGGGCCTTGCCGGAAGCAGAAGGAAGGCCCAACGGATGTTGCAGCAATGTGCCTATGTCACTGCCCCTGTGACCCGAAAGTGACATCATCACACAGCAACATTGGGCAACACTCTGCTATTTGGGTAAATTTGGTTTCTAACATAGAGGTTTTGCCCAAACACCAGAGTTTTGTACCAACATCTCCATGGTGATGATGTCACTTCCGGGTTGCATAGCCTGCGCGTTGGCTGGGCCTCCCACTTTTTGGGGGTAAGTTCCCCTCGCTGGCCACTTGATTGGTTGCAGGGTGGTGGGGGCTGGGGGCAGGAGACCCCTGCCTCTACCAGGCGGTCTGGCAACCCTAGTCATGAATAACCAGGCAAACTAGTATAGTTAGGATATCATGGACACAGCAGGAATATGCCTTGGGGTTCTGCAAAAGTTTTATAGCCCCTAAAATCATCCTTCTCTGTACAGTCTCAAGCGGCTGTATGTAGAAGAACCTGAATTATGGTGTCCATTAGCATTTTGGTACAGAACATAAGACAGATGACTTAAATTGAGGAGTGCAGTGCCCTATAAATAAAATACTTCTTTTGCACCTGGTGCATGTGGTAACTGCCACAAATAATTTTACTCCCTTCAACAGGCTTCCTAAGTGCTGATTCACTCACACATCTGCATCATTCAGTTCAGTTTACACGTATTGCAAACCCATGGACCATGGGTTTGGAGCACCATTAATTAACTATGGTAATCACACTAACTGTTTTTTGAGGCATCTCAAAACAGGATCTGAAGCCATGGTGAAGCTGGATTATTAACTGTGTAATGCAGTCAGATGCAGATACTTTGTGGACAATTCTTTATTGAATTTCATATTTTGTTGCTGTATCTATCTGGGGAAAGTTCAAAGCTAGCTTTTAATAGTTTCCCACCAGATGTGGTAGACTGAAATGCCACCTTCCAGAATACAAAAGTAAAAAACCAAAAACCTTAATTGCCTATCCATTCCTAGACATTAAAAGATAACAGTGACCTCTGGTGGTAAATTATTTTTCATTGATCCATTTAGTTCAGGGGTGTCAAACATGTGGCCTGGGGGCCCGGATCAGCCCTCCAGAGGGCTTCTATCAGGCCCGCACTGGAACTGGCCATCTCCTGCTTCCAGTTCTGTTGCTGCTGCTGCATCATAGCTTGCTTTGCCAGACTCTCTCAATTGCTCAGCCATTTCATGTTTTCCCCTGGGTCCTAGACTTAGAACTCTGAGCATGAGATTTCTGTGGCGAATCTCAATAAATCAAAAGTAGGTTTGCAGCTTACAGATACACTCCTGAACATCACACTCAAGATTGCAACAGCACAGACATTTTGATGCAATAATTCAGAGCAGGAGGTGTCAGTTATAAGACACTGTTAAATAAACAAAATATTGCAAGAGTGCTAATGTTTTAAGCATGTTTTTATTTTAAGTAAAAAAAAATCTTTGTGTCCTTTATAAAGTTTATATCTCCGCTACCTGGCCTTACATTTTATGACACCCATGGTCCGGCCCAACAAGGTCTCATTTATGTCAGATTTGGCCCTCATAACAAATGAGTTCGACACCTCTGATTTAGTTAATGGTGCTCCAGTAATAGGATTTGGTCCAGTCAAGAAAACTCATTTTGCCACTTTTGTTATTGTACTCCGAGGCCAACATCAGCCTTCCATTTTAAATCTGGCAAGTAACCCTGTGAAGAATGTACTGTGACATAGTTACATGCCTGGTTTACCTGGCTGGTTTAATCTGTGGAAGAGAAAAAACACTTTGGTTAAAAACCAAATGCTAGCCAGATATTTCTACTGTGTGTGGAAGAGCTATACAATTTCACTGTGAAGAAAAATAAGTCAACTGATACACTAAAAAGAAGAGCTTGATAAATTATACACTATGAAAGATTACACTAGCATAACATCAAGGGGCCCTGGTGACTTAAAAAATGTACAAACCTATAACTAAGAGAATCTGAAGAAATAAAGCAATGTAAAGCAAAAATATCAAACGAAGAAAAGTGGTTTACAGGCTTTACTTTCTTTTCTCAGATGGAGAGAACCATGATGTCCTCTTAAATCAGCTTGGACATAATGATATAATTCACTATAAGACTTGGGTAATTAGAGCTGTGTGGTTTATTAAACACAGACAAGGTGAATTTACCATTTCAAACACTGGAAACAATCTACTGGGAATTCCTTCTGTCATACACCATTGAAATGAATGGAAGCTGCATAATAGCATTCCTCTGCTCTTCCCTTGGGTAAGTTCCTCATGGATAAACCATCATTTATCTATGTTGATGTAGAATAAGTGACAGGTATCCAGAATTGTGCATATAGTGATGTACGTGCTGATAGGTCAGGCTGAACGTTTGCCACAATCCTGTCCTCACAATGTAGGATAGGGCACTAAATGAATTCTCCTGTGGATCTCAGGTTTAATTTTTAAGACTATGTAAATAGATTTGAAAGAGGTTACACAATGCCTGGTAAAATAACAGTGGCTGTTAAAATATCAGAATCCAGAGAATAGCTGTACTTTTTTTTTTGAGGGGATGAGACCCCTCTACCTTTGGTGCTGTGTGTATTTCCCCCCCATGACTAACAGAAATACAAAAGAATTATGGATAATGAATGTATGCAAATGTGATTTTAGAACAGTATTGCTAGTACTGGTTTGGATGGATCCTACCAGCTGTTCCATTGCAGGAAAGTTATGCTGGCAATTGTGAGACCCACAAAGACAAAACACCACATGGGATGGAGGATGCAGTGAAGCAGGGGATCAGGCACAATCAAGAGGGAAAGCTGGTAGGATTCCAGGCCATCATGCTTGGGACTACAGTTAAATCACTGCAATTGTGCTGAAGTTGCTTTATTTTTATTGAAGTCATCCAGATTAAAGTACCCTAAATCCAATTCCAATACTCTGATTTGTTTGCTCTTTGGACTAGACTGGTAGTGTACAACCTGCAAGTCAATGAGAACAAACTAGTTTTCAAATACAAATGTTCCAGTTTTACTTGTTGCTGATTCACAATATGAAGACCACTCAATAAATCCTAACAACTTTATTGCTCCACTTTTAGCCACAACATATAGTCTCTCCATTTTCTGACCTAAACTTTTGAAAACATCTGGAATGCTCTTAAGAATACTATCTAGGCATCAGTATAAAAAGGGTATGAAGAGGGGCAATCTCTGTAGCAGACCCCAGGTTTGAAATGCTCTTTACTAGGAAAATCACCTGAATCTGAGTCTGGTGCATCTTCTGCAAGCAGTTAAGATGTTTTTATTTAAACAGATTTTGACAGCCTGTAACAGAGAGAGAGATGGCAGAATGAGTAGCATTGTATCGGTAGCTTTGCTTCTGAGATGGGGTGGATTATATATTCAAATGAATAAATAAGTTTTATTTTGTACAACTGTAGGTAAAACAGTTTTCTGCTACCAGGAAATGCCATTTTGGAGCAATCCCCCCCCCCCCCCGGAAATATGCCGAATCCTATCTCTAAATTACCAGCCTTCATTTTGAAAAAAAGTCTGGAGACCTTTTCATTGCAGAGACCTAGGCCGTAGTCACATGGCCCTTTAATATGGGAGGAAGAGCTGTTTCCTCCCGCATTTAAAGGGACCATTCAGAACAGCTGGGACAACTCCCGCACCAAAGCGGGCTCAAATGCGGGTTCCTCCTGCATTTTCCGACCCCAGGAAAATCAAATGTTTTCCTGGGAGTCGCGCAAGGAGCCCCCATTTGAGCTATCTGGACAGTCCTCTCGCAATCATTGCGAGAGCAGGGCTGTCCAGATGGTCCCGTCTGCCGTTTTTTCCCCCTTTTACACTTGGGCGCTTGGCCACTCAAGCGCCCAAGTGTAAAAGGGGGGGAACCCCAAACTTACCAGGCGGCCGGCAGGGCTTGGGGAAGGGTGCCTCCCCTGGCCGCCACTGCCAGCTGCCACCAAAGAAAAGCTGTTGCCAGCTGCCTCCTCCACTGCAAAATGCCCGAGAATGACGATGCCGGCCGACGACACCAGCCGCTGATGCAGCCACTTCTTCCACCTCCACCACCGATGACGACTTCGCCACCTCCTCCGCCCGCTGCTGTCTCCTCCTCCACCCACCACCGCAGGCATTGGGATGTGTGTACATCCCAACCCGAGGTAAAAAAAACGGCCCCTTTAATCCGGGAGGGCTCCCGGATTTAAAGGGAACGTGTGACTACAGCCGTAAAGGAAAATGTACAATCAGTTTTTGACCAATGCGGGAGGGGGAAGCAGCATCAAATAGAGCTGAGTCGGTTAACCACTTCCTGACCAAAGTTATTTGCTTGTGTTCTATCTAATCACATTTTCTTCTAGGGGCCCTTTGCTTTTTTTGATTCTGCCCTCTTTAATGTCCATTGTGATAAGTGAAAAATACTGGGGTTGCCTCTGCCATTTGCAGTAGAAAATTTGCCTTGGGAGTGAGTGCGGCTGTAGTAGAGGGAAAAGATAAAAAAAAAAAGAATGTCCAGTTTTACTCTGCTTGGTATCTCATAACAATGATAAACTGCAAACCACTTTGCTGTAATTTGTGAAAAAATGTGAGGCTCTGATCTTATGCAGAATACCTTTTACTCACCAATAAGGACGCACACTGTAAAGCTCCCGTCTTCCCTCTTCAAATCTGAAATTAAGCTTAAAGGACTGGAAAGGCATTATGCTCAGAATCTCAAGGTTTAAAGTACTTTATTACAGACAGTCAAAAGCCTGAGGAGATGAAAAGTCCAGGGAGTCTTAAGCCTTATCACCACTCACTACTGAAAAATATGGTATTTGGGAGAATCTAAATTAATCTGTGTCAAGAATAATCAATTGTCGGAATACCAAGACTGCAGGTGCTCTGTACATATGCAGAGTGGTTATTTCTCACTATACTGTAATTACACATGTTTATCTACCTGGAATTAGGGGATAATTTCTAGTTTGGGGAATGGACTGGCAGGCAACTATAGCTGGAGAACCTCCAATTTTAGTAATCAAAGCTATGATTAACTGCCATCTCTTCCACCTCTCAGCTTTCCCAAGACAGTTTTGAATCTTAAATCCCCCCCCCCCCCCGGCATTATGCCTGGCAGCATCTCTTGAGAGAAGAATGTAGTATACAAATTAAATAACAAAAGACTAGTAGTAGGAGCACAGCAGGGTTCCTTTCGTAGAAAAAGAGCTGCAGGAGCTCATTAGCATAACTCATTAGCATACCTCATTAGCATATGCCGCATCCCCTGACATCACCAGAAGTGTGTCAGAAAGGGAATGTCAGTTTCAGCCCCATTATACCCTATGGGCCATTGAAATCAATGGCAAAAACTCATAGGGTATATGAGGGGCTGGAGGAAAGGGGGTTTGAGGGAGAGGCTCCAAACTTGCAGGGTCGCTGCTGGGGCCTCTCCTCGAAATACCCACCAAGTTTCAAGAAGATTGGACCAGGGGGTCCAATTCTGTGGGCTTCCAAACAGGTTGTCTCATCCCCTACATTGTTCTCTATGGTGGGAAAAAATGTTAACTTTTTTCCTCCCATAGAGAACAATGGAGGAAATGGGGGCAACCTGTTTGGGGGCCCGTAGAATTGGACCCCCTGGTCCAATCTTCTTGAAACTTGGTGGGTATTTCGAGGAGAGGCCCCAGCAGCTACCCTGCAAGTTTGGAGCCTCTCTCTCAACCCCCCTCCCCTCCAGTTGCTTTTAAAGTTGCTGCTGAATTTCGGTGGCAATTCGGGAGCGGGCTGAATCAGATTAGAGAATCTGATTTGGCCTGTGGCTGCCCTAGTGGCCACTCCTGAGCTGGCGGAGCTTTGCTCTGCCTCGCTCCGGCCCCAACGGACCCCCTGGAGCACAGGCAAATCACTTTATGCTAGCTAGCTGGCAGTGTGCTATATTATACATATATGGCTTCTTCTAAATCCTGTATGTATTTGTCTTTGAACTACTATTAATACAATTATTTAATATGACATCACCAGACCCAACCCTATGACATAGCTGGACCTCACCCATGACATCATCAGTCCTTGCTCAATGAGTCCTCCCAGGGTTTAGGATGATGGAGACTTGGAAACCTTAGCCCCCTCCTTCAGGGTACTGATGTCCTCTCTGTAAAATTTCTGGCTTCTGTCCTACCTATAAGTACCCCTGCATAACATTCAAGGTTGTAAGTGAGAGTCAGTTATGATCATGGTAGAAGCATTGGGTTTTAAACATATTTTTCCAATGCTACTTGCCCAGGGGCTTATTCCAATACTTAGACTTCTTCAGACAGAGTAAAGAAAACTGCAAGCTGGCAGTCCAAATTGGAATTCCACTAGATGAGTATGCCTTATAGTCTCCCTCTGGGCTCAGTAAAATTTTTGCTGCAGGCCTTTATCTGTTGCTGGCCTCTCTCTCTACACAATAGAAACAAATATGCCCTAACTATTGGAGAATGTTGAGTAGTTTCTCTTTTGCTTGTTCTGCATTCTCCACCTTGTAGGGGGTGAAGCAGAGGTGAAATTATAGTGAACTATGTTTTAACAAACCAACTTTACCATATGCCTATGTTCTATCCCAGCTCTTGAGTTATTTTCAGAAACACCAGTGAGCCCAAATAAACATAGTTACAACAATAATGTGTGTTTTATGCATAAGTGTATAGCTAAGGAAAGTCTGAAGAAATTATTTGTTGCAGCATTTATTACATCGCATTTGCAACATGAAGTCACAATCACACTAAATAATACCAAGAGCTTAATTCAGAAGACCCTTGTCTTTCAAAGCCTTCAGTTAGTTTCCTAGCAACCTGACATAACCCCTCTGTGGGCTTTTGTTGCTGTTCTGGAAAAATTTGGAGAGCATTTATTCTCTTTTAAATTTCTCTTTAGTGCTCATGGAATACATATTATGCAGGGAGCAGAAATATGCATTGAACACATGCCTGTCATCCCCCCCTTTGCAAGAATGTGATTCAGTATTTGAACTTGTGATTCCATACTTTAATAATCAGAAATTCACTTGTAACAAATCAAAATACACCTTACAGTCAGTTATTGTTTATTGTGGGAGCATGTTATCTCAGTCCTAAGGGCTCCAGTATTTGAACCAGAACACAACTAACCTTAAATTATGGTATTTTTGCATCTGCCCATATCTGCTGATCCTTCTGCAGCATACAAAATCTACACAAGCCTATTACTGGTCTCACTTGCAAAGCTTGGGATGCTATTTGGTTTATACAGTACAGTCAGTGGTTTGCAGTGCAACAGATAAAGCAGACTTATTGTACTAAGCCAACCATATATTATTTCTACATCCACATTATTCGTAAGAGAGATGAGGGGAAACCCTTGAAAAGGCTTATCTAAACTTCATGTGTGCCCAGAATCTTGGGCCTTGAATTTGAATCTGTAAGTGGAAACGGCAGTCAGTTTTAACATGGGCAAAAAAATTATTTCTTTGTACAACTGTTTTACAGTACATTTCTAGAAGTCCTTCAGTATTTTTCAGGGCTATGCTGAACATTAGCTTTCACAGGTATTGCTGATGTGAGCATCACTTACAGCTTTGTGTGCCTGCTGAATATGTAATTTGCAAATCACAGATCCAGGGATCTTAGTGATGATTAGAGCCTTGCAGAGTTACAATCAGTCCCAAGTTGGGGAAACAAACATTTGAGTCTCAGCATTTTCATTAATCAAGAGCTCACAAAAACGGGGATAACATTGTCAGACAAAGCACGAATGGATCTGTTCTTGCTCTCACACATCCTGTTAGACGAAGTGAAAAACATAATCCTAGATCACAGAACTGCAGAACTTGAATATCTTCTGGACAATTGTGTAGCACAAAGAGAAGGAAGGATCAAAGTAAAGCATGCTAGGGCTGTCTCTAGAGAACGCAAACCAGCCAGAAGAAAGATAGCTCCTTTTACAGAGATCAGAGCAATAGGTAATGTTGGCTCCTTTTACAGAGATCAGAGCAATAGGCAGGGCTATTATTGGGCAGGAACACACAGAAACGGAGTTCCGGCTGGCTTCCAAGTTGGCCATGCCTACAGCCTCTCCCTCTCAGGTTCCCCAGGCACCTTACAAGCTGCAGGGCACCTAGGGAAGCCAAGCCGATCAAGGGAGGGAAGGCAGTTTAAACTGTCTCCCCTCCTCGGGTTCCCCAGGTGCCCCACAGCTGCAGGGCGCCTGGGGAAGCCGATCCAGAAATTGCCTTCCTCCCCTCTGGTTCCCCATGCACCCCGCAAGTTGCGGGGGACATATGGAAGCCAATCCTGGGAGGGAGCTGTGCTGTCAGGGGTGTGGCCTAATATGCTAATGAGCTTCTGCTGTTGGGTGTGGCCTGTTAGGCTAATGAGTTCCTGCTGGGCTTTTTCTACAAAAAAAGCCCTGGCAATAGGTAATATTTTCCATGGCATGGAATTAAATATTATCACCTGCTAATTGCTACATATCAAACTGTTGTTAAAAGAACAACTAACAAGCTTGGACAAAAGTTGGTTGCACTCAGTAATAAGAAACAACCTGACCTACAGAAAGAAATTTCATTTGAGCCTCATATGTGGCATCATTTTATACAACTTTACACCAACAAATTCAAGATTGGACCCGTCTTTTGTTACCTATTACAATCGCTACACGTTGTTGGGTTAAAATACAGGTTTAAGGAGTTGGTTAATGCCAATATTAATGCAATTCATTTTGAAAGTTAATTTCCCAATAAACAAAACCCTATCACTTTTTGTTGGAGAGCCCAAAATCCGCTCTGATACATCTCATCAGCAACAGGCAAATTTCCCTCATAATAAGAGACCAGGAAGAGTGAGAAACCCACCAAACTCTTAGTGTGAGAATCTAAATTATTTTTCACTACACTGGGGGAAGGAATGATGAGAGTGAACACTGTCAAGAGTTACGTAAATGAATTGTGAGGTCCTTCCACATTAAAATTGTTGAGTGACGGTTTACATGTTTTAATGATAACTTCTGTTTCTGCCAAGTCTGCTTTGAGATAATTTAATCATCATGTTAAGCTAATGGATCCTTGCAACTGCAATGGATGCATGAAGAGAGCCTATAATCTAATAATGTGGCTACATATTTTTAAAAAATTATCTCATTTTGGAAATGCTCTGCTATTGCTGTACTAAGTGTACATTTAAAATTTCGCATTTATACCATTCAAGTAATGTCTAGGCCAGTGGACCTTAACCTTTTAATCCACCTCAGCCAACTGAGTATGTACAATCATCACTGAATCACCCACTCCAAGATGTATGTAAGAAGTTGGGACATACAGCTCTCCAGACAAAATAATACTGTTTGTTGTTGTTGTTCAGTTGCACAGTCGAGTTCGACTCTTCGTGACCCCATGGACCACATCATGCCAGGCCCTCCTGTTCTCCACTGCCCTCCAGAGTGCTCAGTGTTGTTTATCTTATATCTAAAGCTGAACCTGGTCCCAGTGAAGATCAACAAACCCAGAGAATGGTGCCAGGCTCAGAGCCAGAGATTGGGCATTTTTCTGTGGACACAAGGGACTCCTCAGGTTTGCAGAAAAATGTGAAAGCAAAAGGAGGAGGAGGAGGAGGAGGAGAAATAGTAGAAGAAGAATTTTTAAACCCACCCCCAAAGAGAGGAACATTGTCTACACAGGTGCAGGCAACATGCACTTACCTTAAGTGGTAGAGGCATCCGCACTGCAGCAAAGCAGGCTGGCTAATGAGCAGCCAGCCTACAGGGGTAGGAGGAGGATGGGATTCTCCCAACAAATCTTATGGGAGCCCCATTTGTAAGAGTATATTTTGATATATGCATATGCACACACAGACCACAAGTATTCATTTCATAAGACTCTTGTCTTTGATGGTCATAGCCAACTCCTGGATACCCCTCATGCACCCCATCAAGTTCTGAATGCAACACCAAAATTTATAGATTGTCTCCTTGGAGGACAGTGACAAATGGCCTTGAATCAGAATAACTGGCATAGTTATCTAGCACTTTGATGAATATAATCCATGATTTAAAAATGAGCCTAACTTTCTATTTATGCCAAGGCATCTATAGTGAGAAGTGGCTTACCACTCACTAGAATGACAAGAGGGTAGGTGAGGTCCAACAGCTCTTCTAAGAAACGAGGTGGAAATGAGACAAACAGGTTGATTACAAGTTCTATGAATAAGATAATGCAGAAGTTAAGCTTCAGGTCAAATGAAGGAATGAGCATTTGTGTCTTGCCTGACCCAGGATTAAGAGCTGTAAAGTAGGAAAGAGGAGTTGTGTGGGGAGCAGACAAGGAAAAATCCCTGAAGTCTCAGATAAGGGAGGCAACCTGTTGGTGGTATAGATAAAATGTACTAACCAAACCCCTCTTTACCTATCTTACTGCCAAAGGAGCTCAGCAACTAGTTCTGTCTGGGTATCATATGCTGTGTCATTCTCCCAGTGCCTTAAGCTGAACTAGAAGAAACAAGACAAAGCTCACTCCACAAAAAATGCTAACTGGTATGTTTCACAGACACGCCCCCGCATACATACACACTCTAAACAAGTTGTCACTGATGAGTGGTTGCAACTACCAAAAGTCAACACAGTATTTTATCAGAACTAAACAACAGCGGCAGAAAGATTTCCACATTTCCCATTGGTTATCTTACTCAAGCAGAAAAGCTCATGAAACTGCTTCTAGAAGTAACACTCAATAAGAACAATGACTCTGTGAGACTTTATGAACTCTCATAGCTAGTAGGTTAAGCTTCACCTGTGATATGCTCCTTCCATCTGATTGGGCCAAATGGATTCTATTTGCAGCTCTTAATTGAAAAAAAACTTAACCCCCAGAGCTACAGAACCATAATAGCCCCTGTAGTTACACACTGGAAGGAAGCCTTTTCCAGGATTTAAATGCTGTTTTTCTAGTGGGGGTTGCCCACACCTGATCTCCAAGAGGTGAAATTGCCTCTTGGAGTTCAGGGAAGGTGTACAGCTGGCCGTCTCCCCTCTCCCTCCCCTCCTGCAAGATTTAAAGGGCCTGCTGATCAGCTGGAGGGCCCTTTAAATCTTGGAGAAGGGGAGGGAGAGGGGCGGCTGCAAGATTTAATGTGACAGAAAGGGGAGGAGAGGGGCAGCAGCTGTTGTGGGGCACGCCTCACATTTGAGGCGATGGACCCCCAAATGCCCCACTGTAGCTACGGGCCTGCTGAGGCTTCACAGGAGAAAGTATTGGCATCATGTACCAGATTAAATTAGGAGTATGGGGGCAATATATTGACCGTGACAGCCCAGGCTAAACCAATATATCCAGATCTCAGAAATAAGTAGGGTCTGCCTTGGTTAGTACTTGTATTGAAGCCCACCAAGGAAATCTAGGTTTGCCATGCAGAGCCAGGTAATGGCAAACCACCTCTGACTATCTCTTGTCTTGAAACCCCTATGGGGTCGTCAAAATTGGTGGTGACTTGATGGCAAAGGAAATGAGGGCAATCAGCAGATGCTTCTTGAATCATACCTATGCTCTTCTGAGAGTGGGGAAGACAGTACTTTACTTAGGCCTCATGGAAAGTAAATAGCTGGCTTTCATGCTTACTGAGCTGTGCAAAGGATATGGTTAACAGAGGGGTGCTTCTGCTCTTATTCTCGTTCCATGTCAAGGGGAATTCTCTTGCATTTTCTGAACTTGGTATAGAATGGGCGCTTAGATATAGGGCCAATTTTGACTGGATAGTGATGATTAGGAGCAAGAGTTTATTGAAAAGTATCTGTGCTAGCCCTGGCCGGTCATCACAAATACACTACACTGAAGCTAGATGCAAAGTCCAAACAAGGCCAAGAGTCAGAATTCTGGGAGATCAATCAGAGTTCTCAGGAGCTAAGAGCAGAGACTGGCAGCCGGGACAAGGTCCAATATTGCATGGTTACATCTGCACCGAGGCAGGTGAACGTGGTTGCTTATAACCGGATCCTCCCTTCCCTGGGAGGTAACCTGCAAAGACTCATGACCCCTCACACTGCCTTTGCAACAGCTGAAGTCTGGCACTCCTCCATCTCTCCTGCACCTCCAGACACTGGCGTGTTCTGCATCTGGGACATTCAGGTAAGCTAGGTGGGGACTCTGGCTTCAAGAGGTCTCCAACTGGGGGTGCTGGGCCAGGCTCTGGACCAACCTCTTCCTCCAACTTCACCTCAGGCTCTTTGCCCTGTTGCACTTCCTGCACCGATGCTGGAGCCTCTTCTCCCCCAGGCTCCTGTTCTGGGCTGACTCTGGAGGAGGCTGGGTTGCTCCATGCCTCTTCCTCGTCTGAGGAATAGTTAGCCTCGGCTGAGCCAGGACCCATGAGAGTATCTGCCTGCACAACTAGCATGGCCTGAAGTTTAGTGCCTTGGCCATATTTAAAGACTTCTGTAAATATGACAATCGATGAGTTGAGGGCTAATTTAGTCAACCCTTTACTTAAAGATACAGAATTGCTAAATGTGTGAGCCCAGGTGTCATGGCTACTGTGGGATACAAAAGATCGTCTCACTGTCTCAGTGGCAAAATTCATAGGTGCAATAATCAAATATAAGAAATAATACTGAGAAAGGTCTTTTAAAATATTTTTTGGTTCTAATTTCTGCTTAAGGTGATAGCTGCATGAGCAGTATTAGACAGATAGACAGATGATAGACAGACGAGACAGACAAACTTCTGTGAATGTGACATTCTTTGTCCCCCTTCTCTACTTCCTTCCCAATAACTACACCTCATTCTCAAAGGAATTAATATGACTGGAAGAGCAGCCAGCTGCTTTTAATCTATATTTCAGAAATCGTGTATAGGACATGAATAACCTAGCTTTGACCCACAGCCTTTGCACAAGGGTTTTAGAATGGCAATGTCCTGGTTTACATTCATGTCCTTTTCCTTGTGTATGAGTTTTGTGTACACAGGTATTCATCATTAAAAGTCAAGACAATATTTTTGCACCAAGGACTCAACACAAGCATAAGTCATAATTTTAAAAAAGTAAGTAACTTTTTGGTGTTATTTCAGACAATAATAAGGGGTTTCTTCCAGTTTTAAATATATCACTTGCAATAAACAACACATTGGTCTAAATCTTGATATTGGGGGGAATTAAATTATTTATGTTCAGGCAATGTCTTTAGGTGGATGTAGAACATATACATGACCTGCTAGAATATTGTTATGAATACTGTTTGTGCTAAAAACACTAAGTATTGTTGGTGCTGGGAAAGCAGAGCTGGATTTATGCACAAGGTAAGTAAGCCATTTTATACACAAACTAAACTACCACTTTTGGGTAATGCTATGAGAGTATAAACTTGATATAGCTTCAGTCCCCGTGTAGGACTGTATCCCCAAGGCTGTTAGGATAAAGTGTTAGTAGCAGCCTGGATTTCTGTCCCATCTCCCCCAGAACACATTTACTTTCTCTGAGAGTTGCTTCATGCATGGGAAGCAGCAAAACAAGATCCATGAGTGAGCTGGGTTTGCACTGAGGCAAGCAAGAAGGAAGTTATCTCTGTATCTTCCCATGGTGGAAGATGCAAATACCACTTTAAAAAAAGGATAGTTGAGGAAAACTGATTTGCCTATACTCATTCTTATGAAGAGTCTGAACATTCTAGAAAAGTTATTCTGGTTTTTGTTTCCAGCATTAACATTAGAATGTTGATTCCAGAACAGAATATCATTGATTCCACAACAGAATATCTTTGAGCTTGTTTGGAGGTTCTAGCAGGGGAACACAGCTATTGTACACCCTTGACCAAAGAATGGTACACTCCTTCTATCTGGGATGGTCATCCTCTTTGACCAAGTGTGCAGATTTGGGAGGGACTCACATGGAGCAGTGAGGGAGGTAGGGGACACCCGCCTAGCCAGCCAGATCAGCCGAATCAACCCTGGCAATCAATGGGGTGACAGATGTCACAGCCAGATCACCCTCACATCCTGAACAGAATATCAAAGCAAGACATTCTGCAAAATAATGTGGACTAGCCCTTCTCTATCTCTGTTTCTTCATATTGCAGGAAATAAAAAGATCACAATCTTGAACGATTTCTCAAGCATACATATTTTTTAAAAACCCTCAGTATATATAAAAAATTTAAACAGGTTCTAGTTTACCTTCCACTTGATATTAATATAAGCCCTGTACTTATGCAGAACTCATCCAAGAATTAATTTATATAGAACTAATTAAAATATTGCTATGTACTTCTTCTAGGCTGTGAGACGATATGGGGCAGAGCAACCTGGTTTAGTTTCTTCTAGCAGATGGAGCACTAGTAGTTTACCATTTCATTGTAACATTTGCAGATATACAAGCAGAGCTCAGTGGAAGCTTTAGGCTTCTTAGGAGATAGCAGATCTTCAGGAGTCAATTTGTACAGACCCTTTGCCTAAGACCACACCCCAGTTTCTAGCACTGTCCCTGCTCTCCATTACAGTGTCAATAATTGTCTGTTTCTTCCATGCCCACCCTAAAGAACTCTGGTCTTATCCCACCCCTTCAGTTGAACATTCCTCACAGGAAATACCCACAGTCATTAAAAGAACATTAAGTTTGTTTAGTTAAATCCCCTCCTCTGACTGTAGCCCTGTGATATTTACAGGGGTTAGACAGCCAAATGCACTGCTTTCTATGACCAAAATCAAGACTTGAAGTTCTGAACACCAAATGCCAGCATCTCATGTTAATTTGGGGCTGAAGTGGTAAACTGAGGAAGCACTCTGCCACAAGATTTCACTGAATGGATATCCTCTCTCTTAGAGAAATAATTGGCAGAATCATCTAATAAACCAAATGACAAGTGAACTTCTCATTAAACCTGTACATTCATTCTCTCCTTGACTAGCATTTTATAGTAAGCTATTTTTTAATAGTAGCTAGAGTAATTTAAATTTTACAATTAAAAAGAGATATAGTTAGTGTGGGACTCTGTAAAGGTGATATTAAGCCTACACCTGATTTTAATTCTTGAATTACATAGAACAATTTGGGTGCCCTGTAAGTGTAATAGGAAATTACTACCTATTCACTTTTCAGACAAATAATATGGGTAAATAACTATTTTAGTGCATTAGCAAGATACGTAAGAAACGTGTGCTTCGAGAATGATGATTCCCTATAGTGCAATTCTAGAGACTTCGAAGAACAATATTACTTATGTAGGAAGGCCCAAATTAGGTCAATACTAATTTGAGCGGTTACTAGTGAGCTTCCAATTATTGCAGAACTGGGACTAATAACTGGATCCTGATTTACAAGCCAGCATATTTAAATATTGATTTACAATTGGATGTGTTAAATAATTCATGAGGTTCTCCAATTAAAAAGCTGCCCATTTAAGCCTGGTGTCTTTCAGCTCTTCCATTTTTGATTCATCTCCAGAAATCGTGTCAGAGACTGGAGTAGATTTAGGGATGGTTATTAGGTTGCCATCTCTGGCTTGGGAAATTCCTGGAGATTTGGGGGCTGAGCCTGGGAATGGTAGAATTTGGAGAAGGGAGCAAGCTTAATGGGCATGTGATGCTACAGATTCTGCCCTCCAAAGCTGCCATTTTCTACAGGGTAAGTGATCTCGGTAGTCTAGGATCAGCTATAATTTGTAAGAGAATTCCAGGTCCCACCCAGAGGTTGGCAAACCTAGCGTGGTTAACCTAGTTTATGCAGACGATGACCATGGGATCAGAATCCCTTTCTGTCCTCAACGTATGTTAGGCTTCATTTCTAGCTATACACATATCCAATATCACACTTTCATATAATTTGTTAATTTATTGGAAGTACAATTTGAACATTAATATTTTGTTATGTTTCCTCAACACCTAAGTATTTGATCTTTTGTATTTGTAAGATAATATAATGAAATGTTGAACCAGCTGAAGTCAACTAGGATAGATGAGGGCAGGACATTTCCCTCTGAGGAGAACTAGTTTAAATACTAATAACAACTCTGTTTTGGAGCGTTTTCTGCCCTGACCCCAACCTGGTGGAACTCTCTGCAGAATAATATCCATGCCCTGAGGGACTTAATGCAGTTCTGCAGGGCGTGTGAGGCAGATATGTTCTGCCAGGCATTTGGTTTTAAAACTGTAAATGTAAACTTGATTTTTAGAAATTGCGAATCTTGTAAATTGGTCTTTGATGCACACCGTCCTAAGCCCTGTTTTAAATAAATAAATTAATAACAATAAAGCCTGATAAATTATTAAAGAGCTCCCAAAAGTAAATTAAGTAGTTCTAAATGCAGAAACTAGGGGGCAATGTAACAGCTAACACAATGGCCATTAGGGGCAGACAGTTCCTTAATGCACTGTAGTGGATATTTCTGCTGGATAATAAGAGAGTGATATTAAGTGGAGTCATGTGCAAATGGAGAAGTCACTAAACTCTGAGCTGATTACTTGTACCACAGCAGTGCCTTCTGGAATTAGTCCCATTGCTTGTAAGCAATGAATTAGTCCCATTGTTTGTAAGTCCCATTGTCTGTAAGCAAGGAATTAGTCCCATTGTTTGTAAGTGTCATTTTCTTTCTATTGTACATGGTTAAGAAAGAAAAGGCATATCACTTCCTGCTCCTCTAAAAGGTAGATGCGTGAGTGAAGAGCAGATGAAATGACTGATTCAGCAGAATTTAGTTTTAAGGGTAGGGGCAAATGACTGCTTTCTTAAGGCAGCTATAACCGTCTTATGCAACAGACTCATATCCTTACATACCATTAAGAGAGATTGATTCCTATATTTATATTGATGAATGGGGAAAGGGATTGAAAAAACAAGTCAGTTGAACATCTGTATTCTAATTCTGAGAGGGTTTTTTTTTCTGTGTGGATGCTTATTTCTGCCAAAAGAGAGCTCACTCTCCTCCAACAGCTTTTCCTACATAGCCAGGCCCCTTCCTCAGTCTGCAGAAAAATCCGAAAAGTTTAAAAAAAACTTCAGAGACCGTTGAATTCCCCCCAAGACCTTTTGAAATGGCATCAGCTCCAAGCGTCAACTGTGAGGAGATTAGAATGTTCCGGGGAGGGGCAGGCTTCTAACTGTTTCTGTCAGTAAAAGGCAGGGTTTTTACTGGCAGCAGCTCTGCACATGCGCAAAGAAGGGACTTACAGGAGGTGTGGGGAAAGCTGCTGGGGCCGCGAGGGAAGTCGCCATGGCAATAACCATCCCTGCTGCTGCTAGGACTGCAGCTGCAAGAACCATTCACACTGCCACTGGGAAGCTGGCCCTATCGCTGGTCAGCTGAAGTCTGAGGAGGCGAAGCCTGCGTCAGCCCCTCTCCCTCGCCAGAAACAGAAAGAAATGGAGTTCTTTGAGAAGAGAGAGAGAGAGAGAGAATAGGGGATTGTCTGTTGCGGGGAGAGAAAGAAAAAGAACAAGAGACTGTCTGAGGGTTGCCTGAGGGAGGGGGAGAGGAAGAGGAAGAGATTTGCGGGGAGTAGAGAAATAGTGGAGAGAAAGAGGGGGCAGACAGGGGGTGGGAGAAAGAGGACAGTGTCTGAGAAGGGAAGGGTAAGAGGGAGTGAGACATACAAGGGGTGAAAGGAGAAAGGGGGTAAGAAAGGATTGCTAGAGATGGGGGTTGGGAGAAAGCTGACATAGAAGGGGTGAGAGGAGAAGGGGAGGGGAGGGAAGATTGGTAGATAAGGGGTGCATACAGAAAAACAGAGAAGGGAACTTTGACAACCAAGGTGGGAGAGGGAAACAAAGGTGGGGGAATCCCCCCTCCCCACAAATTCCTTGCGGGGACTGCTGGCAATGCAGACTATGGTAGGGCCACAACACATTATGCAACATTTTGTTGCAGGTCCCCTCTTGTCTATATATCTAATTCCGAGAGGGTTTTTTTCCCTGTGTGGATGCTTATATCTGCCAAAAGAGAGCTCACTCTCCCCCAACAGCTTTTCCTACATAGTCAGGGGCCTTTCTCAGTCTGCAGAAAAATCCAAAAAGTTTTTTAAAAACCCTTCAGGGGCCATTGAATCCCCCAAAATACCTTTTGAAATAGCACCAGCTCCAGGCGTCAACTGTGAGGAGATTAGAATGTTCACCCTATGAAAGCCATTGTGATGTAACAGTTGGAGCTTCAGACTGGGATCTGTGAGACCCAGGTTCAGATCCCCATCTTGCAGTGGAAGCTGACTGGGAGATGTTGGATCAGTCACATACTTTCAGCCTAACCAACCTCACAGGGTTGTTGTGCAGATAACAAGGAGGAAATAATAATGTAAGCTGCTTTAGTCCCCACTGTGGAGAAAGACTGTAATTTTCCTAGGTAGAGCCTGCGGGGGAGGGGGGTAAAGATGGAAAGTTGAAGACAGATAAAGGTAGGTTGGCTGTTGGGTGGGAAGGAAATAGGGTTGCCAGCTCCAGGTTGGGAAATTCCTGGACATTTGAGAGGTGGAGCCTGGGGACGGTGGGATTTGCGGTGGGAGGCAGAAAGAGAGAAAGAGTGATGAGGTGGGGAGGCAGAAAAACAAAGAGAATGATGACAGGTCAGATAGAGGAAGTAACATACATGGAGGAGAGAGAGAGAGAGTAAGAAAGGGGGGGCAGAAGGGAGAAAGAGTGTGAGAGAGGGAGGGGGAGAAGGGAGGAAGCAAAGGTGTGAGGAATGGGATAACCATCCCGCAAGTCTCTTGCGGGTCTCCACTTGTATGATTTATATTTCTAAGACCCTCACTAGAAGTAATAATTTCTCATCTCCCATTTGTTATTATACATGACAAAAACCATAACAACTACTGATATAAATTGATATACCTAGAACTGTACATAACAGTTACTTAGTATAGCACCAGAAGAAACTAGATAAGACTAAAGAAGCACTTACATTTTCAAACAGGACAGACTTGACAACCAAATTATATCTTCCAAATTAAAGGCTCAGAGTGATGTTGCTTAGAAACTTTTAACTGTATGATACATGCTATTATCTGAATCTATCCATCTTTCCCATTTTACTAGACCGCAGCACCTATTTCTGAACATGTAAAAATATACAAGTTCCAGCTTTTGAAAGTTGTATTTTTTCTAACCATCGAAGATCAGAGGATGCTAAACAGCATATGATTTTCTCCCTATGGAAGTACAAATGTAGAAACAGGCATACACAAGACAGAAACTTGAGAAAGTACATATAAAGCTTGGTCATCTTTATTCAGAGGGTTACATTGCAGTGGAGACAACATACACTTTCCCTTACTTCTGGCACAAGCTTATATGTTAGTTCTGAGGTTATATGTTAAAATTACATGTGTGAGGTTACAGAAAACATCAGTCAACTCTGAGAACAAAGATTAGCAAATATTTTTGATCAATTAGCATACTTTTGAGTAAGAAAACACTACTATTTTAACCAAACCATCTTTAAATTAAAGCATTGTTCAAAAGTCGAAAGAAGTGTCTTTCCTAATAGTGCTAATTATTCCAAACAGTAGTAACTTCTAAGATCCATACATTTTCAGGAAATGTCCCGGTTTCTCAATAGTTCTGTCACCTGTAGATAGGATAGTAATGTTTGCAAGAACAGGTAGAATAATCCCTCTTCAGACAACAGTAAAGGCACAGCTAGTTGTTATGGCATCCATGGGTCCAGCCCGTGGATGATGAGGCCATTTTACAGCTGAATCTGAACCATTTAAAAATACTACTAGCCCACAGTGTGGTGGGACTTGGAGCTCTTATCCACAAAAATCTTTTCAAGTGCCAAAAGGGCCCCTCCAACAGCCATTAGGATTGGGTCCTTGTGGCATTTTTAATAGCCCAAGTTCATTTGTAAAACAGTAGTGGTGTTCATGAGTCAGAGCCATGGATGCCATAACATCTAGTTGTGCCCTAAGATCCTGCGTATTGAATGTAAAGGAACATAATTTCAGATCCATGCCACAAAAGGATGGACTGGGATGTTAAAATGGCCCAGGAGTAAGCCTAGCCAGTGGCTCCAGCTATGGGTTTTGGCTCATCTATTGCCTCCTCCCAACTGGGAATGGTGCAGCAGAAAGCCATGAATGAACTGACACAATCTGTTGATGCTGAAGAGTCTGAATTGAATGGCTCCTGGGGTACTGACAGACAGCAAGTGAACTCCAGTGACCTACCAGGGCAGTAGGCCATTGAAAACTTTCCTGGCATATTAATGCCTTGTGCATCCCTGATACCATACCAGTAAAAACACTAGTAACTAGTTTGTGGCTAAAACGGAGATATCTGTTATACCTGTTTCAAGATAACATTTTTATGTGTTCTTAAACTTGCTGTGAAATGAGGCATTCAGTAGTGAAAGCTATTAAATAGTCATGCCCTCCACGCATGACCTTATATGTGCAGAAATCAATGTGCACAAGCATACTGGCCCCATCCCCTGAAATTGCTGACTCATGAGCACAGAGTTACATTTAGGAAGTGAATTTGCAGTTTCCCTCCCCATAGTTTGAAACATTTGAAACTAGACTCCCTATTGTGGACCATAAGGACAGTTATTCCACCATTTTATAAATCTAGCCCCTTCTGAATTTGTTTTTATGACTCTAATTTGTTTACTGTTGTCCTGTTTTATAATGTCAGTGGGCCTATAAGCCGCCCTGAGCCTGCTCTGGCAGGGAGGGTGGGTATAAATAAATAAATAACATTAAAAAAAGAAGTGCTCCAAATCATTGGGGAGGGAACCTATGTGCACACAGTTTGTACATATGTAGATTCCAGGCTCGTGAGCTAGCAACTGTGTGTAGGCCACAGGCAGGGGTAGGAGCTCATGTTGCTTGCTCTCCCTCTACATGAGTTGATTTCAAGGCATGCCATGTCATGTGTAGAGAGATAGTATACTTCAAATATATGTTCTCTTCTGTAAACCAGGTTTTTAGGTCATTACTGTTCAACCAGCATGACAGTGTTCTGTTCTGACTGGATAGTAGGAGTAAGCCCTAAAGGCCATTTTGTGTAAAGAAATAGTGAACATATTTTCAAAGGGGAAAGTCTTTTGTCCCTTAAAGGGCTCTGAAGAAACAAAAGTTCTATTGTGCTGTGATAGTGTTGCAATAAAGGCAAAAATGGACCTGCTGACTTTATAGTTCTTGAAAACAATAATAAATTATGACTACAAAATAAAATTCATAGAGGGCAAAGGTCAGAAACTGTCTTACTCAAGGCTGACGTCCAGGAGTCTAGGCAGGGAAATGGAGTAAACATACAGCACTATAGCAGAGCCTACTCTTTCAAGAAGGTAGAGATACAGGCCCCTCTCCTCCAGGAGCAAGCTTCTTTGTTGTGTGTGTGGGGTTTTTTGCTGTCAAGTTGCAGCTGACCTACCTCATAGGGTTTCCAAAGCAAGCAACATTCAGAGATGGTTGGCCATTGCCTGCCACTGTGTAGAAGCCCTGAACTTCCTTTGGTGGTCTACCATCCAAGTATTAACCAGGGCTGATCCTGCTTGGCTTCTGAGATCTGATGAGATCGAGCTATCCAGGTCAGGAGCAAGTTACCATGTCCAAAACTGAGTAGTGTGTTGGGGCTGAGTTGGCTCAGTGCTTTAAAAGGTTGAGGGGTCAGTTCAGAAGAGACCTCTGGTGCTGCAGTGGGCTTGTATAGAGTTCAGGGTCCAAGTCCAAGTCAGAAGGCACAGCTATATTCCATGGTGGACAGGCTGACTCAAAGTCTTGGGCTCTTCCTGCACATTAGAGGCAGCTTTTGGAGGTGTCTCAAATGCCTCCTTCTGTAGTGGTGTTAGGTGCCAAGCTGCATCCTCATTTGAATGTTTGGCCTCTTTGCCTGATAAGGAGAAGTCCATACTCTGGTACATGACGGGACCCCCTGCCCATTATATCTGGAACCTACCCTGGTTGACAGCTCCCCTCCCTCCAGCTTCCAGTTATCATTGAAGAGACATTTGGAGGGAGGGCAGGAAGCAGCAGATAACCATCATGTCTGAATCCAGTTCAACTTCAGATTTCCCTTTAGAGGAACATTTTTTTACTGAACTGTAACAATCTTTTATAGTGTCTTTTGATTCCTGCTAATTCTTGGCCGAAAATTGAGATTAAAATAGACCAAACAATCAAAAGGGAAATGTTTGGCAGCATGGGAAACATTGGGCTGAAATTGGTGAAAGAAAAGCCTGTGAGAAGAGTGTTGGCTTTATAACAGAAGTCAACTGAAGTTGATAGCATTCCCCATGTGTTGTTATGTAATTCCCTGTCATTTCAACAAATTTAACAAAAGAGACTTTCCTAGTTGATGGTGCTCAAAGACTCAACATGTTATCTATTATGGATGCTTTGGGGCTGAGTTTCTGGGTGAGTTATTGGCTAATGATGCAATCCCACACAGGCTTAGCCCTGTCTATAGCAGTTGATTTCAGTTAGCTTAGACTGGAGTAACTCTGTTTAGGATCAAACTGTAAGCAATTAAATGAGTTTCTTCCAACCATATAATTTGATAAGTCTGTGTAGTAGAATCTTTTTTTTTTTAAAGTTTTTGACAAGGGAAGGTGTGCCTTCCAGGAAGTCAGCAAAACAGTAGTAAACAGTATAATTATGCTCAACAAATGATAGTGTTTTGCTAAACAATCAAACTTGTTTGAACATTAAAACAACTAGTTAGTGCAGGAAAAAAAGATCTATAGATAAAAAAGATGAGCAAATAAATGCAGTTAATTTGAAAGTCCTGGTTAGAACCAAATACTGAAACTAGATTTATACAGCATTGAAAATGATAATGAAATTTACTAGATAAATTATATCACTATTACATTATTAATGATTTCATTCTCCTCCTAGCAACCAAGCACTATCCTCTGCTGCATATGCTCTAGCTACTGAAAAATTAATATGCTTCTTGAAAAGATTTGAAATAATAATGATCTATAGAAGCATTAATAGCAACACATTCTAATAGTTTTAAAATATATTGCTGTCCTTTATGGAAACTGTGTTAGAATCCTGGAAACACTGATCAATCTGCCTGCTGCACCACCTGGAACTGATAGTATCTGTGATGTTAATACCCACAAAGCTGCTCTGACTTTCTGCCTTCCACTGAACAGTGCTTAGAAAGAGAACAAGCATATCCTAGCAAGCTCTTGGTATCTTCTAGTGCTGCCTTTGACAGTGACCAAAGAATATCCTTTGCCTTACATATCCCAGTTTCCATCCTTGTCCTGTTTCTTTGGATACTAATCCTATCCTGTGTTTCCTCTTCCTCAGGCATAATCTTTGCATGTCTCCTGCCATACATTTCCATGTCTAGTGTCGCACATTTCTCCAACTGTCTTCCCTTGGACATTGAATTGTTACATGACTTCTTTTGTTGCACTTGAAGCAGCTCCAGATTCTTTGGCCTGCTTAGCATGATCTGGGCAACTTCTTCCAAAGAAGAGGAATATGTAATTCTGCTAGGCAACACGGGTTGTTTACATCCCTCAGATACCTATGGGAAGGGACGTTGGTGGGTTAATGTTCCTATAAAAGGCAAGCCAGCTAACTTGGGAGTGCCTTAACATAGCAAACTGCATTTAAGATTGGTATTCTGCAAAGGCATTCTCCATTTCCATCTGCCTACCTGTCCACATTCTTTGTCAACACATGTGGGAAGGGTATCCCTAGAAACCTGACAAAGGCAATAAGAATGTGTGTTGGGAATGTGTGCTGCTAACTTTATTCTGAGATGGACCCATAATGTCTGTTCATGAGAAAAATGTATAAGGGAATATCACTGTTTTAGGAATTCATCAGACTTTTTGTGACTTCAGCAGACATTACCTCAATTTGCGCCCTCACCTGAAACCTGTTTCATGTCTAGCAGCCAATGAGCAAAGACTGCCATGCTTAAAAATCAGGAGACACACGACTAAATAAGAGATAAGCACTCACTCAACTACAGCCCATCTTTATACCCACATTTTCACATGCATCTCTACCATCCAATGGCTATTTTGCTAGTTCTAAACACTTCTGACAGATTTCAAGGTTCAAGATATGCTCCTTGGATTAACTAGGGAAACTGGGGAAGAATTAACAGCATTTCATTAGGATTACTTGTTGCTTAGAGAATCCAGAGTCAGATGTGAGTAAAGGACACCTGCTTATTGAGGCTATCAGGGGGTTGAGAAGTTAGATAAGGTCATAGATGAAAAGAATCATACCGTGTCTGAAAACATCGAGAAACGCAACCATGGACATCTTTATTTTGGTTAAAAGATTCCATTTAAATCTGTTTTCTTTATAAATGTTGCTGAATGGGCTATGTTCTATGCTTTCTGATATGGAAACATTGCCCTTTCTTTGGATAATAAACTATGATAGATTTCTTAGCTACCTTGGCACTAATCTAAAATTCTATTAGCTCTCAAATTAAAGGCATCTAGAAAACCTTAAAGAAGACAGTGAATTGCCTATTTTATTTAGTCTGGTTAAGGAACATGAAGCTATTGATCACTTTACCTTGTGTTACCAAGTCCACTGGAAACATTATAACCCCCTAATAGGCTATTTTATTCTGTTTATTTCTTACTCTGTATGAATTTTTCTTTGCCATAGTGAATATTAAATAAATGTTTTATGTTTCCTTTTGTGCATTTCATTGTTAAATTATGTTTGAAAAGCACAACAAATGAATGAATTACTTATGTAGTCATTATGCTCATTTCTGCTCAAGATAAGACACACTGTAAATTATATAAAATAAACATCAATGATATTTATTTTTGATAAATTACATGCCCTCTTTGTGCCTTCCACTGGTTCATAGTATATACCAACAAACATACAATCCAAATAAATTCTCAAGTGACACTGCTTAAGGGTAACTTTTATAAAGTTACCATATAACTCTGAAGATGAATGCTTTCGATAGAACATTAACACAGATATTTAACCATAACCCCAAAATAGCGTATGAAAAGACAGCCAAAAGCTGGGTTTCTGCCAATAAGATTTTGATGTTCGCAAAGCAATCATCCCTAAATTATGCTTGATTTTACACCCTGCAGGGTTAAACAAAGAAGATAATTAAACAGATCCTTCAAAGCAAAGACCAACTGGTGTGAATGAAGTTGATAGCTACACACGTTTTTAATCTCAAAACTGCAACTTCCCACTAAACAGAGATTTTTTTCTATCATCCCTGGCTAGTATTTATGCTACTGCAATTATGATGTGCTAATCACTGCAAATTTAATTTGTAACATCAGATTTACCAGCCAGTGTGGTCTAGAAGAACATTATCAAGAATGTCAAAATCTGTGGAATGTTTGCAGAATCAAGAATGTCCAAGGCAGAGATAAAGCTTGCTAATGACTCTCCATGAGGTTAGAGCTGACTGTATCTACCATAGGTTTATTACCAGGCATATAGCATCTACTCTGTATGCCTATCTTTTCCCTGGTGTGTGTGTTAGGATTGGAGATCTAATTAATGTAATTAGTACATTAATAAAAATTCTGTTGTCAATTAATCACTGGCAGCCAGTTTGGAAGGCAAATTACATTCAATGAGGCCACAAGTTGAGGGCAGAGTTGTTTATTTTTGAGGCTCTTTGGGTTTGGGTGTATTATTAAAATAGGGAATGAAAAAGAAAACATCCGATATGACCTTTCCCTCTAATAAAGTGCAGTCACTATCAATTATTAAACTGTTATCATACTTCCTGTAATACCTCAATAAAGTAGCTATATTGTTGTTAATAATATGATTTTATTTAAATGTAATTGATTAATAAATTAAAATGCAGATACAGTTCTTCAAGCAGTTCACAACTCTTTTCATACCTTTAGATTTCACATTTCTTTCTCTCCATACTGAATCTTATATGCCTCCATTTTGTCCACATACATGTGCATAGTCCCCTGTAGCTTAGTGTTGGAACCTGATTTCCTCTATATTTTGCATCTTTGCAAACAAGTCTCTGGGCATCACAGGACAAAAGTTAGAAAGCCAGCACAGGAAAGAGGACCACACCTCATTTATTTGGGTTAACTGGACTAGGATAGGCATTCTGGGGAAAGGACCTAGAAAAAGCCCCATCTTGCCTAGCGCCTGGAACTCAGATTATTAATCAAAGACCCTCCAATAATTAAACAGTCATATAATTTGTCCCCATTAGCATTGCCACATAGGATCTATATATGAAGAAGCCTCCATTTCAATTTTTGCCTTGAGCTATTTAATCAGCATTCCAATTTGTACAATTTGAATTGCTCCTAACCTCACAATTTGATGTTCATGCTCAAATCTGCCCCAAACGCATACCATTCATCGCCTTGAACCCCTCCAAACCTTATTTTATTTGGAGCTGTTTCCAGAATCTTCCTCCCCTTTCATCTGCCAGGATATAGTCTTGACCCTCAACTTTGCCCTCTCCCCTCTTCCCAAGCCTGGAAAGAAAGTAAGCTTTTAAAACTGCTTCCTTAGCAAGCTTCCTTAGGATCAGGTAGTTTTAGTGTGGATTTGGGCTTCAATTAGAAAGTGGGCTGTATTCAAAGTTGTCCAGGGTTCACATGCTTTTTGACCACACATGGAAACAAATCCCTCATCTCTGTGGCTGACGGTTCATGAATCACGCTTCATTAATCATGTATTGCTATAGAAGTCTAAAACAAGGTCACATAATCCTCAGGTCACAGTAACTTCACTGATCTACAAACATTAATCAATAGTTTTCCAAAATTAGAAGGCAACAGAAAAATTCAGTCTTTTAAAATAACCTGTCCAATAAAATTAATTTTATTGTACATAGGTTTTACCATTTATATGATTTAAATGACTGAAGGTAAAAGAAGGGGACAGCAAAGGATGGGATGGTTAGACAGTGTTATCGATGCAATGAACATGAGATTGAGCAAACTCCGGAGGACAGCAGAAGACAGGAGGGTCTGGCATGATGTGGTCCATGGGGTCGCAAAGAGTCAGACTTGACCGTGCGACTGAACAACAACATAGATTTTAAATATTATCTGTCTCCAAGAGAAGGAATTTGTAAATCTAGAAACAATTTTTGCAAGTCAAATACTTTACATGTCATTATCTATGTTACTATTTAAACTTTACTACTTACTAATGGCAGTACTTAAACCAAGATACCAATTACTTGCTGAGAAACAATAAACATTCTGAAGAAGGAAACAATATGAAAAATAACATGTAGAAAGTCTTAACTGATCTTGGCAAAGGTACCCATTAATTAAACTTTTAAGCCACTTAGAAGTTCAAAGTGTTCTTTTGAGTTTTGGAAGTAGCATTTGGTATGAAACTATGCAGCCTGAAGTGAACTGTTCTGTTTTAAATATGTGTATAATTTATCATGTTGCAGCAGTATTAGTTTAAAACCGTATGAACACCTGAAATTACAAATGAGGAAATGAGCCATTTGATCCAGTCCTAAGAACCGATATTAAGATTAACAGATCTAATTCAGGTCTGCACAGTACAAGTGTTGGTAGTGTAATTTATCATCTGCAGATACATTATAAATTGTGTTGGTCATGTTTGCTCGTCCAATTGTTTTGGAACACTATGGTTCAGTTTGTTGATGAAATGTTACATTGCAATAAAACCTTTGAACCCAGGATAATTTTATTTGAAAGGTTATGTTGATTTTTCAGATATGGGGTTAATTTTGAGTTTATTTACTGCAACTAAAATGCTTATAGCAGCCAGTTGGAAGAAATCCATAAGCAAATAAGTTTAACAAAATCTGGAACATTGCTTTATTGGTAAAACTGACACATTAACAGAGAACTCAGAGGAGTTACTTCCAGAAAATTGATACATGTAATAAACATTGCATATTGTTTATTATGTTTCTGAATGAAAAAATAAGAGATAAAATCTATCCGTTTGCTTTTTATAATACATTTGTTTTTTATATCTATTGCATAGCTGTGGTATTTACGTGTGTATAATATCTTTTTTATTTAGTTAGCCAAAGCTGCAAACTTCAGTTAAATGTCAGATTGTGGGGGTGGAGCTGTGAGAACTAGAGCAACCTGCAGCTACATAGCAACAAACTCTTTGCTTGAAATCAGTAAATTATTACTCTTTTAGGAGACCAAATCTGAGGCCATCTGGTACCAACCTGTGCAGGGATGATTTAATGTTTGTAAAGGGTTGTACCTACCTTGTTCACAATGCCCATTTCTCTAGCTGACAATCCCATTGGATCACAACCTGCACCTCAGAACAGAGGAAGACACCAGCAATGGCTTTGGCCTGCAGAGCCCAGCAGAGCAGCTCCTTGAAACCTCAGGGGAGTGTGGGGAAGGCCCAGCTAGGGAGGCCATTGGCCCAGATTCCCTTCAGTCATGATGGGACTACCCCTGGGAGGACAGCATTGCCCCAGCACAATCCTTTATTAGGCCAGCCCAGGGAGACCTGAGGAGGAAAATCCATGCCATGCCTTTGCAGCAAATGAACCAGCACAAATCCAGAGAAAGAAGGCTCAGGTTGTAGCTGAATCCCCTCGTCTCCCTAAACTGAGGCCCAAATGAAGGACCAATGTTTGTCTGACAGTAACTTGACATTCTGATCTAGCCAGGGAACATCACACCTGATAAATCCATATGTGGCAGCTGACCTATAATGACTTGCCTGGCAGGTCAGGACCTACCCTTGTGCCCAGCAGCAGGACTCACCTGGGTGGAACAGGGTAAAATGAGGGACAAGAGGGCACATCCAGGCATAGGTGTAGACTACGGGAGGGGGGGGGGGGCTTGAGGGCTCGAACCTCCCCCGAAATTTCCCAGGGGGACTGAACCCCCCCGGGAAAATGTAGCGCCTGCCGCCGCGCCTCCCAGGGCCCTTCTGAGGCCGGCAGCTGCTGCTGCCGGTGCCTCTCCCCCCCCACCTAGCCACTCCTCCATCCTTCCCTCTCCCTCCCTCTTTTCCCGGCAAAGGGAGAGGGAAGGAGTGGGGGGGGGGGAGAGAGGCTCCGGCAGCAGCGGCTGGCGGGCCTTGGAAGGGCCCGGGGAGGTGCGGAGGTTTCAGGGGGGGGACATTGCCACAGCGAGCGAGCGCGCAAAGCACGTACACTAAAGAGCCCCCCCCCGGAATTCACAAAACTCTACGCCCCTGCATCCAGGGTAGCCTCAGCAGCAGGGCAGCTTTGGCAGTCTTCTGTATTTAGCCAGAGGGTGAGCCTCGATGAAGGAGCAATACCTCTCTAATCTGGGCTCAGGTGGTTTGAGGCAAGGTTTGGCTATGGAGAGATGGAGCTGGGAAAGAACAGAGAAGAAGAGGGTAGAACTTAACATGAGGACCAAAAGTGGGTCTGGGGCTATAAAAAAGGGGAAAGGGGCTAGAAAAAAGGAGGAAGGGGAAATGGGAGGTAGTTGGCTGGAGGGCGGGGGATACAGCTGTAGAGGAAGTAAGAGGCGAAGGAGAGGAGGATTATAGCTTCATGGCACTTTCTTCTTGTAAAGCATTGTAGCCCTGAGGTGGGTGATGCTAACAACATCCTTAGGTGCTTAGATTGGTCAACTTTCCATCACCCAAAGACACCTGACCATTTTACCATTCTCACTCTTCTGTCCTGAGCCCAACTTTATTGCCCTCTCTGTCTCCTTTCCTCAATTTAATCTTAACACAACCCTGTACGGTAGGTTAGGCTGAGAATCTGTTATTGAGTCAAGGCCACCCAGCAAGAATGTAACAGCTGCCACTGGGAATTATTTGCTCTACATTGCATTTTAGAACTTCAGATTTCTCTGCAATGCCTTGTGAAAATTGTCCTTTTTTTTTGCCTGTTCAGTTTACAATTGTAGCTAATAAAGTTTGATTTAGCTAATTAGAATCTCTTTTCCAATACTTTCTTTCATAGTTCTAAATTATGACCCCAAATATATCGTTGTGTATAAACAGGATGCTAAGTTAGGGTTAGACAGGTGCATATGGAGGGATGCCCACACATATTATTCCCATTCCAGGAAATTTTGAATGTGGACTGGACATCATGAAGATTGTGGTCACATAATCACTGCAATTTTTAAAAATGTATAAATGCATAACCTCAATAAGAACGGCCCATTCACATACGCATATATACACTGAGACTTAATATATGCAGTGATGCTATGCAAACCCTATACATGAGGGCATTATGTATTACTAATCCATCTTTCCCTCTAATAGCAAAGTGGGTGGTTTGTGCTCTCCAGAATCGCAGTGTGACAGGCTTTTTCTACAAATTGAGGGGACCCACACATGATTTTGGGGGAACTATTTTTGTTTGAACAATAAACCTTTCCCTCAGTTGCCAGGTGTTCTAAAGATAGCAAGTGTATAGGCTTTGGGTTCTTCGCCATGAGATAAGTTTTGTGGTGAGCAAACAGAATACAGAGATCACTGAGGCAGGAATTGTATATTAACAATTCATAAGATTTATTTATTTACAGGTCGGTTTCAAAGAACAGATCAGCAGCACAGGAAAACAAATTAGCCAGTATCATAATGCCCCTGTATAAATCGATGGTGCGACCTCATTTGGAGTACTGTGTACAGTTCTGGTCGCCACACCTCAAAACAGTGCAGAAAAGGGCAACTAGAATGATAAAAGGGTTGGAACATGTTTTGTCCTGGACACAATTCCTGTACACTTGTATGATTCTTTGATGTGACCAAACATGTAATGGCGCCAGCCATGCGGTCTGACCACATGGCCTGGAAAAGGTACAAGCTTGAGGTAAAAGAACAATAGCACCCAGGCTCCTAAAGATCCACCTATTAGGGACTTAGCATATTCAAATGAACCAATGTAATCTCCGGTGGGAAGATTAACCTATCCCGCAGTGTGGGTGTGGACAGGGGCGAGGCTTTTCTGTGCATATAAGCTGACCCCCGGGCCACCTCAGGTATGCTTGTTCCTGACCTACAATAAACTTGATCATGCTGAAACTCACTCCACCGGCCTCCAGATTCCAGTACTTTTCAGAACACTTTCCCTATGAAGAAAGGTTGAAGCACTTGGGGCTGTTTAGCTTGGAGAAATGACGGCTGAGGGGTGACATGATTGAGGTTTATAAGATTATGAATGGGATAGAGCAGGTAGAGAAAGAAGTACTTTTCTCCCTTTCCCACAATACAAGAACTCATGGGCACTCCATGAAATTGCTGAGCAGTCGGGTTAGAACAGATAAAAGGAAGTACTTCTTCACCTGAAGGGTGATTAACACATGGAATTCACTGCCACAGGAGGTGGCGGCGGCTACAAGGATGGACGGCTTCAAGAGGGAGTTAGATAAACATATGGAACAGAGGTCCATCAGTGGCTATTAGTCCACAAAGTATAGAATTGAACTCTCAGTCTGGGGCAAGTGATGCTCTGTATTCTTGGTGCTTGGGGGGGGGGCAACAGTGGAAGGACTTATAGTGTCCTGCCCCCACTGCTGGACCTTCTGAGAGCACCTGGTGTTTTTGGCCACTGTGTGACAGAGTGTTGGACTGGATGGGCCACTGGCCTGATCCAACATTGGCTTCTCTTATGTTCTTATGTTCTCTTATCTCTCCAGGTAGACAAAGGCGAAACCTGGCAGAGGCACATTAATTTAAACTAGTTATGGTTTCAGACAGTAGTTTGAATTTTCTGAGCCAAACATGAGCTCACACTGCTTTCTCCCTAAGGTGGAACTCAACACCCTCACTCTCCTTGAGGCAGACCTGAGCTAAACTCCATCTGTGCTTCCCTCCAACATTCCATCCTCCTTCTGAAAATGCTGGATGCTGGAGCAGCACTTCCATAGGCTGAAGTGAATAGTTGTTTTCCACTTCAGGGGCAGGGCAGCCTCCTGTCCATCACAGGCAGCAAAACAAGATCACCCACAAACAAGCCAGAAGTTTCTTCATGCACACAGGGAACCCTGGATAACTTTGGTTTTCTAGAAGGAGACACCCCTTGTGATGCCCTTTCTCCACTCACACAACCGCTCTCTCTGTAGGTTTAGGGTTACAAGTAGGATAGGTCTTCACACAACCCTTCTCACCTCTTTTAAATATAGAAAGAGCTATGACCATTTCATAGTTCAGGTCCTCTCTCTCTTTCAGACAGGGTAGCCCAGACCCCTTAATAACAGATCTTCACTCAAACACTTCACTGAATTATTGGGGATGGGGGCTCATATACTGTGCCATTCACATGCTGCCACCATTTATTCATATCCTTATTCACACACACACACACACACACACACACACTTTTTTTTGTGTGTGTTTCTTTCCCTGACACAAAACCCCCACAGGACTAAGCAAACAAACTTTAACTTTTATTATTGTTTGAACATAACACTAAAGAAAGTAAGGTAGATGTTACAATGTTTTGTTTCCAACTGAATTTTCGAACTGTGTCCTTATTCCAGCAAATGGGATTTTGTTACAAATTAACTCTTTTCAGTAAGCTCTAAGCAGTTCTTCTCCAGTTACACTCAGACATACTCTTTTCTCTCTCAATTCCCCAACTACTAACTCCCAACTGCTCTCTAAACAGCTGTATTCCAACCTTCTCTCCTCAACATTCAGTCCACTCCCACTAGCCACTCTTAGAGACATGTTCATCACACACCCCAGATAGACAGAAGCCTATTAACAGAACCTTTAGAAACATGTTTTAAATCTCAAATTCATGAAATTTTCCCTGTGTAGCACTAAAGCATTCAAAACCATGAACAGGAAAATTGTAGTACTGTCTAGCATTTTTAATTGGTGTTTAATCCACTGCACACAACTAGCAGTTGAGATACACAGCACTCTCACAAGCTCTGCACCTTTTGGGTTGGATCTGTTCTTGTAAATATACCTGCTTACATAATGCTCTTGTTGGCATATGATCTGTAAAATACTAATAGAACAATTTCTGCCCCAGAAACACGAAAGCTACCATTTACAGTACTTATGTTTACTAGCTAGATCAAAGCATGAACTACAAGTTAGGAAGCCTTGATGTCTTGTAATATCTTGAACAAGAAAAAAAAAGATTATTTTCTTTCAGTAACAGTTTTTGTCAGCAGCCCTTTTATATAAGGGAAATACCTTAACGAGAAAGAACATCCCCTAATAGTCCATTGTACAGATTAGATTATGAAAAAAACCAACACCAACACTACAGAGTGAAATTGTATGACCTTGAGTGATTTCTAGAATGCAGCTGAGCTCAATAATAGGATTTTTAAAAAAATTCTAACAGTTACAGTACAGAAATTTGCATCCTGGTTGAGGAAGGATCCTAACCTTATTTTCTTATATTAAATTCTTCAGAATTAAGACATTCTTTTACAGTTATCCGTGATCAAAAATGGGTGGGGGGAGTATAGGAACACAAATGTTCTCTCCCAAAGATTCTTTTTGTGCTCAGTGTCAAAAGGCTTGGGTTAACAACAGTCTTTCATCCATCTTTGATGGAACATCTAATTCATTTTAGCAGTCTCTTTAGGAGACATTTTGGGGGGGGGGGTGTTCTTGCCAGGGGTGAAAGTTCTCAAGGGATATGGAAATGTGATGGTGCATGGAGCAAATTAGAGACTCCTTCATAGATGAAAAAGATGAAGTAACAAAAGAGTTGGGCACAATCTTTGGAAGCGATCAAGAAGGTTTCCCCAACATGTAACCCACTGTGCTATTTTGAAGCAAGTATCAAGGCAAAAACAAGTTATTTTAATTTAGACATGAAAAGCCAAAGTACAGTATTTTGCTAGTAGGCAGCTTATGGCTTTTTGAGGTGAACAATGGGCCATGAAACAGCTTACATCTATTGCTGTGTCATGCATATTCATGAAGGCATGCCAAAGAGATATTGCTTAAAAAATGATTTAATTAAAAAGTCAGCTCATGAGAACAGTGCTTTTTTCTCATAACAGTTTGGGGTAAGAATGACCTACTAAAAGATACTGCTTTGCGAACTTCAGTCAATTTATGCTGTAGCATAAAGAGCTGCCACTGAGAAAAAAGAAAACAAGAGGGAAAATGTGCCTGTCAGAAAATAAAAATGGTACAATCTAGCAAATGTTAAGCATGCCTAAATCCCATTGAAATCAATGGAATTAATGGTCACACATAAATACTTAAATGCTGATTGCTCCCAATATGTTTTTAATGAAAGATTTCTTTTTTTATGAGTCTGTTTCCTTAGCCTCCAACTGAGATTAACACTGCAATCCTGTGCAGAGTTATTCCAGTCTAAATCCATTTATTCTCGAGTGCTTGGAGTGGAATGACTTTGTATAGGATTGTACTGTTCATACAGCAGCTTCTGTATACAGAGTATATGGGACAGCTAAGTGACCATGTGACATCCCTTCCCTTGTAGAGTTGATAGAGAGAATCAAGTGTTAAAGACAGGCTACATATGGCTTTGCAGCAATCAGACACATTGACAGGGAAGTAGCATCTATCAAATCCTCTGCAAGAAGATCAGGGCAACATACATGAGTTTCCCATCCTCCATTTTTATCCTCCCAGGAGTGTTCTGAGGTAGGTTAGGGTGAGACAGAGTGACTGGTTCAAAATCAGTTTGAACCAATATCCACTTAGTCTAACACTTCACGACACCAGAGTGGATCTCGTGTTCTCCCAGGGCAATTACCTCTCTCTCTAATCGCAGCTCAGGCAGTACCAGTCGAGGGTATTAGAATGAATTTTCCTTTAGACACAACAAAATGATTGAGGATTTGCAAGATAATTTTATGGTGAGGAATGAACACATTAAGTCAGGTAGACTGGAAGGTTAAAACACACCTGGGGGAAGGTATGAGAGTGGCCCTTATGCATGATCAGGTAGCCAGAAACAAGTGAAGTCAGCAGTGTTGGTGACCTTACAGAACCCACTCTGCCTGGGCCTGGAAGGCGGCAATGACAATAGTGGGCATAGGAAGGCTCAATTGTGGCCTGCATCCATGTCACTGATCATACTGCAGGGAGAGCTCAGCTTTAGGGCTGCCAAGTCCAACTTGGGAAATATCTGGGGACTTTGGGGGTGGAGCCAGGAGACTTTGGGGGTGGAGCCAGGAGAAAGGAAGTGACATCATTTTGTGATGTCACATCCTGTGATGTTGCTTCCACATGCTTCCACATGAATTCATGAAGTTTCCTAATACTGAATCAGGCCATTGGTCCATCAAGGTCAGTATTGACTACTCAGACTGGTAGTGGCTCTCCAGGGTCTCAGGCTGAGATCTTTAATGTCACCTATTACCTGATCCTTTTTTAGCTGAAGAGGCTGATACCTCCTGTATGTCAAGCAGATGCTCTATCACTGAGCAACGGCCCTACTGAATCCTTCCTCATCTCGGCAGAATATGAAGCCCTAAGTGCTACACAAGTGCTAAATATGATTTTCAGATCATAAGAACAGGAGAGAAGCCACAGTGGATCGGGCCAACAGCCCATGCAGTACAACACTCTGTGTCACACAGTGGCCAAAAATACCAGGTGCCCTCAGGAGGTCCAGCAGCGGGGCCAGAACTCAAGAAGCCCTCCCACTGTTGCCCCCCAAGCACCAAGAATTCAGAGCATCACTGCCCCAGACAAAGGGTTCCATTTAGACCTTGTGGCTAATAATAGCCACTGATAGACCTCTGCTGGATGGGGACAGAGAGAGACAGACAGACAGAAAAAAGAAAGAGGGAGAGAGAGAAGGGAAAAAAAACTGGCAGAGGCACTTACTTCCATTTAGACCTTGTGGCTATAATAGCCACTGATAGACCTCTGCTGGATGGGGACAGAGAGAGAGAGAGAGAGACAGACAGACAGAAAAAAGAAAGGGAGAGAGAATGAAAAGAGCTGGAAGAGAAACTCACCTTCCCAGCCACATGCAAAAGCAGCTCCTTCAGTCCCTCTGGGCGGACCTCTCTTGCTGTGGAAGCTCTCTTGCTGACTTCTTAAAGGGGAAATGTCTGGCGAGGCTTTTTACTGCAGGGCAGGCTCTCTGCAGACATTTCCCTTTTAAGGCAGCCATTTTGTCCCCCCGGTGGGCAACTTTGGAAAAGCGGGAGGAAGGACTAAAAATCAGTGTTTCCCCCACCCTATCGGGGGACTTGGCAGCCCTACTCAGCTTGTACCAGACAGGTAGCAGCAATGACAGTGGCAACACCTGTCACTTCCTTGGGACACGCCAAAACTCGGTGGTGCTGCCATTTGGCAGGCTCCATGGAAGCTGAACCTCCTCTAAGCCTTCTACAGGCTCCAGTGCTGTAGGCAACCTGACCCAGCTCAATGGCAATGGCCAAGACTAAACACACACACACACACCCTGCCACCACCAGCTTGCTCCCAGCCTCCTGCAGTTTTCAAGGGCTCCAACCCACCAGGAATGTTGCTGGTTAAGTTAAGAGCTAGTCTGCCCTTGAAGCAGATGGTAAGCTAGAATCTGCCTGCATGAACAGGTTTTAGCGATTTTTTTAAAAGACTTGATAAAAGTGGAGAAAGAGGGCAGAGCGACGGCTCTGTGGAAGGACATCCTGTAGAGTTTGTACAAATTACAAGGGATGTTGTAGCAACTCCTTGTAGTTTCTGCTCCAAAAATTCATGCAAAACACCAATTGATGTACACCTATCCCAAAGGTAGCTATGACAATGAACCCTTACAAATCCAGACATTAGTGAAAAACTGGCTTTGAAGGAAGAAAGCTGCGCTATATTCAAAGTGTTTCTTTGTATCTGAAAACATTTGAAAGTTATGACTGAGATCCAAAGAAGGATGCAGTGAGTTCCACACACTCGAGGGAGCTTTGGATTCATATTTCTTATACTGCAGTTCCCTTACCACAAACAAAAAATGGCTTTTGAAATTAGGTAGTTATATTTTGCCCTCATACGGCAATCAAGGGTGTTTTGTTTGGGGAAATGAAATGGAGAAAAGGTTTAACCACTTCACATGCCCTACATCTCTCCACTGCTGCTGCAAACAAATTCACAACTCATCAAGGTGACATTAGGAGATGTAGTCAAGGATCTATCTTTTAACCTGGCCCTTAAAATCCATTTTTTACAGAAGCAGAAGCATTATTCTGAGCCAAAGTAACTGTTTCTTAACTACTGAGGTATTGTAAACAAAGATATAATACACATGCTGGTTTGTCATGAACTTATCTAAGTAAATAAGCATGGTTCCTTATTTGAATAAGTGCAAACATTAAAAATACACATATACGGCCATTTTTAGTGCCCAAACCAGAAAAACAAAAGCTTGCTTAATGTTCTAAATAGGCTACGCAGTGCATTTTTGCATACTCTTATTAATGCAATGTGATTGGTGCATGTTAACATTTTCCATGAAAGTTTGATAGGCCATGTGGCCATTGTCGTTAAAATGTATATAAGCAATATGAAAGATCTGTAAGTATTCCTCCACAAGTCCAATTTGGCAGAAAGGTTAAAAGACAAGTGACAACTAGAGCAAATGGTCTCGATGCTAATAAACAGTAAAAGATGCATAAAATGGCTAATGCTTCAAAGGAATAAAACACTTTTGACTTCGAGCAAAAAAGAAAAGAAATCCTCATGATAAACAAAGCTTGCAATGCAGACTGTTTGTATTTCACGCCAGGGCTGGCACCGGCATACGCTGAGTTGGGTCAGCTGCCAGGGCCCAAGGCTTTTAGCAGTGCTTACTCACTTGCTAGCTGCATGCACTGTCCGGTGCCACTGGGGAAAGGTTTGCAGGAAGCTGTGAGCACGGGCGCTGATAGTGCTTATGACCTGACAAGGAAAGGGCATCAAGTAGGTGGGCGGCATGCAGGTGGGTAGGAGGGAAGGATGTAGGGCTGCCCCCCTCCAGGTGGTGGCTGGCGATCTCCTGGGATTACAACTGATCTGCAGGTGACAGATATCAGTTCACCTGGAGAAAATGGCTGCTTTGGAAGGTGGACTCTATGGCAATATACCCCATTGAAGTCCTTCCCTTCCCAAACCCCACTCTCCTCAGGCTCTGCCCCCAAAATCTCCAGTTATTTCCCAATCCAGAACTGGCAACCCAAGAAGGATGGCACAAGTGCCTGTTGGTGGGCAGAGCATGTGAGAGAGGCCCTAAGAATTTCAAGGGAGCCCCAAAGCCTGGAATTAGCCCTGTTTCAAGCCTAATTCTTTAAATTCAAACCATAATGCTTTGTCATATTCTTTCAGTTGCCCATTCCTAGGTATCAAATGAGCCCTCTCCCAATTAGGCCTGGTATACACATGGAGGATATGGTAGGATGGAACATAGAATTGCAGATGGTGGATTCCAGTTCTGAATGCTCCTCTGTATCTTAGGGAAGAAAGCTCTGCATGCAAATAGAAAGCTAGGCAAGTGGGGAGAACCCTCCCCCTTTTGATTGCTGTAAGAATGTCAGATCTGGGATACCCCATTCCCAACCTCTACTCAGTAATTAAGCTTACTGATATAGTTTACCTTGATGTGGCCACCACACCACACTGGTTCTCTATAGTCTCTACATGTTTGCACATTTCTTCATGCACCTTGACTCAGTGATTCAATTTAATCTGCCAGAGAGAATTACTAGAACTAATTTTTTTGTTGTTCATTCAGAAATTTTGACTAAGTGTGTATGAATAATGATACCTACTGAATTATATACTACGCCCCCCCCCCCCCGGTACAGTATTCAATATGGATGCTGCATGTCTATAGAACATTAATATTTTTCAGTATTCTTCATTACAAATTCAAAAGTTTGTGCTACAATTGACATTGAGAAGTTCAAACAGGTAAAAGGTTGGGATTGGACTTGGGAAACTTTTAAGATGAATTCCTTATTTTCAAAGGGGCATATTAGGTACACTTCTTGGTACAGTGATAAAATCCTGCTTCTTTCTGAGGGTCACTCTTACCCTGCTCCTGTAAGGCATCCAACAAGTGTAGTGGGCATGGCATAGAAATGCACCACTAAACCAACCTCCAGGTGGGGCCTAGAGACCCCCCAAAATTAAAATTCATTTCCAGGTGACAGACGTCCATTCCCCTGGAGAAAATGGAAGCTTTGAAGGTTAGTCTGTATGACATTATACCCACTGAGATCCCTCCCTTCCCCAGACTCTGTCCTCCCCAGGCTCCACCCCCAAGTCTCTAGGAATTTCTCAACCCTTTATCAGATATATGGCGCCTATGTCAGTGAAGATGAAACCAATGCAAGGGTGCAAGGAGCTAAAATCCTGCTCCTCATCCTCCCTTACCTTGGTGTACTTTTGTTATTGTAATTGGTGTAGTTTGTTATTGTAATTGTAATTGCACTTTTCTTACACTCCAGTTCCCTTCTGGTTCTGAAGCCTGGCTAAAAGAAAATTCTGAGGGCAACTGAGTACAATGAGGAAAGGAGCAAGATGGGGTAGAGTTTGGCTTCCCAGATATGTACTCCATTATCATAACAGAGAGACCTCCCCTAGTTTACTTTCAGTGGGCAGACGCATGTATATCCATGCAAAGTTTCACGAGATAGTGTAATATAAAAATATGAAACTGAATCAGATCACTGGTCAATTTAACTCAGAATTGACTGCTCTGTTACCCTTTTTCCATTGTGGATTCTCACCTACAGTTTAAAGAGAAGATCGTATGGGATTAACCTGGGACATTCTGCATGCAAAGCAGGTGCTCCATGAAAAAACTTGATTAACGCGTAGATATTTTATATGCAGACCATTTCCTTCATCTGCTAATTTTATAATCCAATTAAAAAAGCAATCAATTTTGTCTGGCATGAGTTGTTCTTTGTAAATCCATGTAAAAACACATTAGTTTCCAAATTAAATATCATTTTTGAAGTGTACCACTGTTTGCCACTGTTGTTCCTTCTATGACTTCATTTAACTATGTTTACTCAGAGACAGCATAGCATTTTAGTTGAACCTGGAGTACAGTTTTCCTCTTGTAAAAACAATGCGTTTCATACCTACAAAAAAGCCAATATAATATTTGTGCTGTTGTGCGTCTGTTGTGTTCTGTACCACATAGCTTGTTTTGGCAGAGCTGTGGAGACAAAGCTGACACTAGTAAAAGCAATCTAATTCTTGTTCTAATGTGTCATTTCAGTGAAATTTTTTTTGCATGGCTTTGAAGTGCAGATGTCTGCATGTATGCCTAAACATAGAAAGAAGCATACTAGTGTTTTTATTCTACCTTTGAGCATTGTCATAGATCTGATGCATGTGTAGCCCATGTGGGGACAAAAAGAGCATGGGCAAGAGCCCCACCCTCTCAGTCAACCTTGCCTGTATCAGGAGAAAGAAGGCCTAGAACAGGGATCCTCAACCTTTTTGAGGCTGTGGGCACCTTTGGAATTCTGACACAGGGCATGGGCACAGTCACAAAATGTCTGCCCCAGTACGTGGAACTAGGGTTGCCAGTTCTTCCCTGGCCACTGGCAAGGGATGAGGGACAGGGATGCCAGATCCAGGTTGGGAAGCTCCTGGAGATTTGGAGTTGTGGCCTGTGGAGGTCAGGGATCTCAGTAGGGTACAGTGCCACAGAGTCTACCCTCCATGGCTTCCATTTTCTCTAGGGGAATTGTAGTTTGGAGATGAGCTGTAATTCCAGGTCTCACCTGGAGGCTGGCATCCCCTAGATGGAGCCAATCACAAAACGGATGCTGCAGGAGGTGGAGCCAACCACAGAATGTCAGGGATTGAGTTTAATATACCACTCTAATAGTAACTCTTCAACATTTCAGGAAGAAACTATGTTTAATGGGATGCCTTTTAATCTACACAACCAATCAGAGGCTCTGCTGGGCATAAGCCCCACTCGCTTTCTAAAAGCACTTGGCAGGCCCCAGGAAAAGTGTTGGTGGGTTTCATGGCACCCACAGGAACTACACCAGGGACCCCTGGTTTAGAGTTTAACTCAGAGAACTGTTAATTTCTTTGCAGGTATTTGATGGGCCCTAGGAGGGAGAAATTGCATATTAGAATTTCCCTATTAGGAAATATGATAAAGAAAATGTTTGTCAAGTTGCTAATTGAGCTGTGGTTAAGGCATTGGTTAAAATTCTTTCTCTTACGTCTGTTTGGCCTGCAGCAGAAGAAAGAAGACTTAGAGCTTGATTGAAGGAACTGCTAATTTATTTGCAGGCTCAAGCCAGAGGAACAAAACAACAAGAGCATGAGCAGGAGGATGAGCCATTGAAGAGGATATGAGGAAGAAGAAGACCTACACTTCTCTGAGTTAACATTTGGACTTGCTGTATGCTCTGTGTTACTAGGCACCATTTGTTAGGATTTTCCTTTGTTCAGAGTGCTGTTTCTGAAGGGCGCGGAAGATCCTGTCTCTACAAGTGTTGCTATGTTACATTGAATACTATAATACACTGAATGTTCTTCTTTAGAAGCAAATTCATAACTGCTTGAAAGCCACAAGGGTGCTGTCTAGGGCTGCCAAACAATTACCACTAACCTCCAGACAACAGTGATCTATAGTAGTTTTGAGTCCAGTAGCACCAGTGTCCCAGGAAAGTGCTTTTGGCAGAGACATCAAGTGCAGGTTCTGAAGTATATAGAATGGACATCACACTCACAGCAAACATCCCTGGGGTACCCCCTATATGCACTCCAAGTTATGTGTGGATTAGATTTGAGGGATTACGTGTGGATTACAGCCCCCCAAAGAAGGTGCCCCCAGGAAAGTGCTTTTGTGGGAGATGTCAGGTGTGGGTTCTGGAATGTGTGCAAGCTAGAGGCGTCAAACTCATAGTGGACATTCCCAGAATGCCCCCATACTTGCCCTCGAAGTTATGTGTGGATTGGATTTGTGCCCCCAGGAAAATGCTTTTGTGGGAGATGTTAGGTGCAGGTTCAGGAGTTTATAGAACAGACCCTATGTCAGGGGTGGCCAACCTTGCTTAACGTAAGAGCCACATAGAATAAACGTCAGATGTCTGAGAGCCGCAAGACAGGAACAAATATCACACACACATTTTTATTTTTTAAAATATGCAAATTTGCTTTTTATTAACGTTAAATGGGACTGCCAAAAATAAAAAAAATGAGGAAAACCGGTTATTGATAATGATATTACTTGTTTGCTAATGATATTGAGAGAGAGAGAAAGAGAGAGATGGAAAGAAAGAATTAAAGAAGTGGAAAGAAAGAGAGAGAGAGAAACTAGGAAAGCAAATAGATGGGAGGGAGGAGGGAAGGAAGGGAGAAAGAGAGAAAAAGCATGCCTCCCCTTTGCTTCCCCAGCCGCCCTGCCAGGAGCCGCACAATATGTGTAAAAGAGCCGCATGTGGCTCCCGAGCCACAGGTTGGCCACCCCTGCCCTATGTGAACTAGAGGCATCAAACTCACAACGGACCTCCCCGGCATGCACAATCCTCCTCCTCCCCTAGGCCCAGGCAGGAGCCACCAGCACTGTTGCAGGCCACCATTTCCCTGGAACTACCCTCTCTCCACTGACAAGATTACTTCAGGGCAGGGCCAACTCCCCCTACCCTGCCTGGGAGCCAACTGCACTGCTTGCCTTGACCTGCTATTAAGATGAGTACAGGGCAGGACCAATGCAGAGAGAGAGCTAGAAGTTAAAACGGAAGAAGGGTGGGGTGTGCAAGTATGAGCCCTCAGCTGAGGTGCCCACACCAGCTATGCCCCACTGCCTGGCATGTGCAGAGAGGCTGTGTGGAATCAGAGCCACAGACACGCCAAAGCCCCCAGTGGAGAGAGAGAGAGAGCCAGAAGATCCAAAAAAAGAGGGTGTGTGTGTGTAAATATGTGAGCCCTCAGACAAGGTGTTCACCAGCACTGGCCCAGCATGAGCAGAGACACTGTGGAATCAGAGCCCTGACTCACAAGCCCCCAAAGCCCCCAGCAGAGATAGAGCCAGAAGTAATGGAAACCAGCCACAGCAGAAGCAAAGCAAAGCCCCAGGCTCTGCATGGCACACAGTACCCTGGCCCAGCTAGCACACCACACACAACCCAAAAAGTTAATCAACAAAAGGAGGCGGGTGTAGAAATTCAGGTCCTCTTCAGAGGAATCCACAAGTGAAACCCCACTGCTCAATGTGAGCAGAAAGGCTGGGTGCTGTGGCACACACAGAGGTAAGCAATCCCCTCTCCTCCCCTTTGAGGCTGAATCTGATCAACTTCCACGTGCTGTTAATCACAGATTTGCAATACAATACTGATCCTCTCTTACTCTCTGCAACCCCCAACAAAGGAACATCAGGCTGCACCCACTTATTACCGTATTTTTCGGACCATAAGACGCACTTTTTCTCCCCAAAAAAGTGGGGAGAAAAGTGTGTGCGCCTTATGGTCCGAATACTGCTGCTGCGGCAGCACAAGGCTCCCCTTGCTGCCATCGGCTCGCGCGAGGCCGCCCCTGCCGGCTCGCGCAAGGCCGTCGTCGCTGCTCGGGGCTCTCTCTAGGCCGCCCCTGCCGGCTCGCGCGAGGCCGCCCCTGCCGGCTCGCTGCTCTCTCTGGGCCGCCCCTGCCACTCGCGGCTCTCTCTGGGCCGCCGTTGCCGCTCACGCGAGGCCGCCCCTGCCGCTCGCGTGAGGCCGCCCCTGCCGCTCGCGGCTCTCTCTGGGCCGCCGTTGCCACTCGCGGCTCGCGCGAGGCCGCCATCGGGCTGCCGTTGCTGCTCATGGCTCGTGCGAGGCTGCCGGCTCGTGCGAGGCCGCTGCCGGCTGAGGCCTCCTGACCAGTGCGGAGGGTGCGATCCTCCCCCCGCGTCTTATGGTCAGGTGCGTCCTATAGAGCGTAAAATACGGTATATAGTTTTCAAATCCCATAGAGCTGAATGGGAACTCTCTAACTGGCAGCCAGCAGTGCCTGTCAAGTTTTGGAGGTCCACAATTGGTGTTTCCAAGACTGGAAAGAATTTAATCCCCACCATTGCCTAGAAGTTTGCTGGCGTCAACACCGGGTTTTCCGGGAGACATTTCCATTTCGCGGATCACCCCCAAAGTTCAGGGAATGTTCGTGGAGCACATGCTTTGCCAAACATCGCTTCCCAGACCAGCCCAAACTTGGCATAAATTTTGCTTAATGTGCCAGTTTGTGCCCATCCCTACTGGTCAGAATAAAAATAATGGCACCAGTCCTCCTAAATATATATAGATACTGGCTACATTCCAGCAGCTTGGCATTTCATGGATATACAACCGCCCTGCAAACAGTACTAATAAATAGCCACAGTTTCATGTCTTCCAAATGATCAAGCACCATCCTTAAAAGAGTTACATCCTTGTAAACCCAAGACTTGGAAGGGTGTAATTCTGGTTAAGAAAGGATTCCTCTTCTGAAACTATACAGCACTGCAAGTTTCCACATGGCACGGATTACAGTCTGGTAACAGTGCAGTTAGAGATATCATCTAGGAATTTGTGTGTGGTCAGGAAAATCTCCAAGGGTTGCATTTTACTGGTTAAGCTGATTTTTTAAAAATAATCTCCTGTGACTCACTTGATCCACGTCACCTGAGATTTGTGATGCTGTCATTGTATAGCACAGTTGATTTAGTGCAATTTTCTTATTGTAAGCTGCCTTGGGCCCTACTTTGTAGAAGAAAGAAGGGGTAAAAATAAATTGATTTTAACAGGCAGCATTTTAAACAATTATTCTTTTGAAGATTAGTACTTAAAAACAAAACACCTCACTAAGTTAAAAGAAGCATCCCTTCCATGTCCCCTTTGCCTTCCACACGGGAGAAATCCATCTTCTGAGATGATGCATCATCTATAAATAAAACATGTATGATTTCTGCTTCAGAACTGTTCTGACTCATATGAAAATCTATGCATGCTTAATTGATTAATTGACTAAAACTGCTTATGTAATGTTAGCTTGTGGGTTCTGTGGGGCAGAACGTGGAACAAATCTTGCAATAATTAAAAAGAAATACAACTTTTTTTCTTTTTGCTTAACATCATGTAACAAAAACATAGATCTTAGTAACACAATGGAACAGTGATCTTTAAAGTCCAAACAACTTTTCCCTCCTTCACAGCTTGCCACCCTCAAAGTCCATCTTTCCCCTCTTGTTGGTGGGCCAAAAAGTCTCCAGTAGAACACGCTGTGCACCAACTTCCAAAATGAGTGTCCCAAATGAACTCCCCAGAGCTCTGAAACAATAATTCTAAAATTATAAGCCTCCCTCCCTTACCAGTTGCCATTCATAAACCATAGTTACCTTAAACAAGGTGTTAAGAGCCTATGATTAAGGTTCAAGCTCCCCAGCAGGGCTGTCTTGCTTCCCTTCTTTTGCTTTCCCCACAGTCTGCACCCTTCTGCAGGGGCGTCGACTTTCTAAATCTCCGGGGGGGGCAGGGGCTCTCTCGTGCGCGCGCGCTTTGCGCGCGCGCACGGGACCATGTCCCTGCCGCTCTTCCCCCCCCCCCGCCCAGGGAGGCAGACCCGCGGTGGCGGCAGCCAGCTGGCCGGCTGACTGCCCCCCGAGCGAAGCACGCGCACGCGCGCCTATGTCCCTGCTGCTCCGCCCCCCCCCGGCCCGGGGAGGCAGACTGGCGGCAGCGGCAGCAGCCAGCTGGCCAGCTGACTGCCGCCTGAGCAAAGCGCGCGCGCTTTGCGCGCCTATATCCCTGCCGCTCCGTCCCCCCCCCAGCCCGGGGAGGCAGACCCGCGGCGGCAGCCAGCTGGCTGGCTGACTGCCGCCCGCGTGAAGCGCGCGTGCGCGCAACTATGTCCCCGCTGCCTCTCTCCCCCCCCGCCCCAGGGAGGCAGGAGGGCAGGCCAGGGGTGGGGGGGAAGGAGAGGCGGCGCCGGCTGCTGGGCGAGCATTTTGCCGGGGGTGGCTGAGCCCCCCCCGGGAAATTTCGGGGGAGGCTCGAGCCCTCGAGCCCCCCCGTAGTTGACGCCCATGCCCTTCTGCATCTAGAGGCTCCACCCCTTCCAGGCTCATTCCATTCCTTGCTAGGGTTTAACATTTACACTCTAGCCATTTATTCACAAAGTGGACTTCATTCATTCATTCTTTCAGGTTTTTTACAGAGAATCTAGATAAGCCAGCATGGTGCAGTGGTTAGAGTGCCTGATGAGGATCTGGGAGACCCAGGTTCTAATCCCTGCTCTACCATGGATGCTTCCTGGGTGACTTTGGGCCAGTCACTCTCTCTCAGCCTACCTCCCAGGCGTGTTGTGTAGATAAAACGGGAAGAAGGGATAATGATGTTGTAAGATGCTTTGGGTTCCCATTGGAGAGAAAAGCTAGTATAAGTATCTAAATATATCAGTAAATGATGTTGCTAATCCAGGGTTCTCCATGTTTTTACACCTAATTTGAAATTGGCCCTCCATCTACATACCTATAGCAACTCTTAAATCCATCCATACTTTGATCATGATTCACCCTTTTGTTGGTTGTCAGAAGTTTCTATGGGTAATACCACGTTTATTCACAAAAGTTCTTTCAAAAGTCACTTCCATGCTAAAATCCATATTTTGTGTAAAACGTAATCCACTGTGGATTCGTGACTCAGTAGCTGAGAATCTAGGATCAACATTCATGTATCTGACTCATTAGGAGAAGTTAAATAAAGGGTTTCCTACATACGGCAAGTGATTTCAAGAACTGCATATTTTTCTGAACAAAAACTGTTAATTTGAGAGGCAAGCCTGTGTGTATGGTGTCTCCAATATTTAAGTTTTGTTTCTCAAAAATTTTATGAAGCTGTTAATATTTGTGTAGTGCTTTAAAAATGTGAAGTGCAAATAATTAGAAATAAATTATATTTTGACACATTGGCTACATTACTAAGGCTTGTTGTTATATAGGTCTTAGTGAGCAATGACCTTTGAAAAGTACATTAGGATGCTACATTTATAGGGTTGCCAGCCCCCAGGTCCCAGAGGGGGTTCCTCCATTTTGGGGGGCTCAGATCCACTGCTGGCCAACTGGCCAGTGGAGGAAACACCACCCCCAAACAGGGATGTCATCACGCAACATCCCTGGCGTGATGACATCACCCAGAAGTGATGTTATCACGTCAGTGACATTGTGCAGTGACGCTCTGGTTTTTGGGCAAACTCATGGTTTTGAAGCCAAAAAAATCAAAGAGTTTTTGATCCAAAACCAGAGTGCCACTTGTGATGTCACCGTCATGATGATGCCATTTCCACGTGACATCATTGCATTGTGGACATTGTGTGTGACTTCCCGCCCACTTCCGGAATGCCCCCCCAATCCCCCTGCAACAACAGTGAGAGGACGTTGCAACCCTATACATTTACTTTCCCATCACCCTATCTGTGTTTAGGTTTTATGAGAAACTGTTCATCGTGTGTGGGCGTGGATGTATTAACTACAATTGCAGAATTCTTATTTTACTTTTATATTACTGTTCTGTTTTTAAAATAAACTATAATAGCACAATTGTGTGTTCTGGCATTCAGTGGCAGCAGGAGACAGGATTCTTCATAAAGATCCTTGTGTCGGTGAAAGAGAACAGGCCATTTCTTTGCTCTGCAACTCCACCAAACCCCACCAATACAGGATTAGAGAAAATATTGGATAGGAGAGGCAGCATTGACCACGGTTCCATACATAGTTCTGTACACTTGCTTCGAAACCCTACTGAAATAAGGTGAAAATACAAAACAATTTTTACATGGAATATGTATTAATGGAAATTATTAAATATGCTTCTGAATCAGCCTCATTTTCCAGAAATGTCCTGTATTTCCCCCCATGACATTTTAAGTTTGGGGACTTAACTGACTGTCAGGAAAAATCATCACATCTAGTCCTTCTAGTGTCCTGGCCCTACTGATGGACCTCCTTCTGGCACCTGGTATTTTTGGCCACTGTGTGACAGAGTGTTGGACTGGAAGGGCCACTGGCCTGATCCAGCATTGGCTTCTCTTATGTTCTCTTTGGAAAGGTACCATTAAATGAGGGACAAATGTACATTTTGCAAAAATACAACAACATAAGATTGTGTATGTTTTCTACATTGCATATGTATAGTATAATTTTAAAAAACACTATACCAACCTTTAGGGAAGGTGTCAGCAAACCCATGAAGAAAGGTGTGAAAAAATGATGGTAAGGAAAGAAACTTGGGAGAGTCAATCCACAATGCCTGGTGTATCACCTATGGTTTATTGCCTATGGCTTATTAGAGAAAAAGACTAAAGTATGGAATAGTAATTCTAATCTATTTGTAGGTAGACAAACCAGTAAGACTGTACTTATTTCTGATAACTAATTTTCCACTCAAAACCAAATTCGAGTTCAGAGGCACCTTTAAGACCAACAAAGTTTTATTCTGAGTATAAACTTTTGTATGCATGCACACTTCTTCTTCTGCTCAGTAAGCATTAATTAGATCTTTGCATTCTGCTCACTGAATAGGTTTCTCTAGAGGCCATACATATATTTTCAAAATAAACTCATTTATGACTTATGTTTCTTTCATTATATTCAGAACTGCGTTCGATTCCTTTTAATGGAGCTCACTGCCAGGTAACTGGTTAGGATCACCAAAAATGGGATTAAGATTTGGGCACGGCTTCTGGCTTCATAGCTTCTGGTGCTTATTATTACTCATGGTATTATTAGCCATGGTAATAATAAGCAGAAACAGATTATGTGAAATATAAGAGATGGAAGAGAGGCGAAAAATGTGTATCCTGGATAGTTTTGTTTATTAAGATAAAATAACTTGATTATACTCTTATATTATGTGACATTTCTCTTGTGTTTATTACAATTTTTTTCATGTAGATTGAGAGTAGTGTTTCAGTTCATCCCACTTCAAATATATATTTTAATCCTGTGGTCAGGAGTTTCAAATACTGATGGTGTCAAATAATGTGGGTGGATTTAATTTTTTTAATGACGTTATGCTGTTATAGTGGAATGACCTTTTGCTTTGTTTAAAGCATTCATGACTGGTTTGTAATTCCAAACAACTGGAGCAGAGATAGAAAATTGAAGTATTATAGATGGCCTTGCTTTTCACTTCCTTGTCAATGTTTGTATAGAATAAATGATTGTAGTTTTATTCTAGTTGCTGCTAAGCAGAAAATATACCTAACAGTGTAAAACATAGCAATATATTTCAGAGTTTGAAGGACTCTGTTTGGCTTACCAAGGTCACCTAGTATTTCTCTGACCATACATTTTCCCTCCCTCCCCGAAGGCTTTTATTCAGCTTCCACAGATGGCAGAGAATGCTAAAGTGAATATTTGGGTTCTTGGAATAAATGATTTGTGGTCATGGTTTAAATGGGGATCTTCTTTCCATGACATGCTCCTTTGAACTTTTGGACCTGGTGGTCTCTCTTTACCTTAGACTTCTCCTTTGCCTTCCATTCCCACATCTGTGCTCAGTCAGCCACTGTAGCCCTCAGTGAGTACAGATTTCCTTGGGATTCTGACAGAGGAATTTTGCCTATCCTCTACCTGTTGTTTAAACCTTTCCTTTTCTGCTGTTGGCAGGCCCTCTGCCTTTCCAATCAGTTCTTAGCACTGCCAAGGTGGTGATGAAAATGGAGTGTCCTTCCCACCCACTGCATTACAAGAATGGTGTCGCACCACCAACTACTTCCCTATTACTACCTTTAGTAGCTAACTAAATTGACCTGGGCTGACTGTAATGCAGGCATATGGCTGTCTGTGATGGGTTAAAGTATACTGGTGTTCGTTGCCCAGTATTTCTATGACTTAATTCATGGCACCTACATAAATAAAAATGGAAAGGTCTAGCGGGAAAGTACAAGTCATTACAGTAGTGATGGATCAAATGTGACCTAGGCTGTCAAATATGATGAAGCAGGTAAAATTGGTCAGGTCTCTTGGGCCACTTCCAACATTTGCCTTTCCGTACATGAATTTGTAATACAAATATGGTAGCTGGAAGATGTTCAAGTTTTATAGCATGGATAACTAAAATGCATGCCTTGGGCATATATTGGACAAGTCATCCTGAGCCTGAATAGTTAAATGTATATTTGAGACAAGTGCCCTGCTGTTTCCAGATTATAAACCCTTTCATATTGCAGGCATTTATACTGCCTGCATCTTATGAAAATGTGTAAGAAAAGGCACCGATGAGATGCAAAGATCCTATAGAAAAAACAATTACACAAGAGTTCTTCAAGATCCATCACAGGCTTGTGAAATCCATAATCCACTTTTCTCACGTTGCTTCAGCAACCTTTGTGGCTGATCGACACCAGCCATATGACTGTTACCCTGTATTCATCTCAGAACTCTTATTAATGGAATGTATGATGTCATTTGTTCAGCTCTAACACTTCCATTTTTCTGAACATTTATTTATGCATATATTTTGGATTTCCCCAGCCAGTTGTTACCATGGAAATATCCTAAACACACTTACAGCACAATCCTATGCACATATAATAAGAAGTAAATCCCACTATGTTCAATGGGACTTACTCCCAGGTAAGTGCAATTAGGATTGCTCCCTTACTCATGGAAACAATTCACTTGATTTCATTTATGCATAAAAATCAAGGTTATAACAATGAAGGCTGAAGTGGAAACATGAAAAAGTACAATGAAGTTCTAAACTTCTCATTGCAGAAAATTTAACATAGAAAATGTAACATTAACATAAACTTGAGATGTATCATGATGGGAATAAAATTGATTCAGTAGTTAGCAGTGATGAATGTCATTCCACTCTTTAATTACTAACAAAATTCATCCTACATAACCTTTCATGAGTCAATGTAAGCTCTGTATTAAAAAAGCTTGTCCTGGAATAAATTTTGTTAGCATTTAAAGTGCCATTGGACTTCCCAGATTAGAGTCCACGCACTTAACCACTACACCAAACTGGCTCTCATAAGCAGGTGGCAGCTGTGGCCAGGAACGCCTTTTACCAGCTTTGACTGGTTAGCCAGCTGTGGCCTTTCCTGGGCAGAAAAGATCTGCCCACTGGAATGCATGCCCTGGTTACATCTAGATCAGATTACTGCAATATGCTCTACATGGGGCTACCCTTGACAAGTGTTCAGAAACTTCAACAGTTGCAGAATGCTGCAGCTAGGCTGCTGACTGAAGTGGGTTGTAGGGACCATATCACTCCAGTCTTGGCCCACCTACACTGGCTCTCAGTTCTGGGCTCAGTTCAAGGTGCTGATGTTGACCTTCCAAGCCCTATGTGGCTTGGGACCAACATATCTGAAGGACCATCTAGTTAACCTCAATATATTTAGTCCCTTAGAACCTCCCCAACCATTATGATTATCTTCAGAGGCCCTGCTTTGGATGCTCCAGCCTTGAGACAACCTGGGAGAGGATCTTCTTGGTCTTGGCACTAAAGCTCTGGAACTCACCCTGGGAGAGTTGTTTGTCCCCTTCTGCTGCTGTCATCTGCCAGTAGGTGAAGACCTGCTTGTTTTGTTTGTCATTGCCTCAATGATTCTTCTTTCCAGTTTGGTGTAGTGGTTAAGTGCGTGGACTCTAATCTGGGAGAACCGGGTTTGATTCCCCACTCCTCCACTTGCACCTGGCTGGATGACCTTGGGCAAGCCATAGCTCTGTACCAGCTGTTCCCTCAAGGACAGCTTGGGAAAGAGCTCTCTCAGCCTCACCTACCTCACAGGGTGTATCATGTATGTTAGCTTCCGTGGTGGACCTTGTAAGGGCAGAAAAATGGGATACAAATTCTGCAAATAAATAAATACTGCACTTTTGGGCTATAGGAAAAAGGCTGTGGCTGCCAGGTAATTGCTCAGTTAAATGGAGATCCTGTCTAAAGTTCCTAAATACTTGTAGATTCCTAAGAAAAACATACTGCTGTGAGTCTTAGGAACCAAAATTTAGTCCCTTTCATCCAGTGAGTAAACACTTGTTTGATTTATTTTATTTTTCAAAAACTCAAGGAAGAAAAAAAAGGAAAGAAACGCTTTAGATCAAAGATCTCATCCTCATCTACAAGTTGTCATTTTAGGAATGAAATCACTTAAATATAATAGGTGATGAGCTATAAAGACTGACAATGTTTGATGTTTGATCATCCAACTCCAAGGCAAAAATGCCTATCAGTACAGTGATTCAGTGTATTGCAGTGGCTTTTGAATTCAAAGAGGCTAGAGTTCATCTAAAACAGAGGTGGAAATCACATGTATCTCCACCTGTTCTTTGGCAGATATATTACTGTGACCTAAACTATATGAGCTACATGACGGTGCCATGGAAGTGTGAACTGGGAAGCCAAGGAAAATGAAAGCAACAGGAAAGGTATAACGGGAAATCCCACCCATGACAGGTGTTAACGAGCTTAACAAAACCAGAGCTTTTTTTGTGACTGTACTCACTAGTACTGAGCACTGGCACCTTTTTTCAGGGTTCTCCCAAGTGCTGATCTTTGTAAGCCAGCCTGCCCAACTCAGCCAGAGAATGAGGGGAGACTTGGGAACAGCCTAGTAGGGATCCTCAGAGGAAGGGGGGAATAGGCAGAAATTGACACAAACTTATACTGAGTACTGGCACTTCCTTTTTAAAAACAACAACAACAACAACAACAAAGCACTGAGCATAACGGATCAATCTTGGTTGTGCATGAATTATACAAAATTACATTTCACCCCATACTTCCTGTATTTCTGTTTGTCCCTTGACCCTACTGCTTGTTTATTTTCATACATCTTAGGTAAAATGTTTCCTTAGAATTTTTGTTTTCTTTATTCAATTTCTTACTTATGTCTCAAAAGGCAAAACTAAGATATATAATGGTAGCACATTGTGCAGCAATTTGCATCTCTCTCTCTCTCTCTCTCTCTCTCTCTCTCTCTCTCTCAGTATTAGTTATATTGACAAATTCCCTAGACAATAAGGCATTTATATCTTTTAAAATTAATAATTATGCCAAATAGTACTATTTTATATGCTAAGTTACAAATGAGACATTTTAAGTAGCTGAGGCAGTAAACAAAGTTTAGGTTTGACTGTAAGAATGACTGTATTAGAATTTCTCTGGGAAGACATCTTTTTCTTCTCATGGCTTCAATATAACATCTCTGGCTGGAGAGCTGCATCAGACAGATACTAAGAACCTTAAGAACAAGGGGAATTCTATCTAAAGGGCCTATAAAAAGCAGGATTTCCTAGAAAATGATGCATTTCTAGCTATGAAGCACTTTATCAAGGGTTTTTCCTTTGTTCCTCCAGCTCTTGCAAGAGCAAGTATACTTTTCTTTTCTGCTGTCCCTCTACTATATTATGTTTTGGAATGATATGTGGTTTATTTGTCTAGAAAGGCTGTTGACTACTATTTGTACTAATTGCAAAGTGAACAGTAGAATTTGTTTATTTACCTAGAAAATGTGTATGCTTCCTCTTAAAGCAGCTCACGACAATAAAACAAAAACACAATAAAAACAAATTCCAGTTACAAGTCTCTAAAAATCCCCACAGGATTTGACTTACCTCAGCTGGACCAGTCCCATACAGGATGAGACTCACCCCACTTCAGCCAGCCCTGCTCTGGTAAACACTTGCCCTGTCTCAGCCAGCCATGCAGTAGTCGACACTCATCCTGCCCTGGCTGACTGTGGGATCAACAGTTGCCCCTCTCTGGCCACCCTGCCCTAGACAAGACTTGCCCAGGCTGGCCCCGATGGGATGAACCAGTCAGGCCAGCCTCCTGCAGGATGCGGCTTGGCCCTGCACAGGACAAGGCTTGGCCAACCTCACCCTGTGCAGTTTGTAACTCACCCTTCCTTGGCCAGTTGTGTGCCTCAGCTGGGCTGGCCCTGTGTGGGATGAGACTTGCCTTGGGTGACCCCTGCAGCAGTCCTTAGCACCAACCAGCCCTTCCACCTTTGGAGGCATAACTGGAGAAGGGTAAGATTTGAGTCCGGTAGCACCTTAAAGACCAACAAGATTTCTAGTGTATAAGCATTAGAGACAAAGTTTCCCACAGATGGGTGGTGGCCTTTTTCTGAGGGGTGGTGGTGGTGCCTTTCCAGTCTAGCCCTGCTTGCAACCCTTTGTGAAACCTATATCAGAGGGAACAGTCATGCCCATCCAGGGCCAGCTCCTTAGCCTACCAGCTGCAAGGAGTGCCAGTGCTGGATCCAAGCCGCTGAGCTCCAGAGGTGCTCTGAGGAAGAACTAAAAGCCATATCTACACGGATGCTCTAGATTTCTTAAACAGAATTGCCCCAAACCCAGTATCAAATCACATGTCAAAACTAGGATCATGCACTGAACCATTAAAAACACAGTTCAAACACTGTGCAGTGCTGCAATGTGTGCAAAAATATGGTCCTGAGTCAGGGATCCTCATAAATTCATATGATTTTTACACTGAAACAAAATAAAACCACCATCACATTGTTAGGGATGGGCACGAAGTGGTGCACAAAGCAAGAGTCATCACGACTTGCCCCGATTCGTACATCATGAACAGCCGCTTCAGGCAATTGCTTTGTTGACAAAGCGATCCACAACTCACTGTGTTTTGCTTTGGCAAGTTGCGGCGCTTCGTGGGTGCTTTGTTGGGCTAGACAGCCTGGCACCGATCAATCAACTCCCCAGGCAATCGGGAGGAGAGATAAGTGCAGACCTTTTGCAGCACTGGGAACACCAGTCCTGGCCTTCCAAAGCTTGCTAGGCAGAGAGAGCTCTCATTCTGTTCTATGGGAGCAGGAAGGCAGATACACCTCTTAGTTCAGACGCAGCTGTGTTCGGTTTGCAGCCAAAGACAGGGAGAGAGGAACTGTGTCGTAGGGAGAGAGGGAAGGGAAAGTGAAAACTATTGCTGTTTCAGGGCTCTGAAGCACTAACCCTTCTTTGCCAGAGTCAGGCAGATGGACTCAGCCACTGGGTTCCTCACTGACACAGCACCCTCAGGGGGAGTTCTCCACACTTTTCCCCTACTGGGGAGCTGTCTGGTGGGGCCAGGGATCTGACCCACACCTGTCTGTCTGCTACTGCCTGACAAGCAGACCCAGCTACTGGGCTCCTCATCTGGGTGGTGGTGGGAAACCTAAATATATTAAAAATCTAGCATCTGCTATATTTTTACAGACACTCCACTTCAGTTGGGAGTGAATATTTCCACACCTTTCCCTTGCTGGGGAATGTCTCAGGTGCGGCTACCGGGTTCCTCCCCATGGAGCTGCAACCCCTGAACTGGGATATGTTCATCCTCCCTGCATCTCACTGGTACAGTCAGTAAGAGGGACTCAGCTCAGGTGTGGCTGCCAGGTTCCTCCCTGTGAAGCTGCACCCCCCCCCCCATCCACCCACCCTTAGATATTTTGGCCACTCTGGATATTTTAGCCACTCATGTGCACAATGGAAAGGATTGGCCCCCCGCCTCCAGAATCCATGTCCCCAACAAATAAGTTGGTGGGTGACCAGCACCTCCTTCCACGGCAAGAGGAGAATGGTTGACCACCCCCAGAATCCATGTCCTCAATGAGCAAGCGGGTGACTGGTGCCAGGCATGAGGGGAAGAGTTGGCTCATGGCTGTGATTTGCCCACTCCCCAGACAGCACTTTCCTTGGAGCATCTGCTTTGGGGGCTGCAACTCGGCCCCCCAACAGCCAATTTTCTCCAAAGTTGAAAGGCAGGTAGAAGAGCATCCCAGGAAGGTGTGCTGTGAGTTGGATGCCTCTAGATAGCAGGGTGTCTATTTCCTGAGGGCACCTTCTTTGGGGGGCTGTAACACAGCCCCAGAAATCCGATCCTTACCAAACCTGGAGGGCAGGTGGACAAGAGTCAGCTAAAGAATCACTGCAAATTTGGCATCTCTAGCCCACAGGGGGTTGTTCTACTACACCACACATCCACGAATCATGAACCAGTTCATGAAAATGAGAAGTTCATGGTGATTCATAGTTCGTGGTGTCCAACGAACCATGAACCCCCATGAATAGCCATTTTTCTGATTTGTGCCCATTATAGATCATGCCTTAGTCCATAGGCAGCATCACAAAAGACACAGATTCATTGCTTTGTCGCTTTGCCATGACATAAAATGTGGTTCCAAAGCATGAATTCTCATGGATCCTTAGGATTTTTGTGTTGGGCCACCCCAAACTCACCATTAAATTATATATTACATCCATGGGCATAGGTTGCTCCACTAAAATAATGAATCCACAGCTTCATGAAGCCATCATGGTGTAAAAATGTGGTTCCAAAGCATGGGTCTTCATGAGACCTCAGGGTGTTTGAGTTAGGTCAGCCCAAACTCATTATATGATCACGAATCATGTCCATAGCCATAGCCCTCAATACAAAATTATGCATTCACTGCTCCATGGGGCTTCCTTGGCACAGAAACAAAATTCCAAAGCACAGATCCTCATGGATCCTCAGGATTTTTGCACTGGGTCACCACACATTCTCCATCAAATCACTTATCTCCATAGCCACAGATTACACCACAAAAATCATGCATGCACAGCTGTGTGCACTGCAAAATTGCATCTGCTACACTGCAAAACTTAGTTCCAGAGCACATATTCTCATGGATCATCAGGATTTTTATGTGGAGTCAGCACATCAAATCACATATCATGTCCATTGCTATAGACTGAACCACAGAAATCATAGATCCACCACTTTGTGGCACTGTCATGGTGCAAAACCTTGCAACCAAAGCATGGACCCTAATCATTTTAAATTGAGGTTGCATAAAACTCATGATCAAATCACTTATCATATCTACAGCCACAGATTGCACCACTAAGTTAACACTTCATGGCATCTCCATGGCACAAAAACATGGATCTAAAGTATGGATCCTCATGGTTTTTTATATGGAGTCACCCAAACTCTCCATCAAATCACTCATCATATCCATGGCCACAGATTGCACCACAGAAAGCACAGCTCCACCAGTTTGTGGCACCTCCATGGCACAAAAAACATGGTTCCAAAACACAGATTATCATTGTTCCTCAGGCTCACCTGAAAATCATTATGAAATAATGATCTTGTCCATGACCACAGAATGAACCGCAAAACAAAAAATAAAAAACAACCCCCCCCCCCAACACACACAGTTCCTAGGCTTTGTGGCACTGCCCTTATGGACCCTTATGACTGCTAAATGGACTCCACCAAAATACATTGTAAGATCACACATTTCATCAGTGTTTGTGGAGCGACCCACAAAAATAACAGATGTAGCAAAAAAACCCAGACCTGGTTCTTCGCCATGGAACAAAAACTGCATTTGAAAACATGTGTTGTCATTGATTCTTATGACTTCTACATGGACACCACAAAAATTAACTGTAAATTCACACATCATGGCAATGTCCATGGACTGAACCACAAAACGCATGGATTCTCTTTTCACAACAGCGCAAAAACATGGATCCAAGGTATAGGTCCTCTTGGACTTTCATCATTTCTTCGTGGAACATTCCATGACATCAACATTAATGGAGTGCACCCTAACATAAATAAATACATTGTTCCATCTTGGTGCCAGCCCATTGTCATAAAACATGGGTACCTACCAGTTTTACAAACAGTTCCTGAAAAAGTACTGTCAAATCATAAATCATATTCATGTGACATGGGCACATAAAAAACCTAGAGTTAAATATTTGACCAAATTTCTAAAAATCCAGAATATCATGGTATCATGGCACAGACATTAATAGAAAGACCATTGATTGTCACAATTTCTATGTAGAATATTCCAAAATGTAGTGTGAAATGAGAAATCACATTCATTTCCACAGCTTCCACTGTGAACAATTCTGTCTGGAATTTCCTGGTGCCACTATGGCACAAAAATATCCAAGGCACAGATTGTCACAGTCCTATCCATGAACTGAATGGAGACCACCAAATTAATCATCAAAAGCAATCTTCCGTCTCACATTAATCCAGCAACAACAAAAAATTGGAAGCTTTAATTTTTATTTTGTGATTTTGAATGGAGCTTTAATTGCAAGCTTCTTGAACAAGAGATTTTCTTTGTCATTGTAAACTTCTAAATGTTATAGGCTAGCCAAGGCTTGGAAAGCCAGTTTGATGCAGTGGTTAAAGTGTTGGTCTAGGATTTGGGAGACCCAGGCTCCAATCATACGCACCAGTAGCCCATGCGAGAGGGGCAACTGAGGGGCGGATCAAACTGGTGCGACCAAACCAGCACATCTGTGAAGCGCCTGGCACCCATCAGCAAGCTGTTTTGCTCCACCGGAGAAGTAGAGTAAAAAAACCACTAGCTAGACTCCAGTATCAAACAGGTTGCTGCGGGCCACAGCCGGACTTTCCCCATGTGATCGCTCCAGCGCGGACTTGTGGCGTCGGGGATAGTCTGATCAGCCTATCCTGATGCCATGCCGTTGTTTCCCCCCCCCCCCTTCTCAGTATGCGTATCATCGCATACTGCCATTGGAAGCCCTCAGGGTGGAGAAGCAATTCATCAATCCCCCGTTTAAGCGAATTGGAAACCAATGACAACCCCCCCCCCCAACTTGCCTGCATCTGATCACACAGTGGTTGCGTCTGATCACGCAGCGGCGTGTTGTGATGGCAGCTTCACAGACCTGTGTTATCGTGCAACTGCGGGTCACATTGCTCTGGGGCAAAATAGCCTCGCTTTCCCCCCGAATTATCTCGCTCGTGTGGCCGGGACCCCAGGTTCAAATCCCTGCTCGGTCAGGGATGCTCACTGGGGGATCTTTGGCCAGTTCTATTCCCTTAGCCTAACTTACCTCACAGGGTTGTTGTGAAGATAAAACAGAAGGCAGGAAAATTATGTAAGCTGCTTTGTATCTCCAGCAGAAAGAAAGGCAGGGTATAAATTAATTAAATAAAGAAGTTAGTTGTGGATACTGATGCAAAAAGAGAATGTCTTCCTGTTTATACGTAGGATGTGAGATGTGGCTGGGCCTCGTCCCCATCAAACTGCAGAATGCATAATTGAGGACCACGATGTTGCTTCATCACAAATACGTAATGTGTGGCTTGATGGGTCACTTTTAAAGGAAAAAATTGCCTAAGCAAATGGTTTGGCCTTCCCTACTTATTGCTTCTCTGCCCAGAATTGCAACTTCCTAAGGCTTCTTTTCATTGAAAGATAATTAAGCATTTATATGCAGAATTTGCAGCTTACCCTTCATATACTAAGCTGCCCACCCTGTCTCCCATTCTTGAGCGCAAAGGAGCCTATCTGATAGGTTTATTAAATAATGCCTGGAATTGTACAGCCAGGTCTGTTGGGAAAGATCCTGATAAAAGGAGTGCCAGCTCTGGGTTAGGAAATAACTGGAGATGTTGGGGGTGGTGCCTGGGGAGAGCAGGGTTTGGGGAGGGGTCCCAAGCTTTAAAGCACTGGATTGTATCATTAAAGTTTTTAAATGACTGCCTGATCCCCTTCTGAACCTACCTGCTTATCAATCTATTTAGAAGAGGGCAGAGAGCAATCAAGATGATTAAAGGGAGAAAGGCTGAAGAGTATGGGATCTTTCAGTCTACAAAAAAAAAACAGATAAGACGGGACATGGCAGAGGATTACAAAATGATACATGGGGTGGCGAAAGTGATAGAGAAAATCTCCCCCCTCTCTCCCACATTACTCCAACTCAGGCTCAACCAGTGAAGTTGATAAGCAGTAGATTCAGTGTGGGGACAAAAGGAAGTATTTCTTTACTCAATGAGTAACCTGTAGCATTCACTGCCTGAGGATGTAGTAATGGCCACAGGCATAGATCACCAGGGCAGATTTGGCCAATCTGGCTGGCCCTTGTCCTTTTTCTTCTTCATTGTGCACCCATCCTTAAGCTGCAAGCATCATGGAAAAGAACAACCATCCCAGAAAGAAAGACTATAGTCTCTTCTGCACGTTTCCAGCTTTGCCATATTTATCTAAAGATATGGCACCCAAAAGTGTACACAGTATTCTAAAAAAAACACACAACAGAACTACACAGGGGCATCACAATACTGACCATTTTATTTTCAATTTCTTTCCTAACAATCTCCAACATAGAGTTTGCTTTGTTCACTGCTGCCGCACACTGAGTTGGCATTTTTATCAAGCTACCCAATAATATACTGCTGCAGCAAAATATTAATTTAAAAAGTTTGAATGAAGAAGCCATGGTTTTTAGTGGCCATGGATGTGTTTAGTGATTGGATGGTGGTTAGTTTGATCTCACTGAAAGTAATGAACATGCCTGAGAATGTGTCTTGCATTTGGGGTCACTGAATATAAAAATCCTGAGGATCCATGAGTATGTGTGCTTCGGAACCACATTTTTGTGCTGTGGCAGCACCACAAAGAAAAAAGAAGAGGAGATTGGATTTATACTCCACCCTTCATTACCCGAAGGAATCTCCAAGCAGTATACAATCTCCTTTCCCTTCCCCTCCCCACAACAGGCACCCTGTGAGGCAGGTGGGGCTCAGAGAGCTCTCTCAAGAACTGCCCTTGAGAGAACAGCTCTGAAAGAACTTGTGGCTGATTCAAGGTCACACCAGCAGCTGCATGTGGAGGAGGGGGGAATCAAACCTGGTTCTCCCAGATTAGAGTCTGTGCTCCCACCCACTACACCAAAGTGGCTCTCAATGAAAAAGCAATGAATGTGATTTTTGTGCTACAATCCGTGGCCAATGACGTGATATGTGATTGAATAGTGGATCTGGGGTGACCAAATATAAAAATCCTGAGGAAGCTTTAGAACTATGTTTTTGCACCATGGCAGCGCCACAGAGCAGTGGATCCATGATTTCTCCAGTGTAAGCTGTGACTGTGGACATGATCAAGATTGGATGATGAGTTTGGGGGGATCCAATTCAACAATCATGAGGAGGCATGCTTCGGAATTACATTTTAGCACCACTGCAACTCCATGAAACGGTAGGTGGATGGTTTTCGTGGTGCTGCCTATTTACGATCAACAAAATCAACACTGTGACGGTCGTCTTATTTTCCTTCACTGTAAGAACCATACGAATTCGTGAGGATCCATTTAAAATGGTCTACATCCGACTTTTACCCAGTCCCTGTCCTTCAGCTGGCAAGGGTGAGGGATGAGCATGGCGGGCTGGTAGAAGGTATTTTGCCTCCCCCATCAGTAACCCCAGATGCAAGGGTAGTCTTGGACTCAAGCAGAAGGGCGTGAGAAGAATATACTATTGACCAGTGCTCCCTCTAAACTGTGGAGCCTCATGAGCAAAAATTCCACTTTGTGAGCAACTGGCATTAAAGTGGTGAGCGAGCAATTTGGCTACTGCATACATCAGTTTGCTCTGGAGCCACCCTTCCTGAGCGAAGACAAAAATATGTGAGCTAGAAGCTAAAAAACTGCGAGCTAGCTGACACTAACTCAGTTTAGGCGGAACAGTGCTGCTGACTCCTTAAAAAAGAAAAAGAACACTCTGGCGCCCACTTGTCGTCCCAAGGACATAGACCGCACGGGCCCAATTTTGGGAGGCACGGGCCGCCTCCCCGGCCTGGCTCCCAACCTCACTGTGCGCAGCTGAGAAGCGTGCGCCTCTCTCCCCAGCCCGCCGCGCGTGCTCCCTCTCCGGACTCGGGCGGCAGACGCGCGGGCTTCGACCCCAGCCAACTTTGCGCTCTTCCCTCCGCCACGGCTGCCGAACCTCGACTCCCACTCTCGAGGCTTCCTATCAGGCATCGAGTGACTGGGAGGACCTTTAAGCCCCTGGCTCCGCCTGCACCACATGACTTCTCCGTTGCCTGCAAACTTTTTCCTCCTCCTTGTCCCGTAGCGGCTGCTACTAAGACTGGAAAATGGCGGCTTCTTAGGCTCGTAGCTGCCCGCTTCCCTGTTTTGGCTGTCGCCGGTGTCGCCTGGCAGGGCTCGACCTCCCCTGCGCCATGACGCGCTGGGTGCCCACCAAGCGGGAGGAGAAATACGGCGTGGGTGAGCGAGCCTCCCTCCTCTCTCTTGTCTCTTCTCTGTCGGCTTCCTCGGGGTCCCGCTTGTTGCTCTTCGCTGTGAACTTCCAAGGCGGCTGCTTGTGAGGGACCCGCTCAACTTCCCCGGTTTAGCGTCCTCTTTAAGCCTGGCCAGAGCGCCTCCTATAATTACTCTTCTTCTCTCGGCCCAACCCCCCGGGCTCAGGAAACCAGCTCGCTTGGGGCTCATTGTCTGTCTCCCTTGGCTGCCCTGGGGAAACCAGCACAGGCAAAGTCTGTCTTCTGAGGACAAACCCCAGACTCTGCAGCTGTGTGGTCACGGAGGAGGAGGACTGGAAAGCGGGTTCAAGGAAGGCCCGCGAGACAGAAGGGTGGGGTGTGGAGCGGCTGTTGTCTCGCTCCAGTTCACGTTGGAAGGCGCATTTCCTCTGGAAGGAGACGCTTGTGTTTTCCTGCCCCTTGGCTGCCTCCTGACGCTGCCCATGCCTGCGTTTCCCGCCCCCGCCCCCATCCCATCTGGAGCTCTGAGGCCCGCTGCCAATTTTACGCCTTCCTGTTCTCCTTCGTTTCAGAGGCCGGCCCCTGTACGTGATTTGTGAACTTCTTAGGGCTTTTCGTTCTTAGACTTGCATCTTTCTCCTGTACGGCAGTTCTGTTGACTTAGGTATCTTGTGCCCTTTTAAAAGAAAGCACTTTGCATCCTGCAGACTGCTCAGTCCAGACTTGGATGGCTCTGCCTAGCCTGATCTCCTTAGATGTAGGAAGCTAAGTAGGATACGTCCTGGTTAGTATTTCGATGAAACTACCTAGGAATTCCAGGGTCGCTGTGCAGAGGAAGGCAATGGCAAACCACCTCTGAGTGTCTCTTCCCTTGAAAACCCCACTGGGTTCAGGTTGCCATAAATTGGCTATGCAGGACCAAAATGTTCTGTAAAGCCTGGGGGATTTCTGTATCCTGGGGTCAGTTGTTTTCTTCTCTAAACCCATTTGGATTGGTGTTGCCCAAGCATATCTTGGTGTTACGCTTGGGGAGTTTAGCTGTGGACCGTCCCTGTAAATTAATTGGGTTAAGGCTTGTCATTCTCTTAAAGAAACCTCATCTAATTAGTTGTATGGATCTTAATCAGTTTAAATCTGCGTGGATTTGGATTTGAAAAAAAGTTCTGAAGAAAATAACATTGGAGGATGCTCATGTGCATTACAGCAGGTAGCATCTTAGAAGGGACACTTGAAAGAGGAGGAGAAAGTGGAATGAGTGTAAAAAGCAGTCTAGATTGGTAGCTGTGTTGGTCTATTGCTTGTGGAATCTGGAAGACAAATGTGTTACTGTGGCTCTGGCTCACAAAAGCTTACGTCACAATAAATTAATTCGTTTTCAAATTTGCCACAAGACCCTGTTCCTTTAGGAAGGTGCCTGTCACTTGTGAGCTTATATTTACAACAAAAGTAACTTTTAAGATGAAAAAAAAAGCTGTTGCCTTAAAATAGTTGAGCCTGATTAATTGAGTCAGAGCTTTTTAATAGATTAACTAAATGTTGCAGATTTAATTTGGATTGGGTGGTGGTTGCAAATTGTTTTTTTCTGTCTCTTAATGTTGTGCAAAAGAACAGTTTGAAATATTAGAACAGATAAAAGAAAGTACTTCTTCACCCAAAGAGTGATTAACATGTGGAATTCACTGCCACTGGAGGTAGTGGTGGCTACAAGCATGGGCAGCTTCAAGAGGGAATTAGATAAATATATGGAGCAGAGGTCCATCAGTGGCTATTAGCCACAAGGTATAGATTGGAACTCTCAGTCTGGGGCAGGTGATGCACTGTATTCTTGGTGCTTGGGGGGGGCAATAGTGGGAGGGCTTCTAGTGTCCTAGCCCCAGTGCTGGACCTCCTGAGGGCATCTGGTGTTTTTGGCCACTGTGTGACAGAATGTTGGACTAGATGGGCCACTGACCTGATCCAGCATTGGCTTCTCTTATGTTCTTATTAGAATTCTTATAGCACAGAAGCAGAAATGAAGTTATATATTTTAAAACTGTTTTAGTTGAGGGGGAAGGAAAGATGATATCTGTGGCTGTTTATGTAGAAGAAACGGGTTTTTATACCTCATTTTTCTTTACCTGAAGGAGTCTCAAAGTGGCTTACAATCTCCTTCCCTATCTCTCCCCACAACAGACACCTGTGAGGTAGGTGGGGCTGAGAGAGCTCTGAGAGAACTGTGACTGGCCCAAGGTCACCCAGCTGGCTTCATGTGGGGAATCAAATTGGTTCTCCAGGTTACAGTCCACCAGTCTTAACCATTACACCACACTGGCTCTGTTGAATAGAAAAAGTGTAATAAGCAAGGGGGAAAGGAGGCTTGTTGTAAAAAGAACAGGTGTGCATATATGTTCTGCCTAGCAGTGTGGGCTTCTTATAGTCTTGAAGTATTGCTAAGCTAAAATCATTGTCTTTACCCGTCTGGGAACAGATTTTATGTATTGTGCTGTCCCTGGTGCCTAATTCTGTGTGGGAAATGTGGTTTCTTTATGCATATTCTCACTGGTGCTGTGGGCCTTTTGGTAAAAGAGAAATTAGTTTAATTGTAACCCTTATCTAGTATTGGGCATTGTGACCTGTGGAATGTAGTAGTTACCTGCTGGAGTTGTTAGTCAGGAAGTCTTCTGTTCCAATCTTGCTTTAGCCATGAACTTATTAGAAAGCCTTGGGTCACTGCTGTTTTCACAGCTTTCGCGTTTCAGCTGCAGTAGGGAATATTAGTACTTATCTGGTTTAGAAGATCTAGGAGTAGTCTACTTATGTCCTTAAAACAAAAATGAAAAGCAGCCATTGGAGGCTGTTAGTTTCAGCAGAGATACCGCAGGAGTTAGTATGAGAGGAGCACTTGCAGAAAAGCAGCTTCATTCAGCATGACTATGGTAACATTTAAAGGTTTCCTACCTTGTCACTGATTTGTGAATTGACTTGTTTCTATTTATTTTCATTATCAGTGAAACATTATCAATGTATTTTATTTTCTGTGGTTCTGTGTCCTGGCTGCAGGTAAGGAATCCTGCTATACAAGAGTTATATGAAGAATGACATACTACAGGCTGCAGTTTTGTGCAAAGGGACTGGATACGCAGCTGTGTAGTTAAAGAAAGATGACTCTGTAAACTGTACCACTGGAAAATTTTCTTGTCCCTGGCTTGAATTTGCCTTCCTTAATGTGACAATTTCTTCACCACCCATCTTATCTTCTTGGTTGCAGATGTTTTATAGATTCTAATTGCCGGGGTTTCACTTGATGTACTTGATTGAGGGCATTTTCTAGTTTTGTGTATTATGTGATTTAGCTAATTTAGATTTGGTCTTTTATAAGGTCAAAAGCTTGATGGCTTATTTCAGGTGAAGATATCACTTTTATGGCATGGTTATAGAGAAACTTTACTAGAGTATTTTTTGAGCAGTATCTGGGCTAGTTCACACAATTACAGATTCAATCTGTTAACAGTATTTCCCCCTCCTCTCTACGGTAAGAAGAGGAAGAGATTGGATTTATACCCTACCCTTCACTACCCAAGGGAGTCTCAGAGTGGCTTACAAATTCCTTTCCCTTTCCCTCCCCACAACAGACACCCTGTGAGGTAGGTGGGGCTGAGAGAGCTCTGAGACAACGGCTGGTACAGAGCTATGGCTTGCCCAAGATCATCCAGCAGGTGGAAGTGGAGGGATGGGGAATCAAACCCAGTTCTCCCAGATTAGAGTCCGTGCACTTAACCACTACACCAAACTGGTAAACCATTCATGGGTCTTCTTGATGAATGGAAAGTGTTGTTATATATGCTGTTTTGGAAGTGGATTTTAAGTAGTTGGGGGACATTCGTAAAACTGCTTCATCATTTGAAAAAATGCAGAGTTGAGTCACAACCCCATAGTTTAAAGACAAAGTATATATTTCCTCCTGGTGTGTTGTATGTGGCAAGTCTTCACTTAATTCTAGTATATTGTGACTTCTAGGATTCTTAATTCTTATTTAATCCTGGTTAGGAATCCAGTTATGGGGGATCATTCCTTTGATAATTAAGATGGTAGCATTTGGAGCTAGCTGAAAGACTTCTATGTTCAGTCTTGGCATTTTGGCTGATGGAAGCAGGAGGGAATGGGAGCTGACATTTAGGCAGTAATGTTAAGAACAGTTTCCTGGGAGTGATCTCTACTGAACACAGTGGGTTTGACATCTGAGTAGGTCTGCTTACAATGCTCCCTTAAGCAGGCTTGTGCTATTGCAGACAAACTCCAGTACATGCTGTCTGAACTGATCTGAAGAGTTTCTGAAAGTGGTAGGGAATTTCATGATGGATCTTGAATACATGCATAAGAGAATCTTTTCACTCTGAGGAAGAGGGCGTCTTGTGATTCCCACAAATTGTTCAGGGAGGCAGGATTAAACTCTTCAACTCCCTGTTTCCTGGGTGGACATCACCCCAGTCCTGTTTGTTTTCTGCCTCATTAGGGAGAGCAGAGTTGCTTGCTCTTAGCTCTTTTTTTTGCTTGCCTTTCTCCTAGAGTGATTTCAGACCTGAGGGACAGTTTCCTAACCTCTCCAGCATGTGCCCCTTTCTCTTCACACCTTCTTTTCACACCTCCTCTTGGTTCTGCAAACTGCCTAGTCTGGCTGCACCATACCGTTTCACAGCTTTTCTCCAGACTGCTTCCTTCAGTCCCCCAGATCTATCTGAAAGGAAAAACATGCTGCCATCAATCACCTTCTGAAGGTACAGGCAATAGAGCCAATTCCTTCCTGCAAGCATCTCTCAGGAGTTTACTCCACATTTTTCATGATGCCCAAGAGAAATTGGTTCTGGAGAGTCATTCTCAATCTTAAGTATGTGAACAACTATGTGGTCCAGAAGCGTTTCTGCATGGAGACCCTATAATCCGTCATGGAAGACTTACTCCCCAAGGCCTTCATGACCTCCATCGACCTCACAGAAGCCTTTTTGAACATTCCCATATTTCCAGGACATCTCAGGTTTCTCCAGTTTGCCGAAACGGCTGGCATTTCCAGTTCAGGGCTCTCCCCTTCGGCCTGGCATCGGCTTCTTGGTTTTTTTTTCCAAGGTCCTCCTCATAGCACTGGTGGCTCTGATCTGTTGACAGGGAATACAAATCCACCCTCAACTGGATGACATCCTGCTCTGCTCTCTAACTTGGGAGCAAGTGTCCTGGGACACCCTCAGAACCATTCAGCTCTTGGAAACCCATGGCTTTGTTTTGAACCAGGAGAAGAGCAGCCTTACTCCATCACAGAGGCTACAACCCTTTGGCATCATCATAGACATGCACAAGAACATGTTGTTCCTCCTGGAAGACAAGGCCTTCAGGATATCAAGCTTAGCCAAAGAAATGGTCATATCAACTATCAACATATCAACACCATAAAGAAACAACAAAACCCTGAGTCTATCGCTGTCTCTGAGACAGAGCATGATCTAGTGGGCCAACCCCAACAAACTGAGACAGACCAATCCTATCTCCCGGAGCACATCATGCAACTCTTTATGAATGTGATTCAATCAGGTTGGGGAGCATCACTGCTCGGCTCTCCTGAAGAAGTAGAAGAAGAGGAGATTGGATTTATACCCCGCCCTTCACTACTCAAGGGAGTCTCAGAGTGGCTTACAAACTCCTTTCCCTTCCCCTCCCCACAACAGACACCCTGTGAGGTAGGTGGGGCTGAGAGAGCTCTGAGAACTGTTCTTGAGAGAACAGCTGGTACAGAGCTATTGCTTGCCCAAGGTCATCCAGCAGGTGCAAGTGGAGGAGTGGGGAATCAAACCCAGTTCTCCCAGATTAGAGTTCGCACAATTAACCACTACACCAAACTGGCTCTGTGCCCAAAGCACTGGAACATCAAAGGAAAAGATGACAAACATCAATGCATTAGAACTCAGAGCCGTCAGAAAAGTGCTCACCTGCTTCCAGTCAAACATTAGGAGGTGGCTTGTGTTTATCAGGACAGAGACTATTTCAGTCAAGACCTACATCAACAAACAAGGGGGTTCCTGATCATCCACCCTACACACCGAGGCCTGGCTCACTTCATCCTTTCCTGGGAAGAGAAACATCTTTGCTCCATCTCAGCAAAACTCATCAAAGGGTCCCTTAACATCCAGGCAGACTGGCTGAGTGGACAGACCATCAACAGAAATGGTCAGTCAATGGGAACAGTTCCTACAAATTACAGCCAGGTTTGGGACTCCACAAAGGTAGACCTGCGGAAGATACACCAGGAGGTGGCAGAGGTGATCTTTATGACTCCAGGTTGGCCACTCAGGCCATGGTTCCCATCCTTAGTGGGGCTTTCAGTAAAGGTCCCTTGGAATATTCCAGTGAGCCTCAACAAGTTGCAGCAGGACCTAGTTTGAGACCCAGATCCAGAGTGGCTCCATCTGACTGTTTGGCTCTTGAAAGGAATGGGCTCCTGTACCTAGGCTACTTGTCAGAGGTTGTGGAGACCATCATGGCCTCCAGGAAGGCTTCCACAAGGCACATCTACAATACTACCTGGAAAGCCTTTGTTAAGTGGTACCAGCACAGGCAGTTCAATCCCCTCAGTGTGGGCCTGGGCCACATGCTGGCCTTCTTACAAGAGGGCATCTGTCAAAAGCTGAAAGTGTCCATTCTTCATTGTCAGGTAGCAGCTATTGCCATGATCCTACCATAGATAGCTGGCGTCCCCTTTATCCAGATGTCCTCATATCATATGCTTCCTCAAAGTGGTCATGCCGACTAATCCTCCAGTGATCCACAGATTACCCTCATGGAGACTGCACATAGTTCTTTCGGCCCTTGCAAAATCTCCCTTTGAACCCTTAATGGAGGTTCCCCTTTTCCTCATGGTGGTGGCTTCTGCTAGGAGAGTGTTGGAACCAGGAAAAGCCTATGTGTCTTCTACAAGGATAAGGTGGTGCTCTGGCAGACCCCACCTTCATTACAAAGGTGAACTCAACCTTCCACAGGAGTCAAGAAATTCATCTCCCGTCCTTCTGCCGATGTCCTAGCCACCCCAAGGAGAAAGATTGGCACTCATTAGACCTCTGGAGGGCCCTCAGAATTTACTTCCGACTACAGAGTCCATCAGAAAGACAGACTCTCTTCATTTCATTAACAGTCCCGAATAAGGGGAAGATGTGCAGATTCGCCATTAACTATGCCATTTACCAGTGCATCTCCCATGCCTACAAGGCTAAAAAAATTCTGGCTCCAGCACTGGAACACTGCCATTGGAAGTCCCGTATCAAGATGTCCTTCTCCTCAGAGCTAGAATGGAGCCTTGGGTACTCATCATGAGGGTTCCTTCTGCTCTGAAGTTAGGAGAGCATCTTGCTCCCCCAAAGAAGTCCTGAGTTTAATCAAACCTACATGCTCAAGCAACCGGGGGGGGGGGGGGGGGGAGATGCTTGCTTGCTCTAATCCTTCCTTAATCCTGTTTATCTGTTCCTTTGGTTATCAGTTGTTGTGTTTCAAACAGTGACTTACCTGTTCTGGTTGTTGTATCTCTGTTCTGTTCCTTCCTGTTCCTGGTCCATTAGGTAGTGAAGTAACCAAACTGAGCTGGGATGACGCCCACCTGGGAGATAGGAAGTTGAAGAGTTTAATCCTGCCTCCCTGAGCAGTTGGTGGGAGTCACCCATATCAATATGCTTTCCTAACCTCAGAGCAGAAGGAACCCAAGGTTCCATTCTGCAGAATTCTAGTGCCTTGTTGATGCAGTTTGGTAGGTTTCTTTAAAGCTTTGAAATATATAAAGCATTTTGAGAGTCAACTGTTCAGTCTAACTTGCTGTTTGGAATTTCAGTTCCAGTTTGTCCCTGTGATTGTAAACAGACAGGAACACAAGTAATAGCCTAGGGGTTATGATTTAAAATATGGTTTTGAAATGGGATAATGCAGACTAAATTATTTGGGTGTGATTGTACATTTTCTTGGAAAATTTAGTGATGCAATGAAGGAGGAAACATTGTGGCTTTTGGGCAAATGGCAGTAATAACATTTTGTTTTTGTGTTCAGTATTTGTTCCTAGAAAACAACAAGCATCTTGCTTGTACCATAGTTCTCTGTTGAAATATTATGTTGATGTCTTAACATGTTTTATGAGCTACTTTGGGGCTAATACTGTAAAGGAATTTTTAATAACCCAGCAAAAGCTTAGCTGGATAGTAGTAGATAAGCTTACCCAATTCTGCCTAAGGGCAGAGAGTTGAGGGTTCCATTACCCTAATTGTGGGTGTAACAGCACATACTTGCCTTGTGCTGAATATGGAATAGCTGCACTGGGCAGCGGCAATTCACTGTTAGTTTATTTATTTACTTCATTTATAGTTGGTCTTGCTGATTACAATACAGACAAAGCAATAAGAACAGTACAATACAGAGAACCATGAAAATTAGAGAGCCACACACCAATATAGACAGTAAAGCGTAACTACAATCTTTGAGAACAATACAGTGAAACTTTACATTACAGATAACAATAAAATAAAATAAAATAAAATTACAAAATTAGAGGTAAAAAAAGCATATATATTTATTTACTGTTTTTACCCTGACTCACCTCTTGGCTCAAGGTGGCTTAGAGTAATAATCAAAACAGTACAAATTAAAACCAAACTCAAATTAGCTCCAGATATTGCCCTCCCCTGATAGCTGCTATTCATAGCCCATTAGAAGTCTGGGCAAACAAACAGACTTTGCAGCACGTCCTAAAGCTCTCCAATGAGGGGACAGTTCTTACCTCTTCAGGGAACCCATTCCACATAATGGGAGCCATGATGGGAAAAGCCTGGGGTCTGGTTGATGCCAGGCATGCCACTCAAAGGCTGCGGTCACACACACTAAATAATCCACTTTCAATCCACTTTCAGTGCACTTTCAAACTGGATTTGCCAGTTCACACAGTAAAAATCCAGTTTGAAAGTGCATTGAAAGTGCACTGAAAGTGGATTATTTAGTGTGTGTGACCGCAGCCAAAGTGTGGGAGCCTTAAGACTGTAATTGGTGCACAGGAACATATGGAAGGAGACGGTCCTTCAGTGCCAGTTTGGTGTAGTGGTTAAGTGTGCAGGGGGGTTTGATTCCCCACGCCTCCACTTGCACCTGCTGGATGACCTTGGGCAAGCCATAGCTCTGTCACAGCTGTTCTCTCAAGGACAAGTTGTCTCAGAGCTCTCTCAGCCCCACCTACCTCACAGGGTGTCTGTTGTGGGGAAGGGAAGGGAAAGGAGTTTGTAAGCCGCTCTGAGACTCCCAAGTGAGTGAAGGGTGGGATATAAATCCAATCTCCTCCTCCTCCTCCTCCTCCTCCTCCTCCTTTTTTACAGGCTCCAGCTGTGAAGGACTTTGTAGATCATAACCAGCACCTTGGACTGAGTTTGGAAACAAATGGCAGCTGGTGTAGTTTTTTTCAGAATACTTCTATCCATTAGTCCCTGACAGTAGTTGAACTGTCACATTCTGGACCAACTGCAGTTTTCAGGTTGTCTTCAAGGGCAGCCCCACGTGGAGCATGTTACTGTAATCTATCTGTGATTAGCATAGCCAGAACAACAGAGTCTAAGAAGGAGTGAGTTGACGAACCAAATGCAGTTGATAGAAGGCAAACTGTTAGTGCGCAAACCTGTTTTTCAAACAGCAATTCTGGGTCTGTGGTCTGCTCTGAAAAAGCCAGGTAGTGAAGCTATCTTACATTCCACAGACATTAATTACAACTTTGTTCACTTTCTACAAATGCTCTTCTGGTCAGTTCAAGTGTAGATAAGACTATCCTGTGTTGGTGTGTGTTAGTTGCCATACTTTTTATAATGACCTCAACTTGGAAGAAGTATTTTGTACATTACATTTCAGACATCAGGTTGCTTCCCATTCTGGTTCTATAGCAACACAGGTGGCTGTGTGTTTAGTACGTTGTGTAAGTTAGTTGTTCCTAGTCCTAAACATGTTAAGCTCCCTTGTAGCTCAGAGGCAGTGCCTTACTTGTGGGGTAATCCCAACAGCGAGGTACCCCACTTCTGACCTGAACCAGGGACCACAGAACCAGGCCAAAGAGAACCAGGGACCACAGAACCAGGCCAAAAAGAACTAGCCAAAGCTCTGCAAAGGGTTTTAGTCTAAGGTGGCACATGATGCCCTCAAGGGCAATCTCCAATCCCCCCTCCACCCAGCAAAGATATGCATATAGAATGACAGTGAGTTCCTTCAGGTAAAGTATCTGCATTCTCAAAGCCATTCAGTAGATGTCTAGCGAACCTTCTCTGTCTCCATATCCCCACGTCATCACCTTTGTGTAATACCTGTGCCAATGTGGAAACCTTTTGTCTCAACACTTACCCTTCCTGTTCCCTCTCTCAGGATACTGAGACAAACTAATTGAACATTAAATCATTAATGATTCTTCCTGACACCTATCAGGACCCATTTTTCCCTTTTGTCTAAGCCTGGGAACCCATTCAACCTACCCCGTTAAGACCATCAATGGTCATACCACCCCTTGAATTCCTATAAAAATAGGGAGTAAGCCCCGCCTCGGTGTGCACTCTGAGGGCGCCTACTGTAGGGTACACCCCCAAAGCCTCTACTTTTCTTAGCGTAAAATGCTGGCTGTTTGCGCTTTCTTCTTCATGGACATCTGGAAAGGTAGTATATCCCCTATAACTGCTCCTTAATATCTCTATCATCACCTCTTTATGTCTTAGTTCTGGACTGTGTGTACGTTTAGATTGCTTAGCATGATTGTAATCAGGGATACATTCCAATAAAACTATTAAATATTCTTTAAATCTGGAGTCTTCATACTGAACTGGACTTTGGTATATAAAGGTGTACAATCCCTTGTACCCTTCTGGCCTCCTCTGTCTCATAGATACTTTTCCCCCATATTGAGATGGGCCACTTGTGGTAACACCCTCTCCATTGTGCTCTGCATGGCAACGCTTGGTCCTGCATCTCACAATCAAGACCAGGGCTCATTTCGTAGCAGGAGCTCCTTTGCATATTAGGCCACACTCCCCTAATGTAGTCAATCCTCCAAGAGCTTACAGAGCTCTTCTTACAGGGGCTACTGTAAGCTCTTGGAGGATTGGCTACATCAGGGGTGTGTGGCCTAATATGCAGAGGAGCTCCTGCTACGAAATGAGCCCTGATCAAGACAGTTGCGAGTTATTACAGGACTGGTTAGTGGAACTTTAATAGTGTGACATCATGAGAATAACTCATATATCCAATGGATTGCATGTACATCATGCTCTTTTGCCCCTGTGCAGCTGTTGGTGTGTCTCATTCTGCCCACTTACTCATTTGCACAATCCAGAAATTAGTTCCTAAGTGGAAATAGTTTCAGAGGGTATTCAGCCATGTTGTTCTGCAGTAGAACAACTATTTTCCTTAAGTCCAGCAACCCTTAGAGGCCAAGAAGGTTTTGGGGGTATGAATTTTTGAGAATCAAAGACCCCTGGACGCTACTGGACTTGAATCTAAGTCAAAATGGTATCTCTGTGTTGAAAGCCCTATATATTTTGCATGGGTAAAAAGTTCAGTTTAAAATGGAAGGGGTCACTATGGACTGTGGAGGGTGTCTGCTTTGGTGGAAGATTTAAATGCTGGTAAATGGGACAGTACTCTACTGGCACTTTGCTTTTTATATGATAAATAAGGAAAATGTGGATTAGCTTGCCTTTTGATGTGGGACCATTAGAGTAATAATTAGTGTCAAATAGTTGTAGTCAACGCAGATAAGCTGCCTGCTGCATTGTGTACAAGGATATGTCCAAATCCTTCTTTTTGTTTCATTAGAATGGCATGAACTAAAGAGACTGACAAGAAGTCAATGTAATCCGCTAATTTACATGCAAATAGCAACACTGTAGAATCTCATCGTTGTGTAATATATTTTGATACTGCCTAGGCTGTAAGGTGAAATGGCTTTTCCTAGATGGTGAAGGCTTAATGACTGGGTATTTTAAAAGAGGATTTCTCTTCTGCCATCTCCCCCATATCTTTTAAGGTCAACCCAATATCACGGTATTCTCAGGTTAGATTGGTGAAAATTGAGACCTTTTCACAAGGAATTATTATAAATTTCCTGTACCTTTAATTCAAATCTAAAACGTATCTTAATTAGGAAGTTAATTTGCTTGAAGAATCTTTCCTGTGTTCTCTGGTTTCACTGCACCCTCTCTCTAAAGAGATATCTGCATCATCAGAGCCCTCTGAGGGCTGACTTTGGCCTGCTTTGCACCCCGTATCCTCTAGCAGAGCAGCAGTTGTATTTCTCCTGTTTTAAACTTCTGTTACAGCCTTGAAAACTACCTTGGGTTCTAGTACTGGTGGAAGGTGGGGCATACATTTCTTTAAAATATTGGTGCCCCTCCATATTCAAGTAACAGCAAAGACACAAGAAGTAAAATAACAGTCCACTAACAAGGTAAAAGCAACACACAGGATATAGCTATCAAACATTTAATTTTAAATGTCATGCAGATGGTATGGTTACTGGGTGTTGGATCCAGGCATCACTATATGGTGCAGAGCTGTATGTCTTGGCATGAGCTGGTTTGTTAACTTTCTTTCTTTCTTTCTGTGCTTTCCCCTAATAAATTACACCAGCATTATAGGTGTCTCTATGTAGAAGTGTGTTCCAGCATGGTCATTGGGCCTGTGGTAAATGTGTTTTAAACAAACTTTTTCCTCGATTCAGTATTCTTCTTCCTCCTGGTTGTTGCTGCTCCATGTCTCTGGCTCATGTTCCGTTCCAGTTCCTCTTTGCAACTGGTTTCTACTGCCTTCGTTGCTACTGCTACTACTTACTCCTCCTCTATGTTAGTGAATATTTGTTGTGGTTGCATTATTCACACTTAGAATGAGGGAGTGCTACATCTTGCACAAGGTACAATAAGGCTTTCTTAACCTAGTCCTCTTTTTAATTCAGCAAAAACAAACTCACAAACCATACTTCCACAAGTGCAAGCACTTAAGGTCAAGCACTGCTGGGTACACATCAGAATTTTTAGGGTTTAGTTACTGGGTGGGGTTTTTGGGGGTGATTGTATTTTATCCATTCCTATTGGAACCTGCTCTGAGAACTCCTTGCTGCAGATGGCTGAGACAGATATTATCCTTACATATGAATTGCCTTGTATACTATCAGTCTGCAGTAGGGTTAGCAGAACCCCAGTCTGGGTGGGGGTTCCCTGATTTTTCAGGCTTTTTAGGAAGCCTCACCCCCAAACAGGGACATTGCAGGGTAACAACTTTGATGCAGTGATGTTATGCGGAAGTGACATCATCATGTCGGGAAATCACCACACGATACTCTGGTTTGAGGACAAAACTTACCATAGAGTTTTTCCCTTAAACCATAGTGCTGTCAGACAATGTCCCCCTACATGATGTCACTTCTGCATGATGTCACCCCACCCCCCTCTTTCAGAGAGCTCCCTCCCATCCCCTGCCGGCAGGAGGTAAGGACCTGGCAACCCTAGTCAGCAAACAGCAGAGTCTTCTTCTTTCTGCTAGGAGAAGAGACATCATAGCTAGACTCCCTTGTACTTGAGAAATATGCGGGTAATAGCTTTGTGGAATTGTAGGCTGCAACCCCATCTTGATGTTTGAGAAGGGAAGGATGGAGTAGAAATTATCTAAAATAAATAAATGGTGGGACACATTCTTGGATTTTTAAGAGCTAGATGCAGAGGTCCCCAACCTTTTTGGAGGATATGGACACGTTTTGAATTCTGACACAAAATGGTGGGATCAGCCATAAAACGGCTGCTGCAGGGTGTAGGGCCAGCCACAAAATGGCTGCTGTAGCTTACCTTCAGTCACACAGTGAAGATCTTTGTGCTGTGGTGGCTACTGCTGCAAAAGCAATGTTTTAAAAAAATCTGTACAGACATTTTGTCCAGACCTGGATGGTCCAGGCTACCCTGATCTTGTTAGATCTCGGAAGCTAAGCTGGGTTATCCCTGGTTAGTATTTGGATGGAAGACCACCAAGGAATTCCAGGGTCACTATGCAGTAGAAGGCAATGGCAAGCCACCTCTATTAGTCTCTTGCTTTAACCCTACAGAGCTGCCGTAAATTGTAGTGGCCTGATTCCACCTTACATACATACACAATCAAATCTCCAGTGGCCAGTCAGAAGCCCTGGTGGGCAAAAGCCCCACCTACTTTCAAAAACACTTGGTGGGCACCAGGAAAGGTGTCGATAGGTGCTGTAGTGCCCATGGGCACCATGTTGGGGGGTCCCCTGATTTAGAACATGAACATTGAATATTTTGATATTGAAACTAGCTCAATTTGAGTTTCTGCCACATTTTTAAAAAATAGGTTGATTTTGTAGTAAAAATAGTTCTCTGTTCTTCAGTTTGCAATGTAATGAAAATTGTTTCTGCTGTCCAGTGATCTTGGAAAGAAATCATTACAAAAGCATTTTTTTTCACTCAATAGCTGTGAATGATGATCACATTCTGAAATATGGCATGTCTGTAATGAATGTTGAGAGTGTGGGAGCTGAAAATAGATGTATTTGTCGCTATGGGGGGGGACTAAATCTGATGCTAAGTGAACATAGACATATTTTTCTTGCAATTCCCTTTTAAAATCAGGCTCTGAAAGCAGACTTAGGACAAACATATCTTATTCCTTTCTCAGTGGATTTTCCCTCAAGATTGATTGATATATCTTTTGATATATATTTTCCTCAAGTTTGATGATATGTATTTTGTATACCTTTATGTAGTAATAAAGGTGTTGAGTCATTTCTCTGCAGGGCTCATTTCGTAGTAGGAGCTCCTTTGCATATTAGGCCACACCCCCCTGATGTAGCCAATCCTCTAAGAGCTTACAGTAGCCCCGGTAAGAAGAGCTCTGTAAGCTCTTGGGAGGATTGGCTACATTAGGGGTGTGTGGCCTAATATGCAAAGGAGCTCCTGCTATGAAATGAGCCTTGTCTCTCTGTACAGATGAAGATGAGTAGCTGTGTTAGTTTGCAGCAGTAGAAAACAGTAAGGTTCCAGTAGCACCTTAAAGACTAACAAAATTTGTGGTGGGGTATGAACTTCTGTGAATCACTAATGACTCACAAAAACTCACACCCTACCACAAATTTTGTTAGTCTTTAAGGCGCTACTGGAACCTTACTGTTTTCTACATCCCTATGTGTGTTAGAAATCTTAACTTCTGAAAAGAAACTTTTTTTGCAGTGCTACATAATTCTAAATTTGGTGAGCATGATTAAACACTTTGAGTTTACATCAAACCCTTCAAAGGGTGATGATCTAGGATTTTGCTCAAGTTACATGTAAAAAAAATCAGTAGGCATCTCTTTCCTGAATTAATGGTTTATAAGGACTGGTTTTAAATAATGAACTTTTGCAACCCAATCCTGGGATCTTATTCTGCTATCAAGGAAGCAGCCAACGCCCATGGTCCTGCAGCCTTTGCTTATATGTTTGTTTAACTATTTGTTATAAATCAGTGCACTGTTGAGAAGAACTTAAAATTGTAAGATCTTTATTTTCATACTTATAATAAGGAAAGAGATCCTATTTGTAAACTAGGTCCTGTAGGTTTATTTCAGGACCCTGTTGTAACTTTGTTACAATTTCAAATTTGAAAAGCTTTGAAAACCCCTTTAACATCCTTAGGACCCCCCCCCCCCGCCCCATATAATTTCCCCTGTTTTTTCCCCCCAAGCCATTGTAACTCTAGTTAGGCATAAGATGATGTCGTAAAAGTGTAAAAAGAAGTTCTCATTGCACGGCACTGTAGCTGCATGCATCTATAGGATCAGTGTGCCTTACAAGACACTAATGTAGTTTTGATTTATAGCCTACTCTGTCATATGGATTTAACAGCTGGTTGGATTCTTATAATATTGTTATGTTGTTAGATCATTCTGTTCCAACTGCAATATATCAGTCACAGATATTTGCAAAACTCCATCATGCCACATATGACAATGGTCCTGATTTCTTCTGTGGCAGGATAAATTCAGATTTCCGTGTTGGCTTGATATCCCGAAACTGTTTGCCGCATCAGCACATTGCTACCAGTTATAATGTTGCGGTGGCATAGCAGTTTGCACACATTTTAAATCCATTGAAAGCTTTGACTTAATGTAAACTCATTCACAACCATCTTCTTTTTAATGCATATGCTGCCCTTAAGCAGGTACACCGGTTTGTGCTGGAACTATAGAACTCTCTGAATTTATTCATTGGTTTTGTAATTTCTACTGCAGTCTTGGGAGTTCAGCAAAGAATAGTCTTTCTTTTTTGAACTGTACACTCCTGTGTGTGACTGGTTTCTCTAATCTCTCATGTTCCCGAGAGTTGCTGGTTGTGATATACATCTCAATAACTTATTCCTTGTATCTGTACTGAAAGGTTGTGCTGTCAGTATGATACTACAGTGGGGTATGAATGGCCCTGAAAAGCTGTTTCCCCTCTTCTCAGCTAATCTTGTGGTGTGGGATTTATAAACCATCCTGAATATCCATTGCATATACCAAAGAAAATTACTGCCTTGGAACAAAAGGCATTGTAATGCAGTTTATAAATATTATCACAGAATGCAGTTGTAAGGGTGACTCAGCTTCATATCCTGCGGTAGTCGTGAAGAAATAAAGATGGGCCAGAAATGGTAGAGATGGGGGAAATGCACTGTTTCTTAACAGGATGAATGTCATCCGTAGAGTATGCACAAAACACTCCTGCAGGTTGATGATATCCCTTATTAATGCTTCAAAAAAGTGTAAAGCATATGTTTCCATACTGTGTTGTGCAATGTACTTTTGGGGGGTTCCAGAGCCCACGTTCTGTGAACTATGTGTGTGAATAATTATGGAAATGAAGCAATGTTGTAAATGGGAGCAGTCTAGCAGGCCCCTAACTTTTACCTTCATTGTTCTTCTTTCAAGGTAGATGACAGCACTGAGGTGTATCCCATCATGTCAAATGTGGTTTTTGTGATATTTGGGTCTTGCAGTACAGCTCAAGAGTAGTCTCTGCTCTGTTTTGTGGATGCTGATAAACTTGTAGCCTTTGGCTTTATGTTGGATAAAAAATTGGAGATACAGAGATGTGAAGGTCTGTATAAACAACAGTGATAGAGAAGTAATTAAAAAAAATTATGGGGATCACTGAAAAACAACAACTATAATCTGCCTGGGAAGTGACCAGAGTCTGTCATAGAAACACAAAACTGTATGTGGTTGCAGGTACATGCAGTTCTCTTCTCCTTGTTCTTATGCTCTTGGCTCTTGCTCAGTTACCCATTTCACTTGTTTGCTCTCTTTCTGGAGGTTGGTACAGATGAAATGTTGTCAGCTTCTTAGCTGCAGCTGAGACTCTGGTAGGGTTGCCAGACCTCCTGGTGGAGGCAGGGTCCCCCACTGCCAGGCCTCCCCACCTCCCCACTGATCAGCTGGTTGGAGGGGGGGGGGACTTAGCAGGAAAAAGAGCAAGGCTCAGTCGACTGTGTCATTTTTGACACGACTTGGAAGTGACATCATCATGTCAGCGACACTGGGGTGACACTCTGGTATTTAGGCAAAAACTCTGTCGTAGAAGCTAAATTTATCATAGAACTTTTGCTCAAATACCAGAACTTCGCTTCGATGGCGTTGCATAATGATGTCGCTTCCGAGTCACGCCAAAAGTGACGTAGACATGTTGGTGCGACATCAGCTGGGCCTCCCCCTTGCTCCCTCCCCCATCCCCTGCCAGTTGCCAGGAGAGATCTGGAAACTCTAGACTCAGTGGGAACTGGCTGTGGAGCAGCATGGTTCTGGCCTTCTTTTCCCATATATATGTCCCAGTGTTAAGTTCAGTTGACTAACCAGGATCCCTCTTTTAACTGGGTTTTGAAATGACAGTTCAACCTTAGTTTCAAATCTTAATTAAACAAGGACCCTGGTTAGCCTTAAACGAGTTTAACATTTGTGTTGATGTTTCCAATAACTATAGGTAAGGAAGAAAGGAGGAATTTGCTCTCAAGTGGGGATGGAGTGTGTGTTCTGATGGTTAGTATCTGGCATCCTTAGGAGGAGGATGCTGACATGCAAGAGCAAACATGCTGCTCTGCTCTGTTTAGGCCATTGTTGCATAAATGTCATTTTGTGACTTATAAACTATGCCGTCTTGAACACTAATAAACTTAAGCATTCTTTCACATATGTATATGAATTTTATGTTGCTCAGCAGTATGTCTTCTGACACGTCTATGCTTGAATAATCTGGAGTTCTGCAGTCAGCAGGCAACCCATGTTATATACCTGGTTTGCTCTGACCTTCTGCTTGTAACGGTACTATTGGTTGATTCTTGAGTTCTCTGTGTTATTCCTTTCATGGTGGGAGTAGGAAATTCTTGTTGCAATACAGTGATATATTTTGCATAAACCTTAGGGGTGATGGCTTATGATTCACCACTGCCAAGGCTGTTAATTATGCATGTCCACCCCTTCCTTCAGGCCAGCAGCTCTGCATGTTATGCAACATTATCCAACACACTTTCAGAAAGGATTAAACCTGCTGCATTTGAAATATGAAGAGATTAAGCAATGTTTTTAAATCAGTGTCTGACTAAATTAGCTTCTACGCTGAATGGTTTCTTGATAATTAAATTACTCTTGTGTGCATGCATGTATATGAATACATACATATATACATATTCACTCAGTAGCAAACAGTTACATGCAACCTATAGTGTTAAAATGTGCAGTTTGAGGATATAAGGACTTCACTATTAGGCTGTCTTCAGACATAATGCTAAACTGTCATAAAGCCTGACTGTGTGCACAAGCCCTGTTTGTTGACATGCTTATGCATATCCTTTTCTCCTCCTCATTTCTTGTGCAGAGAGTAATGAAGGAATCCCGGTGTAATACCAGTTATCGTTATGTAGGAGTGCAGGTGTATGGGTTAACTAAAGGTTCTCTCCTGTCCTTGATTCTAAGCCTGGATTAAACCCTGGTGTGTGTTGGGGGAAGAAACTAACTCTGCTTCACCTGCACTCATATGTTATAAGTTATTAGACTTAGTTTTAGAGCAGGAGTCCATCAAGCTCCATATGAGAAGGGAGGAATGAAGTGAGTGTGTCAGCAAATGAGGCTTGTACAGATTTAAGCTTAATGTTGGCTTGATGTGATGTCTAAATGCAGTCTAAATTTAATAGGGAAATGATTTTTGCTGAAAAAAAATTACCAAGTAATATACTTGTTCTACAGTTAAAACAATGTCAGAGTGAAGCATCGCTCTTTAGTCATGAGTATTCAATGTTCTTTAACTAAACAGGTGTTTTTATATTGGTGCAAAAATTGTTATTTATCTTTAAAGCCACTTTGATTATTCTACCATGAAAAGTTTCATTACTGGTTTGTGAGATGATCATAATAATATCATAAGAGGTGCCCAGCTGGATCTCACATGAGTCCATCCAGTTAAGCATTCTCTTGCCAGTTGGGCAAGAGACTCACATGAGTCCATCCGGTTAAGCATTCTCTTGCCATTTCTTCTGGGAATCCCACAAGCTGGGCATGAAGGCTCTCTCTAATGGCTGCCGTCTGAGGATGGTGACAGGATCCTTGGAAGTTTGAGGCTTGCCAACTGCTTGTATGACCCTTGCCCTTCCTGGCTACTTAAATCTGCCGGGGGGGGGGGTGTTGCCAGCTGGGTCTGGGAGGTAATTAATGCCTCCCTCAGAGAGGGGGTGGTTGTCCCAGGTTGTGGTGTGACCGCTTCTAAAGAAGCTTACCTTGGACCCAGGAGATTTCAGTAACTATCAGCCAGTCTCAGATGTTCGATACCTGAGATGGTGATTCTTGATCAAGTTGGTGGCTGCACAACTTCAAGCTTTCCAGTTAGGTTTTGGTCCTGGTTTTGGGACTGAAACAACCTTGCTTGCCATAGTAGATGACCTGCACTAGGAGATGGAGTACAACTCTCTTTATTCTCCTGGACTTCTCAGTAGTTTTCTATACCATCGATCGTGGTATCTTTCTGGACTGCCTTTCTGGGCTGGGATTGAGATGCACTGTTTTGTGGTGGTTCCAATTTTACCTGAAGGGTAGATTTCAGAAAGTTGTGCTGGTGGAACTGCTGCTTAGCCTCTTTAGGGTCCCATAAGGCTCCATCTTGTCCCCTGTGCTACATGAAACCATTGATTTGAGCTGTACATTCACACCTGGCTCTGTTGTGTACTTCTGGCTGATATCAGGGAGGCTGTAGAAACCTTGAACAGGTTCCTGGAGGCAGTTTTGGAGTGGATGCAGTCGAATAAACTGAAGCTTGGATGGACAACCTGGGAGAGGGCCTTCTTGGTCTTGGCACCAAAACTCTGGAACTCTCTCCCCAGGGAAATTTCTCTGTCCTGTTGCCATCTTCTGCCAGTGTGTAAAGTCTTTCTAGTTAAGTTTGGTATTTTAAATATTTTTCTACATGTGTTTTAGCTCTGGTTTTAATGATTTTGTTAGTTTTAATATTTTTAAAATGTGATTTGATTATGTATGTTCTTAACTTGTTAGCTGACTTGGTGGCTCTTATGAGGACACAAAGCTGAGGTTTAAATTTTGTAAAAGAAAAGAAAAAGGAAACAAATATTAGGACTAAATATAGTCCCCCAGTATATGTATGAGGACATATACACCCCTGATTTCACATTATTTATTAAACAGTAAACAGTAAATAAAACAGTTTTATTTAAGATTTGTATGCTGCCTTCCAGCTCAATCAGAGCCACCAAGGTGGTTAACAGTTAAAACAAAGCATTATAAAAACACACAATGGAAAAACTAAGACTAAAATGCATATGTGAAAACATATAATAAAACAGTGATTAAAACATAGCGCAGGAAGCAGGGATCAGATGGAACTCTAGATGAAACAAAAGTCCTCACCTGCTGGTGGAAAATAATGAAAGAAAGAGGAAAATTTTCATATGTTTGGTGCCAGGACCCAGAAGGCCCTGTCTCAGGTTGCCACCTGCGTAATTTTAGAAAGCAGGGCCTCAGAAGATGACCTTTAGCGGTCAGGTAGGTTTGTATGGGAGTAGGTGGACCTTCAGGTATGCTGGTGCCAAGCCATATAGGGCTTTAAAGGTCAACACTAGACCCTTGAATTATGCCCAGAAAAACATTGTGAGCTACTGTAGATGCCCAGGACTGAAGCTTCTTGGTCTCTGTGACCCACTCCAGTCAGTATCCTGGCTACAGTATTCTGTACCAATTGAAGTTTCAAGGGTAGCTCCATTGAGAGTGCATCTAGATATAACCAGGGCATTCGCCGCAGTGGCCTGATCTTTTCTTTATAGGAAAGTTTGCAGCTGGCTAACCAGTTGACACTGGTAAAAAGTCCTCCTGGCCACAGCTGGCACCTGTTTATCCAGCAGTAGGCTTGGGTCCAAGATCATCCCCCAGACTGTGGACTTGCTCCTTCAAGGGAAGTGCAGCCCCATCCAGAACAGGTGACGCCTTAAATCCCAGGTTGGAGCTTTCTCTTACTAGTATCATTTTCATCTCGTTGGGATGAAGTTTCAATAGCTGAGAATGCAGATCACATTAAATTATTGGAAACCCAAGCAGTCTGTGAAGAGCTCCCAAAGGACTTTGTATTGAGATATGTTTCTTCATCACACTTACACACTCAGTATGGCAGTAGCGTTGTTGTATCTCCTGATTTTAAAAAATCATTTCCAGAGTTTTAGTTGGGAAGGTAATAAATTATAGCGCAGTTCTATACTTTATGAGTTGGTCCCCAGTGTATACTTTTTAAGGCCCACAGTTCTCTCTTTGATATGCAGAATGATGTTACCCCCTGAATGTATCATTTCCTGCCCTCTCCCTGGGTTTTACATTCAGAAATCCATGTTTCCCACTAATGTGTACTGTTCTAGCATGTATTTAATATGCCTAGGCCTTCATTTGTTTCATCTGTGTTCTCTTTTAGGACTAAGGGCACCAGTTTCACCATTTTGATTTTGAAATCTGAATTAGCATAGGACCCCTCCCCCCACATCCTTCTCAGAATTCTTGCTTGTGTCCAGTTTTGCCTAGGAGTTTTTGCTTCATTTATTTGACTGTCATTTGTTTCTTGTGAAAGCTTACCTAGTCCTTATATAAGTCATGCTGAACTAGTTGCTCTTCAACTCTTGGTGGCTTTACTTCACAAGCCTATTTCGCCAAGGCACGCTTGGATTGGGAATCTTTCAGATGTAAATGTTGTGGCAGAATTTCTAACTTACTATAACTGTGGAGGAAGAGGTAGACTCAGGATAACTGAACTCATGAATTAAGTGTTCTCTTAGCACAATTGTTTAGAGCAGGGGTGGCCAAACTTGCCTAACATAAGAGCCACATAGAATAAACGTCAGATGTTTGAGAGCCACAAGACATAAACAAATATTACAGACCTGTTTTTATTGATAAAATATTCAAGTTTGCTTTTTATTAACATAAAATGAGACTGCCAAAAATAAAAACAAAAGGAGTAAAAATAAATATTGATAATGATATTTGTCCAATCATAGTTGTAGGTGGCGGGGGGACCCTTTGAGAACACATGTAAAGTTAAAGTTGCTTTCTTTCTCTGCTCCCCCCTGCCTCAAGCCTATCCAGGAAGGGGAACACTGGCTGGGGAAGGGAAAACTGATTGGGGCAACATGCCTCCCCTTCACTTCCCCAGCCGCCCTACCGGGAGCCGCACCATATATGTGAAAGAGCTGCATGTGACTCCCGAGCCACAGTTTGGCCACCCCTGGATTAGAGAATCATTCTAAAGCCTCTGACATAATACCTGCAGTCTAGGACAGACAGCGGTTTATTTTTATGAGTTTCAGGCTCTAGTTTTCCTTTTGGACAGAGGATGGTATTTTTGCTGGTTCTCAGGTTATGGAACTCAAATGCTCATTGAGAAGATGTGCAGAATGCAAACTTTATAGCAGAATTGTATTTCAGTTGAATTCAATTTCAACTCCAGAATAAATGAATTGCAATATACTTTATGAATATTCAACCTTATGGCTTTGGCAGTCTGGTGGAATTTCTTAGGAAAGGGATTATTTTGTCTTTGAGCGGGAGCCATAGGAGGTGTTTGAGAAAGGTGTCTCCAGCAACACCAGGATTGTCAGCAGCACCAAAGAGAAGGGGAGAGGGACACATCTTAAGGTCTAAAGTTCTGTTAGGATAAAAGGTGATTACAGGATCCAGGAAATTTCTTTTTCCTTTCTTTTTCCTACTGACAAATTCCCCATTGGTTAGTGAAAGTGCAATCCAGTGGCCTGGTGTCATTGCTCTTTTCCTTTTTCATTACCATCCCTTCCATTAACCAACCCAGGTGGAATACTTTTCTTTCACAGGTGGGACTGGTTGGACAAACTGGGGTTACAAATATTATTTCAGATGCATATAAGTGCAGCTGAAGCTGAAAATGTTTAAAATTGTAAATAGGCATGTTACAATCAGTCTGTGTGATTTCTAAGCATAATTGTGTCATTCCTATTTTAGCTTAATGACTTTTTAGTGTCTGAAGCTCTCAAATGCATCATGTTCTCGTGGTACATAAGTGTTCTGGGTTTCTGTGTGTCTGGACATGTTGCTTGCTGTTGTTGCTTTCTGTTTGTAAATTAAACAGTAACCAAACAGTTTGTATTTTAACTTGGTCTTATATTTTCTAGTCTCTTTGAGGCTTTTTTGTTGTTGTAGTAACTTAAATAGAAACAATATAACTGAATTTTCTTTTCTCTGTGAGCAAACTTGTTTGCTTTCCTTGAGTTGGATATAAAATAATTAAAATTAGTAAGAAATGTGTAGTCTTATCTGCCTTTCTTTCAAGGTTCAGGATGGCAATATACAAACATTTTTAAAAATCCATTCTGCTTTTGGGCTCTTCTTAATGCAGTACCATAGAAATAGAGTAAGCAATAAAAAAGACAGGTTAACAAGCAAGTCCTACCTAAAATATAGATCCTGAATGCACACATCTTTGTGGCTATAGAAATTATAATGTTGGCAACATCTGAACCCTATGAGCATATTCTCTCTGGAGGAGCACTGACAAGAATATGAGAGATTCTACAGTAAACGTGGTGGTGATCTCAACCTACAATGAAGAAGAGAAAAGATTGGATTTATACCCCGCCCTTCACTACCCAAAGGAGTCTCAGAGTGGCTTACAAACTCCTTTCCCTTCCCTTCCCCTCCCCACAACAGACACCCTGTGAGGTAAGTGGGGCTGAGAGAGCTCTGACAGAAACTGCTCTTTTTCAAGAACAGCTGTGCCTGAGCTATGGCTTGCCCAAGGTCATCCAGCAGGTGCAAGTGGAGGAGTGGGGAATCAAACCCAGTTCTCCCAGATTAGAGTCCACGCACTTAACCACTACACCAAACTGGCTCTCAATGCAGAGGGTTACCAACTTCCAGGTGGGCCCTGGAGATCCCCCCAGAATTAGAACTGATCCCCAGTTGACAGAGATCAGTTCATCTGGAGAAAATGGCTGCTTTGGAAGGTGAACTCTGTGACATTATACCACTGAGGTCCCACCCCTTCCCAAACCCCTCTCCCTCCAGGCTTCACCCCCAAAATCTCCAGGTATTTTCCAACCCAGAGTTGGCAACCCTATAATTGCACCATCTTGGGATGGGGAGGATTAGATAAATAACTGTCATTTCTCAGTGTACTAGAATTTATCTTCTGTGGAGCATTCATCCCCCAAAGGAAGTTCAGGGGCTGTTTTTGCTCAATATTTGCTCTGATCTCATTTTATTCTTCAAGGAGCTCTGAGCAATATATACAGTCTCTCCCCACACTCTTTATCCTCTGCATAAAACTGTTAGTAACTAGTAAGTTGACTTCTGCAGTTGCTACTAGTAAAACATAAGAGAGTTGTCTAGATACTGTTTTTCCAGAGTAAGCTGATTTCAATTTCATTTTACTGCAATGTCCTCTATAGGTGGTTTACTTTAACCAAAATCAGGTGATCAGATACAGAAGTTACAGATGCTTGCTGAGGCTGAGAGTACGAATGTCAGTAGCTCCTAGTGCTCATGTTCAAGCAACTCCAGTTTTTTTTCCTGTGGCTTTATTGGTAATCCTTTTTTATCCTATGTTATATCTGTTGTTGCTGCTATTTCTTTATTGAAAATATTTATATGCCCACCTTTTTGGGGGGCATCCTATGGAGGCAATAGTAGCAGGTAGTGGGGATGGGAAATTTGGTTGAGATGGGGAAGTATTTTCCTTGCTTCCTTTCTTCCCTCCTCTATTCTTCTATAGAAAATGTTGCTAACCTGATGTCTGATACTGAATGTTTCAAGCACCTGTGGGTGTGGAGAATGAGGTGAGAGGAAAGGAATCAGGAGAAATGGTCTTGGGCACAACAGAAAATAAAAGGTTGGGAAGTAGAGAGAAGAAGAATGCTTCTGTGGGTTGGGTACAGGACTACTTGTTCATCATTTGCTAATATTGTACTAGTCTGGTGACTAAATATTTTTTTTTCCCCAGTGGTGACTAAATATTTTCTGATTGGTCAGATGGTCAGCTCTGTGCACAGTGTTGGCCATTTGACTGGTCAAAACAGGTTTGATCAGGGATTGGACGAGTATTGCCAAATAACTGTAAAGTTTTTAAAGCATAACATTTTATTTAGAAGAAAATAGATCATTTAATCACTAACAGGATTGAAACATACTAGTTATAGAAGCAAATTAGTTAATTGTTGCTGTGAACCAATTTTTTTTTAAAAAATTGTAATGAACTCTAATAATTTTAACAGTGTCATGTAAGATAAGTGTAAGTTTCAGTAGTTCTGTGAAAAGTTCTTATGTTATCCTGGAATAATAGAGCTGTTTACAGTTATAATAATGTTGTGAAAATGAAATTAAAAAATAGTAAAGTAAAATAACCACTGCTATGAAAAACAACATTTTAAAATCATTTGTTGATAAGCAGGTAGCAGGCATTTTCTCCCTGTTTTGGAGATACCTGCAGTTGTAGTTGGTAAGAGAAGCTTTGCTATGCTATTGTATCTGCCCTGATTGCTGCAGGCTGAAGGTGAAAGGCCTCCCTTGCTATAAATAACACTGAAGCTGCCATCTACTCATTCTTAGTTTTGCAGAATATATGTTAACATTTGATCACAATCAGTTGACAATATTTGACCAGTCTTCTGCTCATTGCATATAATGAGTGCTGAAATCTTGCATATAAAAGCCTTCTCTCCTCATGTCCCCGTTTTCTGCCCTTTTCTCAACAGAATAAAAGTATTGACATTCTGGCGATTTTTATAGTATCCATTTAATCATAAAGGATTCGATGTATTTTTAAAAAGCTGGGTGGTGTGCATTATGCTGGCCCCTTGCTTCTTCTTAAAAACACATTTAAAGGGATCCTTTAAATGCTTTTGAGAAGAAGCGTGGAGTGGCATGCACCTCTCTCCCTCCCTCCTGCAAGATTTAAAGGGCCCTCCAGTTGATTGGCGGGCCACGTGCTCCCCACTGATCAGCTGAAGGGCCCTTTAAACCTTGCAGGAATGGAGGGAGAGGGGTGCACGTTACCCCTGTTTTGTTATGGAAGATAATGGCAGCCCCACCAGAAAGCCACAAAATCCTGGCTACGGGGCTGGTGGTATGTTTTAGAATATTTCATTAGGCTGAAATCAATATATCTAGTCCTCAACACGACCCTATCTATGGATACTTAAATCCAGAGATGGGGGCCATGGACAGACAAGACTGATCTTTCTACAAATTGGAGGCAAATCCCAGGTTTGCAGAAAAGTCTGAAATCCTAAACATGAAACATTGATGAGTTAAACGCCCCCCCCCCAATAAAGGGAGCTCCTTTAGTTTTAAGAAACAGATGTCCTCAGTAGCAGTTTCTAGGCAACTGCAACAGTATTGCCAGCATTCAAATCTTAGTTTCTGTCAGTAAAAAGCAGGGGAGGGGCCAGGGCCCTTTCCATGACTCTTTAGGTATGATTTAAGTATCTGCAGATGAGACCACATTGAGAATTAGTTGATGATGAATAGAGGTATGGTGTATTTGGGGAGGGAATATATTACGTGGCTGCATTCCTACCTCTTGACTTTTGTTTCCATGGGTTGACTTAGAAGGGTGTAACTCTAATTGGAATTGCATTGTTGTATGAGCAAAATCTTTGTGGATAAAAGCCAACTTTGTCAAATGCCTGAAATAGGTACAGGAAAGAATTGTTACAAGTAGAAGAAAAAGTCCATGAAATGTAAGAAGTACAGTCTGTGGCATTTCCAGCCAAGGGATAGTGGTCACTCACAATAGTAATAAACGATCTCCTATAGTTGTTGTGCTAATGTGAATGATGGGAAAAGAAATGCTTGGTCATTATTTAAGTGGGTAGAATCAGATTTGCGAATGAATTCTGGTTCAGCAGTTTCATACAGCAAATTCACAGCTTTGTGGACGAAGTACTACAATTTTTAAGTCAGATTGTGTGGTAACTAGCAAAACTCCTGAGTTCATACACATTAATAGAAGGCAGCTGTCATACTGTCTCAAGCCCTCCTTGATCTAGAATGAAGTGAATAGCAGTTGCTTGTGGCTATGCTTTGATGCTGCTTTAAAGAAAATATAAAACAGGTACAACTGGGTAGATATGCAAATTTTTATCTACAGTGTGAGTAGCATGCCCATATTCCAAAGGAATGGAATTTTTGTAGAATGGACTGTATCCCTTTAAATTATATGCAGGGGGAAACATTAAAAATGGTACCCCATGCTCGCTGTCTGAATTGGTATAGTCCATACTGCCACATTCTGCTTTGTGTTTAGGCTATTTTCTGAGCTCCTGAAGGGACAGAATCCTCTTCTTTCTTGGTGTGTATATATGGTCACGGTATCTCCAACAAATCTGGTATTGTTATACAGCAGTTTTAATAACCAGTTTAGGTGTACTTAAATAAAAGGCATAGAATTTTGAATATTGTACAAATGGCCAGTCTTATTTTCATTCTCTTCTTAGATTAGATGTACATCACTGGTTATAGGTATTGGATGTCATCTTACATGGTTCGGAAGGTACATGATAGATGTGGCTCACTGAAGGTAAACAGGTCTTGGTAGTCAGGGCCCAGTTGGCTGACTTCCAGGAAACTTTATGGAAGCTGCAGTAAGTTCTGTGAAGGAAGAAAAATATATATACATTTGTTTCCGTCTAATTTAAAAACAGCTTCTGGAATGGGATTTATGTGCATAGAAAATGTGCATGGAGGATGCTAGCTTTTCCATTTTGTCCCAGTTGAGACATTCCTCTCTCCCATTCTTCCCCGCTCTGGTAGCTGGTTTCAAAGAAAATTAAAGATGTTAGGAGATGAGTCATTTAGTTGAGAAAAATGTCCATAATAGACACTAGTGAAACACCAGTGTAGTCTAACCATTGCATAAACATGTTCACATGTAACATTTCAGTTTCTGGCATAAACCACAAATATCTGCTAGAGCGTGAATGTGTTCTGTCACCAGTAAAAATTCTTTTTAGGGCCAGTAGTCCATGTATCAATACATTTACAAAAGCTGATACTTAAATAACACTTATACGCCTTTCAATTATTTTGTTGATTTATTTGAACAGATTACATTGCTGTAGCATAGATGTCTTTTTCATGTTGTGTTTGCAGTTCGAGTAGCTTGAACTGAGGCTACTGAAAGAATAAAAATGTTTACTATTGCATAAAGTAGTGAATAAAATTAATGCTAATTGGCTCTGGTTTAATTTATCCTTTGGCACAGATTGCCGCATAGTTCAATCTAAACAGTGCTTGGAATTTAATTCTGTCTTTCTGTTGAGTTACTTATCATAATCTGGCAACCTGCAAAATAAAAATATTTCAGAAAAAACATTTTTAAAAGGTTATTAAAATATTACTTTTTAAAAAAAAGATCACAATTTCACACATACATTAATGTCTACACATATCTCTTGAAACTCAGTTTATGACCCTAAATTAAGCACACTGAACTAAAACCGGTTTTGAATTTAAAATTGGGAAAATTATTTCTTAGGTCATTTTTAATACATATGAGAGAATAGGTTGTGCATTTATTATTTTGGTAAATTATGAATATTTATGATTCTGTTAACCAAGCAACATCATATATTCGCATAGCCAAGCTGGCCAAATCTAAGGTACTGGTAGCCTGCACCTAAGCAGGCTGAAAAGTATGAAAGAGGGAAGGGATAGTGAGGGGGCTTCACTAGTGGAGACCTGGAGCTGCTGGAACAGTTGTTGCTGTAGGAAGCTCCCAGTGACCAGTGGGATGTAAGAAACTGCCTTTGTGTATATTGTGGCTTGTTCTCTTCTGTAATTTGTCTCATTTTGTTTGTTTGTTTGTGTGTAGGTGTGTGTGCATGCTTGCATGCCTGAAAGTCATGGTGACTTCTGATGATCCCTACTGGGGTTTGGACATTTCAGAGAGGTGGCTTGCTATTGCCTGCCTCTGTGTCCTGAGCCTTGGAGGTCTCCCTTCTAGTTACTTGCCAGGGTTGGCCCTGCTTAGCTTCCAAGATCTGATGAGATTGGGCTTGCCTGGGCTGTCCAGGTCAGGGCGGTACCTTGCCTCATTGAACTTCTTTGACCACCCAAGTCCATTAAAGAACCCTTGCCTCAGGCAAAAATGGCCTCTGGCAAAACAACTTGTCCCCTAGGAGCAGAATTCTGAGTAGCCTTTTGGACTGTAGTGTGAGAGGGGGGAATTGTGCTCAGCTGGTGGAAATCATTCAGTGGTAATTTCAGGTGGGATCCAAGCCAATATGTGTTAATTATTATAGCAAACATTTAGAAGACACTGTTTTAAGAAATGCACTACTTATAAAATGGGGAACGTGATTTATGATTGCTCTCTCTTTTTTACTCGCAATCTAAAACACTGATTTAAATTGTATGCTGGGGGAGTTAAGTGGAGTCACAGAGAATTAAAGATGTATCTCTCTATATAATAATTCTCTGCATGGTGGTGGCACGCGCCTGAAGATTCCACATGCCACCCCAGCTTTTGGTCCCCTGGCCTGTCAATCAGAAGCTGTCCCTATCCACTGGCTGTGAATAGTCGCATGCCATTGGCTGGGTCTGCTCCTCTTCCCTGCCCACTCCTTCAGCCTCTGTGCCCTGTCAAAATTTCTGACAGACGTTTTTTTGCTCTTGACGAAGACACTTCTCCAGCTTCCTTCCTGTGGGGGGATTAACTGTTACCTCAGTGGCTGTTGGTAAGTGAAACGAAATGGCAGTTACCTGTGTTTATAAGATGGCTACTGCCTGTGGTTTGTTTAAAATGTTCCCTCATAAAGTTCAACTGTTACCTCAGTGGCGGTTAGTAGGTGAAACAAAATGGCAGTTACCTGTGTTTATAAGAGGGGCTTCAGAGCATGGTAGAGGTTGCAGGTTGCGGGGGGGAAGGAAATAAGAAAAGTGAGGTTGATACGTGGCTGGGAAGGAGATGGAGTTGCCAACTCCAGGTGGGGAATTCCTGGAGACTTGAGGGGTGGAGCCTGGAGAGGGTGAGGTTTGAGGAGAGGTGGGGCCTCAGACAGGTACAATGCCATAGACTCTGCCCTCCAAACCAGCCATTCCCTCTTGGGGAACTACTGCTGCCAATCTCCAGGTGAGGGCAGGAGATCACTCAGAATTACAACTGCTCTTCAGGTAGCAGAGAACAGTTCCCCTGGAGAAAATGGTGGACTCTGTCATTATACCCTGCTGAGTTTGCCACAGCAAATTAACAATGAGTGCCCAAGGCCTTGACACTCTCCAAGAGCCTCTTTCTAGAGCCTGTTATATTTATTCCCACAACGAGCCTTATTCCTAGTTTTATTTATAAAGTAACTATGCTTGGTAAAACATTGTTGATCGAAAATAATCCAGTATCATGTAATGGACGTACTCGAGGGTCCTTGTGGATCATTACTGAAATCCTTTCTAATGTGACCTTCAGGAGAAGGCACAAGAAGAAAAAGTGCGGAGTGCTACTAATGTACAGACTCTTCCTCCAAGTGAACTTTGAAACAGGAAATGTGTCTAAACACTGGGCCAGATGGAAGTAGCTGATGTTGAGTGCATAGAACTTAAAACAGACTGATGAAATATGTACTGAATAGAGAAACAAATAAACTTCTGTGAGTTTGAAATGAAGGAAGAAATATAATTCTACCAGGTGACTGTTTTATCCTCAAAACTTTTAATAACCGAAAATGTAGCAGAATTGACTGCAGAATACACATATGTGAAAGAAACGTGCCTTGTTTTTTGTAGCTTTCCCTGCATCACATTTAACCTTTCCCTCATGCTGAACAGTCATGCTTAATGGTACATATTGAACCCCAAAACCTCCCTGGATTTGGGAGAAAAATGTGAGAAGAATCCTAACCTAAACCTGTAATGTGCTAATTTATAACATACAGGTGGCTTTTCATGTGGGGGGGTATTCAGAAGGGGGATTCTCCCCCCCCTCCAAGTGGTCTAAAGTGGCACAGAAGTGAACTGTGTGGCCTGTAGTCTATTGCCTTAGACTTGGCCTCCATATGTAGAAGAATCTGGCCTTACCACCTTTAGTGTGCCCTCGCTAGACATATAAGTAGATCAACGGAGCTTGTGGGAACATCATTATGACTGTCGCCTGTAGAGTACTGTTTAATCTGAAATTTATGCTCTCGGACTTTATTTGAAAAACTGTTCCAGCACTTTAGGATAGTGGATTTTATGGGTTTTAAGATAATTGTTTATGGTTTGATGGTTCATGATGAATTTTATGTTGGATTTTAATTGTATATCTATACATTTTTGTAAGCCACCTGAGCCTGCCTTGATAGGGAGGGTGGGGTATAAATCTAAATAAATAAATAAATAAAGGTGGGTTATTCTGTCAGACTGCAGGTAGGAATTAAAGTTCTTTAATGCTGTTTTTCCTATTTTTGCAAGTTAGTGTTCTTGATTAATTTGTTTACACTGCTTATATGCAACTGCTGCGGTGGTAGTATTGAAACATGTATTAGTTTCTGTGGAGAAATGCATTTTATTATGAGATTTGGGCCTTTGCAACCCCCTCACTTGTTTTTTTTTTAATTCTTGATTAGCAGAAGACAGGCAAGAATGGAGGAATAGAGGGCCAAAATGGAGCAGGGCCCACAGGTCAACAGGGACATTGTGCCACAGTTTTAACAGGAAAATTGGTGGTAGGAAATGAAAAATAGCTTGAAAAAAAAAAGACTTGCATGAGGGAGACATGGAAGTGGAACAGATATTTTCATGTTGAATCAGCAGTTATTGGAAATTTGATCGTATTGGTATGTATCATTCTACTGTTGTGTTCTCCAGGATGCACTGACTAGGCTTTATGCCATCTAATTTGTAGATCTGTTCCAGAATCTAGACTATATATCCAGTAGTCTAGATTCTGGAGCAGATCTACATATTAGATGGCATAAATAAGAAAATAAGTCATGGCATAGCTGACATTTCTTGACACAATCAAGAGGATTCTGTAGGGGCAAAGGAATGCAACTCCCTTTCAAAAAAAATGTTGCATTCTTGATTAGGCCCCTCGTCCATTCTATGACTATAACTGAAGGACAGAGATGGGAATTAGATGAGCTGCAGCTTGAAGTTCTGTTCAGAAGTAAATTTTGAATCTAGGGTAGAGTTGGGGAGCAACCTGAAGAGCCAGCCGACCGTTTTTGTTCTAATGTGGACTGATGCAACTTTGGAGTGTTTTGTGACAAGTGAGAGTATTATTAGGTTGGAGTAAAGTACAGGCTTTTGGGTGGGGTGGGGAAGGAAGAGACTATTTTTTTGTGTTCACTGCCGTATTTTCTGACCCCTGTACTGAGGAGGATGGGTGGGGGGGCCCTATCAGACTCCCCCCCCGTACTTAGAACTCACCAGCCGTCTGCCGCAGTTGGGGCACTGGAAGAAAAGTGCTCTTTGGCTTGTATTTGTTTGTGAAAGCTCGACAACATACCTTGTTAACCACTGTTGAACTAAACCACTTGTTAAGATGGGCACCATATGTTACCGTAATCTGTTTAATATCAGACACAGTGATAGGTATTGTACTTGCTGTTCAGGATAAGCAAAGCTGCAGTTCTTGTGTTCCTTGTTTAATTGCCAGTGGTTTTGCTATAATTGTGTTGTGCACAGGATTGCAATGATTCTTTGGATTATACTGTTGTGTTTCCATTAATGTGAGTGGAATGTTAATGAACTCAACAATTATTATTTTTTGTCTGCTTGTGTAGTCTGTGTTTGAGTTGGCTATTTACTTAGTTAGCTTCGCTACTTGATTTATGAAGAGTCACCAGCATTGTGGTGATTAAAATTTTGAACCGTTTGTGTTTACAGCATAATGTTTGATACACAGGGTCAACATTCCATCATTGCTTGGCTTCATAAACCACAAGCAATTACATTGTATGTCCTCTTATTTGCTGATGGATAATTTAGGATGGATTTGATTCATATTCTCTAAGCAGTTCACACTGTTATTACTTCCAGCGGGGAACACAATCTGAAGGCTTCAAGAAGGTGGTCTTGTTTGTAACAGTGTATTTTAAGCATATTTAAACTGTGGGTGATCAATTGCATGACCTTTCAGATAACAGTTCAATTTTTCCTGTTTGATGGAAATAAAATCTAACATTTGTCTTCATTGATAAATGCATCAAGGTTGATAAAGCTTTGCTAAGTGCTTTACTATATTTGATCTCAAAATAACCCTGTAAGATTTCTACAATTCTGAACTGATAGCTGTGAAGTTGTAAATCCAAGGCTATCAATAAGTTCATGGAGTTGGATTCAGTGATCTGTGAGTGCAAGACGTCATAGATCTTTCCAGGTTTCCCCTCCCTGCAGATTCTGACTATGGGGAAGTTTATTGGTCTGTATAAAATTCTTATGGGTTGAAATCACTCTCTTTCCTCTTTCATAAGTGCAGTTCCACTGATGGAAGAGACCGGCTTTGACTTAGTCTCCCTTCACATTGCAGCCCCTTTTCTAACCTGCATGGCTGATTTTCCATGCTAGTTCAGTAGAAGATCTGAAGTGCTGACAGGTCATTTTTCTGACTCATGATTTTCCAGATTACCAGCTATACATTCCATCAGTTGAGTCCTCCTACATCTGCTTACAAAACTGAAGGGTATACAGCTATATGCAAATCCTTCCCAGCATGCTTTATACTCTGTTCATGTAAACCCGTTTGGTTTTGATGGTCCCAATTCAACATCTAATGTTTACAAAGAAGGCAAATGCTGGATTGCTGAAGGAACTGGATCATTTTTTTCTTCCAGAAAAGTCACATGCAGTGTTATTTGTTTTTTGGGTTTCTAGTGAGCTGCTTGGGTACCACAATCATAACCATGTACACACACCATTCCTATTTTTGCCAGTGCTGTTTAACTGTCTGGTTGGGAGTGGTGGGGGTATTACTTGGAAGAGTCAGTTGGTCTGGTGTAATTGTGGCAGGTTGTAGTACCTTTTGCTTTGGCTATATACTCTGAATCTGAAGTGCAAGGGATGGACTCAGCAAGGCACAGTGTGCAGAGTAGGATTTGAGAGATCCAGTTTTGAATCTCCACTCTGCTATGGAAACTAGCTGGGTGACCTTGGGCCAGTTAATGTCCTCTGCCAAATCTGCCTCACAGGGTTGTTGAGAGGAGAACAATATAAGCCATATTGGGTACCAACTGGAGAGGAAGATGGGGTGTAAATGAAGGAACTGACTAAATTGTCAGTCTTCTAGTGGTTCTGTCCCATCTTGCTGTACAGCTGGATCAAATATTGTATCTGGAGGTTCCTTTAGCTTATATATGAGGTTTTCCAGGAAACCTATGAAAGGGAGGCATAGAAAACAAAGATGGAAGAACAAATATATCCTTGTGTTCCATTATCCTATACTCAAGGCTCTCTGTTAAGCTTGTAGTCATGTATATTGGGATGTGGCACATTACTTAATAGAACACAAATATGTGTGTGTGTGTGTAAGTAGTACACATGTTTTTAACATGGATGATAAGATACATGCTTAGCTGTGTACTTTTTGTTGTATATAATGTTTAAGGGGAGGAAGTAGCCCTAAACCTGAGTGACTGTTAAATAGCCACAATATTTTTTCTGGAGATAGATAGAGCCTTTAACTTAGAGCTGCCATCCTTCAGGTGGTGGCTGGAGATCTCTTGGGATTACAACTGATCTCCAGGCAACAGAGATCAGTTCACCTGGAGAAAAAAGGCTCTTTTGGAAGGTAGACTCTATGGCATTATACTGCATTGAAGCCCCTCTCCTCCCCAAATCCCACCCTCCTCAGGCTCCACCCCCAAAATCTCCAGGTACTTCTCAACCTGGAGCTGGCAACCCTACTTTAACTTGCTAGAACTGTGAGGTCCCTTCAAGCTAAACAAGGATTTATCATTACAGCAAACAAGCATGCTGATATTTTTGTTGTTGTTTAACAGCAGTATAGTGTCTGGTGTTATTGCCCCTGGTTTCCTTAATAGGTTTACTTTGAGACTGAAAATGGAGAATGAATTGAATGGTCCTTAACAAATCAGGCATTTGTCCTGTGTATTTCCAGAGTGCTTCGCCCTTCCACCCAGTATTTGTAGCAAATTAATGTTTGAAAATAGAAGGTGGTTTGGGAGAGTCAGCTATTGAAAGTGGCTTTCATTCCTCTTCAAATATGTTTTTAGGGTTTTTTGCAACAGCCATTTTGGGAGGTGCAGGTTTTGGGGATGGCAGAGCCTTTAGGGCTTAACAGTATTCCTAACTAGCAAGTTTACAGGTAAGTACACAGTAACTACATTTTTACTGGTGGATCACTGTTCAATTCCCTGCTTTTTGTTTGTTTGGACTCTTACTTGAAGTGCTTATTTATAGAAAATGGCAGGGGAAGAGTATGCTCAGTATGCTTTACCCAATATAATACAGATAATTTCTGGGGAGATGTCCATCTGCTATGCCTCGAATTGCTGGATGTGTGGAGTAGCCTGGCAAAGGCACCATCTCTGACTCCCATGCCTCTACTTCAGAATTGTTCGCTGTCTGTAGTTTCCCTGGCTGATCTGAAAGTCTGAAAGAGTATTATAGAATTCTTCCAAAAGTTAGAGAGTTCTATAGGGGCACATCTTTTGTTCTTCAAGTACCAGAGACACACCTACATGCTCTCTGCAGCGCTTGGACAAAGAGCGCTATGTTAGTTGAGAACAAGTGTAATGAGCAGAGAACCAGATGATGCCACCTGTCAGCTTGCTTGGTGGCAATTGCAGTGTCCTCAAGACAAACAAGTGCATAAATTCAGCTGCTGACATATAGAATATTGACCAGGCTGCAGTGGCTTGAATGAGTTGTCATACACTGTTCTATTTCTGAAACTTCCTGTGCATTAGTTGGACCTGGCCGGTATATAATAATCCTTTAGAACAGATATAGAATCTTGGAAATCATAGGGCTGCAAGGGGGTCATCAAGTCTAATACCAGCTCATTATAGGATCCTGAGAATAACACCATTGCACAGAACTGAAACCACAGTGAGCCAGAAGCAAAGATCCTGCAGAGATTATATCCCTTTAGGCTTAGGTAGTCCTCTGGAACAATTTTCTATTGTAGTGAATGGAGAGAAATGCTGGAAAATCAGAAATAGAAGATCTGCAGCAACTTACTAACTGCGAGTTGTTCCCCATCCCCTTTTATCAGCATTGCAGGAAATTCTGCTTCTCTAGCCATGTATTTTTTATCATTCTGACCTCCAAAGAACTCAGGGTGGCATATGTAGTTTTTCTTCCCTCTGTTGTAGCTTTCCAGATTGTCTGTTTCCACAATAGTGATTGTTATTATTTTAGTTCATTTGTTGTCCACATTTCTGCTAATGGTGAGCAAAACTGTACACAAACTTACTTCCTCATGCGACATTAGATATAAAACTCATTATATATAAAACTCATAAAACTACAACTCAATTTCAGCAGTGTAGCACAATATATCTAGTAAAATACATTAAAACAAACTGGACACCAGTCCTGTTAATCCAAATATAAAGACCTTCTGATTGGTTCTTGTGGGAGAGAGTCATGCCTGGATCTTGGCACCTGGGCAGTTGAAGGCGGCCCTTGCAAATATTTTGGACCCAATCTATTGAGAATTTTAAAAGTTAATACTAGCATCTTTGTGTTGAGCTTGAAAACATGTTGGAAACCAGTGCAGTTGGAATAATAGTGACTTATGCTTGCCTGGCAGGTCATAGTAAGAACTGTCACTGTATTTTATTTATTTGTTTGTTTGTTTGTTTATGTGCTTTTAACCCATTTTTCTTTGCTCAAACAAATAATCATTCTGCAAACAAAAAACCTAAGCTGCATGTGAGGAAGGTGGGCAGAACAAAAAATGTGTGAGCTGGAGGCTAAAAACCTGTGAGCTAGCTCACACTGATCCAGCTTAGAGGGAACACTGGTTGGGAGAAGGTATTAATCTCTTTCAGCAGTCTTACAAAAAAATATGGACACTATACCAGTTAGTATGCTCCTGTATCACATGACAGTTTGTCTTATATACATCTAGATGGCTCTTCCTATAGAAGCATTGGTTTAACCTTGGCATGTCTACTAAATTTTCTAGTTTGCTTCTGCTTCCTGTAAACTGAGGAAATTGCTTAGCAATTTTGGTGAAACCAATGTGTGTCAGGTTTTCCAATAGATTTTACGTAACATGTACTATACCAACGTTACCTAATTATTAAATTTGAGCCATACATAGTGTTCATGCTCTTCATAGGTGGTGTAGGATTTGTATGCAATATAGTCATTGCAGTCCTGACTTTCAGGGTTTTGAATGTGATGGCATAGTGGGGATTTTGACAAGGCCCATATATACCATTTTTAAATGCTGAACACATGGTCAAGCAGCAGTCCTCAGTCTGTCCAACTGTACGTGGAGAATAATTGTGATAGTGGGATGCAATTCTTCAATGCTTCCACTTTAAAAAAAGCAGTGGGATTATATAAATGCATGACAAAGCAAGTATGGGTGTGAAGCTCTTCACACATTACATTTTATATGCAAGTAGGGCTCATGAACGAACCCCTTCAATACACAGTTTTGTGCTGTGACTTATGGACAAAAGCTGTAGATGTGTAAAAGAAATTTATGGATGGAACAATTGTCAGGAGGGCAAGCTTAACTTACGACTTCTGTCTAATACTTGAGTTACAGTGGGTTGCAACCATCTTTACAGCTGGTAAAAAAGGAAAGAAAGGTCCTCCTTTTTTGGTATTATTGCATTGTGTGTGTGTGTGTGTGTGTGTGTGTTTTTGTCAGTGTCTCTGCCTGGAATTCATGGTGACCTCTGATGTCTCCTATTGGAGAATGGAAGATGTTCAGAGAAATGGCTTGATAGCCTGCCTCTACCTCCCATCCCTGGTATTCTTTGGAGGCTTCCCATCCAAATACTTGCCAGGGTCAACCCAGCTTAGTTTCCAAGATCTGATGACATCAGGCTTGCCTGGGCTATCCAAGTTAGGGCAGAAAGGTTTTCCTTTGGTAATCATGCTTGAGATGATGGAACCTAAATGGGCACAAGCCATATGGGATGCCAGCTGTATTGAGGAGAGAAATTTGATGTAATTGAGTAAAAGAGCTGAATGGATCTAACCCAGTGTTAGCAGTGCCACCTGTTTCCTAGTGCCCCTGCCCTAATTTTTAATAATTCCATTTAGTGTAGGTACTGCAGGTCAGATATACATTCAGTTATAGTTGCTTTGAATACACTAGCAAGGTAAAGGTTTCCCTAGTTCGTAGGCCAGTCGAATACGACTGATGCGGTGCTCATCTCCGTTTCTAAGCCGAAGTGCAAGCACTGTCCGAAGACGTTTCCGTGGATATGTGGCCGGCATGGCTAGACGCTGAGGCGCATGGAACGCTGTTACCTTCCCATCAAAGTGGTACCTATTTATCTACTTGCAATTTCTTGCTTTCGAACTGCTAGGGTGGCAGGAGCTGCTAGGTTGGCAGGACCAGAGATGGGAGCTCACTCCATCATGCAGCACTCGGGTCTCGAACTGCTGAACTACTGGCCTGCAGTTCAGCATCTTAATCACTTGAGCCACTGCAGCCCCCTTCTTGAATATACTACTGATATACAAAAAAAAAAGCATAACAGAAAAGTGAAATTGCAGATTAATGCCCAGCTTTTCATAAAGTGTTCTTCTTGCGTTTTCCTATTATTGATGCAAGGTGTCTTCCATATTACAACTCATCCTCCTCCCAGCTGTCATTCCAGAGTAAGATATTTTAATAGTTACAGGTGTTGTGTATATAGCTGAAGATGACTTGATCATCAGATCATAAGAAGATCAGTTATGTGGTGAACTTGTGGTCAGGAAATAGATAATTGAACCTTTTTAAAAAATTGAAGACTATTTGCATCTGACCTATAAGATGGCTTTGTAAAACTTAGCTGCTATTACTACATGCTGGAGTTAAGAGGGTCCCTGTGTACCTATAACACTTGCAAAACATTCTTAGCAAGGAAGTTAGTGCTCTGGTCACATTGCCACATATTTGCTCTATACATTGCAGACATTAGGTAATTATGCTGCCCTGTAGCTAGTGGCAAGAATTTTTAACTTGAAAAATAGAAGGTAGAGACATGAGGTTTGAATATGTCATTGTGTCAGTTTAACAGGTAACTATTAATCCCACTGACTTTTTTTTGTAAATACTCCAGAGAGGTGAATAAAAATACAGTGTCCTAAGAGATCTCATTTCCCATCTTATTTGTGAGTGGATTAAAATTCATGCACATCATCACCTTCTAAAATCTAAGTTTATTGGGCATAGAGTTATAGTTAGTAGCTAGGTGCTCCATTTGACTGTATAGTATATATAGAGTAACATTATGCCAGGAAAAGATGGGGAATATTGAAAGAAGGTGCATTTGAAAAGCTTTTGCTCTTCTTAATTCCTTTACTTTATAATTACAGTCTTCATACTGAAGGTCTTGAGCAGAGTCAAAAAGATACAAGATAAAATACAAAGCAGTAAACATTAAAATACTGCATGGTGAATTAAAACCCATCTCTCTAATTGCATAAAGAAACCACACGTTCTAAGAATTTGGCAACAGAATGCCAGCAAGAAAGAGATCACATGAGATTGGACAGGCAGCTGATATCTACTAAGGCTAGATGTAATCCAGATGTCTCTGAGTGGTGTCCATCAATCACAGTATAAGATAAAGTGATCTGTCATCTCTGTTACTCCAGATGGACAGCAGCAGTAGTGGTCAGGATATGGAATTTTGATGAAGCATCCCTTGAGCTCTGCAGTTGGCAGGACATTCAGTCTGCCTAACATAAAAGCACTCGTATGGCCTGGAGGTCTAGTTCATTGTCTTAGGATGTGCATCCTAAATTTAGCCCAGCCAAAGTCAAGTGCTTTTAAGCTCTATTGACTTCTTTTACTCCCTCCTGTGGGAGAGTTAAGGATGTGCTCATATTTCTGTCTTGGGAAACCAATGAGACTGAAAATTTCAGCTGGATCGTGCTCTGTGTGTGTTGAGTTTGTGGAGGGGCAAAGACCATGAAAAATGTATTGAATGACTGACCTTCAATTATGTCTTCCTTCCTTCCTGGTTTCCTCTAGAATGGGTATTGTGTGTATAGCCAAAGGAGTCCCTTAAATAAGGAGTGTGCTGCAAGTAAAAAAGAACTGATTGCTATAGAACAAGGGTGCTATGAAACCCTGATTAAGGCATACAGTAGCTCTTTGTTAGAGTCTGTTTCCAAGCCAGGCCATTTCTGTTGTAGTTGAGAGTGCTATATATGTCATGTGACTTCTTGTTATTGATTTCGAGTAAACAGTTTTGCATTTTCCATGTTTTGCAACAGCACCCTTCCCCCCCAGCTCTTCTCACCTTTCATCCTTTGCTGACACCATCTGAAGTCTAAAAGCTACTTACTTTTCTGAGGGTTAAAACCTATTATGGAAAGTGAGCCACAAAATTTTTTATTCTGCCTTTGGTTGAGAAAATGTTGGTGCAGCTGCTAGCGGAAAGTTTTGCCTCTTACAGTTGGTTTTAATTAAATCAAAAGTGGGGTGGGTGGTTAGTTAGAGCACTCTTTTGCTCTGCAGGGGTTGTTATGAACCTCCAGGGGTTTTGCAAAACTTCAAGGATAGCTTAGAGTACCTTCTTTTCCATCCATAAAATAAGACCCTAGTTGAACTTGTCTGTGCAGAAGAGACATATGTATATAGGTGGAATGCATTTCTTGACTGTTCAGTGGCACTTGTTTTGTTACCAGAGTTTTGTATTCTGCTAGCAGTGACTGTGTTTAGATGAGTAATGTTGCACTTGCAATAATACAATACAGCTTTACTGTGATGAGCTGTCAGTTGGAGTATAGAGTACACAACTGATGTATATATACCTAAAGATAAGCTTTCTTCAATGCCCCCCCCACCCCCCCCCGGTCTGCAGTAGAAAACTGAGGCTCACAGTTCTGGATGTTTACCTTTTTCTGCAATGAGCTAGTAGTGTCTAGCACAGCTGTTCTTACTGAAATGAGCTTTAATGAAGCAATGCAAGCTTGTGGAGTAAGGAAACAATTATTTGCTTGGGTCTTAGGAGCTTTTCATTGCACATAAGATGTATGCTGTATCTATTTTAGTAAAACAATTAGATCACTCCAGCAAGTGAGCTGTGGCACATACTTTGAGCATCTGGAAGAAGCTGCAGTGATATTAATCATAGTGTGAAGGGGTGGGTTTGTGTACTTGTACATATTTTATATTTACATAAAATATTTATGTCTGTTAGGCCAGGAGAATAATGGCTTTCCCCCCCTACTGCTTGGTTTCCCCCTTAGCACAAACCATTATTATATTTGAAGTGTACATTCCATATCAGTCTCATCACTGATTAAAGTGCTGTCAAAGAAAGCAGAATACGTCACAACCATCTACTTCCTTTTTTCTTTCTTTTTAGTTATGCTTTCGTTTTGATGTTTGTGACTCTTGGCATATTTAGCCTGATGTTGACCTATCCCCTTTCACTGATTTGGGGCATCATTGACTACTGTTGAATCCATTTCTAGTGGTCACAACAAGTGCAAACCCATTTAAAGTGTCAATTTGGCAGAGACTGGCTGAGATAAGCCTTTAGCAAGGTGTATCGATTTCTTGTTCCACTCCTGTCACCTGTGTCTTGCACCTGCTGTGTTGTCAGCACCATTCAATATGGTGTTTTTAAAGTTCCTTGCTGGAAGAGCTGGGTTGCTGTTACTGCAGTATTTGTTGCTTAGCCTATCACACTTTGGACATTCCTTTGGGGGACAGTCTTTGTGAGGGTTTCCTCCCCCTGCTATAGTTACACTTGCTTCACTTTTTTGTTACTCACATTCCAGATGTTGTGCATCCCAAACAGTTTGCTTTCCCATGAGTTTTCCCTGAGTTTGTCATTATTTATTTGGAATCAGTTTCAAGTGGAAGACTGTGGTGCATTTTTTCCTCCAGCCAAGAGATGGGGGATTTTACTCATTAGTGATGGCCTTATGACCTGGTTTTCCCATAACCATTACCTGGTCATACCACTTCACTACTTTCTGATCAGTCTTGGACCAGCCTGTCTTTGCTTCTGTCCAGCAGTGTCAGCATGGGCCTCTCTCTGACTTCTCAGCACAGTTAATATTTTTACTGCATGCCTATAAATCTGTGTATAGCACTCTCCTCTAGTATTCTGGATTGCTGACGTTTCTCATTCCTCCTTACAATGGCTGCCAATAACAACTGTGGAAAGTGAATAGTGGTTGTGAAATGACATCAGTTATCATCAGGTATTTTGACCTTCCTGCACAATGTTAGGTGTGTGTCGTTAGTAATTGAAATTGTTGGTATTTATTTCTATTACTTCCACTGTAGAATGCAGGTTTGTAGGTTTGCCTGTGTTACCTGCTTAAGAAATAAATAAAGGGAGGGTTGATCCTAGCTTCAGGTTACATCATATACCCCGCCCCCCCCCCCCCAATGCACTAAAGCTTTCGAAGGAATGGTAAATGCATGAGATCTGCAGCGGATACAAACAGAGTCACTTGGTGCAGAAGTAGGCATCCTTTCTTAGCCCAAGTGCCCCAAAATGTAATGTCTCCCATTGAAGATGTTGGTGTGCCATAAAATTCAGTGGGGTGGGGCAGACAAGGATTTTATTTGACCAAGAACTTTTGTAGCAAGTCAAGCTCCAGAGTTACTGCCATTGTCTCAAGGATTTGATTTGGCTGTAGATTTGGCTGTAGATTCCTGGGAGACAGTGGCGGGCATATGCCAAGGACTGCTGGACCCAGCAGTTCTGCCAGTGCCTCAGTTGCTTGGCCCTGGGTGTCACACAAAATGGTTTGGCATGCCACTGTCAGCACACATACCAAGGATTACCTACCCTTGGTCTGGAATTGTGATAGTAAACATTGCAAGGGGAGGAGTTAGTGATATAGACGCGTAGAGATAACTCTCATGTTGAATAGCTGCTATCAGTCCTGAATCTGCAGTATCTGGCCTTCCTTTCAAGGTGGTGTTCTCCTTTCCATAAATTGATTTAGACTTGTGGCTTGTAAAATGTCCCCTTGCCTTCTGTGTGTAATGGTGCACAACAGAATTTGTTATGGTTTCTGTCCTGTATTGCATGCACAATGTAATTATGGGAAAATGGGTTCTCTATTGTTATGTAAAACTAATTGTGTTCTATATATCCCCACAAACCACTTGAGGTTGTAGTTAATATGAAGCTCGATCTCTTCTTGCGCTCCATGTGCCCAAACAGTAACTTGCCATGGATATCACCTGTAATTCTTCAGATACCTTTTAAAGCAGGGTATGGACGTGCCATTTGTGGGAAGGTGCATCTTTTTTCTTTTCTTTTTTGCTATGGGTTTTGTTCTGGTACTTTGCTTGGAGACCCCCATGGCTTACGTTTACAAGATGTTAAAATAAGTGTGCCACACAGTATGTTGGATGAGACGTAACTAGGATTCATGTGATCAGTATTCCATTTCCATAGTATCTGCAGCACCAAATGACATTCAAGCAGGTGAAAAGATATCCAAAAATGGTACAGAGGGGATTGAAGTTGTAATCTTATGTGATGTGCCTTGCAAAAAGCTTAGGCCTGTTACTTCCATTCATACAGTTTATAGAACATGTCTATATATTATCATTATCAGTGGCATTTTTAAAATGTGTGTCACATTATACTACTGATACAGTTTAAATATGTAAAAATCTTTCATTTATTAAGACTTGGCTACTGTTCTGATTAGTTACATGCTGTACATTACAGAGAATCTCTTCTCTTGAATCAGAGGAACAGACAGACAGGCTTGAAGTTCCTTTCATTACTATTAATAAGCAAAATAAGGTATGGTCCAATAATTGAGCAGTGTCTGCAGGAATGAAGAAACTCTGTATCTAGATAAATTACTAAATTAAATATCAATTGTTTAAGTCTGTGGAAGAGTTATTGTAGCATTGTGTTGAAAAGTAATGTGTGATCCAAGAAGTCCACAATTCAAATCATAGCTCACTTGATTATTGTAGGCAAGCTACTTCAACTTCAGTCCTAGGAGCTATTGATCATGCAACCTTTCATCATTACTGTAAAAGATGCTGAACCTAAGAATATAACAAGATTCCTGCTAGATCAGACCAGTGGTTCATCTAGTTCAGCATCCTGTCTCACACAGTGGCCAACCAGTTCCTCTGGAGGGCCCACTAGAGAACATAGAGGATGAGGCCTTCCCCTGATGTTGCCTCCAAGCCTCCTAGCACTGGTATTTAGAGGTTTACTGTCTCTGAATGTGGAGAATCCCCTTTGTCACCATGGCTTATAGCCACTGATAGACCTATCCTCCATGAATCTATCTAATCCACCTTTAAAGCTTTACTTGCCTGTGGCCCTCAATACATCCTCTGACCACGAATTCCACATGTTAATCACTTGCTGTGTAAAGAAGTATTTTCTTTTGTCCATCTTAAATCTACTGCTCATCAGCTCTATTGACCATTGTACAGTATTCCAAATGAGGCTGCACCATAGTATTGGCCATTTTATTTTCAGTCCCTTTCCTAATAATCCTGAACACAATTTGCTTTTTTCACTGGTGCAGCACACTGGGTTGACACTTTCATCGACACTTTCATTGAGCTATCTACAATGACCCCAAGATCTTTTTCCCTTTCAGTTTCAGCATGTTCAGACCTGATTAGTCTATACTTGAAGTTGGGATTTTTTTTGGTCCCAGTTACACTTAAACTGAACTTCATCTGCCACATTGTTGTCCAGTTTATGGAGATCCTCCCGGAACTCTTAGCAGTCACCCTTGGTTTTCACCATCCTGATTAGTTTTGCGTCCTCTGGAAACTTAGTCACTATGTTACTTACCCATAGTTCCAGATCATTTATGAACAAATTAAATTGTACCAGCCCCAATACTGACCTTTGTGGGATCCCACTGTTTATTTGTCTCCATAAACCGCCGGTTTATTCTTACTCTTTGCTTCCTGTCATTCAACCAATTTTTAATCCCTAAGGGAACCCTTCCTCTTATCACATGACTCCTGAGTCCTGAGCTTACTTTCTCTCACTTGTGTCATGAGTGAATGTTCATAATATGGAATAGAGAGCAGAAGAGAACTCTGACATGTATTCTAGCTGATTAACATTTTATATACAGATTTAAACAACAAAAGAAAATGCCTGTGAGCAACTAAGATGCTCAGGAAGATCCATCTAGAATTTCTGGTAAAGTTTGCCATTAACTGCCTTCTGTATTAGTTAGATGCAGCATATTTAGATAAGTGCAAGGCAGGAGCCAATGGCTCCCTTCAGGAAGAGTGGGTGCCAGGTGCTCCTGCCATGCAAGAGGTGATCTTGCGTCTTGAAAGGCAGGAGTCGACAGCCCTGGCTCTGGAAGATCAGGCACACGGGGCCCGGTACCTGCTGGCTGCAGGCACTTTAGGAGTCCCTTTAGGTGCTTGTAGCCGGTGTGCCCTGCGCACCTGAATTCAGGCAGGAAGCCCACAGCCACCCCTCTCCCTCCCCTCTCTTAAGGTAGAAGGGAGAGGGGTGGCTGTGGGTGTTTGGCATGGGGGCGGGGCTTCCCCCACCAGCAAGCTGGCCAGCAGTGGGTTGAACCCCCCCAAAAGTGGGTAAACCCCACCAGACCATGAGGTCTGGCAGCACTTCTGGGCCTTCCCATCTTTAGGTAAGTTGCCCACTTTACTTTACAACTTGCCAGAATAAAAATAGAGTTTATCCTCTAAGCCAACAGAGTTACAGTCATGCACAGTGTCATCAGCGTGTGACATCCTAGGTTGGGTAACATTGGCAACTTTCAGACATCCCATTCTGATTCCACAGCAAACAAGTTAGTGTACATTACCATTGTTTCTTAGAGTGACGTTGAATTTTTTGGACTAAGGTATGAAGAAACACAATTCCTTCCTAGCATTTCAGCTGTTTGAATTGCACATTATTAAAACACACATTCCACATTCGTTCACCAACCTTAAGATGACCATAGATGTTAGCTGCATTCTCATTTTCTGTATTTTGGTGTAGCCAGGAAATTAAATTTCTATTAATTTCCTTGCTTTTACACCCCAAATCCACCATTCCAGATAAAATTCCACAATAGCAAATATATCTGTGCATGATAGTCATTGTGTTAGTTATAACTGTAAGACATTTTTAAAAGCATGTAACAATCACAACAGCCCAGCCAAAGCATTCTCTCTGCTAAATACAATTTTTAGATTATATTTTTGAGAAAGACTTTTTATAGGCATGTTCATAAAACAGGTAGGCTTGCCAGGCATCCCATTTCCTGCTGGCAAGCTCCGTTGCCTGCTGCTGCTCCGAGTATCGGCAGGAGAAGAATAAAAAAAGAAAAATTAAAAAGAACAACATCACTGCATCATTTCCAGATAAAACCTGGAGGTGACCAAGGGTACTTCTAGGAATTGCAGTAAACTCTGTGGTAAAATATTGCACACATATCGCTTCCAGGTAAAACCTGGAGGTGACAAAGGGTACCTCTAGGAATTGCTGGAAACCCTATGGTAAAACATTGTGCATACATATACCCATGTTTCTGCCCCCCCCCCCCAATCCTCCTGCTGGTTGCCAGGCTGAGATTGACTACCCTTTTACAATATGTTTAATTACATGCATTTTAATATAATCTAGCATTTGTATTCTATATTTTAGTGGCTGTACATATTTCCCTTTTCAAATTCAGTCAGATTTTCTGCTTTGTTCTTTCAGGACCGCTTGAAGTAAGAAACTTGCTGAGTTACATACTTCAAGCCATGTCTTTTCACAAGATGGCTTTTTTAAAAAAACAATTGAAATCCCTTTGCAAAATACTAGATCAGTGTTCCTAATTCATCAGAGATCAGCATGGAATGTGATTGACAGTTCCTATCTGATAGCTATTTTGGTTTATTTAAGAGGTTGGTTGTCAGATAGCCCAGGTGCTGCGAGTAGCATCAACATCACACTCCCACAGACTTATTAGCATTTTTTTCATGCACTTACAGACTGAGGACTGAGTCACAATGGAGACAGAGTTGTGTGTGACTTTAGGAGTGGTCTTTCTGAGTTACGCAGAATAGGGCAACCTGTCTCTGTGCTACAGTCTTTGGTATATGTTAACAAAGCAGCAGGTTAGGATTTGAACATAAGAGACACTTTGACAACAGAAAATGTGGTCAGTGCTGCAGAAGGGATAATTTTTGGATAAATAGATTAAATCAATCTCTGGGTTCTAGATGACAGTTTAATAACTAATTCTGAATCTCCAGGAGATAGAGCTCGGATTTGTCCTCCATGTTATGTCAGTCACTGTGATGCATGATTGTAGTAAGAACCACTTGTTAATTTATTTGATTGAATCAGATGAATTTTTGTTATGTAGGTATTTATGATGTCCTAGGCATCTCACTGTGTCCTAGACAGTTGCAAGTGCCAGACTGCAATTGCTGCTCCTAGAGCTGTGGACCAGGGCCAACAGCTGGCATAAAGGATGGAGTAGGAAGGGTGGTCCCTGGGCTTAGCAGAGCAAGAAGAGCAGCTGGAGCACATGCTTGGGGAGATCAGCAGAATCCTGTGCTACCCCTGTGCTTTTACTCACTGCCCTGGTCCTTGATGGAAGAGCTCTGAGAGACAGAAGAGAGGGAGGGAGATGCAGTCTTGGCCTTGTGAGATTCATGGTTAGCAATGTGCAGGGGTCATTTTGTAGAAAAAGAGGTGCAGGAGCTCATTAGCATAACTCATTAGCATAACTTATTTGCATATGCCACACACACCCTGACATCATTGGAAGTGAGTCAGAAGGCAACACTCATAGCTCAGGCTCCACCCCAAAAATCTCCAGGTATTTCCCAACTCAGATTCAACCCTGGGTTTCCCAAGTCCTTGTCTGGAACACTAACCACTACACAACAGTTCATGGGGCAGTGGCTGTTGAGCAGTAGCAAGCAGCTGGGCCTGCATGAGTTCATTCATTCATTCATTCTATTTATATCCCGCCTTGCCAGCGAACCGGCTCAAGGCGGCTAACAACATAAAATACCATCAAGGTTTACAATATAAAAACAGTTAAAATCAACATTAAAATCAACATTATATTACAATTATGCAAGTTGCATGGTGTCAAGTTGTTCAGTGGCTGCTGATGGGCCTGACATGCTCTCTCCCCCTACATTTTGCTGGCAGAAACAAATGCTTGAAGGCTGAAAATATTGCTGTTTTTAACAAACAATGGCCACTGAGAGAATTCCTTTCATATAGCTACAGGTGCTGCTTCTGTTATGGGTGAGGGTTAACCCAGTGTATTTTCAGCTGCCATCGATGATGGACTGCAGTTGGCTACTGCTTCAAATCAGAACAGAATCAGATTTGGAAGGGAACTCCAGGGTAATCTAGTCCAATCCCCTGCACAACGCAGGACCAACAAAGTTCCATTCAAAGCATGAACTCTCGTGTCCATCCCCCCCAGACACACTGAAATGGATGTGGCAGGGATGGAGAGCGTGACTGGGCTGCGTCCCTGCTTGCCAGCACCCCGCTGCTGCATCACATTCAGGCAGGGGTGGGGGTGGGAAAGCGGTGCTGCAGTGCCGGGTGCAGCTGCTGGATGGCACCGAAGTCAGTGTGAAGCCGGGAGAGGCAGCGGTGGGGGAGATGGTCTCTGAAGGCCTTTCCTGGCCCTGTGCTTTGGTGCTGGACCAGGAAAGGCAGCGGGAGGGCTCCGCAAACAACTTACCTACCTGCTTCTGCCTCCTTGTGGCCTGACTAAGGGCTGCTGGGAGTAGGGGGCGGGGCTTGGTCATGTGCCCACCCCCGGGTTCCTCACTCCCGGAGCAGAGTTCTGGTGAGCTCCAGCTTCAACCGATCCCTGGCAGTGTGTGTTTGTGTGTGTGTGTGTGTGTTTGGGCGGAGAGGAACCTGGCCAGGCTGCTGCAGGTGGACATGGAGGAGGTGCATGGAGTTGCACTGCAAAGAGGTATAGCCTTGCCTTGTTCCATAAGATCTGCCAGTCACAATCTGTCCCCTTCAGCAAAACAAATGAAAAATAACAGTATATGTAAAGTTTGTCCAAAACTGGATGGAGGTTTTTAGTTGTTCTTTTCTGTGCAGAGCAGTCTTACTAGTGCTGGTTTTTTGAGGAATGATTCCACCAAACTATGAAGTACCATCTTTTCCATCTATATTTCACTGAGAGATTGACAATGCAATCCTAAATCCAGTTGCATCCTTCTAAGCCCATTGAAGTCAATAACACTGTTTAGGATTGTTGTTAATAATATTTTTTAAAAGGCCGTAGCAAAATCTAAAACCAAATGCCATATAATAGCTTGTATTAGGACCAAAGCTTTTGAACTCTTAGAGCTCTTTATCAGGCAGGATGTTTAAAAGTGGGGTTGGGAAAGAGGTGAAATTTAGCTAATTATATAAAAAAAGGAAATCTTCAATTGAACCGAGGCCTGATAAATCTTTTTTCTCATTTATTTTTGAACAGCCAGATATAGTTCTGGAGAACTCTAAAGCTTGCACCCTTTGTTATGTTATTTTGGTTGGTCTTTTTACTTTTGGTTTTGTGTGCTATTGGTTCTCTCCTTTGTATTGTGCATTTGTAATTGTTAAGTTTCCTGTGAGTTGTGATAGAGTGCTGCCTTCTTTGAGTGTCAGATATAAGCTGCTGCGTCTGTTCTGTCTGCCTTTTGGGGGAACCAAATACTTATGTGTTCCCGTCTGCCTGGATCCAAATGACATCTGAGCCAGTGATGAAAACAGAATTCGAAAACAGAAAACAGAAACAGAAGCCTTTCGTTTAGTACAGCAAGGCTTCTCTTAGATCACAGGTGTTACAGCAAAAAAGGGTCAGATTAATGGCTGAAGGATGGAATAGTTGGGAAAGGGATAACTGGTCCACAGCTCTAGCCACAAGGAACAAACTTAGGACATGCTTGTGAAAAGATCTAAGAGGTAGTTTCATTTGGGATAAGAAACAGCAATTAATAGTTTTCCAACCCACTTATGCATGTGTTCCAAGTACAAGACTTAGCTTGTCAAACTAAACCATAATTTAAATGTACTGTAATTTTGGAAATCATATTCATAGAATTTTAATATTGCTCAGATGCCAAACTGTTCCTCAATCTTACTTTTAATTTTGGTGATAACTTGGGTTAGCATTAAATCTGCGGTGACCCTGGTGTGAAATCACCATTTGATACTATGGATATAAGGCCTTGTAAACTGTGTTTAACTGTGAACATTTCTCTAGACATAAGGCTAACCATAGTTATTATTGCCCAAACTGAAAGTAAACGAGAAGTAAACTGACTTAAAAATTATGTCTGCAGCACTGGTCCTGGGGTTGCCAACCTCCAACAACAGTGAAAAAGATTCCTTTGGAGGACATTATAGTGGCATTATAATAGTAGTGCACTCTGTAGCATTATAACCCCATTGTGATCCCCTCCCTCTCCAAACTCTGCCCTCCCTAGGTTCCACCCCAAGTTTTTCCAACCCAGAATTGACAGTCCTAATTGGTCCTCTATTAGTTTTTCATTGCTGAGGGGATGATACGGGCTTTATAGAAAAATGTTAGTATAAGAACAAATTTTATAACCACAAATGCCCATTGAACATGGTTATTAATTTAAAAATTTCTTGTAATGGGAAAGTGGCTTATAAATACATAAAACACCCATCAAGGTAGGTATGTTTTTAAAATACCACCTACTTATCTGTGTTCAGGTACCTTGTATGTTACCGTTGGAATTAGGTTGTGTAGTAACTTGCTGCCTCTGACACACAATGTCTAAACAGGAAGTTTTTTATTTTATTTCGTGTCTGCTAACTTGTCACCTTGGCTGTTGTTCACTTTTTTAAGCATCTTGAACATGTAATGCTTTGCTTGTAAGGACTTTTTAATAACTTTTTATTTGCTGAATAGTCATTATGTTTATCAAAATACTGGGTTTTTTTTGGTTATTAGTAGAGGTTTTTATTTTAATGGGAGCATGAGATTGTATTTAAAGCCAAAAATAATTGTTCTGTATGATTTCCGTGTCAGCATAATTGCAGTATCCCTAAAGTTTATGTAGTACATTTGCTGAAGTATACAGGAAACTGAACCGTTTAGCAATTTTGTGTGGGTGTGTGGGCTTTATGGCATTATTTTAATTTCCTGTTATGCATTATCTCCCAGGTACTATAAACTCTTTTAATAGCTTTCAGGTTAGTCCATCTCTTTTCTCTTATTTCTCTCCGCTCTCTCTTTCGAGGCTCTCTGTTGCTAATTCCTTTGTTCGGAAGTATTGTGTGAAGACTGTATAATGAGGAAGTGAATCAGTTGATGTTACTTCTATAGCAACTTAAGGATGCTGTTAAGGAAGACACCACCATTTCAAATTTTAATCCAGAGTTGTGTTTGTAAGGCCGTAGAAGAAAGAATGAGTGATGGGGGGAAATGCTGAGGTAGGCTTTAAAGGGACTGTTGCAGAAATTGTGACGCGTGCTGTCAAAAACTTTTCATAGAATAGCGTTTATTTTATGGGTATTTGGCCTTCTCTTTGTTTTATTTCGGAAAGGCTCTTCTTGTTCATGCTTTAGCTTTCCTTTGGATCATCTTCACAGTTAGGAAAGTCCCATTGGTGTATATTAGTTGGAATACAGCTTTTGCAACTTGTTCTGTCTCTATCAGCTACTCAGTATAAGAGCCCGTTTATAATTGCAGCATAAATACCACCCCACCCACCACCCCCGGACTGCATTACCTCAGCCTGTATGTAACACTTCCTGGGTATACACATTTTGCATCTAAAGGAGAAAGGTTCAGCAGAGAACAGGTGTTGCCACTTATTCTCCAGAATGCATATACTGCCTCCCAGAATTTAGGTTTTAGATCAGAAGAATGTTTGCCATTTATAGGCCTGAATCTTCCTTCCAGAGTAAGCTGTGAATTCCTGCATTTTCCATATCACAGTGGAAATTACAGTACACTTTTAGTGAAGTGTCGAATATTTGAGTATTTGAACTACATCTATATATTTGATTAGTATGGAGTTTAGGCTAAGGTAAAGCTTCTGGTCAGGTCTAAGTTGACGCTACTCACTCTTTTTGGACTACCAAAACTGTGTCCTTTTCTGTTCAGTAATTCTTCAGCATACTTCTCAAGATTGTTTACTCTAAATTTCCTTCACTTTCCCACACCTAATTGGCTACACAGTGTTATAATAGTATCCCATTGGCTATATAATTCTAGATTGGGTGAGTTCACCCCTGTGATTTGTCAAAAGAGGTAGGATAATGAAGCAGGCAGGGAAACAGTGGTTCCAAACAGTAACAGGGGGAAAAATTGACATATCCTATTATTTGGCATGAGAAATTTTCACTTACCAAAAGATTAATGAGAAATTACTTGACTAGAATAAGATGCTGAGTTTCTTTCATCATTATCCGCCCTTGATTCCAAGTATAATTTTTTTGAGGGGGATGGGTGTGTGATGATACGTACTATATATAGTCTCATGATTAGCTTTTTACCTATATATTCTCCACTTCTATGTATACTTCTAAAGTCATATTTTAGTGGGGAGCTGTACAATACTTATTTGATTAAGCACCTCTTCTTGTACAAAAAATTTGCTCTAAGGACATCCGCAATGGCTTATTGATAGATAAATATTCTGGTAGAGAGATAAGATTTGAACAGCATTATCTGTTGTGAGGCACTTTACTACACTGATGGAAATAAGAAGCTGATGGAATTAATATGCATGGTGATGAGGTTGTTGGAGCATTATTAAACTGCTACTGCACAAAGCAAAGTAAAAGGCCTTTGTGCTTAGAAGACTTAGAAGCCTAAAGATAGAAGAGAGTGAGATGTCACAATAAGTACATTACTGAACCTGAAAGCATCTGAAAGTCAAGAAGAAGGGAAGAAGAAGAGAAGAGATTAGATTTGTATCCTGCCCTTCACTCACTTGGAGTCTCAGAGTGGCTTACAAACTCCTTTCCCTTCCTCTCCCCACAACAGACACCCTGTGAGGTAGGTGGGGCTGAGAGAGCTCTTTCCAGAGCTGTCCTTGAGAGAACAGCTGTGCAAGAACTATGGCTTGTCCAAGGTCATCCAGCAGGTGCAAGTGGAAGAGTGGGGAATCAAACCCAGTTCTCCCAGATTAGAGTCTGCGCACTTAACCACTACACCAAACTGGCTCTCAAGACATTAATGTCACAATTCATGCTGTCTGCTTTTCATAACTAGTCTTTCCTAATGAAGGCTTTGTTCACACAACTTTACATTTATTCCCTAAGAGTTAAAAGGTATACATTCAATACACCTTCTACCCACATGTGTTCTTTAAGGTTCATGTCTCCCTAGGTAACATAGGGTTTTGTCTTTTTTCCTTTAAAATGATGAGGGTCTTTTAAGCATTGCCTAAATGATTTGAATCTATATTTTAATGACACTGAATGACAAAGTGACATTTGGTTATAACACCATTATATTTACACCTATTTCCAACTTGTACTGGGCATATAAAACTTTTTAACCTACAAAAAAATGTATGAGAACACTTACCCACACAAAACTTATTTTTGTCATTTGTGTAATTTTAAAAAATGCTTTTGTTTGTAATTGTCTTTTGGTTTGGAGCAGTTCTTCATTGCCATGGGCAGCTAGGAAAGTGCTTCATTAAAAAATATATATATATGCTCTTCTTTATGACTTAGGGCCTCAGAGCAGTTTAGAATATACGTATCTTGAAACATGTACCATGAGATGATCCATTTAAATGACAATACAAATAATATTAGTGTTTAAATAACTAAAGTATTACCACTGAAACATCAGCTACAGTTCAGTACTTTGACTCAAGTGGAAAATGCTCTCTTCAAGAACAAAAGTTGTAACGTGTCTGAATGCCAGGAGATGGTCTGACTGCCTATGATGTCTTTGTAGACAGTGAGGTGCTGCTACTGAAAAGGCCTTTGACCGGTTGTTCATTGGCCAAGTTTCAGACAGTGGGACTACCTGAAGTAAGGCCTGCTTAACTATCTTAAGGCACGTTGAAGAACATAAAGGAGCAGAAACTACTTCTGTTAGTGGGGACGAGACCATGTTTATAAGCCTAGATATTTTACTTCCCCCCCAGATGATATGAGATTATTGTAAATGAAACTGCCAATAAAAACTGTACTTGCAGCATCATAGTCTTAATTTATACATGCAGTTTTATTTCCTTTGCATTAGAGTGTTATCAGCTGTGTCCTCTCAACTTCTCTTTGGGGCAGGGGGCTTCAGTGGCATGGATCATCCGATGGTTTCCAGCCTCTAGGTGGGACTAGGAGACCTCCTGGAATAACAGTTGATCTCCAGACCACAGAGAAAATGGCTGCTTTGATGGGTGGACTGTATGGCATTACACTTTGCTGAAGTCCATCCGCTTCCCAAATTCCAGCCTCTTCCTCTAATATCCAAGAGTTTCCTAACATGTAGTTGGCAACCCTATCCGCTCTTTTCAAGAGGCCACCCTTTCAAGTGGCTATATGTGTCAGATTCTCTTTTGACTTGGATATGCTTGTCATTTGGCAGCATATTGGAAAGCCACTAGGGTTGCCAGGTTTGGGTTGGAAAATACCTGGAGACTTTGGGGGTGGATCCAGGAGAGGGCAGAGTTTGGGGAAGAGGGGTCTCAGCATGGGACAGTGCCATAGAGTCCACCCTTCAAAGCAGCCATTTTCTCCAGGGGAACTGATCTCTGTCAGCTGGAGATTAGTTGGAAAAACAGGAGATCCCCAGGCCCCACCTTGAGGCTGGCAACCCTAAAAACCACTGTAGTTTTGGGGGCACAAGGGAAGTAAGGAGAAGATTAAATTTCTCCCTAATGGCTTCAAGTAAAAAAGAGAGAGGGTGTTCATCATCCACTTGTCAGCCATTTTGGTGCAACAAATTGCCGACAGCAGCTCCTAATTCTCTAGTTTGCATCACTGGTGGTGATACTAAAAACCTGATTTTCTTACTCTCTATTTCCCTCTCATGCTAGCTTTCTACAACTATGATGCCAGGGGGCCAGATGAACTGTCTTTGCAGATAGGAGACACAGTGCACATACTGGAAACACATGAAGGTGAGTGAGTGGTACAAATGTTGTTTTCCTGCGTGTTATTTACATAGTCATTATTGTGAGTATTTGGGTGAGTGAATATATCTTCCTGTTTTAGCTACTGAGTCCTATTTTGAAAACAAATGAAACACTGAAGAATTTAAATGGGCATAAAATTAAGTCACCATTTTAAATGAGAAGAAATGTAGTGCCTAATGAATAACCTTTCCAAGATGCATCTTTTTTTTCTTTGCAAGAGCAAGATTTATATTTGTGTGGCTTAATTTATATGGATCTCTGGTAGCAATGGCTGAGCTGTAAGAAAGATGATAGATGTTCCAAGGATACCCTCAGATAGAATACAGGGCCCTTCTTTTAAAAGGTGTTAATCTCCAGTGCTGAAAATATAAATGATATTTATCTTCTAAATTACTTATGCTCCTGTGTACGATAGTAGTAAATGTATCTCTGCTTGTTCAGTACTTTTCAAAACAATCTTTTTAAAATTTTCATCCTCTCCATTGTGAGGTTCAAGTGAAGCAGTATTAGTGTATTATGACAACATTTTAGATTTTTACACAATATTTAACTCTTACCAGTATTGGTTTTTAGCATTTGTATACAGCCATGAGGAACAGTAAGAAAATATTTAGCTGTTATTTGTGACTTCCATGCAACACAGATGTTGTTTGCTTTCCTTTATATGTGATCTGTTATCAAGCACTTTTGTGTGCTTCCAGACATCAGTAGTGAGGAGGGCTAAAATCCAAACGGTTGCAGGTGCACAAGCTGTATTGATAGCACCCACCCAGTTCTTCCCCAGACTGGAGCCTTATTCTTGTTCTCATCAATTCGTTCTTGCTCTTCTTCTAGCTTTTCTTCCTCTGACCTTTTCAGACCCAAATAAAAGATGCAGTTGCACCATTTCTACTGACACTTTACAGCCCTAGAAAGGCTGCTTGCATAAAATGCATAGCAGGGGGTCTCTATCACAGTTGATAGCAGGAGGTATGCCCTTCTTTTCTCATTTGTTTGTTAATTTTAAAAGTCAGATGCTGTTGCATGCCTCACCACCACAGTGACATATGCAAACTTGTATAGCGGCATAGATTGGACTCTGGATCTCTGGCAAGCGTATGGAATGAGTAAGCTTCTCTTTGTCTTAGACAGGGATCTTTGTTGGGCCCAATATCACCTGATGGAAGAAAGAAGAGATGAAAATGTTCAGTATTAGTTCGGATGCTTTTTCTATTCCCTACCCACATCAATTGGTTGCTAGTGTACAGTTGCAGTGAATATATACTAATTTGCTGGTGTCCAAGGGGGTAGCCACAACCAGTGCAAAGAAGCTGTTCCCTATAGGCAGTCATGGTTTGAATGAAGTGGGAGGGGTTTATTCCTCAGTCTCCCAGTTTTGGCCCTGTCTGGTTAGCAGATAGGTGGTCAACTGCACTCATAAAAGACCACAATGACTTTGAGGGTTTGCCTGGGGAGGTATTTTCTTTCAGTCACTGTCAGGAACTGAGGTTGGTCTGTCCTTTGGTGATGAGCCCATCTACAGATTTGCTGTCTGAGAGGGGAAGAAAGGTGTGGGGATTCTGTTTCAGCCAGGAGTTTTCCCTTGTTGCTCCTTCTGAGGCAGTAGAGGAGCATTTGAGGCCACTGTCTCACTTGATTTCATGCAACTATTGTCCAGGGCAATGGCCTTTACTGTCATGGTGCATTGTGATAACTGACTGCATAGCTGGGAAGCATACCCAACTTCCCAGGCTCAGGGAGCTAGTGTTCTGTTCAAAGCTTCTTCAGGATGCCATAGGCGAACACCTGGTGGATAACAAAGATAAGAAAAAAGGCATTGCCAAGGCTGAGGAAGGACTGCAAGATAAAAAAAAAAAGATGTTTGTGTCTTTCACAATTCCAGACCTAATACTAGCTCCAGATCTTTCAGAGCAAAGAGCTAATAGCAGCAATCCAGGTCCTCTGCAAGTTCCAACAAGCCCTCCTCTCAGCCCAGAAGAGGAGGAAAGAAAAGCTTCTCAGCTCAGACATTAGTCCCCTCACAGCTTCTCAGGACATTAGAGGCTATCTGTTGCTTTTCACACATGTCCATCAACAATCCTTCTGTGACCAGATTATTTTGGATACTGTCTCCAAGGATTATTCCCTGGAATGTAAGGACTTGCTCCCAAACAAGTTTATCCAAGTTCCCAGGTATCACTTCCCATTGAAGCATTGTGTCTTTCTCCAAGCCATAGGCAGCTCCACTGTGTTTAATCTAATATAGGCAAGTCCTTTATCTCAGGATCTTCTGAATTTAAAGTTTGATGGAATATATTAGGTTGGATTGCTGGAGATGCACTTGACTCAGTCAAATTCTAAAATATTGATGACTGGTACTCTCAAATTTTAAATTAATCTTCTTAATCACCTAGTATTTAATTCTCTTCTACATTCTAGAATGTACATACTCTTCTAATTAATAACGTTTCTTTGAAATACTGAAAGAAACATGTAGGTCAACTTTGCTATGCTATTTTCAATCAAGATGATTAAGCTTGCCGGCAGTGGTACTGCCTGTCTAACCACAGAAGGCTTCTTGTGGCTTTTGACACCACAGTTGTTAGATCATCTAGTCACAGACATGTGGGTGACAGTGTCCATTTATGAGGTTATATTTTATTTAGTAGTGCCAATTCTATATGCTGTTTTGCTCCTCAAGCATTCAAAGATCAAGCAGCTAAGCATTTAGAAAAATAATACGAAGTTTGACCATGGATTCAAAATTGCCATTCAGTTTGGTCAATTGTACTTTTGAAGAACCAGGCACCTGAGAACGGCATTTTTATACTCTCATCAAGAAAAATGTTTCTCAGTTCAGAACACTGGGGCTAATTGTTCTCTTGTCTTAGGGCAGAATAATTTTTTGGTTAATAAATTTTAGCAGAACAGTGAATTATGCAGCTTTGTATGATTTACTAGTATCTTTCACTGATAACAAAAATAATAATTTCAGTTGATAGTCTGTAATTCAATGACAGTAATTTTTTCTAAATAGCCTTGGTCAATTAAAAGTTGTTTTTATTGCATTCTTAGTCTCAATCTACTTTATTAAAGAAAATATGGAAGAAATACGCTCTTTGGAACCAGTGTACTAATAAGCTTGATCTTGGGGACAACTGAGTTTACATTCTGTTTCAGGTACAAACTTACTGGAAGGCAGAAAAGACAGGGCAAAAGCCCTCAGTATGCAGAACTGGAATTATAATGGTCTGCCTTTGCAGTTGTTAATTGACAAAATTAAACATTTCATCAAGCATTCTATATAGCTGTTTTCCCAAATCCAGGAAGGGAGACCAGTAGATGAACACAGACTGCTGTGGGTATAATCAAAAATAGATGGTACCCTTTATTGCTATTTGCATAGTATTGCCCATTCTGTACCCATTTAATTGGATGGATTTGGCTTGTTATCCAAGGAGATAGTCTTTCCCAACTTTGGCTACTAGATGTTTCTTGCAACTGTTGGTTAGAGCTAGCTTGGGATCATGCTTCAAATTAATAAACTTGTGATCATTATAATTATTGGAAGCTTTTATCCTGTTAATTAGCACCTCAGAAAATACCGGCTTCTCTGAGGTAATGGATAACAGTTTAAATCATTCAGTGTTAAATTAGGCAAGCTTCGTGTTAGGTGGCCCCAAATAAATTTGTTGAAAATTCATTCACTCTTTTTAGTGACAGCTAAATTGGAGAAGGAAGCCTTTTCACATTTATTTTTATCTGTAGTTCTGTTTAACAGAATAGCAGATAGGCAAGAGATCCTTCCCTCAGGTGTATGGCAATAATCTCTTTTACTTGAGGCAGGCAAGCCCTCTGCATTGCTTGTGGGGGAAAAACCTGGTTTAATTGGAAGAAATTAGATGTGCTGAAACTGTGTAGTCTTTTACCATCTTTGTTATAACATTTGTCTCTGGCCTCTCCAGAGGATCACGGAGAGAAAGGACCAATATTTACTGAGACTGACATACAGAACAGTTTACAATGCAGGTTTGCTTGCCAATTTTGTGCTGAATTGAGTACAGTTTGTATGTGAGATCCCTCCCAATTTGCCTGGCACAGTACCATCACTGCATGTCAGTGACTATTGTGTATGGGATTTTTTTAAATTAAACAGTCACACTAAAACAGAATGGACTTGGTAGCAATAAAAGCTCGTATTGCTGATCGCTTGCAGATGTGTTGTGTATGGGGAAGGGGGCACAATGAATGAGAAATTACCTCTGTTTGCCTGGCATGGCATCCAGCCTCCACAAATGTGAGAACTGTTTTGATGGGCTGAAATAATTATACTACAATAGGGCTGTCAGTGAGTAAAATCTGTATAGCTAGTTGCTGGGGAGGGGGGAGGGGAAGAGATGCTTCTGGCTCATTCATGTTGAGTGTTTTGGAGAAGAGGCATAAATTTTAACTGTGTTAGGCAATGCAAAAATCTCCTGTTAAAATGCATTTGTTTAAATACCCATCCAGTCATCAGTAAGTATCTTTGTTTTGTCATTTCTGTTTTTCTGGTCTGTTAAGCAGGCCAGCATAGTTAGTTATCTGCAGTTTCTGTCTTTCTGAGCTGGCATAGCCTGATTAGGCACATTGGGTAGCTGTATTAGACAGCACTTGATAGGTCAACTTGGGATACATAGAAGAAGACGAAGAGAATGGATTTATACCCCACCCTTCACTACCCAAAGGAGTCTCAGAGCGGCTTACAAACTCCTTTCCCTTCCCCTTCCTCTCCCCACAACAGACACCCTGTGAGGTAGGTGGGGCTGAGAGAGCTCTGACAGAAACTGCTATTTTTCAAGAACAGCTGTGCCAGAACTATGGCTTGCCCAAGGTCATCCAGCAGGTGCAAGTGGAGGAGTGGGGAATCAAACCTGGTTCTCCCAGACTAGAGTCCGCACACTTAACCACTACACCAAACTGGTAGAATATAAGCAGCCTGTTGGATCCAGAAACTGCATGGGTGTGAGATTTACCAAAGGAATAAGGGAGAGAGAGGTGAGGATCCCATAAAAAGCTGTGTTTTGAATGAAGGAAGCCCTGTTGATACCATTGCAAGGTGAAAGGGAAGAGATTGCTAGGTCTGGGAAGTTGTAGTTGAAGTCACACTCACAAGTGTGATGCACTGGGGATGAAGGTTAGTGGATGCAGTACATTGCCTGGGGAACCACAATCCAAAGGACAGCATAAGTGCTATGCTTTACACTGTTAAGTGGCAGATGCTGGTATCAGATCAGTGCTCCAGCACTGTTAATCCAATTTTACAAAAAGGGCTCAAGTTAATATTTTATACTCTTGGTATAACACCTTGAATTTGATCATGTGTGGAATATGGTTCTGGTGATCTCATCAGAAAATGGAAACAACACTACTGAAAAGGCACAAAAAAGCAACTAAATGGATCAAGAGGCTGAACTCTGTTCTACAAGACAGCCCCCCCTCCCCCCACTAAAGGCAGTTAATAGGAGCCAATAAATGTTTACAGTATTGAGGACAAAATTGGGAAAGTGGATGTAATGTTAGAACTCAGGGTCACCAAATGAAGGACAGACTCTACAATCAGTACATAATTCTGTGGAATTTACTACCGCTTTAGAGTGAAGGGCTATAGATCTATGCTTTGCTTGTAGAAGGTTCCAGGTTCAATCCTTGACACTTCTATGGGAAAGGATTTTCAGTACCAAGGTTGGGAAAAATCTCTGTCTGGGGAACTGCTACCAATCAGAGTAACTATGAGCAGGCTAGATGGATGGTAGTCCAGTTGTTCAGAGTCATTTGGTTCAGAGTCCTCTACCACTTAATACCAAAGGCTGGGGAAAATTAGCAGGGGGTAGTTTCCTGTCAGACTCTGATTGTAAATTTTGAGTTGTATCTGGCCGTCTGATCTTAGAAACGGAAAAGGTATACTTGATAAAATTTAGCTTGATACAGAAAATAAATTATGCTCTTGTAAATTAAGTACATTGGTTCAAAACTAGCCAACATTTAACAAGCATAAAACATATACACATTTTAAAATTATAAAAATACTAGCCTGATACCTGTGTTATGCTATGATATTTAAGTTCTGTAAATCCAGTTATAATACTGATGATGTGAAGTTTGAAATGTAATATTTGTTATAGGCATTCTGATGGAGAAGACTGTAGTGTAAAAAACGAAGTGAGACATACATACTCCCCCCCCCCCAACTGAAGGACCTCTCTGTAGACCACAGTGGTGTTTCTGCCCTCTGGTGCTACGGTCACCAGACTGCTTGGTGAGCTCACTCTGGAGCAGGCAACATAGAACTGTCCATTTTAGAAGCAGTCATCTGTTAAGTCACCTCCTGCAAACTTCCACGAAAGTGATGGCCTCTCTACTTGTGTTACGGGATTGTTTTGCTCATATGGAGACTGTGTTGTTCTGAGCACCTCAGGGTGATCTCTCTGGTACTTGGCCTGTGCAGCTCAGTGCTTCGCAGGAGTACTATGTGCAGATGTCTTTGCTGCATTCCTAAGTTGCCTCCTCCTTGTAGCATTAAAGTACACTGGTCCTGCTCCGACGCCTAAAAATCCCTTCTTAGTGAGCACCTATGCCATGGTAGCAGCACTCTCCCCAAATTTGGTGCTTCTAGGTCCAGCGGTTTGGCCTGGGCGTTGATTTTACTGTAAGGGGATTTTCTTTTATATATAGATAGATGTACGTTTTATAAATTGAATGTATATGGCTGTTGTGTTTAAAAACATTTAGTGCATTCTTCAATAAGATATTTGTAATTAAGCTAGAAAATTAGAAAGGTTTACTTTTTTCTAGTTTTTGTTATTGTATTAGGGGTTTATTGGTGGAACCTATTTGTTGTCTACTTTGAAATTTCGAACCTACTTTTCTTTTGGTGAAACTGCTGTTGTCAGTAGGATTGCCCCAAAATAAAGACTTTTTTTTGTTTTTAGGAATCCCAACTTAATTTCTGAAAAGTCATGACAGAGGCCTAGAAATTATGTGATGCTGTAGAAGCCCCCTTTAGCATGAGTATGTTCTCATGACAGATTATGATTTTATGAAAGGTTCAAAGTAGAAGCTGACTTGTACATAAAATATTAAGTTAGGTATGCAGAAATAATTCACTGTTTTGGATTTGGATTGAATAATCTATTTATGGGCAGCAAAACTGGAATATTAACTGAACCGTGCATGGACATTTTATAAAGTAGGACACCTCTTGTTTTGCGCCAGCCTTTACAAAAAGTAGACTTTTTTGGCAAAGGTTTTATGAACTGTAATGGATCTGTATCTTACATTGAGATCTGCTTGAATTGTGGACAAGTTGCTTTCCAATTAGCTAACAATAGCTTATTAAGAAATTCTGTCTTCTAGGTTGGTACCGAGGCTACACTTTAAGAAAAAAATCTAAAAAAGTAAGTATTCAGTTTCCATAGTAACTGAGTGTATGTGTGTTTTTGGTATTTCTTAAGAGATAATATGCTTTGTTGAAAGTTTTTATTGGAAGATAAATTAGAACTTACGTGAAATACATGTTGAAGTGTCTAAATGCTGATGAAGTTGACTTCCTGTTTTGTTAAAATAATGGATTACTCATAAAATGAAATTGCTTCTTGAAAAGTGATAAGCACTTATATTTTCTGCCATTCTCAGGAAAAAATGACTTGTTGATTAGCCTGTAGACATACTTAAATTTTTATTTGCTTAAAGCCATCTTTATAAGATGGGAACGGCATAGTTAACATTTATGGTAGCTTTGAACTCTAATTTTAATAGCTATTTATACAAAGTTAAATATTGTCTTCTCTATCTGAAGAAAAGACTGCCTAGCTATTAAAATATTTTGATGATGGAAAAGGGTTACTTATAGGATCCCATTTAGTCAACTGAACTCAGATCTTGTGGATTGACTTTGGTGTTAATCTCTTTGAGGAACAAAGATTCAATAGTTTTTCAAGTATCTGTGTACCAGCTAAATACATCTGAGTCATTCACACATGGAAGTCATCTGTGGTCATATCTTATGAAAAACATGTTGATTCTGTTACCGTCTTTGTGGTTCTTGTGGACTAGGACCACAGTCCAACATATTAAAAATGGTTTTCAATGGAACTCACTTATATGTTAAGTAAAATACTAATCTGTGACAAACCGTACCTCTTTGTGGTTGAATTCTCTTATAGGTAATCTGCTTGACAAGACTCAGGAGAAACCAACATTTATTTGAGGAATTCTGTTTAAAGCCAGTTATTTTAATCTTCGGTCCTCAGGGTAATGGGTCCACAGAGCTGACAGTTACAAGGAGGCTGCTTGAGAAACACAGCTCCAAATCTCCATTGGGCATGTGGAACTATTTACATGGTGTTTTGGCTCTGGCCTTGATCTTCCAACAATTCAGACACATGTTGGGTCATGGTTTGTTAAAATCATATACCTTGGCTGCTTGTTAAGACTTTGAGAAGACTTTTGCTATCTTGATTTGGGCGTATCCTGGTCTTGTGAATGAGTCACATTTGTTTAAAATAACATTGAGGCAGCCATTTCAGCTTGTTATAGCAGAGCAGAAAAGGAGTCCTTTGGCACCATGAAGATTAAAGTGGGCTCTAGCCATAAAGAGAGTTATTGTCATAAATCTATTTGTCTTAAAAGCAGTGGCTCCCTTTTTGGTATGATAACCCACAAGTCCAAATTTACTTGGTACCATGACCCACTTAAAAAAACCCCAGAGCACAAATTAGTAAAACTACACAAGCCTGGGACTGGCTTTCATAGGCTTCATTACCTGCTTTTGGGTCAGGACCAACAGGTTGGGAAGCTCTGCTTTAAAGTACAAGTAGACTCCATTTTGCTCTGGGTTAAGTATTTTTGAGTAGAGCGAGCTGAATTTCATTAAGCAGTTTTGTTACATCTTCTAAAACACAGGAAGGATGAAAATGTAAAAGGTAAATAGCATTTGCAGAAAAGACAAATCTAAATATGAACTTTATAAGATCTTATAATAACCTATGAATTCTCCTTCCTGTTAAAGGGCATATTTCCTGCTTCCTATATTCAGCTTAAAGAAGCAATAGTAGAAGGAAAAGGGTAAGTTTGGGGCTATAATGGTTAATAGATGGTCTTTTGCACTGATTAATGATAAATATGGATGTAGTGGAACCAGTGGTTAGCATGTTGGGAGATCCAGGTTCCAACTGTTGACGAAGCCTGCTGAGTGGTCATGAACCTGTCACACATTTTCAGCCCTAATCTACCTCGCAGAGTGATTGTGATGATAAAATGGAGGGATGAGAATGATATAACCCTTTTTGGGTCCCCATTGGGGTGAAAAGTTGGGTATAAATTAAATAAAAAGATAAAAATAATTGCTTTTTTGCTTTCAAAGATCAAGGTTGGACAAAGAAGCACAGGGATGAGGCCAGTAGATAGTCCGGATTTATGTGAATCATAGCATTTTAAAGTGACAGCATGTATGCCCATTTACTTGGTCAATATGCCCTGAAATATTGTCCTGGCTTTTAGTGTTTGAGAGATTTCAGGAGGTGTCTTGGTGAAGTCAGAACAGCTGATTAGGCTGCTGGGTCTGTGACCTTTTGGCTGAAGACAGACTTAAAGTCTGCCGTGCCTCCGCGGTGTGGCAGACTAAGGCGGGGGGAATTTCCCCTGCAGTGCGCCATTCGCACACCGCCAGAAGGAAGCCACCCACAGCGTTCAGACTGCGGACGGCTTCCTACGGCGGCGTGTGGATGCCGCGCGGCTCCCCCTCCCGGCACGCATTCACACCCGCTCCGGCGGGTGGAATGCGCGCCGCAGCAGCTGGAGCACCACTTTGAAGTGGTGCTCGGCTGCTGCGGGAGGAACGCGGCACCGGACGCGATGCGTCCGGGCCGCCTCCTCGGGGCAGATGTGGCCGTCTGAACGGCCACTCTGCCTCCGCTTTTGAAGCGGAGGCAGAGCGGCTGAGACTGCCAGTCTGTCCTCAGCCTTTATTTCTGCCATTTTGTTGGAAATGGCAGAGAACTTTTCAAATGACAGGCTTCCATAGAAAAAGCTTCCCCAAAGCAAGAGGTACTCATAAAACGTGATGGTGAGGCAGCTAGGCAATGAGAGAAATGAGTTGGGTACTGGATAGGAAAGGTGGAGGACAGAAAACATCACGTTTCAATCCGGAAGGACTTTGCAGGTAGGAACAGGTAGTTATGTATGAACAAAGTGGTCCACTCTATCCAAGTGAATGGGGAGAACACACTTGAGTGGGATGAGTACAGTGTGCACTCTGGCCTGAACTGGCAGCTTTAGTTTTAATAGTATATTTGAAGTGAAGAATGACCCACTGCTTTTCATGACAACCCATTTAGTAATTACCACCATAAATGCATATTGACTTTTCCAGTTTCAGTTTTTAATGGCATTCTGATACAGCTACTGTGCCATGTTTTTTTCCTGATACAGCAAAAAAATAATGGAGTATGTGATGCCCTCCAGCAAAGATCTGTTACAAATAATATTTTTCCAGATCAAGAATCTTTCATATATGCCTATTCTGCCAGATCTTATATTACTCTGTACCAAAGAACAACTCTTATTTCAGCTTCTGATGGTGTTTTATGTACTCTGTTGTCCTCATTGCTTAACTTACAGATAGTTGGGGCTGTTTAGGAATTCAGTATGCAGTACCCAATTAGCCATGCATCTGAATTAAAAGTCAAACGACTGATACTTGGGGGGGAAATCATGATCAGATAGAGTGTAAAATTTACAAAAACTTTTGTCAGGTACAGGTCTGAATTTTAAAAACCTATTCTCCTCTGTCTGATTTTTTTTTATGCCCTTTTAAATATGTAAATTATGAAAAGCACTAATCATTTGATTACTGCATAATAGCACATTCCTGACTGATTGCAGAGCTCCTTCAGTTAGGGCTGTACTTCTGACATAGTTTCTGGTATATGTGTTCTACAATACTCAGTTGATGCATTATTTAAATATAGTAATTTAAAGGCAGAAACACTAAAGACTTGCAAAACAGTTTTTGGTTTTTGAAACTTAGCTCTGCTGGGGTTGAACAGTCTTCTTTGTAGTTACATGTAATGTTCCATTGGCTTTTCTGCTTGAGTGATAAATGCAAAATAACTATTACCTCAAAATATATATTTTTTATCCTTTATAAGAAGTGTCATATAAGATATGATTTATCGGTTGTTGAATCTGAGAGTGTAATGGGTTATCTAGAATAATAAAGCATTTTAGTACTTGATACCTAATTAAATGATACGCTGCTTGTTAGTAAATAATGTTTTCTTTGTTTAATTAGATGATATTGATTATTTCATACCTCCTAAATTTTTAGGCAACATGAAACTGTCATACCTAGTGAACTACCACTCATTCAGGAAGTTACCACAACACTACGGGAATGGTCCACGATATGGCGGCAACTCTATGTTGTAAGTAGCTTTTTTAAACAGAGTTGGGGGGGCTTGGTGTCCAAGGCTGCCTGGACCCCTGGACACTCACTAGCTCTGATAACCAGACTCTGCCTTGGAAGGAGCAGCAGAGGGAGCCCGGGCATACAAGAAAGAAGGAAGGAGGTGTGATAATTCACCCAGGCACTGTTGATGAATTGTCACTGATAATCTGGGCTCACTGAAGCCGAACTCTGCTGCTGGAGCCCAGAAATGAGGCCTTCTCATGACTGTGAGTCTGGCTGGCATCCAGTGGAACTGGCAGCTGGAGCAGGCCCAAGGGGACAAAAGGCAGCATTGGCTGGGTCCAATCAGAGGCTCAGCTGGAGAGGACCGGGCAGGTGGCGGCATCTCTCAGTAGAGTGGGGCATAAAGAAGGCCATGGCAGCAGGATGAGCTCGGCCATGGAGAGAGGAGATGGGGTTGATGGAAAAAACCTCATCAGATCCAAGCTGTTTGATTGGCAGCCAAGGAAGAAGGGAGGGAGGCTCTTGAAGAGCAGTAAAAAGGGCATGGGAATGCCAGGGGGATGGAGCAATCTTCCATTAAAAGAGGAACTCTCAATGGGCTGAGGAAGAAATGGGCTGAAGGGCTGCAGTTCTGTTGAGCTGGCCAGCCAGTCCAAGGGAGGATTTGGGTGCATATAACCCCTCCCTGACCCATTCTGAGGCCTGAGGAGTCTTTGGAGCTCAGGTTGCACAGTGGCAGAGAGGTAGCAGGAGGAGCAGGCCACACCAGGGCCTCACACTTATCATCTGATCCTTGAAATGTATACAGTTCATTATTGTGTTTTCTGTGTGGTCCCACATAAGAACTGTGCAGGCCAGCTGTGGAAAGTTTGGAACGCATTAGTGGGTCAAGTATTCCCCTTCCTTCTAAGCAGTTTTTCCTACTTATATGTAAAGAGAGAGAGGTGCACTTTTCTACTCAGTCCTCCTCTCCATTGTGAGAAGAGGAAACTTCATACTTTACTCACTTAGAAAGATAATAGCACAATCCTTAATTCTGCCTGTGCTTTCTTCCATTCCCACTTTCATTCAGAAAGACCCTTTCAAAAATTGCTGCAGATCCAGAGTAGATATAACCCAAATTGACAGCTAGTCCCTCTTCCTTATCGGCCTCAGTGAGGGACGTGAAGTTGTTAAGTGCCTGATATTCAAACAGTTCACAACCAAACCTAGAAGAGACAGGGCCTCCTGGCTAAAAGCTGCCTTATGGGAAAAGGCTATGGTAGCTAGTACTGTTTAAAATACCTTCACTGAGGAGCTGAAAAGCTAGCTCAGTGAGGAGTTCAAAGTGGCATACCAGAATAAGTCTGATAAGGCAGCATTCTGGAGCCAGTTGGAATGTCCAGCAAAATAACCCCAAAACAGTTGGTGACATGAAGAGCGGTCTCATGAGAAGAGCAAGGGAAAAACAACTCTTCCACAATTCCAAGTTATGCAAAGCAAAATCAACCATACTAGAGAGGGTATCGGGAATAATTCTAGTTACAGGATATGGGGAATAATTCTAGTTAGTGGTATTTCTACTCATTAGTTACAGAGGATATAAGATTCTTATCTTTGCACTTCTTCTTTGAGAACCGCATTACTCTAAAATTATATAGTCAATGTATATCCTGTGCTCTCCATAATGTGCCCAAAGTGATTTATCTTGGCAGTTGTATAAAATCAGCTGTATGAATTTCTTATCTTATACTGTGTGTTTATCCCCCTTTGCTGGATCCAACCATCTAGTACAAGGGGTTGTGTGAGCTATTTCCCAAGTCCCCAGCTGTGGTGAGTAGATAGAACCCAGGGCCATTATCTTTCCCCCCACAGGTAATTGGTGCTGCCAATCTGGTACATTACTTTAGTTCATCTTCGTGGCTTCTGTGCAATCCCACATGAGACCGTGTGTACATAGGCCAGCAGCAGAGAGGATTTTAACTACATTCTAGAGACTTGTAGCTGCTGAGAGAGTGCACCCCCCTCCCATCCAGAGATGGCAGTTTCTGCTCAAACCAGCATGTGACTATGAGAGGGGAGTAGTCTCTCCCCAGTCTTCTTTTTGCTGCCATAAGGAGAGGATTTTCTGACTGGAGCTGTGTTGGTTTTCCAATTTCTTCAATTGAGCTAAGGTCGGATTGGCTTTTTTCAAGAAGTGTGCTGACTGTGGCACAAAAATGGCCCAGTCTGATGACCACGCTTTGTTTCTTGTGTGCTTTGGAGAGGTGCACAACACAGCGGTCTGTGAGGTGTGCCATCAATTTACCCCCAAGGCCAGGCATGATAGGGCATTCCGGCTTAAAGTCGCCCTATGGGAAAAACAGCCCCAAAAACGTGCTTCACCATCGAGTGAACAAGCCCGAACATCATCTTTGGTGTCTGTGCCTAAGTCGGCTTCCTTGAACCCAATTAAGATAAATGTTCCAAAGCCTTCTTTGACTCTGAAGACTGCCTTGGAACCGCCCACGCAAAAGATGAAGACCAAGCACACATCGGCTTGACATTCTTTAATTCATTTGCCTGCAGCCCCACACTGATCAATGTCTTCTCCTTGAATCTGATTGCCGGTTCTGTCAGAATCAATCCAGGCAGAGGACATGCCATAGGCACCCTTGCCATCCATAGAGCCTCAAGCATTTCCACCCACCTCAGATGGTGAGATCGTCAAGTTTCTGGGCCCACCTGTAATATCAATGCCATCAGGGCTGAAGCCATTGGATCCATCCACCTTGGTTCTTTTGACCATACTACAGTTTCAGTGAGGTCCTTCTCAAATGCCCTATTTCCCTACCCAGTGAGCCCAAGGAGAGCAACAAGGTCTACCTGGGTAGATGTCCTCAGCTGGGTGGCCTCATCCCTTTCCATGGGGGAGATCCCCAAAATCCGCTGAGTCAGAGAAGTGAGCTTCGAGAAGGAGGCATCCTCCCATTATCCCTCATCTCCTTCAAAACTGTTCTTAGACTCTGAGGGACTGGAGACACATGGATCTGACACTGAATCTGAAGACCCATGCATGTTGTCGCCTGATGATGCTTTGGGATTTTGATTGCCAGCATCTCTGACCAAGGACATAAAGCTCTATGCTGAACAACTCCTGCATATGACCAAGGCTTTGGGATTGGATATGGCCTCCGCGGATCAAAAGTCATTGGGCATAGTTTTGAAGGTTCTCTACTCCAAGTACATAGGAACATTGGCCCTCCTGGTGCTTCAAGGTCTCTTGGATATGGCAACAGGCCTGTGGTCTAAACTAGCTTCTATTCCAGCCTTGGCTAAGAAGCTGGAAAACCTGTATGGTGTCAGGGAAGAAGGATGTGTGTTTTTTATGCACCATCCTCTAGCTAATGCTCTGGTAGCGGAGGTCCACCCCTCCAAGCAAAGGTTGGGCGCCCACACATCCCCTTTGGATAAAGAAGGATGCAAGGTAGACACTCTGGGTTGAAAAATTTACACCTTGGGAGCCATGGGCCTAAGAGTAGCCAATTTTATGGCTATCATGGGATGCTACCAGATGCTCCTTTGGGAGAAGGTACAGCAGTTCTTGGGTGCTCTTCCAGAGGATAAGCGGGCACTCACCAAAGCTCTGTCCACTGAGGGGTGAGGCTGGAAAACAGCTAAATGCTTCCAGGCAGTTATTTGACTGCAGCACTAGATCCATAGGATCAGCATAGTCCTCCAATGTCACTCCTGGCTCGGGTGTGCTGTCCTATCTACAGATACAGGTCAAGGGTAGAAGACATGCCCTTTGAGGGGAAGGAGCTCTTTAGTAGCCAGATGGATTTGATGCTTAAGAGGATGCACAAGAATAAACTGATGGCCAGATCCCTGGGCATTACTTCTGCCCCTTAGTCTTTGGGAAAGCCGAGGTACTTTCTGAGGCACTCCTTCCAGTATGTGAAGCACTACTGTTACCAACTGGCACAGCAACAGTACCACCTGTTTTGCTTATCTTATTCCCAGCAGCAGTCCAGCAGGAAGCAACATGGGAAGCATAGGGGAAAGCCTCAGTCCAGTCCCAGTGGTGACCAGCCCAATAAAAGAAAATCCCTGGGATGACTTACCGACTTTCTGGTCATTGACAACCATTTGGTTCAGTTTATCCAAAGTTGATGTTCTGTTACTGGGTTTTATCCATTGTTAGTTGTGGTTATTTCTTGGAGTTTTCTCCCCACTCCTTCAACTCTCCAAATGTTTCACCTCCTGAGCCACCACCCCTACTGATGGAGAAAATGGAAACCCTTCTGCATAAAGGGGCAGTCAGAGAAATCCCTTCCCTGGATTTTTTTCAAGGTATTTTCTCATTAAGAAGGAAAGTGGTGGGTTATGTCCCATACTGGATCTTAGGTCCCTTAATAGATCCATGAAGGTAGCCAAATTTAGGATGATGTCATTGCAGGACGTTCTCTCCCTTCTGGACCGAGGCATGTGGTTTACGGACCTGGACTTAAAGGATGCCTACATAGCCATTCATGAGGACTGCAAGAAGTTCCTAAGGTGTGGGGCCTCTTGTTTTGAGTAATGTGTCTTATCCTTTGGCTTAGCCATTGCCCCAAGGGTGTTCATTAAATGTATGTTCGTAGTTGTTTCCCATCTCAGAGTAAAGGAACGCATAATCTATCCTTACTTCGACGATTAGCTGATCGTGGCCAATTCAAGGAGAGATCTCCAGTCTTCAGTGGACATCACCCTCTGGACCCTGTCAGACTTAAGGCTTCTGGTTAACTTTGAGAAGTCCTGCCTATCATCCTTGCAATGGGTTGACTACATAGGCACCACCCAGGAGACTAAGGGCCATACAAAATTTAGTGGCTCAGTTTGCATCCAACGGCTTTCAAAGAGCGGTACACATTCAGAAGTTACTGGGTTTGATGGCTGCAACCACGCCCACTGTCTTCTACACCAGACTGTGAATGAGGGACCTTCAGAACTGGTTCCTCAGGGTGTTTAGGATCAATGTGGACCCTCAACTACACAAACTCTCTATCCCGAGAATGGTGATATATTCTGCATCCTGGTGGTCAAATGAGAGCAACTTATTCAAGTGGTAGATTTTGGGCCCCGTGAATATGATATTCATGTCTTCTCTGATGCCTCCCTGTCAGGGTGGAATGCACACTGTGGGGTGCCCTCATATCTTTTTCAGCTCTTTTACAAGGAAAGAGAATCCTCATAGCAATGGACAATGCAGTGGCTAAATATTATATAAACAAATAGGGAGGCACAGGGTTGCTGTCCTGCAAAGAGATGCTCCTAGTCTGGTATGAGGCCATTTGCCTAGATGCCTTCCTTCAGGCCATCCACGTTGCAGGAGTCCAGAACAACAGAGCCGATCAACTAAGCAGGTGGTTAAGCCCAGACCATGATTGGTCTTTTTCCATGATTTACCTACCACCAGTGTTCCAAGAGTGGGGCTTCCCAACCATAGATCTCTTTGCATGCCTATCAAATGTCCTCGGTTCTGCTCAAGGGTGGGTTGGGCCCTTGGGGATGCATTCCAGCTCCATTGGCAGGGGGAGCTTTTCTATGCATTTCCCCTGCTCTCTGTCCTCTATAGGGAGATATCAAAACTCAGGGCAGTGAGATCACATGGTATCTTGATCAACCTTTTTTTGGCCTGAGAAACCCTGGTTCTCAGCACTATGGGATTGTCTTGGGAATGTACATTACCCTGCCACCAGAATCAGACTTCCTCCAGAGAGGCCCGTTAGTACACCACAACATGAGACCCCCTGCATCTGACCACCTGGCTGGTCCACTGAGGCCAGAGTATTCATCTAGGGTTGCAGAGGTTTTGTTGGCTGCACTTAAATCTACCATGTACTAGTCCTATTCATCAAAGTTGGACATATTCTCCCAGTGGGTGGCCGAGAGAGGTTTTAACCCTAGTCCTGCCCCTTGCTGTCATATTCAATTACTTGTTTTCTCTCAGGGACACGGGATTGTTGGTTTCCTCCATCAAGGTGCACCTGGCAGCTATCTCAGCCAACCATGATAGAGTAGATGGTTGCATTGTATTCCTCTGCCCCCCCCCCCCCGATCAAGGAGGCTCATTAAGGGGCTTCTCAATTCATTCCCGCTGTTAGCGCCCCCACGCCTCAGTGAAGCCTTTCCCTAGTGTTGACTGCCCTTATGCATAAACGGTTTGAGCCCCTGGCCATTGCTGATATTGCACTTGTGTTCTACAAGACAGCATTTTTAGTATTAACCACTTCAGCATGCAGGGTTAGTGAGCTAGGGGCCATATGGTGCAACCCCCTATGTTAAATTTCATAGCAATAAGGTGGTTCTTAGGTGTAGGGTCTTCTTTTTACCAAAGGTGGTCTCCAACTTGCATATTTCTCAGGACATTGTGTTACTGGTGTTCTTTCCTAACCGCTCCTTGCCTACAGAACAAGCATTGCACGCTTTAGATGCGAGGAGATGTCTGTTGTGTTATTTGGAATGCACCAAAGACTTTCACAAAGACACCTCTTTGTCTGTTTTTGGGGAACGTTATAAAGGTAGAGCAGCCTTGTCTCAGTCTGTCTCCAGATGGGTGGTCATTAGGTTATCTTATGAAGCACTTGGAGCATCTTGCCCATTCCCTCTCAAGGCTTGTTCAACCAGGGCTTCTTTGGCTGCCTTCATGAGCAAGGTCTCCATGATGGACATCTGCAGGGCAGTAACATGGTTGAATCCTTTCATGTTTGGGAAGCACTACACCATTGATGTGGACTCCAGGAAGGAGGCTGGTGTGAACAGTATTACAGTCATTATTCCGCTGACCAGCCCACACTCTCCTCCTTGGTAAGTGAGCTTGCTACTCTCCCATGTGGGACTGCACAGAAGCCATGAAGATGAAAACATAGTTGCATTTACCTGTAACTGATGTTTGTCGAGTGGCCATCTGTGCAGGCATACATCCCTCTCTCCTTTCCCTGCTGTGGACTGTTTTGCATATGGCAGCAAAAGGAAGACAGAGGGAGAGACTGCTCCCCTTTCCTAGTCATGTATGGTTTGGGTGGGAGCTGCCAGCTCCAAATGGGAAGAAGAAGAGGAGATTGGATTTATACCCTGCCCTTCACTACCTGAAGGAGACTCAGAGCAGCTTACAAACTCCTTTCCCTTCCCTTCCCCACAACAGACACCCTGTGAGGTAGGTAGGGCTGTGAGAGCTCTGACAGAAACTGCTCTTTTTCAAGAACAGCTCTTGTCAGAACTATGGCTTGCCCAAGGTCATCCAGCAGGTGCAAGTGGAGGAGTGGGGAATCAAACCCGGTTCTCCCAGATTAGAGTCCGCACACTTAACCACTACACCAAATTGGTAGGAGAGTGCTCTCAGGAGCCAGTTTGGTGTAGTGGTTAAGTGTGCAGATTCTAATCTGGGAGAACCAGGTTTGATTCCCCACTCCTCCACTTGCACCTCCTGGATGACTTTGGGCAAGCCATAGCTCTGTACCAGCTGTTCTCTCAAGGACAGTTGTCTCAGCTCTCTCAGCCCCACCTACCTCACAGGGTGCCTGTTGTAAGGAGGGGAAGGGAAAGGAGTTTGTAAGCTGCTCTGAGACTCCAAGTGAGTGAAGGGCAGGATATAAATCCAATCTCTTCTTCTTCTTCTTCTTCTAGAATCTAGTTAAAATCCTCTCTGTGGTTGGCCTGCGCACATGCAGTCCTACATGTGTCTGCACAGAAGACCACTCGATGAACACTGAATACAGGTAAGTGCAATTTCCTAGAGGTGCATATGTTTACTTTGTTGCTGCATGTAAGCACATTTGAATTAGAGCCAAGGCATATAATACTCTTAACTAACTTTGATCCCTCTGAATGCAGCGTAGCAAGTATTGCCAACTGTTTAAAGCTATAAGAATCCCTTTGAGGAAATTTAAACTGATGGCTTAGCAGAATTATACATATTCTGTATTCCTGTTTATCCTCTCATGTGCATACTGTAAATAGAAATCAAGTACACCTGAAGGAAATCAGTGTGAGATATCTTACTTCTGTATTGGTCCTAAGACTGAACATTTAACAAAGAAATCCAGTATTTTCTATCAGCTGAAACATGCAAGTTATTTCAACCAATCATGTAATATTGGGGGGGGGGGGGGGGGAACGGGACTGAGATTTTGTCAACCTCAGTATTTGTCTACTAATGCCCATGCTAGCAAATATCCATTCTTTCCAAGCAATCATTCATGACTTTTAGAATTTTGTTGACATTTATTTCACTTGTTATGTTCACCACCCCACTGTCTCATTCCAAGGAAGCTGGAGAAGCATTGTAGCATTGTCCTAGCCTGAGAAAAAAAGGCTTGGTTGGCAGATGCTGAATTCCTAGGTTTTATAGTAGAATAGGGGTTTGAACCTGGGTTTCTCACATCCAAGGCTCAATACTCAAGCCACTGTACCACATTTGCTTTCTGGTAAACTTGCCTGTAAACTAAGAACAGTAGCGGAACTAAAGCACATAATATTCTTTTAATGTAACAAGGAGTCTTGTGGCACCCTAAAAACTAATGAATGGGTTGTGGCATAATTGTTTCTGAGGCAGGGCTGACTTAGCTAGATAAATGAAGTCTAGCATTCAGTGGGCAGAAAGATGCAAACATGCATCTATGGATATAACCCTGTGGATATAAACAGAAGAGTGGGGAGAGCCTTTATAAAGAGAGTCTGGAAAGCCCAGTGTATTGTACTGCACTGCAGAGCACAATGAAAGAAACATCTAGTAAAAAGAAGTAAACTACATACTTCAAGTGTGTGATCCACTCTCAGCTGCTGATGTGCTGGCAAGACAGGATGTATGTGAATTTCTAAGGAGATGTTAAGTTCTTTCTTTAATAAGTTAACCAATCCCAGTCCCTGCTGAGTCCAAGAAGTGTAAAATCTGCATATGAATTCCAGTTCAGGGGCTTCTAATATATGGGTTTTCTCCTCTCGTACAGCAAGATAACAGAGAAATGTTCCATAATGTGAGGCACATGATATATAACCTAATTGAATGGCGATCGCAAATCCTTTCTGGAACGTTACCCCAGGATGAGCTGAAGGAACTGAAAAAGAAAGTCACTGCCAAGATTGACTATGGAAACAGGTTTGTGATTCATGGTTTCAAATGCATAGCTTTCTTTTTCTCCCCCCTCTTTTTTGCATGAGAGGTTCAGAATACACATGAACACCAGAGCTGAATGGTTAGTTATCTGTTGCATGTTCTGCCTTTGTCTTGGAAAGCTGGGATACTGCTAATGGAAAAAGAAGACTTTCAGCCACCCTATAGCTGCAGTGTGTATGCAGCTTTGCAGCTGAAATGATAGATGTGCAGATCAGTGAACTGAATATTGGCTTAGGTGAACTGAATATTGGCTTTGCATTTTTGAATGGTTCAGGTAGGTTGCAGACCTTTCTAATTTCCATGTGTATCTAAATCTGCAGATAGGGGGCATACTTACCCCAAACAAGTTTTTCTGCAAGCTTGGGTGACCCTCCAGGTTTGCAGAAAAATCTGAAAACTTAAAAAAAAAGTACATTGGGGAGTTTAAATTCCCACTCAAAATTCCCAGCTACTGCCACTGCTGCTGAGCTCAAAAGTAGTAGGTGAAAAAAGAGAAGAAGAAAGAAGGGGGGATTGGCTTGGGGGGGGGGAGAGAAAGAAGGAGGGTTAGCTTGGGAAAGAGAGAAAAAAAGACAAAGAATGAGGGATTGGCTTGATGGAGGGTTGGAAAGAAAAAGAAGGGGGGATTGGCTTGGGGAGAGAAAGAAAGGGGAAGATGGGGGAAGAGGGAAGGAAGCAAAGGTGGGGGAATGCCCCCTGCCCACAAGTTTTGTACCGGTCCCCACTTGTAAAAATATATTTATCACCTTACTTAAAATCTGAAGCACACATGTAATGTAAAAATAATGTCAAAACTGCACTCCCTGTGTGTATTTTATGCATGCATTTCATGACTGCACCACACTGCTGCTACAGATATGTAAGTAATGGTATTTACAGAGCTTCAGTGGAATTATGCAATGATGATTAAATGCAATAAGGATAACCTCACTGCTGTATAGATGTGACCTCTATCTTCATAGAAACTCAGTTGTAAGATTCTGAGAATCTGAAATTTAGTGTAATGTCACATGTCCCCTTTTAGATGGGGTGGAAGTAGGTTGCCACATCCAGGCACTCCAAATTCTGTTCCCTATTATGCCTATTACACAGATGACATGCTAATTAAGCAAAGCAAATCTAATAATAGTATATTTTTTGCCAATTTGTTTTTTCTTGCTGTTGAGAAGTACCACAAAAGCAGAGAGGAGCAGGCATTCTTCTTACCTGACCATGACTTGGTCATGCCAGAAAAGAAAGTGCTTTTTGTCTCATATATCTTGTTTGTCTTCTCTGATAACACAGCAAAGCATGTTCATGAGAAATGTGGCAGACTTTTGTGTTCTACTGGTCTCTACTTTTGCTGCTTCAGCAGTAAATCCCTTTATATCTGCTATGACTGATGTAGCTATGGAAGTTCCAAGTACGAAGGTGAATTCCTTGTTTGTTTCAGCAAAGGCTGTCTGGCAAAGCATTCTGTTTTAGCTTATAGAATTGAGCCTTGGGTTGAAGGAGAAGAACTGTCCTCTTAGTTGGCAAATTCAGGTGCAGTTCAGTGCTCACCAACTTGTGTGCAAGTCCCACTGATTCCAGTGGGAATTACTCTGAAGAAAAGTGTGTTTTGGACTCTAAATCAGAATCAAACCATATAGAGTATTATCAAACCATAGTGTAGAGTGTCACAGTGAGGGCTCAAATCAGAACCCAGTCTACTGAAATGTCTTGAGTTTGGATGTCACAACACATTGTAGTTAAATTTGAAGGCTTCATAAGTTGGGAAGTCTTCAATTTCGGTTCTGCATGTGGGGATGGGAGTGAGCAAGTCTGAGAATAAGGACTTTCACATAATGAACAAAGTGAAGTCCACAATTTACATGTTTATGATCTTCTTGCAAAACTCTGAAAAGATAATATATCAAGATGTCATTTGAAAAACTTTGTACGTGGAGGTAATTAATTGTTTGTGTGAATCACAAAGCTCACTAGCGTTGCTGACTTTTGGAAATTTAGCTGTCACAAATTGGTTCCTTTTGAAATTGCAACATGAACTTACCAGTGGTCAGCCGTGTTGATCTGAAGCAGTAGAACAAATATAGAGTCCAGTGACACTTTTAAGACCAACAGAGGTTTACTCAAGGAGTGAGCATTCGTGTGCATGCACACTTTTTCAAATACATTGGAATGATGGGTAAGGTTCCAACTTATAGGCAGGGAAATTAACATGTAACATGATGGTGTTTAAGATATGCAAAGTCAAAAATAACAAGCTAAGGTTATAAGGTCAACAGTTGTAAAGCAATAAATATGTCCGAATAGCAGATAAATGTCTAAACGTGTCTTTTCTAATTGTGGGAAGCAGGGGCGTAGACTTTTTAAATCCGGGGGGGGCGGGGGCTCTCTTGTGCGCGCGCTCGGGACCATGTCCCCGCCGCTCTCCCCCCCACCACAGGGAGCCGCCGCCACCGCTTCCCTCCCCCGGGCCATGCCCGCCCTCCCGCCGCGCTCCCCGCCCCCCTCCCTCCCTCTCCCTGCACATCTCGGGCGCCGGCAGCCGGCGCGTCGCCCTTGCGGGCCCCCGGCTCCCGCTCCGCCTCGCGCTCGGGGCGTGCGGGGGTGGCGCAGATGCCTCCCCCCCGCCCTAGGGAGGCAGGAGGCCAGGCCGGGGGTGGGGGGGAAGGAGAGGCGGCGACGGCCGGCTGACTGGCCACCGGGTGCTCCATTTTGCGGGGGGAGGCTGAGCCCCCCCCCCGGAAATTTCCGGGGGGCTCGAGCCCTCGAGCCCCCCCATAGTTGACGCCCATGGTGGGAAGCAAACCGAGAATCTCCATTCTTTCCTCCCAGTTTGTCTGTGAGCTTGAACCTTACCCACCATTCCACTGTTTTTGAAAAAGTGTGCGTGCACATGAAAGCTCAAACCTTGGATAAACCTTTGTTGGTCTTATAGGTGCTACTGGAGTCTACATTTGTTTTACCAGAAGTCTCAGAAGTATATCTGTGTTTGGACAAAGTAGGTTCGACAGATTTCTCAAAAACATCTGAATACTCAGGTACCTACAGCTTTTCCAGAATAACTTATGTTTTGCTTCTGGTCACTTAGTAGAAAATCAAACTCATTTTCTTCATTTTGAAAATTAGAAACTTTGTAATTTGCCATTAGTTTTCACATTAAGTTTTGTAGGACACTTGCAGGGATCCCTAGTAGGAAGGCCCCTCTTGGCCCCTTGGAATTTTTCATTGTAGTTCACAGGTGCATGAGACTGCAGGGAGTGTTCATGTAACAATTCAGTGAGTTCCAGCTGGCCTTGGTTGGTGACTTGCAAGAACTGAGCATTTTAAAACATCTTCAGGATTCTTAGCAACTTGTTTGGATCTCATGACAGGTGTGCAGAAGTTCCTCAGCAGACAAGTCAATGAGAAGAGAGTTCCCTCAGGGCCAAAAGTTTGAAAACTACTGTGTTAAGTAGTTAAGTTACGATCTATGCAAGTATTCCTGTCATGGGAGAACAGCAATTCTGCAGCAACATTTTCACATCTTTAAATGCCTGTGGGTCACATGGCATACTGCCTCCTGGGGAGTCTGCCATATGTGGTCATTAAACAATGCTTTTCTTTACATTCTTTGTCAACAGAAATGGTTATGAAAAAACTTCCTCTGATGCCTTTTATGTGCTAGGACATTTTATAGCCCCAGATATGGGCTGTTTTACCTCACACAATTAGCCAGATGTTGTTGGTATTATCTGTTGGCTACTTTATTCTGCCATCTGGCTAAGGAAGTGGTAAAAGGTATTCTGAATAACTTCCAGATGCTCTATGTTCAGACATGATAGAACATCTTGTGCTGTATTCTTATGCATTATTGTTTTGATGAACTAATTAAATGGTTGGAACATTCTCTGTAGGGCTGGAAAGGGAACTGAGTGTGGTCAGGGTAAAACATGTACCATAAAATAATGCAATTTTTTGTTCGTGTGACTGGATATTTTGTCTTCCCCGTAACAAAACAAAAATGGCAGTTTCAGATCCAATATCTGTAGACATAATCATTTATTTGTTATGCCTTTGGTAAATGCCCTGTGGACTTTACAAAACAGCTTGCTTCCCTTTCTGTTTTCTGTAAAAATTGCATTTTAGTATTGCTTTGCTGAAGCAATTGCAAAATATTTATGAAGTCAGATAAATGGCTTTCAGCTTAGGGTTTTAAAAGGCGTAGTGCTTTCTGGCCATCGTAGTGGCCCCAGAACTATTTTGTTGAGGAAGCTTTTGATGTGTGAGTAGAGTGAATCTTTTCACTCATTGAGTAGGTGGTTTTTGATATTATGCTATTTGTAATTTTGGTTTTAGTTAAGCTTAGGACTTTTGGTCACAAGACTTAGATAAACTATATAATAAACTATGTAAGTATGAGTATATGAAGTGATAATATTATGAATAGCATGAGACTGAAGGTCAGAGAAAGTCTGTCTGGTTTATTTGGTAATTATGCTTTAGGTTTCTCTTCTTTTTTAAAATTATGCTCAGTTGTACTTTTTGTGTGTGTTGGGCAGGGTGTCTGTGGGTTTTAGAGAACAGTTCAATGAGTGGATGACTGATTTCCTTTCTGTATTATTCTCCTATTACCACCTTCATCCAGAGGTTCTGCATCCCCTACTCCCCTACTACAAGTGAGAACCACACCTGTTTCCATTGGTAATAGGCAATGGAAGGAAAAATGCAGCCTAATCCTGATACATTTGTGATTTTTCTCTTAGCAGCTTCCAGATGGAAGAATATTTCATGCACAGCTATTGCACTCTTTCCTTTTATTCCACCCTGTGTTGTCAGTATTTCAGATGCAGCTTCATCTTTGGCTAAATATCATTCATGTTGACTCTTTGCTGATATAGGGAAGTGCTCTGAATCCTTCTTGTACTTGTTTAAGTGATTATATTCTGCTCTGGGGCAAAACTGAGGCATTACATAAGAACATAAGAGAAGCCAATGTTGGATCAGGCCAGTGGCCCATTCAGTCCAACACTCTTGTCACACAGTGGCCAAAAACACCAGGTGCCCTCAGAAGGTCCAGCAGTGGGGCCAGGACACTAGAAGCCCTCCCACTGTTGCCCCCCCCCCCAAGCACCAAGAATACAGAGCATCACTTGCCCCAGACTGAGAGTTCCTATCTGTACTTTGTGGCTAATAGCCACTGATGGACCTCTGCTCCATATGTTTATCTAATTCCCTCTTGAAGTCATCCATGCTTGTAGCTGCCACCACCTCTTGTGGCAGTGAATTCCACATGTTAATCACTCTTTGGGTAAAGAAGTACTTCCTTTTATCTGTTCTAACCCGACTGCTCAGCAATTTCATCGAGTGCCCATGAGTTCTTGTATGGTGAGAAAGGATGAAAAGTACTTCTTTCTCTACCTGCTTTATTCCCTGCATAATCTTACAAACCTCAATCATGTCACCCCTCAGCCGTCGTTTCTCCAAGCTAAAGAGCCCCAAGAACTTCAACTTTCTTCCTAGGGAAAATGTTCCAAGTTCCAACCCTTTTATCATTCTAGTTGCCCTTTTCTGCACTTTTTCCAATGCTATACTATCTTTTTTGAGGTGTGGCGACCAGAACTGTACATAGTACTCCAAATGAGGCTGCACCATCGATTTATACAGGGGCATTATGATACTGGCTGATTTGTTTTCAATTCCCTTCCTAATAACCCCCAGCATAGCGTTGGCCTTTTTCATTGCAGTCATGCACTGTCTCGACATTTTCATTGAGTTATCTACTACGACTCCAAGATCTCTCTCTCAGTCAGTCTTCACCAGTTCGGACCCCATCAATGTGTATTTATAGTTAGGATTTTTGGCTCCAATGTACATCACTTTGCGCTTGGCCACATTGAACCCCATTTGCCATGTTGATGCCCACTCGCCCATCCTTGACGGATTGCTGTGGAGTGCCTCACAATCCTCCCTGGTTCTCACCACCCTGAACAACTTTGTGTCATCTGCAAATTTAGCCACTTCACTGCTTACTCCCAACTCCAAATCATTAATAAACAAGTTAAAAAGCATTGGACCAAGTACTGATCCCTGCAGTACCCTACTGCTTACCTCCCTCTACTGAGACATTCCAGAATTTCTGCATAGGATCCAGAGGACAAGACCTGAAACAGGTAGAGGGGAGTATATTATGCCACGGAATCCTCTCTAGATCAGGTGCTTAGGAATGTTCTATTGATCAGCTCCCTCCATTACATTTAAAATGGTTTAAAGGTATACAAATTAGAAGCAGGGTGGCAGTCAACTTGAATTTTGTTTTGAGCCAAATAGATGTTATGTTGATCATTGTTTGGTGCTGTGGCCCTTTTTACACAGAATTCTTGATTTGGATCTTGTGGTAAGAGATGAAGATGGCAACATTCTAGATCCAGAACAAACCAGCACCATCAGTCTTTTCAGAGCTCATGAAATAGCCTCTAAGCAAGTGGAGGAAAGATTGCTAGAAGAAAAAGTAAGATTTTCCTACTACGTATTATGGAATGTGTAAATGGCAGTTAAGATTGGATTGGTTAGTAAGACAATTGTGGAAATAATTCCTGAGCTCAGGTTGTTAAGCTTTCCAAGATTAAATGTTCCAAGACAATGGGTTATTTTACATGTATTCGTTCCCAGAGTCTTGGAAAAATATAAATCAATAGATTTTATTTAGCACTGTGTAATCAAGAACTCTCTGTCAAGGATGGATAGTTCCCACCCACCCCTTTCCAGAAGTTATGTAGAAGATGCAAGTCTGCCCATCTGGACCATGTAGACTTGCCTCAAGGGAACAGACAAGTGGCAATCTGCCCCTGTGCCTCCTTCTACTGTTGCTTTGTGTCCCCACCAGTGTTCCCTCTAAGCTGAGCTGGTGTGAGCTAGCTCACAGTTTTTTAGCCTCCGGCTCACACATTTTTGTGTTTGCTCAGGAAGGATGGTTCCAGAACAAACTAACTGATGCAGTAGCCAAATCGCTCGCTCTCAACTTTCATGCCAGTAGCTCAGAAAGTAGAATTTTTACTCATAGGACTCCATAGCTTAGAGGGAACATTGGTCCCCACCCCACACTGTGTCACAGCACTGCAGTGCTGTCCTGGCTATATTTCCCAACCTGTAGAGTGTGTGCAGCACTATAACAGGTAGCTTCCACTGCACTTGTAGAACTGGGTGAGCATCTTTGGATTTAGTTTTTCCTTATGCAGCTCTCTAGCATGAATGGTGAGACAGCCCTATTGTAAGTGGAAGGTACCTTTGGGGTCCAACAGTACGGACCAGCTTGCAAGACTCTCCAGGTTGTAAATGATTAGGAAAGGCAACAGTTACAGCTTTATGTTTATATACTGTATTAGCTGTAGTGAAGGAGTGAGGAAGAGGTGAGAAATGATAAATGACAAGAGAGTAGATCATTAAGTAGTCCTCAAACATCTGTACATGTGTGTTTATGGCTATAGTCAAATGATTTTGCAGAGGAATTATATTCAATGGCTTTTTTAACTTTCCTCCCTCTAGTCTCAAAAACAGAATCTTGACATTAGTAGACAAGCAAAGTTTGCTGCAACACCTTCATTTGCTTTGTTTGTAAACCTAAAAAATGTTGTCTGTAAAATTGGAGAAGATGCTGAAGTCCTTATGTCTTTGTATGATCCTTTGGAATCCAGGTTTATCAGGTCAGTACTTTTATGGATTTTTGTTTTGTTTATTGTTAAATATAAAACCTGTGTAAAACCTGTGTAATACAGAGAGCCCAGGACTATTCATATGAATATACACATTTTAAATCTTTCTTTAAAACAAATGTTGTGGTGGGGCATAGGGAGAGAGAGATACTTGTTCTTTGTAGCTCAGTTTGTTAAACACTGAAGATGTAAAAAAATGTAGTATAAAGATTTGAGGGCTTATAATACACTTTGACTATTTATCTCCTCTCACTCCCGTGTATATGCTCTGTGCAAGAGAGACCCCCCTCTTCAAATAAATACTTCTCTGAGGTTTGTACATATTTCTTAGTGTAATATTTAAGCCTTCCCTTCTTACATCAGCCTCCCAAAATCACATTAAGACCTATTAAATAAGTTTGCTGTCTTCAATCTTGGATGTTCTGCTAATACTAAACCATCATTACTTCGCTAAGTTTACGGGCTCACAAAAGCAACTGATGCCCATATCTGAAGAAGTGTGCGTGCACACAAAAGCTTATACCTTGAATAAAACTTTGTTGGTATTAAAGGTGCCACTGGACTCAGACTTCGTTCTGATGCCAATAGATAGTGGTACTGAACCACAAGACAAGCAAGAACTCTCCGGTTCCCCTCTTTAAAGTAAGATGGTGATTAATATAAAAGAGCTGTATTGTACATTAAAGTCTCTTAAAAATATGAATGACTTTTAGCCCTCACTTAGATGTTGTTATATTTCCTATCCTATGTGGAAAACCAGTAAAAAACTCTCAGTGGAAAATAGTCAACAACTCAGCAGATTCTATGGATTTCCAAAATAGATAGCTAATTTTCTTAGACAATAGAAGAATCAACAAGCACAAAAGAGTGTGATTCTGTTTTTATATGTTAGTTGTATAAGTGTTCCTACTGCTGTTGAGGTTATGGTAATATTTTTAAACTTTCCAAGATTTGCCACACCACATCACGGTTGTAGTCGTTAAGTTTTTAAAGTTATATTGATAAAACAGTGCTCGGGCTAGGAACAGACCATAGTATCTAAAAAGAGGGAATTGTTTAGTTAAAAGTGTTGATAATGAACAATGTTTTAGCCTGGTGCCTAAAGGAGAGTACTGTAGTCTCAAGGGGAGGGCATTCCAAAGGCAAGGTGCCATCAGTGAAAAAGCCCTGCCTCTGGTTACCACCCACCTTAGTTCTGCAGGAAGGGGCACAGAGAGCAGGGCTTGTGAAGAAGATCTCAGCTGGCTCTGTGAGGTAGTATATGAAATCTATATTTCAACACTGAATTAAAAAGCATTCAGGAATTGGGTTCTTTTTGCTAATGCATGACATATTTCAAATCCTTTCTGGTTATGCATGGAAGAAATCCCCCAAACTCTTCCAGGGAGTTAGTCTCTCACAGTACAGTACACAGGCAGCCCAATTAAATATTAGAAGGAAGTAAACTCCTGTTCTGGAATTTCCTATTGTTGTTTGGTCCTTCAGCTTATACCAGTTGCTCTCTGTCATCTTTTCTCAGTTAGAGGTTCCTTCTGACCGTGCTTGTCATGTTTTTGTGTGTGTATATGTGTTGTATTCTTGGGCGTGTTAGAATTAAAGGCTGCTGCCAAGAGGATTTGTTCCCATTTTGTCTAATTGATGTTGCAGTATATGTGAGATTGCCAGAACAATGAAGTCCTTAAACTCAAGCTAGCATTTTTATTATGGTCAAATTACATTCCTTAGGAAGTACAGGAAGGAAATTGACCTTGCTTAGCTGAGAACTGAATATTATGGAATCTATATACCTTAGCACACATGGAAGTGGAGACAGTCCCTGCTGATGTATGTGCCTTGCTATGCTCTTTAACTATTAAACACACATTCCTTGTCTGTCATTCCTTCCATCTGCTTTTACAAATACAATCACCTGATTTCCACCATATGGACTGAATATCCCTTCTGGTGGTAAATGTCAATGTGTGTGTTTTATCCATTCATTCTTTTCTGGTAACTGTTGGCCAGCTAAACTAATTGTAAATTGCTGTCAATTTACTGGAATCTGGTTGCTGCTAGGATAGATTTTCAAGACAGGTTTAAATTTTAAAAAGTAGACTATTATGCCTGGTTGCATCATGATATGGAATATAATATAGGTAAAGGTTTCCCTTGCTCGAAAGCCAGTCGAATTCGACTCTAGGGGGCGGTGCTCATCTCCAAGCCAAAGAGCCAATGCTGTCCAAAGACATTTCCGTGGTCATGTGGCTGGCATGACTAAACCCCGAGGCGCACAGAACGCTGTTACCTTCCCATTGAAGTGGTACCTATTTATCGACTTGCAGTGTCTTGCTTTCCAACTGCTTGGTTTGAATTGCTCACTCTGTCACGTGGCTCTCAGGTCTCGAACTGCCTAATTACTGATCTTCTGGTCTGCAGTTCAGTGTCTTAACCACTGAGCCACCGCAGCCCCGGAATGTAATATACTACACCTTAGATTCGCCAGTGCTAAAAATCCCTAATCTGTCTACTTGCTGCTGCTTCTGTGTATAATACATGTATGTACATACATACATATATACATACATACATAAAAAATACTGCTTTACTAAACAGAATCCAGTTTACCTGTTCAAAGATTGCTTGTAATGTAATGTAAAGTGACACCTTTGGTTTGCAGTGCATTTCTTCAACAGAAATGCAATACTTAAACACCTTTTTTCTCTTTTATAGTGAAAACTATCTGGTCAGGTGGTCAAGTTCTGGGCTACCAAAAGACATAGACAGATTACACAATCTTCGAGCAGTTTTCACAGTAAGTTTCTTTTTGTATTTGCAGTTTCTTTAATGTTTAGTAAGGTACCTGAGTTGTTTACAGTAGGGGAAGATGGTGTTTGTGGTCTTTCTCCCTTCCCAACTCCATGCAGATCCATTTGCTTTTTCTTCAGCTTCTCTTGACTGAAGGAGGAGACCAGTTGACAAGATGGGGCCTAAAGGCAATATAATGCTGGCTTCTATCTTACAGAATTTCATGTGACTTAAGTTTGACTCTTAAGTGCTTTCTCCAGTTATGAAAATCTGACTATTTTATGCTTCTGAGATCTCTCTCTCTTTCTCTCTCTCAAAAACACACATACCATAGTTTCCACTTTGGAATGCTTTATGAAACTTGTTCAGGAAGTACATTTTTAAACTGGTTTACAATTCTGTAGTACCATTTATAACATTTCCATGTAAGTTGCTTGAATGTTCAGAGGGTAGCATCTGAGGAAGCTGAATGGCAAACAGTATGGCAAACAGTAATCTTCTTTTTGTGCTCTCAGTGGGAATATGAATGTGATTTGTGAAGTAAATTATGAAAACTTTATACTTCTAGGACCTTGGCAGCAAAGACCTGAAGAGAGAGAAAATTAGTTTTGTTTGTCAGATCGTACGAGTGGGCAGAATGGAACTGAGAGACAACAACACAAGAAAACTAACCTCTGGCCTAAGGCGACCTTTTGGTGTAGCAGGTAATCCATTCTCTTTAAGTAGACTGTCCAAATGTGCTGCACATTAGAGCAGCTGCTCGGTGCTGAAGAACTTGCTGACTTCACATATTTACAGTTGTCTGATGTACAGGTTGCTCAGGATCATGCCATGCATCTTTCGCACTTTACATATTTTGCTGTAGGGAAACTTTTGTAGGTCTAACAAACTAAGTAGTCTATGGAATGACTTCTTATTGTTTTCTCTGTCTGCACAATAAGCTATATCGGTAAATCCACAATGAGCCTGGTTTACCAGGGAAGAGCAGTTGAAAAGTCGAAATAAATAATAAAATTGGCCTAGTGGCTTGCCGGAATGGCAGGTAGCAATTATTAGGTGGTAGGACTGAAATCTGATGGTGATACAGATGAATCTGAAAAAATATAGCACCTCTCAAGGGTAACTACTTGGAATAGATTTTCATAATTTTCATGTTAATTTTCCCACCACTTGAAATCCATGTGAAGTCTGGTGTTGTAAATGGGTTCAACACTCGTTCAACTATCCAACTGGCAAGGTCAATTATGAAGTATTGCTTGGGCTGTATGAGAATGAGGTAACTGCCCTCATATGAAGTCTTGGTGTGAATACTGTCATACTGCCATGTCAAACCTCCTTTCTCTTTGTAAAATGGATTACCTTGGAATTTAAAGTTCCACTGTTGCTTCCTTACCTGTCCTTAGGTAGAGAGAAGTAGAGTGGAATCTGTTTTGATTATTCAATTTCTAGAAGTGGTGAGGAAGCCATAGTTTCTGAAATTAGGTATAATGAGAATGGTGCCAATGTCAACATGGCACTTATTTTATGGATGGCTTTCTGTGTCTTGGATACCGGCAGCATTCATAGGAAGAACATTTTTCATTAACCACCCAACCATTTCCCTTGAATATAACTTCAAGACTGGCACATAGTGCGCATTCTTGGTTGGGCATGTTCATAGTGATGTGTCGATTCTCTCTTTTGACTAATGGTTTTTGGTCTTAAGGTTTGGGCTTTAGTTACAGCCCTGGAGTTGTGATATACTGTAATACAGATGTGTCCTGGCTATCCTAACTGACAGAATCTGTCCCCTTTTAAGGTCATAGTATGCACTGGCTATAATATATTATTCTGTGTCTGATGTAGGATGAATAGCCTTGTTGAATTCTGCGCTCTAAATAAAGACTCTTTCAAGCATTGAGCTAGATATTGAAATACCTTGCTGAAGATATTTGCATGCATATTTCACTGTGTGCCTACAATTAAATATTCTTAAATATTTCAGAAAAGAGATCTTGGGCATTTTTTCCAATAGATGTTATGTTCTTTAGTCTTGCAGTATCTTCTGTGAGATTGTGCATTTATTCCACTGTGGAGTAAGTTATCAATTGTAACATATTCCAACTGGTGACACACAAAACCAACAATATGTCCTGTGGTTGCAATAGCACTACAACAATTTAAATGAACAATCACAATGTATTCTAATGACAGATTATATAATCAAATAATTACAGTAGAATTTGAACAGAAGTTTTATCCAACATATAATATTCTCAAAAACAAAGAAACATGGTTCTTCCTTCTAATACTCTTTATGTATACACTAGGAACAAGGCCTGTTGTACATCAATACAACGGCCTCTAGCAACAGTCTGGCCTTGGGAGGCCCCGGTTGGCAGAGCCCCTCGCAGGCATCAGGCATGGCGCTGCCAGGAGTGGGCTCAGGCCCCGTGTCTGGCTGCCTGTGTCTGCTGGACGTCCCCCCAGTGGCTGGCCACTGCCCACCCAGGTACCTGCAGGCCTCGGTTGTGGCGCCACCTGGACTGGGCTCAGGCCCCGTGTGCAGCTGCCTTCACTTGCCGGTGGTTCCCTGCACACCACCCAGCCAGGGACCTGCATGCGGCGGCAGGAGTGGGCTCCATTCTGGCGTCCGGCCACCTCCGTTGTCCTGCCGTCCTGAAACCTCCAGGCATCCATGGCCGCCCCTTTCAGCCACTGACAAAGCGTGTGCCCTGTCTGTCACCTCCCAGCCTACTGAGGCTGGGTGCCAGTTCTGTGGACGGGTGGGCAAGACTATGGCACGCTATCCACGAATCAAAAGGCATGTGTGTGGGCGGGTGTTGGACACCGCGGCCAGTGGCCACGATCCCTGGTCTGAGAGGCAGCATATGCAGCCTACAGCTGAAGGAGCAGATCGAACGTGGCCACTCCAAAACGGCTTTATTATATAGAGAGGTTCTTATTGTTTTTAGAAGTCCATAGATAAATAGGAATCTTCCCTTTTTAAATGCTGATGTGTTTTCTAGATAGTTTCCACATTTTGAGGAGAAACCTTCTAAGCAGATTCTATAATTCTAAAATTGTAACAAATATACAATAAAATATATACAGTATCATGAAACCCAGTACAAAAAGCCTCAGGGTGCCAAAGGTCACAAAGTACTCACCAACCAACAATGTCAAATTTCTTATAAGTAAAAGTTCATAATAACACACAAATGCATACATCCATATCCATTATAGCTTCAGAAGGTTCTCCTCTTTTCACTAATGTGAAAATTACCGGGTTATCTTTTAACATAAGAATATATTTTGCCACAAAGCAGTTCGTAAAGCCTGTCATGAGGTACAAAGATGTCTTTACTTGTCTTTGTCACTCAGTTTCTTTTAGATGTTGATCTCTTTAATGCCATTTCATTTTGATTTCAGTAATGGATGTAACTGACATAATTAATGGGAAAGTAGATGATGAGGACAAGCAACATTTCATTCCATTTCAGTCGTAAGTACAAAGAAATACACAAAGAAATGTCAGAGGTGACTTTTAGAAATGTATTATAAAGGACTGTGTCTTTCCTAGATTAAAATTTAGCTCAGATGGTTTTGATAATCGAAAGACTAAGAAAGTGAAGGAATTTATGTTACGCTGACTTCAAATAAATTAGGAATAAATCACTTTTTAACAGACATTTTCTGTTTAGTTTACAGCTAGCTGATTAGGTTAAAAAATTAGTCATGCAGTTGTAAGAGTCAATTTCAAACTGTCATGGATAATTTCTAGCTATCTTTAATGTTTAGAGTTAAGGTAGGGGGCATATTGAATATTTCAGAGATGTATACAGCCTGTAATCCAAGTGAATGCAACTTTTAGTGCCATGTCTGACTGTGATGCAATGTGTCACAGTTTATGTGCAGTTAGTGGGATTTTTAAAAAAAAAACTTTTTAAGACAACTTAACTACATCATAATCTACTTTTGAAACTCTGCTATCCAGTGACTTGTGCTGGGAATGGGAGATCTAGTGTTCTTATAGATCTCCCCCACTTGGAAGGGCTTCACATTTCAGTGGGTGGAATTGATCTACACTTTTACTTGTGGAATCTGGCCACTTTCCCTGTAATTAATAGGAACCCTCACATACAAATAGATCCATGTGCACGTAAATCTCTGATTTGGGATGCAGGTCTGCATAAGAGACAGAAATGGGAAAAGTAGCTATTTATTGGACATAAGTTCTGTAAAGCCTACAAGACAAGTATCAGAATGCTGATCAGCTAAGGGATATTGAAATGCATTTTGCTCTTTCAAATTAGTTGTCAAGGGCAGCAATCAAGCATTTTGTTGGCACAGTGTGAGAGATGGTGTTTCCTTTTCTGGGGTTTTCCATAAACTTGCAATTGAACGCTTTTTGGCACTTACTTGGTCTCCAAATAATTTATAATGTGGGCAATAATTATGCATCATGTGGGCGATGCTGAAGCAGTTCAGCTGTGCTTAGTTTGTAAATAGGCAGCATTTTGTGCTAATATATTCCATTTAGATAAAAATAAAAAAACAACTAAAGGACAGGCAAATGAAATAAAATTTCATGGAAACCTGGTTTAAACAGTGGAGTGAGAGTGGAATGGAGAAGACTTTTATATTTGCTAAATTAATAATTAGTTTGTGAGTTAGTATTTATATGGCTGTTGGTTTCCGTTGCTATAAATTCATACCTTGATAAAATTCATACGTTGAAAAAATATATACTTTTTTTCAATATATAGATGTCTGTTCAATAAATAGATGTCTAATATTGTTAGATGCCTCCTGGTTAGAAATGAAAGATGGTGGTTCAGGGTCAATACAAACCTTTGGGTGTGTGTTTGTGTGTGTTGGTGGTGGGGAAATTTCCTTGCAATGTTGTCTTCTGCACAGTTACTCCAGTTTAAACCTACATATATCAATGGGCTTAAATTGTAGTAACTGCAATAAACTGCACTGTTAAAGTTTTGTGTTCATTATACATTTATTGTACAAGCTTATATTTCAAAAGATGAGAATAAATGTAGGAAGCACATGTTTCTGAGTCATTAATGGAATGCTTACAAATTATTTGCTCTACTAAATCTAATTTAAAGCAAAATGTACAAATACATCTTTTGAAAGGATGCATAATATTACGAACCTTGATTTTGTTTTTCTCCTTTTTTGTCATGGTGCATTAACATGTTTTTCACAAAGTAATCTGCATCAAAAATGAGTAACATGTACACTTAAGATGAATAGCAGTGTCATTCCCAATGTTGACTTAAGCATTCTATATATGCTGCATTTTCCCCCTTATGTGTTTCATGCTACGATTTTTTTTTATACCCCTTGGAGTTTCTGTTTTTGTATGTTAGTTCCTGGTTGCCACTCAAGTGAATAAAAACATAACCCATGACATGGCCTTTTTAATTAAGTGCCAGTTTTGTAAACCTTTGTTTCATTTAATTTTTTTCTATTTTCATCTTCAGCAGTAGTACCAGAAATGTTTTATGAATCTTATGTGCCTCCCCATTCTAAGTGACTTCTGTTTCTAGTAGCTTACTCGCATCTGTTAACTCTCATTAAACTACCACTTAATTCATGTAACAGCAGAAACAGGTATTTAGATTTCCATGGGGATAATGTATTACATTTGAGTCTTTCATTGTTTTGTATGTGACTTCTCATCTTTGCTCTACATGCTTATAGAAGTGGAATTAGAATATGATACATGTTTGCTCTCAGAATCATAGGTTTACTTTACTTTTCTTTGTTAGGTTCACATTTTCTTGATTTGATTATCTTCCTGTCTCTGTTGTTCCCTTTCCTATCCTTTGTCTTCTGTTGACTAATGAACACTCTTTGTCAACTATATGATACTCTCTTGTATTTCCTTGTTACTGTGACTTCTGGTTTTCTGTCCCCCCTTTGTTTCCTTTTGGTGTTGGTCGTCATGTGCATCCTCCAGGCTAGCCTTGGATAGCGCCATTCGACACAAGCAGCTGAACATATCATCCCGTTTTTCACCCAGGGTGGCAGGGGAGAATGATTTCCTTCAGACTGTAATAAACAAAGTGATTGCTGCAAAAGAAGTTAACCACAAGGGTCAGGGTAGGTACTTTGCTTCATGTATCTAATTAGCGTGAAAAATGCTGTAATAGCTTGGAAGGTATAACTTTTAGGTCCACAGGAAACCACATAACATTTTATCTAGTTGTGTTCTAATACTGGGTTATTGGTTTTTGATCGTGGCCCCTGATGGGATTATGATTATTATATTGATACAGTCCTCATTACTACTCCTATTAGAAGCATTAACCATTTTTTTTACACAAGTCTTTCTAACACTTTGTAACATAGGATGTGTCTGTCATCCTATTGTAGGCTGTTGTCTTACACTAGGGATGCCAGTCTCCAAGTGGGACCTGGGGATCCTCTGGGATTACAACTCATCTCCAGACTATAGAGATCAGTTCTCCTGGAGAAAATGGATGCTTTGGAGAGTAGACTCTATGGCATTGTATCCTACTAAAGTCCCTGTCCTTCTCAAGCACCATCCCCAAATTTCCAGGAGTTTCCTAACCCAGATCTGGCAACCCTACCCCCTGACCCCTCACCAGTGGCCAGGGAGGATCTGGAAACCCTATCTTACACTGTTGTTAGCATTTCAAAAAGCAAAGCAGGCTTAAATGTTTTTGTTTTGTTTCCAGAGTTGTCAAAATACCTGAAAACTTTTAAAAAACCCCACCGTTCTCCGTGTTCAGTATGTTAACTTGGCATAGCTTGTGCTAAAGTGAACTGAATATACCATGAATCTTTTAAGGTAGATGAATCCCATAGGATCATCTCATTCACTACTTTGAAATGAATCTCAATCTACACATTGTGAAAGCATCCATGGCAGGTTGGCCCATATGATGGGAGAAAATAGTCATTCACTCATTACCCAGTGTTCTGAAAGTCTGCATTATGTCATGTTGACTTAAAATAACAAAGAGCGTTGAACTATAATATGGCTAATTTAATAACTTCCACTTAAATGAAGAAATTTAAAATCCCAGTTCTTAAAAGCTGAAAGTAATTGTGTTTTGTATTGGAGCTTACTGTTGTTCCATGAGCATTTTGAATTTCCACAACACTAGGAGCAGTCACTTCATGTGCACTTTTTAAGGTAAGTACCAATGCATTGGGAAGGAAAGTGTTCTTGCTTGATCTTTGGCACTGGTTTGGAATGCAGGCACACAAAGCAGAATAAAGGCATGTTGGGCATTTGGAAAATCAAAAGTGAAGGACAAAGCTTTTAAAAAGAAGCAGGGTAGAAGTACTGAGTAGTGTGCACGTGCTTCCTAGTTGGGAGAAAGGCTGATCTTCAGACATCAGGTAAGATAATAATGTAGACTGGGGGATGCTATATAGACAAATGGTTCTTTGTTTTACTACTACCTTTGTGTGACGTATGTTGTACTGATGCTTAGGTTCAGCAAAACATATAGCTGTAGGCCAGTGTTGAGGAGGTGTTAACTGAAGAGCTGTATCTTAAAGTAAGACCTATTGCCACAACAGTGATACTGATGTCATTGACTCTAGAGACTCTCCTACCAACCTATGTTTGTATTAGACTTGGTTCTTCAAAAACAGGCCTTTCTTTAGATGGCATTTAAAGTGTATAACATTCCTTGCCTGAATCTTGTTTCTTAACCAGATAGTCGTATATTTGCCTTGGTGTGAAAAAATATTAGCCTTTCTGTCCTTGTATATTCCTCTTTTTCATTTGAACAAATGCCTTTTATTGTTTTAGAACTAGAATATTAAAGTTGTTTTCCTTGTATGAAGTTTGCATGGTTTGGTGGCAGTAATGGTTAGATGTTTCCTTTTTTATACATTTCTCTGTTTATTATTATTAAAACAAATTTGAGAACTGTTGAGGTGGATTTGCATTTGAAGGGTTTTTTTTTCCTAAAGAAGGTTTACTAAACAGCATTTTGTATTTATTGCTACAGGTTTATGGGTGACTCTGAAACTTCTTCCAGGAGATATTCACCAAATAAGGAAAGAATTTCCTCATCTAGTTGATAGATCCACAGCTGTGGCTCGGAAAATGGGGTTTCCTGAGATTATTATGCCTGGTAAGATTCTGATATTCTCAAAAAATTGGAGGTATTGCAAATGTTAATGTTTCTTAAATAGGAATTGAAAGAAAATAATAAATTGAATTCAGAGATTTTGGTACCAAATTGTTGTGTGGCTTAAAAATGATATTTTCAATCTACTTTCAGACTTGTATTAATAATGTAGTAGCACTGTTGTAAATGTGATAGACTAACTGTGCACAGATGGTAGAATGTCTCATTCATTTAGTTTCAAAGTACAGAATCCTGGTGTGTTTTGACTACTTGGGCTTTTAATATATGATATAAATGAAACTCTGAAGCAATAAAGGCAAACTTCAAAAGTGCCTTTGTTGCTTGCAGGTCCAAATGGGCTATCAAATGCATACCTTATCCTCTATTACATGCAGATGTGTGAACATTTGTGCACAAAATGCTAACATTTACTAAGTGAAATGCTTGCTTTATTATTTAATACATAACTATGCAAAAGTACGTGGCAAAATACCTTCTTAAAGAGCATTTATACCATCCCTATTATATTTTAATAATGGTATTTCAAGAAATGGTTGTAATTGAAAATGGGCTACCCTAGGAAAGATAGGCAGATACCCCAAACAACTGGTGGGTAGCATCTGACTAGTCCCTCATGACTATTTAGAAGGATTTTATAATTCCTGTTTGCGGGGAGGGCGGGGTATAAAATCAAATACATAAATAAATAAATAAATAAATAATTTCCAGAATTGCAGTTAAATTAAAACTTTAATTTAGTACATATCTATAATGGTAACATTATAATTGAGTACTTTATATGGTTGATATATAGTAGGGTTCCCAGCCTCCAGGTCCCATCGGGGGTTCCCCCACTTTTCAGGGCTTTGATCCACCGCTGGCCAGGGGAAGCCCCATCCCCAAACAAGGACGTCACCAGGTGATGTCCTTGACACAATGACATCACCTGGAAGTGACATCATCGTGTCACCAACGTTGGGGGAGGGGGGTGACAACGCTTTAGTTTTTGGGCATCCTCTATGGTTTTGAAGGCAAAAAACTAGAGTGTCACCCCCCCAGCATCGGTAATACGTCATTGTGTGCGGGGTGGAACTTCCTCCCCCTGGCCAGGTAGGTAGGATGTGGCAGCTCTAATATACAGTAATGTAATTAAATGCTTGTTGTGAGCTGCCTCAATGGGAGGGGTAATTAGGTGAAATTGTGTGCCCCAGCTGCTGATGAATGAGCAAGTGTTAATGGAAAAGGAAAGCGTAGGCAATTTTGCCTGATTTACTTCTTCTTATTGCAGCTCCATTTGCTGTGTGGTGCATGTCATATATGAGGTTCCCCCCTCCTCTTCATGGAGGATTTCAGGTTGTTCAGGGGGCTGATAGAGGAAGCAAGGTGGGGAAGATACACTTCTGCAATTCTTTTTACAAGACTTTCCCTACAATCCATGTTTTAATATGGAGTAGAATGATCACCTCCAAAGAATAGTTGTTATAAGAAGTATGATCTGTATGAGTTTTTTCCATTTATATCCTATTTATGTAAAATTAATCATATGCTCTCTCCTAGGCGACGTTCGTAATGATATATATGTTACATTAGTTCAAGGAGACTTTGACAAAGGAAGCAAAACCACTGCAAAGAATGTAGAGGTTACAGTATCTGTTTATGATGAAGATGGCAAAAGATTGGAGGTATTTACTGTGAAAGGTTTTTAATCTTGCATGTTAGCTGGAAATCTTTTCCTATATGTTGTCTGAGACAACAAAATATTGTCTGTTGTGATGAACATCTGAATCTTACATTTTTGAGTCAATAGGTTTCACTTTTCTTTATGATAAGTATATTTTCTGTTGTGCAAATAGTTGCTTTTGGTGGCAAGAATTTGTGATACCTTTTAAACTTGTGGTTTTTCTTAAGTATTATAGTAGCTTTTGGCAACTGAGAAATTGGCTTTAATCAATATGATTTTCTTTGTTTCTATTTTTGTTAAAGAATGTGATCTTCCCGGGTGCTGGAGATGAAGCTCTTTCAGAATATAAGTCGGTGATATACTACCAAGTAAAACAACCTCGCTGGTTTGAAACTATGAAGGTATGACTGGCATTAAGGTGTTTCTTTTTAAAGAGAGGGAGGGTGGAGGAGAGAGAGCAAATCATATTGATAGACTTGGTATATTGCTGTCAGAGTAAACGAGCTATCTATGCTAGAAAAGCTTTTGAAGGTTGCTAAGGAACAACATAGATAAAGACATTGAGTGGAATTTATTTACCTCTCAGTCTTCTGGTCAAGACAACTTTGAAAGAATTATTCCAACATCTGTCTGATATCTCTCTTGCAATAGAAAACTAAACAGTATAGGAAGTGGCCATAATGTAGGATAAATTTATATATATAGCTATAAACTATACAAGTGCACTTTTAGATTATTGGGATCTCTCATGCATTGTTAATGAAAGCAGAACTCCAGTAGCCGAAGTAAATGCTAATTATTATTGTTATAAATGCATGCTGTTATCATGCATATTAATGACCTTCTGAACCCAAAGGAGTTTAATTTTTAAATTGGGAAAGGATAAAAAGACAAAGGTAAGGAATAAAGGAAGCAAGGGTGATACTACAAAATTGTGTGTGAACATGCATATGCATTTGGTGAAACTACTGTTTTACAGCATATTTCCAGATGGTATAGTAGTTGAAGAGCTTTGGGATATGAAGAGGAATTTTGATAGTTGAGAGAAAGAGATGTTACAGCATTAGTATTTTGCAGAGTGATCTTCTAGACATAAGGAGTGGCAAAGGAGATTATATGAAGATGCTTAGAGAAGTCCAGGAGTTTGGCCTTAGTAAGTTGTCTTTATATGTACACAGTGCATCATAAAATTGGGGAGGAGGGGTTAAAGATTAGGCAAGTTAAGAATGTCAACAGTCATTTTTAGAATGGAAGTGATGACACCTAGTACTGCTTTTACTGGAAAGGCAAGTGGTCAAAGTCATAGCTTTAAAGGTAGGAGTGACAAAAGAAGGGTAGATGTAGGGAAGAAAATTGCAGCACCACCATGGCAACAGAATGGTGATAGACTTAAATGAGAAGTTGTGCTCATTAACCTTTGATGGCACCTGTATATGCAGAGTTACACATAATGCTGCCTTAACTCTTGCTCAAACGTAATGTATTTTTCTGCTTTTATATTAAAAAGAATAAAGAATATATTGAAAAAGAATAAAAGATATCTTCAAGTCCAGGAAGTAGATGTAAAAAAATTGGATATTTAATGGTGTTCCCTTACTTGGAATTGCATGTGGGTCAGTGAATCTGATTTTAGTCAAGAATTATATCATTTCTTCTATGTATATACACAGACACAAAATACTCTCACACAAAAAGAATTATGTCATTCAATTACTATAATTTTCTTCTGACTTTAAATAAAGGACCTATCCTACAGAAGTATTAAGGTCAATATGTTTGCTTAGTATAATCCAAAAATGACAGAATAATAAGCACATGGGTATAGTTAGACCTTGTGAGGTGATCTAACATTTGTATAGAGATGAGACTATTGTGAAATTCTTGGGAAGAATATGAAAAACAGGGAAATTTGAGAGGATGAGTATAAAAATTTGGACCCAGAACAGGTGACATGAAAAGACTGGTGAGACAGAGCAGTTAAATTGAATTGACATTTGTGGCACCTTACTGCAGTAATCCTAAGTTCAAAAACAATTTAGAAGCAGCAACAGCCAAAACACAGTTTCAGTAAAAAAAAGCAAAGGAAAAATAAAGACTGAGCTCCAGTGTTAATCAACCATACTGGTGTTTCAGAAGATTAAACAACTGAAAATATAAATGAAAAGCTAAAAATAGCTGATGCATTAAAAGTACTGTCAGCATAGAAAGGGGAGATGAGTGGGCCTGTCCAAACAAAGCCAAGGTACCACCTCTCCAAAGGTTTAGCTGGTTTTATAGGTGCATGCTGAGACCCTGAGAGGTCTTGTTCGTTATGTGCTGTTTAATTCTAGGTTAATGTGAATTGGGATAGGAGAAAAAGGAGAAAAATGGTAATTGATCTGTACAGTTGCCTGAGAGTTTTTCCTGTTTTTCAAAATGGTACTGTTGCATCCTAGATAGTGTGTTTAAACTCTAGTGTTTCTTTTTAAACCCTAAAAAAGTAGCCTTGCTGATCTGTAAATATATCATTAAGAAAAGTGCTTCTTGCTAACTTAGTCCTATAATACAGCAATAAGTGGTATTTGAAACAAATCTTAAAGGATATTTTGGAAGTCTGATGGTGAGTAGCTATTTACAGGCCTGATCTACGGCTTTATGCCCGTGGTGAGTCAAGGTTACTGCTGCTGATCAGACAGAGAAGATTCTTGTAATTTGGACTAGAGACCATGGAAAAAAAAAATTCTCTCAAGCTGCTCTGTATGCCAGATGGCTAATGTAGGTATGTGCTGGCAAGCTAGTGAATATGCAAGCTAGTTTATATACTAGTAGCTTTTTTGTGATCTGTGTGTGTACGTTTTGTTTGTTTTGTGAAGGTTGCTATCCCCATTGAAGATGTAAACCGCAGCCACTTGAGGTTCACATTTCGACACAGGTCATCACAGGACTGTGAGTAATTACATCTACATGTTTTCCTTATTTACCTGTCTCATTTTTATTCCACCTTTACTTCAGGGAGTTCAGGGCAGCATACTGGTCCAGGGCCCTCCAAAGCTTCCATAGCTGAGCAGGGGTTTGAATCTTGTGTTTCCCCACTCCTGGTTGGTCATGCTAACCACTCTACCATACAGGCTTCTCTGCTTCTATCACTCCGTAGTGGCAAAGTGTGTTTTGTGGAAGTCATTGCTCCAACTTTGTGAATTATGTACAATAATTGTTCTTTCTTTTGGAGGATTTTTCCTCTGATGTCTCATTTCCCCTTTCTCTTGGCTGCTTTTTGATTTATGTCCATCCCCTATCACTTCTCCAAGTAAGCTAGTTGCTGGTGTTGACTGTACTCTTTGTGAAGGTTGGTAAGTAGTAGTACTTTTGAGGACAAGGTACGGTGACTTGCTCAGAATATCATTTGTGTGGGCTGCTGTGGTCTTTGTTAGTTATGAAGTCCAACTTTTGGAAAAGCTTGCTAATGACTTATTTATTAGCCATGTAGTTTCAAATTAAAGTCACCAGTAATATTCTTGACATCCCTAGTATCTTGCTCATATATGTAACTGAAAAATAGAGCATGCTTCATACGCATGTGATGAGACAATTGTGTTAACTAACATGATTGAATTTTGTGAAAATCTGCAGTTTTGAATTTTCATAATATCAGCAGAAGAATCAAAGCTTTAATCATGTAACCTTCACTGGATGCATTTAATATCTGACACCTACCCCGTAATGGTTGACGCTGCTGTAATTGAAAGCAGCTATTTTGATGTAAAAATTAGTTACATGGATGAAAGCAGTGCTTATTCTAATAGAATATTTAACAATGTTGCTAATGAAAACAATGTGTAGCAAATTAGTGTCATATTTATGACTGAATTCCAAATTTATTCAGTAGGAATCATTCACTTTATGTTGCAGTGGCTGGCTCATGGGTGGCCAAAACATACTAAGCTCTCAGTTACTGTATTCATTCATGGGTTAAGGCTCAGGACTGCCACAGCGCTACTTCACAGATTCTTTGGGATGCTGTGGAGTTGATGAGCGTTGCCCACCTGTTTCTACTTCTCATCTCTGTTTTCTGTTTCCTTTTGCCTTTCACTAGTGAGTTTCTTTATTAACAATGATGAGAGAAAAGTAGTCAAATGACCAAAAGGGGGGCATGAACATTTCACTGCAGCATAGATTATTTTTCAGACGTTTAATTAAGCGCTAAGGGGAGAAGATTTTTGTTTGTTCATTTATTTTCTGTGACCACAGCTTTGCAGTTCTGCATTTTTAAAAAACTTTAAACAACCATCTGACTTTCGGTTTCAGGCGCTTTAATGGCAGGCGCTTCTCTCTGCAACTGCAGGAGAGGCGACCCGCTCTCGGCAGGTTGAAGGGGTTCCAGACTGGTGCCGGACCCCCAGGGAGCCTAGGAAAGGGTCCCTGCCTGGGGTGCTTGAAGGTAGCCTCTCCCTGCGGTGGCGATCGTGGGATTGAGGCTCCTTTTTACCCCTAGAGGTTCACCTGCCGGAGGAAGCCCTCAGGCTACTGGAAGCGCTGCCGTGAAGCTGCAGAAAATGTAGAGTGGAGAGGTGAGGGTCTATCAGATACACAATGGCTGAATCGTGAGTCTCCTGATCTTTTGATATGAAGCGTTAAGGGGTGGGCTGGGAGGATCGGATCCCCCCCCTCGTAACTTACTCGGAGACTTTCCCCGGTCCTGCTGCTGTTTTGGAGGCGTTATAAATGTGTTGGAGTGTTGGATCGCATAGAGCAGAGGAAGAGCTTGCGAATGGCATCAGTGTGACAAATCGAGAATGTCCCCTTTGAGATCTCTTTAAGTGTAAAGAATCGGCGACTGCGGGAAGAAATGGCAGGGAGAGCTTCTCCAAGACTCGGAAGTTCGTTTCCTACTTCAAAAGGTGGAACTGAGTTGAATGCGGCATTGACAGCGGCACTGCAACCCCTAGTGGACCAACTGGCTTCAATCAACACTAAACTGCAGACAATGCAAACTGAAATGAGAGAGTCAAATAGAAAACAGGAAAGGCTTCAATAGGACTTCCTGGATGTCAAAACAGCGGTTGAAAAAAATGATTGAAGACTGTAGAAAATTGAAAAAGAAAAATCTCTTCAAAGTGACAACGTATTAAAGCTTCAAATGGACCGATCAAACTACTTCTTGAGATTTCAGAACGTTCCTGAGTCAAAAGGAGAGAATCTTAAGAAAATATTAAGTGAAGCATTGGCACCTGTGACAGGATGGCAAGCAGCGACAATTCAAAGCGATATGGATATGACCTACAGGACATATCCAGAATATGTTAAAAAGAAGAAACTGCCAGGTGAAATTGTGGTGAGATTCTCAAAAAGATCAACCAGGGACGTGGTGTTAAAAGCCACGAACGGAACTGTTCTGAAGATACAGGAAGAAGAAATCAAAGTTTTAAAAGACGTCCCATTTGAAATAAGAAAGAGAAGGAAAGCTTATAGGAGTTTGGTTTTATGGTTGCAGTCAGAGACTATTTCTTACAGATGGGACATCCTGGAGGGACTGATGTTCAGCTACAAAGATAAGAAATTTAAAATTGACTCCATCGAACAAGCAAGATTGTTTTTGGAAAAGCACAAGAAGAAGAAGACAGAGACTGAATCAGACGATTCACTGGCAGAGCAGGAGAGTATGTATGGATTTGAAAGCTCAGAAATTGAAGATGGAGAAGACTTGGACTCTAAGAAAGGGGCGGCTGCCCCTAGAAAGAAGAAAGACAAGAAGAAAGGAAGAGAATCTAAGGAGAAATAGTTTTATAACTGTTTTTTGTTTGCTGTAATAACACACCAAGCCTTGTAATCTTAAAATTTATTATTTAGATTGTTTCCTCTGCTGTATGTGGTTCAAAGGTCTAACGTTAAATTTTTGTTTGTAAACAGCAAGAATGAATTAACAACGTATGCCAAGAAATAATTTAGCTTTTCAGTAACTAATGATGTTAGTATTATTAGCATTACGAACACATTTTCTGTATACCTTAGGGTAGGATAGTATGTAGTTTTTTTTAGTGTAGGTATAGGGTAAAAAATGCAATATTTTTTTTTAAAAAAAAAGAAAATTGTCATCTGAAAAAGGCCAAGGCTGATGGTAAAAAAAAACTTTTTTGCAGCTTTGCAAACTATTATCCTGCCATATCCTGCCAAGTTCCATAAAAAAATTAAAGGCAGGTACCTTTTGAAAGAGATATTTGGGTATTTTAACTCAGAATTTCAGAAATACCAGTGTACTTGTTCAAGCGTCCATTCTTGAACAGTCTTTCCCATAGCAAAGTAGCTCATAGGAGGATGTGGGTATACTAAAAAGCATGGACCCTACTGGTTGGTGCATGTTACTTTGGAGAGGGAGGACAAAGAAACCATCCCAGATCAGCTGCTAACAGAACCAAGAGAGTCTAAATACCCTTAATGAGTAAGCTAGGGATGTGGGAATCTTCTTGCAGGTTCCTCTGGCCAACGTTTGTGTGCATGTGAAGTTTTGATTCCTTGCTGGGGGGGTGTAGAAGACTTTCTGTAAATAGTATCCATCTGGTACACCCTGCTTGTATGGCAGTGTGATTTTTGTACGCATGTGATTCATTCAGGCTGTGCCCAAGTGTTGGTGGCATGTGCATTTGGGTCTCATTAGAGGAGGCTTCTGGATAGCCCAGGCTAGTATTTGGATGAGCAACCTCCAGGGAATACCAGAGGCGTGACACAGAGGCAGGCAATGGCAAACCACCTCTGTAATGTCTCTTGCTTAACCCGCCCACAAGTCTAGCTCAGCACCTAGTGCTGCACAATGCTAAAAGAGCTACTGACTGCCAGACAGTCTGAGGATCTCCTGGCTATAGTACAGACACTGTCATATGATAATTATTATTAATTATTACTGTATGTGATATATTGTGTTTACAGATAGACAGCTGGATTGTGACTTAAATATCTTAAGCATTTATTATTTAAATTTTTATCCCACCCTCCCTGCCTCTCGGTGGGCTCAGGGCGGCTAACAACATAATATATAATATAAAATGTAATACAGACTTTAAAATACTTTAAAATACAGTACATGATGGTGAATTTCAGCACCCTTGCACGAGCCGCATCTCCAAACTTCTTCTGGTGTTCCAGTTGGTACTGTTGGTCCATTGGTGGTTTCCAGTAGTTGGGCCAGGGCTATAAAGTATATTTACAGCATCTTACACCTATTGAGGATCCAATAAGTTCTTCTTTACATTTATTTTTTTACAAAAAATTACAGAAGTAAATATTTCATGGATTTCACAAAACATTTAAGCATGTGTCTAATGCCATCTTTATTATTCCATGTTATTACGATCACTGACCATTTCTCAGTTAACAATTTCAAGACCTCTGTGTTGATATGTTAATTTAGACACAAATGCTGTTTTCCAAATTCTCCCAATCCAGTCATTTATAGGAGGTGTTTTGTGGGACGTAATACATTATCACACTGCTGTTTAATAAACTATTGCTTCTGTGGCAAGACATATTCTTTTAGAAAACAGGTGCATAATTATAGGTTCTAGTTTGTATCCTGCTGTAAAATCATAAATAATATTTGTAATTTATCCAGTCTTTTAGTTAACAACAGGGCAGGTCCAGAATATATGTATGGAATCTGCATAATTGGAGGAACATCTCCAACAAGTGCTAGTAGACCTTGGATATGTACATGCTAACCTACTAGACAGTGAATACTAATTGTACATAGTTTTTGAACAATTGTCCTTATTGGGATGATCTCAGTAAGTTCTAAGCCTTAACCAAATCTTTATGTTTGGTATGAGAAAGGGCTGTATATGTAGACTTTATTGATTGATTGATTGGTTTTATTTTAAACAGCTAAAGATAAGTCTGAGAAAATATTTGCCTTGGCCTTTGTTAAATTGATGAGATACGATGGCACCACTCTACGGGACGGAGAGCATGATCTTATCGTATACAAGGTATTTCTCTTTAATTTGTTGAGAGAGTTGAAATGTACAGGGGAATGTGAAGTAGAAATATAATTTGTATATATGATTGAATTATATTGCAGTGGCAACATCAAGGCAGAATGTGTATATCGGACATAAGAGTAAAAGTTCACCATTGCACAGTTTCAGCTGGTGATCCATGCTGGTTTGACGTAGAAGAGCAACATTCAAATCCAGTAGCACCTTGAAGATCAACAAGATTTCCAGAATATAAGCTTTCAAGAGTCAAAGCTTATACTCTGGAAATCTTGTCGGTCTTTAAGGTGCTACTGGACCCAAATCTTGCTATTGTACTGCTGCTTCAGAAATAGGTGTACTGCTCGTTGAGCCTGCTGAGCTTTCGTGGTTGAAAACATTTGTAGCTTTGGAAATAGTTAAGCCATATGTGTGACAGCTTTGTCTTTGACTTCATTGTTTCCCCTCTCAATGCCAATAAGAATATTTGTCTGAATTCACACATATACAAATTAATTTTGCTATATGACATGCTCGCTCTGGTCCTTGAAGGCACTGAAGGATGAGTGTCTTCAAACTACCATCTCTTTAAAAATGAAATAAATGGTTTAATTGCATCTGCTCTTACACACAGTGGACTGGAAAAATAAATGCTCTGGGTTAGCTCTGGGAAAATTCATGTTTGTCTCTTAAAAATGAGTTTAGCCTCATGCTTCAGCTTTGTATTTTGTTTGGGGGGAAAACATTGCAGGCAGAGGTGAAGAAGCTAGAAGATTCATCAACGTATTTAAGCTTACCATCCACTAAAATAGAATTGGAAGAAAAAGGTCACTCCACAGCTGGCAAGAGCATGCAGAACCTTGGAAGCTGCACCATCAGTAAAGATTCTTTCCAGATTTCCACTTTAGTTTGTTCAACGAAGCTAACACAAAATGGTGAGGAATATATTCAGATTTCTAAGAAACAAATTTTATTCAACTTGTATGTGATAAAGAATGTCTGCATCCTGTCTCTTCTGTTTTCTGAGACATGTACACTGTCTTTGTGCGAGAGGGTCTTTTTCCTTTGGTTGTATCGCTTTCATCCTCTAAGATACACAGATACCTGCCTTTTTTGGACAGCAATAGAAGCAGCAGAGAAACTTCAGTTCTTCTCTCTCAAGTCAGGCAAACAGTATGGGAAGCAAAAAAGGAACTTTCTGTTCTTCTGCTCTCTTCCCCACCTGCAAGTCCTCACCAGCAGTTTCTGCCTTGGAATTTGTTGCTTGGAAAAGCAATTGCCAGCCCCTGAATTATGAGCTAATGTATTACACTCTGGGTACTGGGGCCACCCAGAGCGTTCCTGTTCAGTTTCCTTAATGAAACCCACACTTAGAAGATATTTTGAGCAAGGCCCAGCCCTTATCTCTTTAGAAATCCTTACTGGTGAACAATAAAAAAGCCATATTTTGTCTTAAAGTAGGGTGATGACAACTTCATAGGAGCCACGTATGCATTTCAAAAAATTGGATAGCAATTTCCTGAACTTATGGAAAACTGTGTAAGTGATACTGTGTCATTTGAAAAGACCTCCATGCTCTTTTTGAAAATAGTCGATGAAAGCTTCAGTAAAAAAGGAGAAAATGATAGGAAACTACTCCTGTAATTTTCTTCAGTTCCCCCAAGGGAGGAAAGAAGCTCCTCTTTTCTGAATCCCTGTATGATTTAAAGAGACTTCAGACTTTTATTAACTCCAGGTCTAAAGAAGGAGAAAGTGGAGGAAAAGTGTCAACCTACATGCTTTCAACAAAATGCCTTACACAATTTGATGTTTTCAGATATGCATATTTCCAGAGGTGACCAGCAATATTTAACAGGAGTATTTAATAATTTCAGAAGGTAATTATGAGATCTGTTGCACTGCCAAACATTTGGAAAAATAATTTGGTTGCTTTTAGCCTCAAAAGGGATTCAGACTTTACTCACAGCAATCTAAAATTCAGATCGCAGAAACAAGTTAGTTTAAGACAAGCAACTATTTATTAACTTAAACACTACCAAAAAAAGATAACAGAAGTTTAACTTCAGTGAAAATATAATGTTGTAAAAGCAGAAGGATAACATGTTACAGAAAGATTAAATTGTTCAGAAAACCCACAATACATTTCATTAGGAACTGAGATCAGTATTCAGTGAACCCACTGTATTCAAAATTTAGTGAACACACTATTGTGTGTTCATTAGGAACTTCATCAGGGGAAGGCCTCAGCCTTTATGCCCTTTTGTTGGACCACTGTTTGAGACAGGATGCTGGACTAGATGGACCACTGGTCTGATCCAGCAGGGTTCTTATATTCTTATCAGAGAATTTAAATCAGGTCTTTACACCAGGTCTTTTGATGGAAGAGGCAAGTTCTCACTGCCCTAAAGACTACATATGTGACTGACCAAGTCCAGCTTTCTCCAGGAAGTATTGTCACCCTGGTAAATCAGCTTCAGCTGCTAAAACACACCTCTTAGCCACTGCCTTCACCTGGGCATCCAGAAGCAAGACTAGACCTAGAAGTAACCAAGCTGAATCTTCGGGACATGGTACAACCCTGTACAAGGCAAGTTGAATCACATGTCCCAGATTGACTGAATCCTCAACCAACAGGACTTATGTTAGGGGTATGCAAAACAACAATCACAAAACCACCAGTATTTTTTGGGTTTGGGTATATTGAACCTGATATTCACGAATCCAAATACTGGTATTTCCTGATATTCACGAATCCAAATACTGGTATGGTATTCGGATTCGGGAAATAATCAGGAAATCTGATTTTTTTTTTGCTCCATTGTACCCTAAGGGGATCAATGGTCCCCATAGGGTATAATGGAGAATTGATTTGGGGCTCTGGGGGAGCTATTTTTTGAGGTAGAGGCACCAAATTTGCAGTATAGCTTCTGGTACCTCTCCTCAACCCCTCCCCCAAGGGTTAAAAAGATGGCCATCCAAAGAAGGTGCCCCCATGCTCCATTACCCCCATCCTTCATTATTCCATTACTCGTCAAGTTGCGCTGTGGTGGTGGCATGACTTGGTGTGTGAACTCAGAAGGCATTTAAAGAGACCAAATAAAAGCCGAATAATATCGACTTTTGTTTGAGCTGCACTATATCGGTAGCTGAAAAGAAACTCTAATTTCTTTTTGGCTTAACCCGCCCCCCTCATCGATTTATACAGGGGTATTGTGATACTGGCTGAGCCATTCTCCTCTCCTGAGAAGAAATGATAAACAATTTTCAATATCAGTGACTTAAGGCAGTCTTATTTTTAGTTGCTATGTGCAAACAATTTATATGTTTGCTTCTGCTTGAATAACTAATTTGATTAATTAATTAATTAATGTTTATTTGTTACTAACAGGAAAAAGAAAAAAATCTTTCAAAAAATATGGCCGTGCACCATGTCCTGTTCTTTCCTCATGAATGCCTACCTACTTCTTTGATACCTTAATATTTGTCAAAGCATTACAATTATATTGCATTCACAATGGCAGCATGTGTTATTTTTAGCGTACCAAGGGACACATCAAAATCCCTTTTGCTTACAGTTTTAGGTTACTATATCTCTTAGCCATGATAGCTTAATGAAAGTACCATTTTTAGACAGAAGAACCAGACGCAACAGCAGAGAGCTACTGCCTTCATATTCTGCCTGTGAGTTCCTTAGAGGTATCTGGCTGGCTGCTGTTGAAGTAGAAAATTGGACTAGATAGAGCTGTGTGGCAGGACAGTTATGTTCCTAACTGTCTTTTAAAGATACAGATTGTCCTTATGCCAAGCAATTTGCCACTATCTGTCTACAACAAGAACTCTGCATTCTTTTTCTTTCCCTACTCTCTTGCTGAGCCTCTTGCTAAGTTTAATTTGTACTAAACCATTCTACACGAACATGCCTTTAAAAGACTGACAAAGCAGCATCAATTTTCATTTTCTCACTTTCTGCTCATACTTGCATAAAGCACAATATGTAATATAACATTGAAAATCTACACACTCCATAACCAACTTAAAACACACTAGGCAAGCTTAAAACTATATTTATTTACTTCATTTATACCTCACCTTTCTGCCCAGTGGGGACCCAAAGTACTCCTCTCCTCCATTTTAGATTAGTTTGGTTATACTGAGAGTATGTAACTGGTCCAAGGTTACCCAGCAAACTCCCATCAAAATACCTGGTATTAAGGGGCAGCTTCCTCAATAAGTATATGCCTGACTGTTCTTTTTACTGATTCACCAGCCTTTGGTATCCCGAGGCAGAATGTATGTGCGTATAGAACTAGAAGTCCAGCTAACGTATGCACATTAAGCCTGGCATGAATGTAGTTTAGGGTTTAATAAAGTATTATTGCCCCCTCCATCTCAGTGGACTTCCCACAAGGAATAATATGTACCCTGGCAAGAGGAAAGGCTAGATAGTGATGAAGCATTCATAGGTAGGTCACTTTCAATAAAAGCTTAGATAAATGGGACATCAAGCTTTTCAAGCCCTGGGCTCATTTTTTTGTCTACAGGTAGTATTCTTCTGCAATGCAATTTGTGCCCCATTCCCCCCCCCCCATCACATTTCTTATTTATTTATTTAGAAAATTTAAATGCCACCTCTCTAGAGACTTATTGAGGTGGCTCATGAAGTAAAACAATGCACTAAAGTATTAAAAACAGTGCAAAATTGCTATTGTAGTGCCTGTTGTATGGGCCATTATGGCAAATTGATCAGAAGAAAAATTCTTCCTTCTGAGTTGGATAATGAATTGATGAGAGAGGCTGAATGAAGGTGCTCTCACTTTCTCTAACCCAGTTTGTAGAATGTGGCTTGGAGCTGGGAGGGAACTGCTATTCAGAGAAAGCAAGTATGTATTTATATCCAGCTATGAAACAAAAGCTGACCGTATGGATATTTGAGTTGGAAAATTCATGGAATGACTGCCAACCTCTTGATTGTTGAAATAGTAGAACTCATTACTTTGTAATAATATCTGGAGCATTGGATCAGTTGCACAAAACATTGTCAGGAAAAAAGGAATGGGATTGTTGGTTTTGGCTGCAGTGGTATCATGGTGTTGAACTTGTCATTGAACTATCTGACATCAAAGGGAAAATTAGATATTTTCCCTTTCATAACTTTCAGCTCTACAGTGATTTTTATGGAAAGTCAAAGCAGTTGTAATTGCTAAAGTATTTTCAGTATTTAAATTAAGGTATTGGTAATGTCTGCCTAATATACTGTGGTGATGTTTCTTCCTTAATTGGTAGCGAAAAAATCATATTGAGTTTAGATGGCAATTTCTTCATTTTTGATGTTCAGCTGTATTCTTTTTGTCAGCTTTTATGCAGTATGTTAAGGATGGTTTTATGGTTCTCTTTAGTAGCTTTGAGATAGTGCTTTTATGTTTCCCATATGTTGATTGATCTGGATGTATGTTGTTTGCATTTGATTTGGCACTGCATATCTGCCAGTAGTTAAGCACATGTTTTACAGATCCTTTTCCTATTTTCAGTTTATTCAGCTGTTAAATGTAGGGTCTTAGGAGGCATAGTGAGTTGAAATTCTGTTTTTATATGATAATAAAATTTATTCTCGACAGTTTTTCAGTTTAATATCTGTTTCCCTAATAACTTTTACAGTGTAAATGTTTTGGACATCATAGTCTGTTAACAGTTTGTGAAATTTGCAACAACTAAGCTGTTCTAAGCTTTTATTTACAACAACCATCTTACTGTCTTTTATCTTAGCAGTACAATTGAAATAAAATGCAAATTAAATCTGTGTCATATAGTATATTGAACTTTTGAACTGTGGCAGACAAGAAAGCATACAGCTTGTGGATAATCATCAGTTCAATTAGCTGCCTTCTTTCTGATTTAACTTACCTGTTCAAAACTGTAGCCTGATTCATTGCTGTTTCCCTTGGTTTGATCTCATGCTAAACCAGTGATATTTGAATAACAAAGTTACGAATGATGGGCAGATCAAAGGGAAGTTCCCATTATCTTTGTGAGCTGCTGCCATGGCAGTTTGTCTCTTAATTTGATCATGCGACTGTATTGCTACAGATGTGGGAATATCATGGCTGAATGCTCTGTTTGCTCTGCAGGGGTTTGTGCTGTATGTAGATAGACTATCCTGTATTTATCCCATCGCTTAAGGGTTGCCAACCTCCAGGTGGGGCCTGGGGATCTCCTGCTTTTACAACTGATCTCCAGCTGACAGAGATCAGCTCCCCTGGAAAAAATGGCTGCTTTGAAGGGTGGCCTCTATGGCATTGTACCATGCTGAGACCCCTCCCCTCCCCAAACCCCACCTTTTCCCGGCTCCACCCCCAAAGTCCCCAGGTATTTTCCAACCCAGACTTGGCAATCCTACATCACTTTGTGCTGTCTTTCACCTGCCTCTGTGCAATTTGTTATCCATATTTACTGCCTGAACTGATTAGCAGTTGTTTAATTCTCCTGCCTCATAGTATCTTGTCTGTACAGCTAACAATTTTCCCCCTTTCTCATTACTTTTTCCCCCCTTTGCACTTAGTGGACCTTCTGGGGCTTTTGAAGTGGCGATCCAACACAAGTCTGCTGCAGCAGAATCTGAGGCAACTTATGAAAGTTGATGGAGGTGAAGTTGTTAAGGTAACAAATCCAGTTTCTGGCTACTGATTTATTGATTTGAAAGCAGATGGGCAGCACACATTTCTATAATACAGAGTTCTAATCTAGTTATGATGTTGTTTTTCAACGTGCTGTTTGTTTTGAGATATTTTGACACACACGGATGTAACCATAAAAATGCTTACAGTTTGTTTCTACTTATAAATCTTCATTATTAGTTGATAAAGTAGTAAAATGCCTTAGTTTCAGGAAGCAAAATGGACTTCTAATAAGCTTACGCCCTTTATCTAATAATTTTTGTTTCAGAAAACTGTTTTGTTTGTCCAGTTGCTAAGAATTAAAGCATCAACTATGAGTTTAGTTATGCACCTACCACTTCAAATTAAACTTAATTATGTGTAACAGTGCACAGGATTATTGCCATGCTTTGGCCAAGTAATTGATAATTTGCTACAGTGAATAATGTTAGATAACAGCATTTGGACAGGTTTATTGGTTGACTCGATCAAATGCTTTTGCACTAAACTGAATCCAATTGTATGCCTCCTGATGTAATATAGTGGGAGTGGAGGATCTGTGAGAGGCCTTTGTGCTTGTTTTGTGTTAAGTCAATTAAATTAATTACTAAAAAAATGTGTTGGACTGGTCATCCTTCACCAGTGAAGGAATATTGTTTTAATTAATTAGAACTCTGTTGCATCCAAAAGTCCATATTTATGTAAACTGCTGCATAGAGAGCTGCTTTGTGTGCAGTGGATTTCAGCATGCTTCACTCATAGCTGCCTGTGCTGCAGAATAAGCATTCCCAATAGTGTAAGGGGAGGAAATTGGGAAAACAACCTTGTATTGCAGCATTAGTAGCCATAATTGAAATAGAAAATGACAGAAGTTCTGGTATGTAGGTAGAAAAGCTTTGGGCACCGGACGGAGTAACTTACTTCTGAGTATGCATAATACAATAATAATACCCTATATAGTAATGCCCTATAAAAGAGATTTTCCTTTGCACAGGTAGGTTAAAATTTTGATGCAAATGTTGTTTGAATACCAGGCTAAGGGACATCAGCATGGCACAATCTGCCATTGCTTTCCTTACTCCATTCTTTTTGCTCTGTATCCCTACATAACTAATTACCTAATAGAATGGGTATTTGCCCAGATTTGGATAAATCAGAAATTTATTCTGAATAAATAAATATTGTCTTGCCCTTCCTCCAAGACATCCAGAACAGCACACACATCATATTCTTCCTCACCTTTATCCTCACAACAATCTTGTGAAGTATGTTGAGAGTTGGTGACAAGCTCAAAATCATTCAGGAAGGTCTACAGCTGATCAGGGACTGTAATCCAGGCCTCCCTAGTAATGTTTGCTACACTACACTATCTTACTTTACAAGTTACAGAACAAAGTTTGAGTCCAGTGGCACCTTTAAGACCAACGAAGTTTAATTCTGGGTGTAAGCATTCGTGTCCATGCCTTTGTTATACCGTTTCCTCTTGGAGTGGATAAAACTGAAGAAAGTATTTTAGGTTTCAGTTGTCAAATTCATCATTATTATTGTATCATCATTGTTATTATTATTTGCCATCATGCACTTTCTGTCAGTGTCTCTTTCCCAAGGTGAGTTTACATAAGAGTTTTTCAGGTTTACTTCTGGGAGAGATATGGATAATGTCGAGGCATGTACACTTCACTTCTATTCTTATAAACATATTCTACTTTAAAATTCAAAGGGGGGAAACTAGAGTTTTGTTTTAGTTAATGGTTTGTAGGAATACTTCATTGACTTGGGATTCTTATGTAGAAAGCACCCCAAAATGTAGAAAGCACCTTCTTCAAGCCAAGTGCTTTCCTTATAAAAAAGTAACCATTAATGTTTTATAACTTTGAGAGTTAATGTGATGGTTAGAGCTGTATACTAGGAGAGCAGACCCAGGTTCAGACCTTCACTCAACCGTGCAGCTTACTGGGCAACCTTGGATCAGTCACACTCTTTAGTCTTGCATCACAGGGTTGCTGAGCAGATACTGTGGAAGTGAGGACAAAAATATATATACATCCCCAGCTGCTTGGGTGACAGGTGGGAATATAAGAATGTGAGAGATAGCTATTTAATTCTGTGCAATTTATATAATCCTTCCAGTATTTTCATGTATTGCTGGCAGAGAATTGTGGGCTATAATGATAGGAATTGAATACTATAGGAAAACTGAAATTGAAGTTTCTTGTTATGATAGTGATTTGAGTGTTTCTTTGCAGTTTCTCCAAGATACCCTTGACGCCCTATTTAACATCATGATGGAGAATTCAGAGAGTGAAACTTTCGACACATTGGTGTTTGATGCTTTGGTAATTATATATTATGCTTATTATTTTTAATTAATTGCTGTTTAAAGTCACTTACATAGAGTGGTTCACTGTCTAAAATATGGCATTCCAGAATTATACTGCCTTTCTTAGTGATTCTAGACTTATTAGATGTGGAAGATCTCTTTTGAAAAATTGTTTTTAGAAATGTTTGCCCCTTTCAAACTTCAAATACATTGACTTGCAATTGTTTTGGTAATTAGTCAGAGGAGGAGTATTAGTGATTGTGCTCCAGATATGGTTTTTTTTCATGCTAGCATTTTTATTACCATTCAAACCAAAAGTGACTGTGTGAAATTAATAGTAATTTAGATTGGACGAGGAGAAGAAACTTGTTGAGGAGGTATCATGTAAATCAAGCATTGGAGGAAACTACTTATCAAAGGTGAGAAGATCATGTGTGGAAATATAAACAGTACTTCATCATAGTGGTGAAGGGGAAGGCAAGTATGGAGAACTTTGAGGAACTCTTGTAAATTCCTAGAAGAAACAATACAAACAGAAATACTAGAACTGTTACTTCAGACTACAGTTTGGTGCAAGGGGAACAAGAACCAGAAAAGTCCGAGAAGCCTGCTTTTTAATACATTATATTTGAATATAAAAAAGCTGCAAGAATATGTGTTGTGATTAACCCTTTATATATGTTACAATATCTAGTATTATCAACGCAGGACAGTCACGCCACTTGACATGGGACATAATCCCATTTGGTTGCTCATAACAGTCACTTGTTATGTAGAATTACTGGTGGACAACATTTTAAAATTCAGTTTAAAATTAGGCTTGGCAAACTGAATGACATTTTCCACAAAAGTACGTGTGTGTGTGTGTGTGTGTGTGTTTATAAACTGCCATCAAGTTGCAGCTAAATTATGGTGACCCCAGCAAGAGGCTTTCAAGGCAAATGAGAAGCAGAGGTGGTTTGGCTTTGCTTTTCTCTGCAGAGTCTTCCTTGGTGGTCTCTATACTGACCCTGCTTAGCTTCTGAGATCCAGTGAACTATAACATGCTGCCTTTCCTCTCACAACAGTAGTCCCTTGAGCTTGCCAATAAACTTTCCTGGAGTCAAAAAGGACTGGGAGGGGGGGGAGGGGGGAAGATTCCAGACCATCACCTTTTTCCATTGGCAGTTTGCCATGTCCAAACGTAGGACTGCAGGAAGCCTTTACCTTTCTCTCAGCAAAGACGTTTCCAAGGGATCTGCACAAAGATGGTAGAAGATAATGTCCATATTCTGAAATAGGTTGTACATTCCACAAGAAATTTGCAGTGGCATCCATCTCCAGTACTGCTACTCTTATAACAAACAGATTCATCAGCTGCTTCTTTAGATGTCAGAAGTCCAGCTTGTAAAGCCCACAATGTGATTGCATTGCTAGTTTAACTGCCTGTCAAAATTCTACTTGGCTGTTCTCCCTTTGAATAGAATTTATACAAATGAGATCCCTTTCACAGTTTCTTTCACCCTGGGTCCCTTTTTAAGTACCATATTTTCAAGATGACTGGATGTTCTTTCATATTGGATAGGTATTCATCATTGGATTGATTGCTGACCGGAAGTTCCAGCATTTTAATCCTGTTTTGGAAACCTACATAAAGAAACATTTCAGTGCTACCTTGGCATACACGTAAGTATAATATTTTGCCCCAGAAATAATGTTCTGAATACTGGGTATATTGAGAAGTCATTATTGTTATGGCTGTTCTTGTTAGATTTATCTGCTCAAAATGGATTCCAAAGCTATTAGATGAGGTATCTTGCAGGCTACTTTCTGCACACCAAGGCTGAATTATGTTGGTCTCGGTAATTGTCTGACAAAGGCTGTTTCTCAGCAGCAGTAAGTACAGGTCCCCTTTATAAGCAGGGACTGAGGAGGCTGAAGGAAGAGATGAGAAAAGCATCATTGTGTTAATGCTAATAAGTCATACCTTCATGAACAGGCAGTCTTCTGTGTCTGTTCCATGATTTAGTTTCCCTTCAGGGATATTTCTCCATTATTTACTTTCCATCCACCAAAATGTGAGAGTCATTTTTTTGTCTTTAGCATTGGCCAGCATTTGGCAATCAGGTTAATGTATTATTTATTCTCTGATTTTTAAACATGTTAAGGTCCTAAGACTTGTCAGTAAAATGGGTAGTTTACTGTTTAAATTCTGTAAGGTGAAACAAAATTTGTCATTTTTTATGTATGTCTTCATTATTGTTAATAGAATTTCACGCTGAAGTTATGAATTAAGGTCTCTTGTGAGGTGTGTGCCATTTTAACTTAATGATACTATTCCAGGGCCCTGTCCACACTGTCACTTTTGCTGCTCATTTCTCCCTATTGCTTTGGGTTCCTCCCCCTTTTCCACATGTGTTTTTCTCCCTCTGGGACTACTGGAGAGAACAAAACATATGGGGGGTGGGGGAACCTGAAGCAATAGGGAGAAATGAGCGACAAAAGTGACAGTGTGGACGGGGCCCAGATTACCCAAATATAATGTTTGGTGCACCTGGCAAGAAATGGGGAGATGGGTTGTAGTTTGGGAATGCTGTGACTTCGTGACACAGCACATGCCTTGCATGCAGGAGGTACCACATTCAACCTCAGGCCTAAGCTGGACTTGGAAAGCTAGGTTTGAATTCCTACTCTGCCATAGAGGCTAATTTGTTCAACTTAACCAGTTTAGTGTAGTGGTTAAGAGCGCGGATTCTAATCTCGGAGAACTGGGTTTGATTCCCCACTTTGCCACATGCAGCTGCTGGAGTGACCTTGCATCAGTCACAAGTTATCTCAGATTTGGCCTCTCAAGAGCAGTTCTCAAAGACCTCTCTCAGCTCCATCTACCTCACAGAGTGTCTGTTACGGGGTGTGACGAATTGCACAGGAAAGCAGGGTTTTTTTTAAAAAAAAATGCTGCTTGTGTCTGAGAGTCAGGGAGTTCAAGAATTAATCTTCCCTGGAGAGAAGAGCTTACGTGATTGGCTGCACTGTTCTGCGAGAAATTCTGCAGCTGGCACTCCCTGTTAACAGTATTACTGAATCGCTAGTACTAGGTTTGTCTGGATTAGTCTGCTGTTGTGCTGGCTGATCTTCTAATAATACCGCAGATTTGAAGCCAAAGGTCTACTTCTGGTAACTACATTTACATCTTCATTAGTTTTTAATTGTGAGGCCAAATCATTCCCCAATAAAATGGTTACATATAACTCCTTCCAAATTCCCATTATCCATTTCCTTTGGAAGTTTTTATATTTAATTGGAACGTCTTCCAGTGCTACTTCAAGTTCTGGGCCACTAACACCCTTAATTTTGAAGGTCCTTCCAGGTAGATACTGATTTTTCTGTACTAACTGGGGCTTTATTAATGTGACTTCTGCCTCTGTGTCTCTCCAGCTGACAATTTCTTCTTCGTCAGCATTTACAATTTCCAGATAATCCCTGTTAATATCTTCCTGCACTTTCCAGACTTGTACAACTCTAGCTGGCATGTCTGTGTTTCTTCTACTGATGCAGGGACTGATGGGATGTCTGTATCTGTCTCTGTCCTTTTTACAATTTTAAAGGTTTTGGCTGATGTTTGGGTTATTTCTTTGTCAAGTTTTGGACAATATGCTTTTATGTGCCCCTCTCTCTGGCAGTGGTAACATACTATTGTTCCCCTTCTAGTTTGTGTGGGACTGGTCCGGCTCACAAGGGTCGGTTTTAGATGGCACGATTTTCTCTGAGGGGCCCCAGACTTGATTTTTCTTGATAGGGGGTGGAAATACTGATCTTCCCAGATCCCCTTCACTCTCATCCAACAAAATGGCTGCTTCATCCACTGTTTTTAGCTTTTTGTCCCTCAGAAACCATATAAACTGTGTGGGAACTTGTCTGTAGAACTTATTGCTCTAAGTCTATTAGTTGCTTTAGTTCTTGAAATATGGTAACTTGGCTTCCCTGAACCCACCTATTTAAGGCTCTGTCTAGGTGACAACCCAATTGTGAATAAGTTTCACCTGGCTTTCTTTTAATCTCTCTGAAAGCCTTCCTGCTTTGTTCTGCAGTCAAACCAAAGAGAACTTAAGTTAAGTAAGTGCCAGGCAAGCCTTACAGGGGATAGTGTTTCAGAGATGAAGGGCTACCACAGAAAAGGCTCTGTCTCTAGTTGCTACCTGCTTCACCTCTGAAGAAGGGGGCACAGAGAGCAGGGCTTGACAGGCACATCTTGTGGGCTTTGGGATTTCCTTTTAAAAGTGGCTTATGGCAGCTGTTTGAGAAATGCAGGCCGGAGACTCCTTTTGAACATGCAGAACTACTTGTCTATTTCTTTGGATCCCACCCTTATTTTTCTGGATTGCATCCATTGTGCATCACTTTCTTATTTCAGAATGTGTCATTTATTAATTTGCCAGTGACCTTTAAAAAATCTTTCCACACAGAAAACTGACAAAAGTTTTAAGAACCTATGTGGATAACGCTCGTGTCATCGATCAACTATTTAAAGCAATGAAGTCTTTGGAATACATCTTCAAATTTATTGTACGGTCGAGAATTTTATTCAACCAGTATGTATCCTGTTCTTGGTCATACCACATCTTTTAAATGCCTCAGTTGTTGTAATAAAGATTGTTAACAGTATACATTGTGTTGGATCAAGCAGAAGAGTTCACAAAAGGAATTGGCATAGTGGATCTTTCCCCACCTTCCCCTTCTATAAGCAGCTTGCTCGCTGTCCTGAAAATGCGCTCTGAGGATTGGGAGAGCCCCACAAGCAAAATATTATGCAGGATGAGGTCTGCAACAGTGAGGGGAAACTCCCCGCCCTTCTGCTCACAACCGGTATCACTGGAGAGAGAGAGGAGGAGGAGGTTTACCTGGTTTTCCCATACCATGGCAGGGCTCCCTGTTAGGATCAAACAGGAGGCTACTTGAGGAATGGAAGGGAGATAAAAAAAATCTTCCCCATCAATGAACTCTTCCTCTGAATCCAGCACAATGAAATAAATTATTGTCTGGGGCATACTGAAAATACTACTTTTTATTCTCTAATTAAATGAACAATGACTGTTTTGCATTTCACTGTGTATTTCCTGCTGGTTAATTATTAATTCATTTTGTGTTACTGTTGACTCTGGAAAGGCAGAATCTCTCAATAACTAGGTGAAGTCTCCAAATTTAATTATCTCATTCTTAAACCTACAATCCTACTTGATAATGGAGATGCTTAAGAAATATTGAAACTGCCATAGAGTTGAAACACAAACAATAGATAATCTCTTGGCTATAATGAAAATGCTTAGTCAAGGTTATATTAGAATTTAAGGTCAATTTTTAAAATCTATATTTGGGAATATAGGAGACAGCAATGGAATATATTTTCCATAGTATTCAGAGGAATCTGTTGATGCATTTGAGTTAGGACTAATACTTGTTTCCACAGCACTTATAATGTGCACTTTGCTTTATAACTGATTTTTACAATGTAAGAATCCAATTATTTAATGGGTAAATTATTTTCTGGAGACTTGAACTTATCTTTCCATATTCAGTAGTCTGTTTTAGAGACCACATTGGTTTGAATTACCTTCGCAGAAAATTAGATGTCATACCAATGTTTAGTATGTGGCTGTTTTGACAGCAGTATTAATTGTGTGTGCAAGCAATAAGAGTATAACACTGTTATTGTTCCAAGGGAGATAACATTGGAATCTTTTGAGGATTTGGGATCTCATTCTATATTCTGACTCTCTTATGTACATGCGAGTGACTCTGCTAAAAAGGGTTCTTTTAAAAAAATTCTGGCAGGTAAAATATATTCAGCCGATGATTTTTACCATGTAAGCTACTTCAGGTCCTCATGGGGGAAAAGGTATAAATGAAGTAAATAAATACCAATCAGATTATCAAAAATGCACCCTTTGTGCTTTTCATTACAATTTTTGGGTTAAAGAAACCATTTCTGTGCCAAAAGTATTCAGTACTAGTTCAATAATTTTTTTCTCTCAGGAGAATATTGGTGAAGGAACCCCCCCCCCAACAAAAACATAATTTCAGGATAAATTACTAATATTTTCCTAATTTTCCCAACTCTGAGTTTTAAACAAACTTTCCTGTTCTTCAGTGCTCTTTGTGAGGTATTTAATAAAGTGATATGATGATTAAATCTAAAAATATTTTAAAAATCACTAGAGGTTTAATATGCCTTTAAAAGTCATAATACAGTATGATCAGTTCAGTCAAGTGAATGAGTGCTGACCAGACCAAGTATTCTGTGTTGAAATGATGGAGGTATAACTCTGGTCACTGAAAATTAATTGTGTTTTTACAACTTTTTGGATTTTAGTATACTTGCAGAAGGTAATACATTAAAAAACAAACCTATAAACCACCACACATGGGTTATGTTTTAGCTGTCACTGGTCAGCACAGGGTTCACTCTAACTACATTTATACTGTTTATTTTTCAGACTTTATGAAAACAAAGGAGAAGCTGACTTTAGGGAGTCTTTACTTCAGCTCTTTAAATCTATCAATGAGATGATGAGTAGTATGTCCGATCAGACAGTTATAGTAAAGGTATGATTCTAAAATAAAATTATTTAATGTTTGTCTTCTCACTTTGAGGCTCAGTAACATATCCCTAGTGTCCTGTACAAAATATAATGGTTGAAAAGAATTGTAAGTTTATTGTTTTGCATTTAATTTGAAAAAACAATATCTTTAGGAATGTAAGGCAATGGCTTGTTCTAGACAAAATGCATTCTTATGTATAAGAAGCTGGAAAACTTTGGATTCACATACTTCTTCATCCCTTTGCTTATGACCAGAGTAGTAGATATTTCTGTTTTTGCAGCGAACTGTGGGTTTGAGTTTTCCCTTCAAATTGGGATTAAAATGGAGTTTTGAATTAGGATTAGGAAGAGCAAAAAACATAGATTGCAGGTTTGGATGTAGAATCAAATTATGTCTTGCCACAGAAGTCAAAGGATCTAATTAGATTGTAGCATGTGAGAGGAGAAGGGAGGCGGAGTACATGAGTTGTGCAATGGTCTTCTTAAAATAATATAGTGGAAAATTATACAAATTATATGCATATCTTGTAGTGGGCCCTGATCCCTGTTGCTTTTGAGAAATTAGTTAATCCACTTCATTTGTGGTAGAAATATGGTGTTGATTCTCCTGTGTGGTTTTGAGGCTACTCCCTGAATTTGCAGTTGTACAAATATATCCTTGCTATGCTGCTTTTTTCTTTTCAAGAGGATACATTGGATGTAGTTTATATAGGGCTGCCTAGTCCAACTTGGGAAATATCTGGGGACTTTGGGGGTGGAGCCAGGAGACTTTGGGGGTGGAGCCAGGAGAAAGGAAGTGACATCATTTTGTGATGTCACATCCTGTGATGTTGCTTCCACATGCTTCCACATGAACTCATGAAGTTTCCTAATACTGAATCAGGCCATTGGTCCATCAAGGTCAGTATTGACTACTCAGACTGGTAGTGGCTCTCCAGGGTCTCAGGCTGACATCTTTAATGTCACCTATTACCTGATCCTTTTTTAGCTGAAGAGGCTGATACCTCCTGCATGTCAAGCAGATGCTCTATCACTGAGCAATGGCCCTACTGAATCCTTCCTCATCTCGGCAGAATATGAAGCCCTAAGTGCTACACAAGTGCTAAATATGATTTTCTAATCATAAGAACAGGAGAGAAGCCACAGTGGATCGGCCCATCCAGTACAGCCCATCCAGTACAACACTCTGTGTCACAACAGTGGCCAAAAATACCAGGTGCCCTCAGGAGGTCCAGCAGCGGGGCCAGAACTCCAGAAGCCCTCCCACTGTTGCCCCCCAAGCACCAAGAATTCAGAGCATCACTGCCCCAGAGAAAGGGTTCCATTTAGACCTTGTGGCTAATAATAGCCACTGATAGACCTCTGCTGGATGGGGACAGAGAGAGAGAGACAGACAGACAGCTTTTTCACTTACTCTTGCCCAATTCCCAGGCTTTATTTCTGGCCTTTGTTTCACCCAGCTGTTGTCCATGTAAGTCCCATAACTTCTCCCCCCCCCCCAGCATAGGCTTTTTGGTGGCTAAAGAGGACCTTTGTCCTCCCCTTTTCGCCAGCAGAAAAGCTAGTTGGATCCATCCCTAATTTAAAATACCGGTTACTTGATGTACAAATGCTTTTAAAAATGCAGATTTTTACTGCCGGAGGGGGGGACATGGTTGAAAGAAACAGAAAATTGGCATAAAAATGAGGAATCCCAACTTTTATTTGCAGAAGGGAAATGAGGATTGGGGGGACCCAAACAGCCACGACAAGACATTTTAAACAATCCCACTCCCAGACCTTCTACAGGCAACCTCTCCTTGTGATGTTTACCTCTTTGGAAGTGACCGTTTATTCCTTTGACAAAACCACAGTGGACAGACAGAAAAAAGAAAGAGGGGGAGGGGGAGAGACAGAGAAGGAAAAGAGCTCGCAGACCCCAGCTTACCCCAGCAGTTTACTCAGCAGCAACCTTGCACGCAAGCCCTTCAGTAGAAAGAGCTTAGTCCCTCCTTAATCTCTGGGCGGGGCTCTCTTGCTGGCTCAGCTCTTAAAGGGGAAATTTCCCTTTTAAGAAGTTCAAGAGGCTGGCCAGGGCAGGCTCCGAGGTTCCCCTGCTGGCAGCCATTTTGTCCCCCCGGTGGCCAATTTTGGAAAAGCAGGGGAAAGCTTTAAAAATCGGTGTTTCCCCCGCTCTACCGGGGGACTTGGCAGCCCTAAGTTTATAAATGACTCCCTTCCCCAATAAGCACTTTAACAAACAAACATAAAGGCAAAACTAGCAAAATTACACATGCTTTATTCATATGTTTGTTGTTATTGTTCCTAAAATGGTATTGGTTTGCATGTGTTTAATTATGTATGTTGCTGGTTAGCTTCTTGTCCTCAAGCAATGAGTGGAGCTGCACAAAGTGGATTTCTGCCAGTCAGTGGTAGCTGTTCAGCCCTAGACCCAGGCTAAATTAATGCACATTGTACTAGTATGAAAGGCACTCTTGTGTATAGGTATTAAGGTTGTAGTTTTAGCTGTGACCTCCAGACCAGTTGGATATAAGAATTTCAAATGCTGCCACATCAGTCAAGACGAATGGGTGCATGCAACAAATAAAGCATTTCCTTTACTTATTTGAATTGGTCTTAAAATATGTCCTGAAGGTCTGTAGCATGAGTGAAAACAAATCTAATCATGTCCTATCATTGTGCTCTTGGTAGAATAATTAGCAACAAATTCAGCATATCTCAAATTCCAGTATTTAGTTACATTTTTATACTTGAAGATATTCATTTTTACAGGGAGAATGTAATTATTATGAATTCTAATTTTTGGCTTGTTGCAGTTTCACTTCCCCCCCCCCCCCCTTCCCACTTTCCTCATGATGGTTTTCTCATTGTAGTCTGATCTGGGAGCAATTGATGATTTGTGAAATTACAGTTCTGTTAATTCAAATCATCCTAGAAAATAGCCTTTTCATATTCTGTTAGAGAGTACCTAGTCATTTAAATAAATGAGAAATTGGTTTCATATAATAACTCTGCCTGTGAACTGTGTCACTTTCATTAAGGAATAATTAACTTTATGGTGGTTGATCTTCCTGTCAGAATATATGTGATTCCTAGAAAGATACAGAAAATGCCCTATGGTGAACATGTTGTCTTCATGTAACAGAATGCAAAATAGGGTGTGGAAACTATTTAAATGAATAAATAAACTCTCAATATTGCATCCATGTCTAATTATTGTACCTCTTGACTAATACTGTAACTCAGTTCACATATCCAATCAGATTTCCTGTGTTAGTGACTGAATGGATACAAAACTAAGCACTACAAAGACAGCGGTTTTGACCCAGAGTGCTCTGTAGGTGACCAGAAGATACTTCAGTTCACACATGAAATGGATGAGTGGTTGCTCATTTGCCTTCCTGGATGCAGTTCCCATGTTGAGTTGAGTTGTTTTGCATTTTGTTCCAGAGAAGCCTCAAATGCAGAGATGTCAAACTCATTTGTTATGAGAGCTGGATCTACCGTACATGTAACTTTGTTGGGCCGGGCCATGTGTGCCTTAAAATGTAATGCTAGGGACCAAGCCCAAATAACGATACTGTTTTTTATTCAAAATACAGACATGCTTTAAACATTAACACTCTTACAGTATTTCCTTAAAGTATCTCCCTGATGCCCACCCTCCCATTTTTACCGCCCATTACTCATTAGCTCTGGGACAGTATATAGGGATATAAAGCACAACCTCTGGCAATCTGGCAATAAAGGTAGTGACCAGTTTTTCATTGGCTGGATAAAAGCCCTGGATGGGCTGGTTCCGTTTCAGAGGTCATATGTTTGATGCCCCCACTCTAATGCTTTGGAGTCTGGAGCAGAGCTTACAAGGGTCTTTTGCAAGACAAGAGCAGGAAACACTGGGAATGGTTTGCATATAAGACACTGTATTCAACTAACTACTTTCCCCCTCTTCATTTATAAACTGATTTCAAAGTACTGATATCTGTGAAAGTTGTATATTAAAGAGCTAGTTGATGGTGGGACTTCCGGAAGCTTTGCGAAGAATGGCGGACGCCTCTCACCGCACCAGCAGGAGAGGCGATCCGTGCCAGGCGGGAAGAAGGGGTCCAGGACTGGTGCCGGACCCCCAGAGACCCCAGTGAGGGGGCTCTGCCTGGGGTGGCACGGAGGAGACCTCTCCCGTCGGTGGCGATCGCGGGTTTGAGGCTCCTCTCATCACCCCCATAGGTTCTCCCGCCTTGGAAGCCGTAATGGCTACAGCGCAAATCCAGAAGCAGCAGAGAGTATGAAGCGCAAGAAGCAGAAGTTCCCAGATACGCAAGGTGAAATTGTGAGTCTCGAAGTTAAATAAAGCAGAATCAAGCGAGAACGCGGCGGGTGGAGGGAATCCCCCCCCCTCCTATTTGTATCGGCGTACTTACGAGGCTCCTTATACGGTGTTACTGAGGAATAAAAGCTTGTACGGACTGCTAGAAGGCAGGATCGTGTACTTGAACATATAAACTTTTAAAATGATATAAGTGCTGGTTGAGAAATCGTATCTTCTGTCCTCCTTATCTAACTGTAAACAACACAGCGGACTCAACAATGGCGGGGAAACCGAAACCTTCCCCCAAATTAGGAAGTTCAGCTCCGAGTTCAAAGGTTGATACCACAGAGATGACTACAATTTTCTCCTTGTTATTGCGACCTCTAGTGGACCAAATGACGTCTCTTAACACAAAGATGGACAAAATGCAGCTGGAATTAAAAGAGCTGAATAAAACTACAGAAAAGTTGCAGCGGGACCTCATGGAGGTTAAAACGTCAGTAAAAAATCAAAACTCAAGATTACAAAAAGCAGAGAAAGACAAGGCTCTTCATCATGACCAGCTTTTAAAACTACAGATGGAACGTGCAAGTTTCTTCCTAAGACTTCAGAATGTGCCAGAGAAGAAAGGAGAAGACCTTAAAAGCTTGCTGAGTGAAGCGTTGGAACCAGTAACAGGTTTAAAAGCAGAAACTCTAAAAAGCGACATGGATATGGTTTATAGGACCTATCCAGATTATATTAAAAAGAATAGCCTGCCTGGTGAAATCATGATAAGGTTCTCCAAAAAATCGACAAGAGATGTGGTTTTAAAAACCACAAATAAGACGGTTCTGAAGATCCAAGAAGAAGAAGTGAAAGTTATGAAGGATATTCCATTTGAAATAAGGAAAAGAAGAAAAGCCTACAGAAAACTAACAACCTGGCTTCAGTCTGAATCTATTATATATCGTTGGAATACCCCAGAGGGACTAAGCTTCAACATCAAAGATAAGAAATATAAAATTGACTCTGTTGACCAAGCAAAAAATTTTTTGGAAAAAAGCAAGGAAAAGAAAACAGGAAGAGAATCAGATGATTCACTAGCTTCGCAAGAAAGTATGTATGGTTTTGACAGTTCAAAAAGTGAAGAAGAATCAGACTCAGAAAAAGGAGCAGCAGCCCCAAAAATACAAGTTGAGACTGTAAAAACAAGAAGAGGACAAAAGAAGAAATGAGTGTTTTAAAATGTTATATTAAGCATATGCACTAATGTGACTTATAAAATGTATTGTTAAGCGTTTTTCTTCAAAGTATGCATACCTGCCAAATAGCTTTCTCAGTTGAAACAGTAACAAAGTAATAAGCTGTAAACCATGGTCTTACTTATGCTTCTTAATTTTTTATTAATAACTTGATACAATTAAGCATTTCATAAAGTACTCTCTGTATAAGGTGTATGTAGCTTAGTTTTGTAGCGTTGTAGAAGTAGAAAATAGGTAAAATCAATAAAAAAATTTTTTTAAAAAAAATAATAAAAAAAGAGCTAGTTGATGGTTATCTACTCCAGCTGGTAATGATTCTGTCCTCTTTTCCAGCCATTCTCCCTGCTTTCCTTTTCATTGGAGATGCTAGGGGTTGAATCTGGGTACTTGTTAGGCAAAACATGTGCTGCACTTCTGTGGCTCATCTCTAAGCTGTGTTCCTTAAAACCAGCAGTCATTTGGGGTTGGAGTGAGGTGGAGCGGTGCTCCACCAGCCCAGGAGTGGGCACTAGGGCAGCCACGGGCCGAATCAGATTTTCTGATCTGATTCGGCCCACCACCGAATTGCCATCGAAATTCGGTAGCAGCTTTAAAGCAGCTGAAGGGGGGAGGGGGTTTGAGGGAGAGGCTCCAAACTTACAGGGTAGCTGATGGAGCCTCTCCCCCAAATACCCACCAAGTTTCAAGAAGATTGGACCAGGGGATCCAATTCTACGGGCCCCCAAACAGGTTGCCCCCATTCCCTCCATTGTTCTCTATGGTGGGGAAAAAAGTAAGTTTTGCCCCCTTTTGCTTCCCTTTCTGATACACTTCCAGTAATGTTAGGGGGCATGGCATATGCTTATAAGTTATGCTAATGCGATCCTGCACCTCTTTTTCTACAAAATGATCCCTGCTTAAAACACTTATTTGTAATTAGGGATGGGCACGAACCAGTTCACGAGCCAAAATTCAGCACCTTCCCTGAACGTTTACTGGACATTTGTCTGGTTTGGCTGTTCAGGCCATTTAAACCCAACAGCTGAGCAGTGTGGGTCCACAGCTGACCTGTTAGGTTTAAATGTCTGCAAGCCATTTCACCAGTTCGTTTCGCTTCCACCTGTTTGGAAGCGGGGGGTGGTGGTGGTGGAGAGCATACCTGACTGATGAAATGGCTGCCAGCCATTTAAACCCAACAGTGGGGCAGAGCCGCCCATCAGCGGCTTTAAGCCATTAAACCCGTCAGTTTTGCTCCCCTCTCTTCGATGTGGAAGAAAGCAAATAGGATGGGTTAAATGGCTGCCAGTTCTCTTTGTCAACTTTCTCCATTCCATGCATAATTTTATAAACCTTTATCATGGCCGCTTAGTCATCTTTTTTCTAAGCTGAAAAGTCTCAGACTCTTCAGCCTTTCCTCAGAGGGAAGGCACTCTAACCCCCTAATCATATTGGTTGCCTTCCTCTGTACTTTTTACAACTCTGCAATGTCATTTTGGAGATATGGCAACCAGAGTTGTCCAAATGAGCTGCACCATAGATCTATACAGGGGCATTACAATATATATATTATATTCTCAATCCCTTTCCTAATAATCCCTAACATAGAGTTTGCATTTTTCACTGCTGCAGCATACTTACTGGGTTGACACTTTTATTGAGCTGTCCACTACAACCCTAAGATCTTTTTCCCTCAAAGTCTCAGCAAGTTCAAACCCCATTAGTCTATACTTGAAGCTGGGATTTTTTGTCAAAAGGGATAGAAGAAATTTAATCTGCAAAATAGTTGGCAAATTGGTCATGCACTTCTTAGCAAAGAGACTAATGGAAATTTGTGAGAGCCACCCAATAATACTTGTGGATTAGTTGCGAAGGTGGTCCTTTCCAGAAAATCTATGATGGACCAAGCTAGTTTTTATGGATGTGTGCTGATCAGCCTTCACTGATGTCAGGCCTAGAATCATAGAGTTGGAAGGGACCTCCAGGGTCATCTAGTAACCTCCTGCACAATGCAGGAAATTCACAACTATCTCCCCCCCCACACCCCCAGTGACCCCTGCTCCATGTCCAGAAAATGCCAAAAAAGTCCTCCAGGATTGCCAAACTGGCCTGGAGAAAATTGCTTCCTGAGCCCAAAGTGGCAATTGGCATTTCCCTGGGCATGTAAGAAAGGGTCATGAGAACTAAGCACTGATGCAACCCTCCCTGCTATCCCTCTCATGATCTGCTGAAGTTCACAGATGGCCATCTAGCCTCTGTTTGAAAACCTCCAAAGAATGAGCACTCACCACCTCCTGAGGAAGCCTGTTCCACTGAGGAACTGCTCTGTCAGGAAGTTTTTCCTAATGTTTAGCCGAAAACCCTTGATTTAGTTTCAACCTGTTCTGGTCCGACCTTCTGGGGCAACAGAAGCCTTTTCTTCTTATACATGGTGATTGACACAGTTGGGTCTCTTGCTTTTTAGGTGTACCAAAAATACTTCTATAGCAGTGTTGCTAACCATTTAGGAAGGTATTTCCAGCATTTTGGTCCCATGCTCTTTGTTTCCAGCAGGCTAACCACTTGAATACATATTCCTGCCCATTTTCTCCCTCAAAATTTTGCTCCATTTGGTACTTTCCCCTATATTCTTTTTTTATGTGCTCTCACTCCTGGAGTCCTTTAGTCTTAGAAGGATAACAGACTCTTTTCATTTCTTTGAACTCACTCATCCCAGCACTGCTTAAAGTACTGCATCTAAAAGAAGTGGAGAGCTAGTTTGATTTGTCCTTTTAGTTTGTGATTATGGAAATCCATGTTGTCTGTGTCCTGAATAAACCATCACTTTTGATGTGATGGGATCAGGTTTGTGAACTTTATACTGCTGTACAAGTATGTTATTTATTCTAATTAAAAATGTTAAGAAGTCAACAAACTGCTTAATTGTTGGTAATTGTTCCTGATGTTGCATTGGTATCTGATGATTGTTGCTTGAAATTAATGTCCCTGTACTCTTGTATATCAGCATCTGGGAATAGCCAAGGGTAGTAATGATGCCACTAATCATGCAGATTCTCATTTCAACTACAGCTTGCAAACAGAGTAAAGGTTGCATTCTTGGCTTAGCTTTCATAAGAATTAGTATTGACCTTGTGGTATGTTAATGGTCTTTCTGATTAAACCAATTTAGACCCATTTGCCTTCCTTTGTTCTTTCAAGTTATATTATATTTTAATAAGATCTGAGGCATTAAATGTAGATTTTTCAGTTTTTGTGGATTTGTTTTGAAAAACTGAAGCCCAACTTTTGCTTCATATTAGAATTACTGAAAAACTGGTTAAATCAAGAAAATGTTAAGGAAAGTTGCTATTTATTTTAACCAATATAAAAGAATAGTCATTACAAAAAATCATAGAAATATAAAATATTTAAACCAAGGGGGACTGCCTTAAGCTAACTGTAAAGGGAAATACTACTCAGTATGCCTTCATGAATATTTCTGTTGATAATACAGTACAAGCTTTGTTACCTGGGGTGATTATCCAGAATGCTGTGTTAATCATAATTGCCCAGAGGGCAGGCTCCTCCCCATCAGCTGCCATACTGCTGCATTTTGAGCCCATGTGCCCCACTCCTGTCTTCCTAGCAGGCCAGCTTGATGCTTCTGAACATTGCTTCCAGCTGGTGCTGCCAGTCAACCTCATTCTCAGGTGCCCCCTTTCTCTCAGTCTGTTTTGAGCTGTCTCTGCTTCAGAGCCCTTAGGCAGCTGGTCCACTTTTTGTATGCTGTGTTGGATGGCTGGGTGTTGGAAGTGGATGGGTCCCTCTAGGCATGGGGGCTATCTCCACAGTGTTCCCTTTTAACACATGAAGCTGTCTTATACTGAATCAGACTACTGGTCCATCAAGTCAGTACTGTCTACTAAGACCGCCAGTGGCTTTCTAAGATATCAGATAGAGATCTTTCACATCACCAGCTGGAGAGGCTGGGGATTGAACCTGATACCTTCTGCATGCAAAGCAGATGTTCTACCACTGGGCCGCAGCCCCTCCCATAATGGAGTAGGGTTTGATCAATGGGTGTGTAAATGCTGGAGCAGAGCAATATGCTTGAGTATCCAGGAAATTTGCTTGATTGACAACCCTTATTCTCACTGTGAAGAGCAGGGCATCTTAGTATGGGTGATTCCCACCAGCCTGATACATCTCTCAGAGGCACAGGAGGTGCACCCTGGAGAGAATTTAAAAGCTCGCGGGCTTCGCAATACCTTAGTGACTGCCACCACCTGTTTGTAGCCATATAGCTCTGTAGAGGAAGGCAAAAGAATTTGCATTGTTCCTGGCAGGTGCAGTGCCAGCGTCTTCTGGAAGGCATAAAGGGAAGAAATTATCATGTTCCTCCCTACTCCTGCTCCACGCTCTTTTCTCTTTGGGTGGGAAAATACTAAGAGCTGGCATGGGGCCAGGCTGCAGTCTGCAAGTCAGCATGTGTGTGCCCCCATGAAATCTTAGGCAACAATCCTCCAAACAGGAATGTGACTGCCAAAAAGTGGAATCCTGGATTTTCCTGTATGAAAAGCTGCTTTTGAAAATTCTCAAAAGCAGTCTGTCATGAATTACGAAAATTCCAGGACTCCTTTGCTATGTGAACTTGGTTCTGAAGTTCATTAAATCCAGACTTAATTTAACCATTTTTAATGTGATCACAGGATATTAAGCAATTTATTTCATTTATAAGCCATTTAAATTTAATTTATAATTTAATTTAATGTATAAGCCATTTAAATTTGCATATTTCCCCAAAACCCTAATGCATGTTTAACAGTATTTATGATGTATCTCAAAGAACCATCACTGTTGACATCATGTTCAATAATTCTCTGGAAACTGATAACCTAGACATGCTGGAAATCTGCTGTTAGATGGCTAAACCTTCATGCTTTGCCTTCAAAGTGTGTGTTCTTGGAAGGGATGAACCATTCTGTGACATTTTAAAATGATTTTTTCCATAAATTTCATAAAACATGCTGCTGCAGGAGTACATATGAATAAATTTATTTATTTTTATATTTATAAAATTTATATCCCACTCCCTGTCCCCTGAATGGGACTCAGGGCAGCTAAAATAACCCAGTAAAAACAAACTAACGAGATAATAAATAAACTTTAAAAATATAAAATGATTAAAAATCTATCCCCATTAAAATTTGTTCATTATCAAGCAAATTTCCAATTTTATACTTAGAGTCTGTGTTTTTTGTGTGAAAGTTATTTCAGGTTATATGGCCAAGTAATATTTTGCAAATATATAACACCTTAGCAGTAAAGCACAATTTCTCAAACTTAGTTTAGACTCTTAGGAAATTTCTTATCCTTCAATCTGTTTTGTTCCTTAAGTAAAAAAAATGCTGGAACTAGCATGATGATTGTTATCATCTATGATTTCCTGGAATATTTTTCCATTTCCCCCCGGGCCTTCACATCTCCAGTCAAAACATATATTTTCTTGTGTCATTTAATTACTATATTTATTACCCTACCCTCCTACTACAGTGCCCAAGGTGGCTTAAAGTATTTAAGACATTAAAAATATAAAATTGAAACAACGGCCTAAAATTATATAATTACAACTGTGGGCCTCAGAATGGGAAGAACACTGTGACGGACTGCTCTTATCAACAGGTTTTCTAGTGCAGCAATTTCAGAGAGCTGGGAGGTGCAGAGCTAACTTTTCACTGGAATGGAGAGCTTGAGTGATAGGTTGCTCCCCTTCCCCCCTTCCCTCTGATTGGCCAGTCCCGTCTGAGGAGAACCATATGATTAGCTGAGTGCTGAGGGCATGGGCTTTTGGGAGTCATTTGGCCAGTTGGTCTTTGGGAAGTCTGACAGTCAGTCAGTTAGCTTCTGATACAGTCAGTTGGAGTCTGTGAGTCTGAACCAGTCAGTCAGACAGGAGTATAGGGAAACGACTCATTGCCTTAACTGTTTCCTGTCAATTCTGAGGAAGAATTCAGTATAAGAACTGAATTTCTAAGAGTCAGCCTAAACTGAAGTCTGTTTTACACAGACACCAGAACTGGGATTGAGATTTTGACAAGGGTGATTGGGTAGTATGCTGAAACTCCCAATCAGGCCAAAAGAAAAAGGTTATATCTTCTGAGGAGAATAATAATTTCTGCCCAGTTACATAGGGGGGTTTGGTTTGAGGAAACCCCTGGTCCGTTTTGAAAGGAATCAGATTTAGATACCTCAGGATATTGAAATAAACTGTGGTTTCCAAACGGGGAGAGTCTACGTTCACAAATAAAGAGACCTTCACCAGGAAACCTGAAGACTCAAAGGAAACTATATGAAGAAACATTGTAACTGTCACTAAAATACAGAATTGCCTCTCACTGTTAATATCCAAGAATATATGAAAATAAGCTTCAATAACACTGTTTTTATTGTTAAAAGAAGTATAATCTGTATTAACAACAATTTTTAATGCAGCATTCCCAGCCCCTGGCTTACACCTATTCCCTCCCAACCTGTTAAATAAAATTTCTTTCTGTTTGAATGTTAGACTGTCTCAAGTGCCATTTGAAAGGGAAGAACAATAGGACTTCTGCTTATTCCATCATGTTCCTGGGTTGGGCTAAAAGTGATGGGGTGGAACAGACAGACTTTTAAAACAATAACTAAATCCATGCTACTTGGGGCTGCTCAGTCACAGTTGGGCACAAATTTTTGGCAGGAAAACCTGCCTGATAGTGGGGAAGTACCAGGGGTCCATCATAAACCCCCTAAATAATTGGATGCTTTTCCAGCATCCAATTTTATGTCTAGCCAGGTGTTCATTAGAAAACTACTCTAACTCAATAACTTGTGGTGATGTGGGCTTCATGTTTTCAAAACAGAACTGAAATGGCATGCTCATTCTTCAGGTAAGGATCATAAGATTAGATGTTTTCAGAACTAGTGTTTGAAATGACTATTAACAGACACAGTAATTAAGAGCAGTGAGGGCGACTGTTTTGGGTGTTGAGCTAAAGCACAATTTAACAGTAAGGTTTTTTTTTAACTCATCAAGCGTCAAGTGAATTTTCATTGGACTGGACTGGTATGGTGCAGGCATGATCCATTTCTTAAACATATCTATTAGATATTATGCATATTTGAATATCAGGCACATTGTTCTTGAAGAAACTACTTCTTTGTAGTCAAAAAGAATTCCTTCGTGTTTCTAAAATGAGTGAATCTAGGTGTGTTCTGATGTATTGAAAAAGGCCATAATATTGGGCTATCGTGTGGAATGCTCTGTTCTTTTTATAAAGAGAAAACTTGCGATTTTTATGGGTTGTGTGAATTTCTCCTTTATTCTTTGCTAACAAAAATCAGTTTAATAGGTATCATCTAGAAAAATACGTAAATTAATAATTACCTCATACATTATTCAAAGAAAAGCTTTTTTTGTATCATTGATAGCGCTTATCTTATATAAAGATATGCTAATAGATTTAATTAAAATAATTGTACTGAGTAATGTACCCTGAACTTTACCCTAAAATAGTCCTTATTATTTACTCTCCATAGTTATATTTTTACTCACAGTTTGATGGGTAATAGATAATAAAACAGGTCACTCAATAGCCCACATGCAGAACAGAGTTGGCTCTCATAGTCAACTAATTTCCTGACAGGGAGATACATAAGCTAAAGTCACTCTAGCTGGGATCATAAGAAAAATCTAAATTAGTGTAGCCAGCATAAGACCCTCACATACTTGTGAAAGTGGGTCATCTACAACAGAACAGACAGAGGCAAACATGCTGTCCGCAGGCTATAGGCCTGCACTTGTAACCTTCTGGGCAAGTTATGTTGTAAGAGGAAAGAAATTATCAGAAAAGGTTTCCTCACATTTGTAATACATGATATTGGGCAGAGAATAAAATAATTCTACGGAGCAGACTAGGCTAAATAGTTAGATAATTAATAGTTGGATAAAACAAAAATAAGGCAAATAGCCTTATTGAGAGCCAGTTTGGTGTAGTGGTTAAGTGCGTGGACTCTAATCTGGGAGAACCGGGTTTGATTCCCCACTCCTCCACTTGCACCTGGCTGGATGACCTTGGGCAAAACATAGCTCAGTACCAGCTGTTCTCTCAAGGACAGCTTGGGAAAGAGCTCTCTCAGCCCCACCTACCTCACAGGGTGTCTTTTGTGGGGAGGGGAAGGGAAAGGAGTTTGTAAGCCGCTATGAGACTCTTAAGTGAGTGAAGGGCGGGGTATAAATCCAATCTCCTCTTCTTCTTGAATAGATCTGTATTGCTTTCTCCTCATGTATATCCTTCCTTTAGCTAACCATTAGTACTGTAAACACAAACATTTGGGATCATGGGACTGAAAAATTCCTATAGCTTATAGACATATAGAAGGGATCATGATTTGCCATCCACACTGGACACCTTAGGTTAAGTCCCTTTCTCCCTTCCCATATGCATTTTGAATATAAATTACTCTTACACATGAGATTTGGGTGGGTTGTCTGTTAGCTTGCAAGGGGGAAAAATGTTTTGTCTTATGTTTACATTGAGGCATTCTTTGCCTTGATGGCTTTTACTCTGGGTATTGATAGTGGTATTAAGAGTGAGAGAAAAGGTGTGAGCAGAGATATTCAAGGCTATTGTGGTTTAGGAATCATTGTGTTGTAAAAGTCTGTTTTGAAGATGGTGAGAAGTGGATTGGAGGTAGTTTCCAGCATGAGTAGCATGGCAGAAGGCACATAAGTGTAAAGAAAGAAGGAGCCAAGAGTATTAAATATTGTAACCTCAAATATTGAATTCAGTTGTATGTGATCACAACATATTATCAAACACTACTATGTTTATTTTCAATTCCAGGGAGCGGCACTTAAATATTTGCCTACTATTGTGAATGATGTGAAACTTGTTTTTGATCCAAAAGAACTTAGGTAAGTGTTACCTATATAAAGAAGAATCTAAAAGTTTGTTGTGGTTCTTAGCTTTGCTTCTTACTTTATAATATTTCATTTTTTTAAAATGTGCATAGGGAATGTATACTATGTATATTCCATTGCTTCAGGGGAAATCTGGCACCCAAGATTAACTATATTCACTTGTTATATATTATAGATCTTGAAAGCATATAGAATGCACATATATATCACTTTTAGAGTAGATATTTTCCCCAGACAAAAGTTTCTGACCTCAATAGATTATACAGTGAGATGTCAAAGATCATAAGTTATTGGGGCTTTAGAATCTTAATAGTTATTCATATTTTTCATAGTATAATGCATCTTAGTTATGAATATATTTTTCATTACAAATATTCAGATCTTTGTTTGTTCCCTGAATTGATACCAAGACAGTGATGCTATTTCTTTTTAAACCGTCAGAATAGTCATGAGAGAATATCTTCTTCCTTTCATTCTGCAAATGTTTATACAGTTATTAGGAGATAAATTTAAAACTTGTTAAGAGCAAAGAAAAGCACATCAAGGTAATAAAGACACTTTTCTGAGATCTGCTTTCTGTAAAGAATTGGAAAAAGGTAATGTGGGACAGCTCTTCAAAAACTTTAAGCCTGTAGAGCAGGGGTCCTCAAACTTTTTAAACGGGGCCAGTTCACTGTCCCTCAGACCATTGGAGGGCCGGACTATAGTTTTTTTTAAAAAAAACTATGAAGATGGGCTTTTTCTTTGGTTATTTTGCGGGTAGGGAAGGCGCGGGGGGGGGGGAGGTGCACAAAAAGGCACCGTTGACGGGGCTGTTGTCTTTCCCTCTCCGAAGAAACAAAGAACTCAGCATCCTCACAAACTTTTTAAGGCAGCAAGCCCCCAGCTGCTTCTCCCTGAAACTCCACTACTGCAGGCATCATGATGGGAAAGAGAAACCTCTCTCTCTCTCTCTCCCCCTCCGATTCCCAGTAGCACAAAAAGCTTCGAAAAAGACCCCCGCCCGGCTCTTGGGACTGGCGCAGGTCTCCTAGCCGGCTGAGAGGCCTCTCAGCCAGCTAGGAGACTTGGGGCCAGCCGGAGCGCCTGCCACCTCACACTTACCCTCTTCCAGTCTTCCTTTTGCCTCCTCCTGGCTGACTGGAAGCAGGGGGGCGGGGCTTTGTCATGTGGCCCGGGATGAGTCGGCTGCAATTTTTCCGCTGCTTTGTGTGCTGCTGGGAATTGGAGGACAGGCAGCGGCACATCCGGCGGGCCAGAAAAATGCCCTCGGCGGGCCGCATGTGGCCCGCGGGCCGTAGTTTGAGGACCCCTGCTGTAGAGGATTACAATAGTAACAATAACATCTTCTTGTTTTACAGTTGTTAATATAATAGTATTATTAAATTTGGTATGAAATCTTCAGTGACTTGCATAAAAGTTATTTGATTTTGGTAGGAGTTAGGAATAAACTCATAGTCACCAAGAGGAGCAGTGAGCATGGGGCATGGTCAAATCATTGAGATTCTTGAACAAAAAATGCCTCAGAGTGAAACTGAGGTTTGGTGTCTTTTTATTGTGTTGATCCAGTTAGATGGGCACTTGATTTTAAGCGATATCAGGTAACTTAAGTCATCCAGTGGCCTTTAAGAGCCTCACATGATCCAGACAGTTGAAGTACAAAAGGTTAGTTAGGTAGGGTTTGGGTATAGTTAGAGGGTGGATAAGGGATGTTAAAAAATTAAACTAAAGTCTGGGAACAGAGAGGAGTTCTCTGGGCTTCAGTCAGGCTAGAAGGATATTTCAGTGCTGAAACTGGACTCCTGTTAGATCCTTTTCTACATAGCTGGCTAGGAAGGAGATGAGGCAGATAAAAACAGGATATCTCCTGGACAAGCTTCACAGTGTAAAAAAAAGTCTTCACCACTAAATTTATGTTTACACAAGTAAGGGTCTTGTTATTTTAGAAGCAGTTCAGGCTTGTTATCCCATGTTAACAATTTTGCTTCTAGGCATGCTGACATTGTTGCTTAAAATCCCCTAGTAACTCCATAGAATTCCAGCAAACTGGAGGGATTAGAGACTCTTCTCTGGCTGGGTACCTTAATATTCTAGCATTCTTTCCCTTCATTTTAGCTAAACATTAAGTTTACCTTTCAGCTGTGTAAACAAATTTGATATTACTGCAAGTTAAGTAGTGATCATTCCCACATAAGTGGTCATATCAGTGCTGAGATTTATGGTTTATTCAGTTTCCATACTAAGTGAACTAGGTAAGAGCAAAATATTTTTACTGTACTTTGAACAAACTATTGCAAACTGGAGGAATTCTGGGATATGCAAAAAAGGTAGGATTACATGAAATTAGACAGATTTATTAATTAGTTTTTAATTATTTTTTCAAAAACTCCTATATATACTCCTATATATTCTTTAATTCAAAGTTCAAAAAACTTTAATACAAATCTCTAGCTTTCATTGCTGCACACACCTAAAAACTATTTTCTTTTCCTTTTTATTTCTTTTTTCCTTTGTACTAGCAAACTATTTACAGATTTTATACTGAACGTTCCAGTGGGCCGTCTCACGATTCAGAAGCTGTACTGTTTGATTGAAATAGTTCACAGTGACCTTTTCACACAGCATGGTAAGGAAAAATCAAAGAATCTTTAAAGAATCATTAAATTGTCACACTATTTGTTATCTGCCAGTCTTTGTCAATGTGAGCTGTGACTTGCCGCAGATAGTATTTGAGCTTATAGCCAATAAAAGTAACTGCATTACCAGTATAAAAAGGTACACCGTTCTAGGGGAAAAGAAATACAGAATATCTATATATCTAATTCCCAAGATGCACTCTGCGTGTGGATATCTAAATCTGCATGGGGGGCACCTGGGGGGCAGGGAGATTTTTCTGGACACAGGGGAACTCCCCCCGTGTGCAGAAAATTCTTAAAACTTTAAAAAACTTTTGGGGGGATATTTAAATACCCCCAAAAGTAAAACAGCGTCCCCTGGGCATGTGCAGGGAACACTCTTGGAACTGCGGTAGCTGTGCGGTTGGGAGGAGTTCAAGCCTCATTGCTGGTGCTGGGGGGGGGGTTGGGAGGGAGATTGGTGGGCCTGGCGAGTGCTGCTCAGGCCTCACTGGTGCCCATGGGGGGGCGGGGAAGGAGCTGTGGGCCTGGCGAGTGCCTCTCAGGCCTTGTCAGTGCCCATGGGGGGCTGAGCAGGGAAGGAGCTGCCGGCCCAGCGAGTGCCTCTCAGGCCTCACTAGTGCTGTGGGGGGGAAGTGGGGAAGAAGAAGAAGAAGAGATTGGATTTATACCCCGCCCTCCACTCCCCAAGGGAGTCTCAGAGCGGCTTACAAACTCCTTTTCCCTTCCCCTCCCCACAACAGACACCCTGTGAGGTAGGTGGGGCTGAGAGAGCGCTTTCCCAAGCTGTCCTTGAGAGAACAGCTGGTACAGAGCTATGGCTTGCCCAAGGTCATCCAGCCAGGTGCAAGTGGAGGAGTGGGGAATCAAACCCGGTTCTCCCAGATGAGAGTCCGCGCACTTAACCACTACACCAAACTGGCTCAGGCCTCACTGGTGCCCATGGGGGGGGGGGGCGGGGAAGGAGCTGTGGGCCTGGTGAGTGCCTTTCAGGCCTTGCTGGTGCCCATGGGGGGGCGGGGGAAGGATTAGGTGGGCCCAGGCCTTGCCCTGGATGCCGGGGTGGGGGAGAAGACTCACCTGCAGCTGCTGGGTCCACTGTGTGGAGCTCCTCCCCCCCGGTGAGTATTCATATTGGCACTGGCCTCCGGAGAACAGGTCTACCCTCAGCATTCCCTTATATAGGTAGACCTGGCCTCCAGAGGCCAGGTCTACCCTCCCCTTGCCACTACACTGGTAGGCCTGGCGTCTGGAGAACAGGTCTACCCACCCCAGTCCACTATATTGGTAGACCTGTTCTCCGGAGGCCAGGTCTACCAATACAGTTGACTGGGGCGGGTAGACCTGTTCTCCAGAGGAGGAGTGGGAGGGGAATCGCTGGTCCAAGTGGCCATCAGCCATTCGGGCCTTGGAGTGGGTGGGGAGAATCACTGGGGGGGAGAGGACTTACCTGGGGCTGCAGCCTTTAGGAATCCTCCCACCCCCGCAAGTATCGTGGGTCCCCACCTCTTGTCTATATATCTAATTCCCAAGTGGCCTCCTCCGTGCGGATATCATCTGCGGGGGGCACCTGGGGGGCAGGCAGAAAAATCTTAAAACTTTAAAAAACTTTTGGGGGGATATTTAAATCCCCCCAAAAGTAAAAGAGTGTCCCCTACACATGTGCAGGGAACGCTCTGGGAACTGCGGCGGTTGGGAGGTGTCCAAGCCTCACCACTGGTGCCGGGGGTGGGTGGGAGGGAGAAGTGGTGGGCCTGAGTGGCTGTCAGCCCCGCGCAAGAGCGGGCAGTGGGAGGGAGAAGCGGTGGGCCCGAGTAGCTGTCAGCTGCTCGGGCCCTGCACAAGAGCAGGGGGTGGGAGGGAGAAGGATTGGCGGGCCAAGGCCTCGCCGTGGGTGCCAGGGTGGGGTGGGGGAGAAGACTCATCTGTGGCTGCTTCTCCCCCCCTCCCCCCCCGCAAGTATCACGGTCCCCCCCTTCTTGTTGTATTAATTTTGGGAACTCTGGTTTGGAAAAAGATAACACCTTTCTCCATTATTCAAGATTAATACCACATGTATAACAATATTTATTTATTTAAACCCTTTAAATTCTGCTTTTTACACCAAGTACCCCCAATACAGCTTATAAAATATAAAACAATTTTTAAAAAATATTTTAAAGATCTATACAGTGCTAGAAACTCTCAGAAGCTCCATTGTTAGTCTCAGATAGATTGATTCTCATTTTTTTTTTTTTTTTAGATAGAGTACCCTTATTCCCCTTAATATGTTTTTCTAAAGCTTCTGTATTCTTTTCCCCAGTTCTTGAGGGATGTCCATCCCCAGTGTGAATGTTCATAGTGACACTCTGGAATTATTTGTTCAGGGGCAATATAATTTCCTCTTATTTTTTGAGTTGTAAGTAGCCTCTTTCCTTTCCTTCTTTAATTGCTGTGTGATACCTGGCTCCACCCCCATTTCTCTGGAAACTTAAGTGTCAAACAATTGTTCACCCCCTTGGGCTGTTGAATTTTATTTCATAAGTCAAGTACTTAGGTAACAAATTGTTCCTGTTATCTTCTGAACAACAATGGACGGTTAGTTCAGTTCTCATTCCTACCGGTGCCCAGTGGTGCCATAAGGGCCAGACTTTGGAGAGAATGTTCAGAACCCCAGCTCACAGGCTCAGCCGTGGACCCTTAAGCATGCTGTAGCTTTGCATTTGAAGTATGCATTCCCATCTAAAAAGGTGGGCCCATAAGACAATTCAGTCAAGAATCTTAACAGTAACTAATCACAGCACTATCAGTACCCTCATTCTGAGTCATCTTTCCTTCAAACCTGGGCATGGAAGAATCTAGCGCCTGGTTTCTTTGTAATTGGTTTGCACATCGACCCTGCATAGTGATACTGAATGGTTTGTCCTGATGTTGGTAATGAAATTTTTGGTTACCTGAACAAACAATCGTGATGATTTTAGAAGTTACATGTGCAGTTTTTCCAATGGTTTTGATCATCCTGGTATTGTAACTATTGAAGGCTGTGTTAAAGTTACAACGGATTATGTGCCAGGTTGAGACACTTGGTCCCAAAGCAAGGTTTGCTTTTCTATAATATGAATGTAATTCAGCTTTCTCACCAGCTGAGTTGGTGAATTGAGTTGGAGGGTGATGCCATGTTTTTACTTGTGTTATAGTTTCATATGGTTTAGGAACTGGGACAAGTGCACAGTGACCTTTTATTTTCCTTCATTTCTGCTGTGGTTACAGATTTAAGAAAACACTAATCATTAACATACTTAGGATTAGGCAAAGGTATATTTCCTCAGTTCTGCTCAGTTGTTATGTGGTTCCATTATGAATTGGATTCTGTAGGCTTTTGGCAAGAAAGGAGAGTTTTCAGAAGCTGAATGGATTTTTTTTTTTTTGCAAAGAAAAAGCTTATTCCTTTGAGATCTCTGATTTTTTTTAAATAAAACAAATGACTTCCCCAAAGGGCCCCACTTGGATGTTGGCAACTCAGATCTCACTGCCTCTGTAACAGCTTCATTGCTTTTCATAAAGAGAACAATTTGAACTGGGCAAAAAAATCAGTGGCAAAGAAAGCAGTAAGCATTGGGGTGAGTTCCAGAGGACACTTAATTCCACCCCCCAGCTGTTTTTTACTTAGAATATTTGTTTGCAAACGAACATGTAGCTGAAGCCACCTCAGATGGCAGTGGTAATTTAAAATATTCCCCTGAAAGTTCATTAAAATGTATTAATTTGCCTGTGCCAGCAAAATAAATACCTGAAATGTTATGCTTATTCATGAGGCCTGTGGGGTTTATATAAGAGTAGATTTTCTGCTGCTAATTGTAGATGTGAGCTCCACAGCTGTATAGAGCAGGAAAAGAACAATGTTTCAAGAGGAGGAGAAAACACAGGGCAATGTTTTGCAAACATGCATATAGTATAGTCCACTCCACAAAAATTTGCAATGTGTCCTAGCTTTTAAGGTCAAACAGTTTGAGCTTTTCCAAATCTCTAAAAATTGATCTGTGCAAAGTGTGCAATCTGGAAATTTCCCTGAATGTATAGAGGTGCTTTCACCAGCATGTATCTAAAACATTTAAGCATATTAATACAATATTTTCCTCCCATCAGATCATAATCAACTGCCAATATTAACCAAACGAAACATTTCAAAATTATACATATCAACTGAAGGAATCTAATGGGTTGCAATAAAATATTTGATATCTATATATCTAATTCCCAAGTACCCTCGCCCGTGCAAATACCTAAATCCGCATGGGGGGCACTTGGGGGTTTGGGGTTCTACACATGGGGGGCACTCCCCCCATGTGCCGAAAAATCCTAAATGTTTAAAAAACTTTTCGGGGGATCTTTAAATCCCCCGAAAAGTTAAAGCGTTCTCCGCGCGTGCACAGAGAACGCTGTGGCCGCTGTAGGGGAGGGGGTGGGAAGTGGCATGACGATGACTCGCCGCCGCCGTTTGCGGGGGGGAGGGAGGGAAGAGCCTCGGTGGGCGGCAGGTCTCTATGCCCCCGCCGCCATTTTGAAAGCAGGGAGGGAGGGGGGGAAGCCTCAGCAGGCAGCGGTCTCCCTGCCGCCACCGCCTTACAGGGGGGGAGCCTCAGCGGGCGGCTGTAGAGGCTCGGCACGCCGGGATTCTCTGGAGGGGGAGGGGGCAGGGGAAGGGGCGGAGGAAGGAGGAGCAGCTGTCAGCTTCTCCCCCCTCCGCGAATATCGCGGCCCCCCCTTGTGTAAATATAAAGTCAACAATCAAATATATGATTATTTAACAGCAGCCAAATATTATTAGTCTGCAGGGTCACCATATTTATTACATGAATGTCCTGTGAACCAGAAACACCTCCAAATGTCAGTTCCAGTGTAAATAATCCAGGGCATCCCATTCTACTCTTGCACACAGCCAGCTAATGAATGCCTGAACTGGCAAACTTGGTTTTCCAGCAAACTAGAATTCCATGTAATGCTTTATTTCCAGTTATGAATCTGATATGCAGGGAAGCACAAAACATACTTTGCCAGTTCAGTTGTAATTGCAAGTCCATTCATTAGCTTACCAATTACATAAAAACAGACAATGGCTTGTCACCTGAGTCTTACAAGTTGAATTTAAGGCTGTCTTTGGGGGATTGTTGGAAATTCCATCAGTTGTACATAAGGACCTCAGGTTACCCTCCTCAAAATGGTTTTTTTTTACTCAGCTGATTATCTCTTAACCTGGATAAATAGTGGTATGGATCCCATCCCTGTCTTACTACTCTACTGAGTAAAGTTTATTTAAACATTTATATAAATATTTAAATAAATAAACTTTGGAGAAACAGCCACTTAAATTGGAATAGGCTTATTTTCAGGATGGTTGGATCCACTCCAGTCTTTTGATTCTAAACCTGCCATTCTGTGTATTGAGGGGCTACAAGGAGCACCCTATTTAGAATTAAGCATCTAAAAACATTTCTTGTTCCAAGCCTCATTGATTTATAACATCTATTCAACTGTAATACTGAAAAATTTGATCAAGCAATTTGGAAATGCACTTTCTAAGTGCAGTCTTCTGTTTGCCAAAATTTATTTATTTATGTTATTTATACCTCTCCTTTCATGCCACTGGGAACTCAAAGCAGTTTGCATCATTCTCCTCTCCTCCATTTTCTCCTCACATATTATTATATTTATTTATCATATGGTAGAGTTACACACAGGAAGCATATAATAATATTAAATTCGGAACCAAGCTGATACAATGGGTATATAGACAGATTGGTCAATCCCCCTAAATGCTAATATCTAAATTTTTAATCCACTCAATTGCAGCTGGGAGGAGTTCAAAGAGCTCTGTCATGTCTCCTTGAAAAGCATGATGCTCACATTAGTTTGGCAGGCTGCACCACAATCGCAATCAGGTCCTGGTGTATTGCCCCATTTAAACAACAGGTGTGCCCAGCTGCCATAGCCTCTTCATATTTTGTTAGTTGTTTTCCATACATTACATCGCAAGTCAGATTTTGTTAGCTGTCTTCCATACATTACATCGCAAGTCAAACGGGTTTCTTGTTGGTGTTTATCAGGTTATGGATAATGGGTGGAACTGACTGCATCCATATTTGCAACCATTCATTCCCCAGATTGAAATTTTGTGATTGCAGGATTTGTGCAGATCTTACTGCTGGGTATCGGGATCTTAGTCTGGATAGGCCTGTGTTAGCCATGTATTTGTGGATACTTCTCACAACAACCCTGTGAAGGTTAGGCAGAAAGGCTGTGACTGGCTCAAGGCCACCCAGCAAGCTTCCATGGCACGAGTGTCATTTGAACCTGGATTTCCCAGATCCTAGTCCTATACCTTAGCTCCTGCACCATGCTATATAGTCCCAAGAGTGGTGTTGTGGGTATCATTAACTTTTTGGAAAAATTATATTTTTAGTAAGTAATAGTGTGTTGCTAGTAACTGGAAATGCTGACTCTTATGGACTGCAGCTGGTCTTTTAATCATGGAAAAAACCCTGTCCTGTATAATTTTATTTAATAGTAAATTAAATAAACTGTACTACTTATTAAATAAACTGTACTACTTCTGAAGCTTGCATAAAAGTAGAACTTTTTTTGTATGTCCTGTGTTCTCATAGCTGCTACAGAATACAGCTCGGGAGACTATGCCGTGTGGATTTCCTGGGATATAGTAGTCATGGAAGCAGTATTTGCTTGTGCAAGGTGCCATGTGGCTAAATGTATGTGTAGACAAAGTGCTTTCTTTCCCAAAAGTAAAATAAGGCTATTGGAAGGATTCTAAGGAGGGTGGCATTTTTTTGTCAATTGATTGGATTCCCACAGGAGACATTTGTGTCCTTCCTCTTATGATTTACTGCCAGCATGGCAGTTTGGCTCTTTTCTGCTCTATTAGGGCAGTAGGATAATGGTTGGGCTACTCCTGCGGCGTTATCATTTACCCAGTTTCCAAGAGATGCTAACCTATTGAAAAAGAACTGTGTGAGATCCAATCCTGGTGTTTCAGGGGCTTCTCATATTAGGAAGAGACATAGAGAAGAGATGCATTGCAGTGGCTTCCATGTTACTATAACAACTGGACCACCATTTCAGTCTAGAACTCACGGGTCTGTTCCGCAAAAATCACATGATAGCAAGTGACTACTAGAAGACTTCTTATTTCGGTCTCCATAACTGGACCTGGCAGACTCACTGAAGCCTTTTCTTGTGCAGGAAAATTACTTTAGAGTTAAATAAATTTAATTTAATCCTATTTTAAAGAAGTGTTCTTCCATCTTCCCCCATTGGCCATATATGTATAATTTGTAGCTGGTATATGACCCTAGTTCTACCTCTGTTATTTATTTTTTGAGTAACAACGATGAATGGTCTTTGCTAAATAAAAAAGCATCAATAGGTTTTTGGTACTGATACAAATCTCAAATAAAACTAGGTTGTGTTGGCCTATTTCATAGGAAGGTTGTCATATTCAATAACCTTTTTTTCCCCTCCTCCACCAACATCCACATTGCTATATGTATTAAATTTGATTAAATTGCCTAAAAGGCTTGCACAAAATAGTACAGCTGAGGAGGATCATGAGGTCCAGTATTAATGTGTTAGATACTATTAAATATTGGACTCCACACCATGTGAAAAGGTCTGATATGTGGTTCTGGTCTACAGCAGTCGAGTCCTCATTGCTGAAATGGTATCATTTCTATTAATTTATTTGCTTCATTTATACTCTGTCTTTCTCCCCAATGTGAACCCAGAGTGGCTTACTTCAGTCAAATCTGGGTCTCCAGATCTTTCACAATCCTGTACACTTTGATTCAGGATGAATTTACATTGATAAGGGGAAATGTACATAGGTATCTTTATTTTTTTAATGAGGGTTTCTTCTTTAGTTTTGGGCTTATGTAAATACTTCAGTGTAATCATTAGCCTACCTTTTTAGGTTTCAAGCATTTCTAAATTTCATTTCAAGCATGAAATGATAAATAGGGGTTCTGTTTTCCAATTGCTAGAAATTGCTTGCCCATAAAGGACTGTAGAACATAAGCCATTTATACGAGCTCTTGCTGTTTTAATTTTCATTAAGTTAATTGGATTAAGTACTCTCTAATGTCAAATAAATTGTTAATCATCATTCACTGAGTTTAACATGGCCAGCAAAATATCAAACTTCTCCTTTCAGAATATAGTGTTTAAAAAGGGCTTTAATAGAGTGATTCACAAACTTACATGGATCGGTGTTTGAGTGAAACCGCTTTGCTTTGGCTGATGCTTTGCTGAGCATCTGTTTAAAAAAGATTAATACTTTATTCTAGCGCATGCTTACCTGACATTAATCATTGTGGGTTAGGGCTGGGTAACAGAGGATGAACAGATGTTGAAGTATTGTTGCCTATGATTATAGTCTCATACTTACGAGCTATCTTCAGCCTTTGGGTTGTGAACAAGAGCATAATCCTACAGACAATAGATTTTTTTCAAGGTCACTCATTAATCAGTGTTGGGAAATGCATGTGACAATAGTTTGATGCTGTTTAACATTTACTCTTCTGCACAATTTGCTTATCACTGTGTCCTGATACTGAAGGCAGGAAAAAAGATGTGCAGCATAAAGTTTAAAACAGCTTCTTTTTTTAAAAGGCATGTTATTGACAAAATACTATAGGCAGACAATTCCTGAATTGTTGGTTCTGGTATTGATCTGAATTGTAGTGCATGGGCTCTCCACACACTTTGACAATTAAGTAAAGAAAGTGATGTCCAGATTTGAAAATTGCAGAAAGGAAGTGCTGGGTCCAAAGGGCCATGAATGGAACTCCACTTGTAGAACCTTCCATCCAGCTTGTTCTGCTTTTTGAAACAGTGCTGCCATTGGTTTGGTGACACCCCCCCCCCCCCCAAGGAGCAATGCTGGATTTGGTGGTGGTAGTAGGAGTCTGCAGTGGGGAGGAGATTTGGTGTCACCCCCCCCCCCCCCCATCAGCAGAAGACAAGGTTTGGATTCATCCATCCTGGGGCAATGTTCCTTCTAAGCTGAGTTAGTGTGAGCTAGCTCACAGTTCTTTAGCCTGCAGCTTACACATTTTTGTCTTAGCTCAGGGAGGATGGCTCCAGAGCAAACTAATTTATGCAGCACCCAAATTGCTCGCTCACAACTTTAATGCCAGTAGCTCACAAAGTAGATTTTTTGCTCACAAGACTCCACAGCTTAGAGGGAGCATTGCTCTGGGGTGTTGGAGGTCTGAATAAAGCATTTTAATCATGGCTTTTTACTATAGCTGAACATTCTGAACTATGGGCATACATAAACAATAAAGCGAGTGGTTCAGATTCTGTATTATTTTAGAGCTAGGTTCAGGTCCAGAAGCACCTCTGAGACCAATGAGATTTTTGGGATATAAGCTTGTGAGAGTCAGCACTCCCTTCATCACATATCTAACAAAGGGAGTTTTGACTCTTGAGAGGTTTTTTTAAAAAATGTGTTTAATATGATTTGTATCCCACCCTCCCCACAAGCGGGCTCAGGGCAAGTTCCATCATAAAATTCACAGTACTCTTGAAAGTTTATACCCAAAAAACCTCATTGGTCTCTAATGGGCTACTGGACTTGAATCTAGCTGTTCTACTGCAGACCAACATGGGTATCAATTGAAACTGTCTTGTTTCATGAATTGTGAATGTCCCTGTTTTTAAAGTTAAAACTTTTAAACCACACCTTGATTCCTTGTTTTCTTAAATATGCAGACTGCAGAGAGATTTTGCTGCCAATGATGACTGATCAGCTGAAGTATCATCTGGAAAGGCAGGAGGACCTGGAAGCCTGTTGCCAATTGCTCAGTAACATCCTAGAAGTTCTTTACAGAAAAGATGTGGTAAGGAACTTGTATACATACTTAACATTGCTGTCTGGAAAATATTTGGAATTGACATGAATTAACATGAAGCTTGAGTCTTGAGCAGTCTTGAGTGCATATGATCAGTTTTCCATCCAATTTGTGAAGGGTATGTGATGAAAAATTAAATTGTGATGCCAGTCTTTATGTTATCCAGTTTGGTTAATGAGACAGTGGGAGGCCTTGAACTGGGGTCTCTGGTGATGGGACCTAGATTAGTAATTGTCAGTGCAACGATGATAGCTGGCAAAGCAGTGTGCTACCAGCCTGTTGTCCAATACACTTGAATGTCACTGCTCAAGAAGGCAAAAGGGTAGCATTGCACCTGTCAGTTTAGTAGCAATCAGATAGCAGAAGAGCCCAATAGGGTTTTACCTTCTACAAAACTTCCATTGCGGCCTGGATTTTCAGTTTGAACAACTCATCACTCAGGTGCTGACTAAGCACCTTTCAGACTCTTTGTCCCTACTTACCTGTTGAGAGGCCTGCTGAGATCACTGTCTGCCTACATCCCAGTGTCATTAAGTAGTAGGTTGATACAGGCTTCTAGCTTTGATGAGCTTACATTTCTAAGAGGATTCAAAATGGCATAGCATAGATTGCTTTAAAAGAGGATTAGGCAGATTTATGGAGGAGAGGTCCATCAGTGACTTCTGGCCATTGATTAAAGGAAATCTTGCTATCCAAGATGCAATAACCCTCTCAGTACCAGACCTAGGAGTCAGAAGGACTCAGCCTCTTTGCTCTGTTGGCTACACAGGGCAACTAGATAGCTGCTATGGTTAACAAGATGCTGGTGGACCAGGGTTCCCCAACACAGTGTCTGTGATCACTGTGGTGCCCTCCCATATCTTTCCTGGTGTCCACCCAGAGTTCTTAGATAGTGGATGGGCCCATTTCTTATCAGGGCTTCCCTGTAGGCCATTGTGATGGCTATGCAGATTTTTAAGAAGCTCTTTGAGCAGCATAAACCCCACGGGGATCTGTGCTAAATGATAAAGCAAGCCACTGCCCACTTTATCCATAACCTCCTGCTGCCCATGTGGTAGTGGGGAACCCTTTCCTCCTTTGCACAAGCTGGTCAGAAGACTCTGATCCTGGGTGCCTGTCGCTGCCAGGGATAGGGAAAATACCCTTCCCCATGGAAGCCAACTGGCTTGCTTTTGCCCTAGAAGCCATAACTGCTAGAATAGAGAAGACTTTCCCTCCCCCATGCAAGCCAGTGGGGTTGTTCTTGCCCAGGCCTGCTGCCAGGAATGGGAAAAAAGCCCTTCCCTCTGCTCTACAATGTGGCTGGGCTGCTGCTGCTGCTGCTGCAAAGGACAAGAGTCTTTCTTCAATGCAAGCTGGAGTATTTCTTTTTACAAGTGTATTCTAAATTGAAAGTGGTTTGTACTCAGAATTAAACATAATAGTAACATTTTCTTTGTCACCGAGACTGTTGGCTGTTGTGTAATTTATATGGTTTTTAGTGCAATATGTAGTTCTGTGTGTGTGCGCATGACTGTCACTGTATTGTATTTCTTTTCTTCCCATAGCCCCAGCCTACAAATTGATCGGTGGTGCAAGGTCCTCATACCCACTGGACTTGAGCTCTTATATGCATCCAGGGGGTTTACTAGGTTTTAAGGGCTATTAAAATGGCTTGCTAGGCTTTATTGAACTAGGACACTGCTGGTTTAAATTTACTTTCTTGCATTCAAGATATACGAGTTTCCAGTGTCACCATTTAACTTGATAATGTTCTTGCATGTTTGGTTAAAAGTGGCTTTGCTTAGTGCTGCCAACTGCTTCATCTGCAGGATTTAATTTTTTTTTAAAAAGGGAAAGTTGTTTGAGTTGTACCTGGGGCACTAGCAATTATATTACAGTTTTATTCCTGCAGAGAGGAGCAAAGCTGAGGTGCTTCTGCTTAGGAAGGTGGCAGGATACCCACTGAGAAGACAGAGCAAGCAAGCAATGAGTTTGCTGAACAGAGAGACATAGTTTTGAATGTTAACAGAAGTCCACTTCCCAAGGAATATTTGGAAGTGGGCAGGGGATATTATTGGTTAAATTATTACTTATTAAATTATTACTTGTTTGGTATGGAGGAGCAGGATGGGAAGAAAAAGTTGGTTAGCTTTAATTAGCTAGAATTAAGGAAAAGGAAGCAAATTTCTCTTTTCAGTAGGGAGGGAAATGCATGAGAGGCAGTGACCCTTGTTTAGGTTTCTTTTGCTGGAAATGTAAATACCACTTACTGTCAAGCTGGTAGATGTGTAGTTCAGGAAAAAGAGTTGGACATGGATGTACAGAAGATACATCTTTTTCACTGTATAGGAGTATACTGAAAGGACAGAAGAGCTTTCTGTTAATTTCAACTGCAATGTGAGGAATTTCAGGTTCAGGTTACACACCTACAGGAGGGACACATCAATCCAGGCATATAGAAAGTCTGTCAAGATGAAACAATAAGTTTCAGAGGGGAACAGATCATGCTAATGTACCCAAATCCATTTGCCACTAAGTAGAATCTTCTTATGCTCATAGCATTTAGGCACTTGAGTTTCAAAGGCATCTGTTATATCTCCCGAACTGTTTAACATCTACATGAAAAGACTGGGAGAAGTTATGCAGGGCCCACAGCATGGCAAGCAGAGGTGCTACCCATATGGCTATTTTGCTGTGTGAAAAAGTGAGGGGTAAAGGAACCAAGAACACTATGCCTGTGGCTTCATGACATTTTAAAATAATTTTAAGTGGTGGGGACATCCTTGTGGCAGCCACAAGGACACCATCCAGTCTAGTTTAGCCCTGAGGTGTTGTTGGGCAATTGCCAAGCTGCCTGAGGATGAAGGAGTCAACCTGTCCTGGAGAATTTTGAACTCCCCATGAAGGAGCAGGTTTGCAGCATGGTGGTACTGCTACATCCTGGGCTACGGATGGAGGTTCAGATTTCTTCTGTGTCATGTAGCACCTTTACATCAATTACAGGCCTTACATGATTTGGCCATAGTGATTCATTCTCTGAAGGAGAATGCTTTGACAACTGTTTGGAAGCTTCAGTTGGTCCAAAATGTGGAAGTTAGGTTATTGTTGGGGGCTGGATTATTTTTGTGTTGAAAGATCTGTACTAGCTGCCCATCTGTTTCCGCTCCCTGGTCCTAAATGCATTGGGACCAGGGTACTTGGAATATTGCTTCTGCCCATATTGTCCAGCCTGCTGGTTAAGAGCCTCTTCTGATACTCTGGTCTCTGTTCCCCACCTTCAGAGGTGAGATTGGTATTGACTAGATATACAGTGTTTTCAGAGATGGTACCTCTCCTTTGGAATACCCTACCCCATGAGGCTCCCCTGATGCCTTTCTTACTTTCTTTCAAGCACCAGGCTAAGACATTCCTGTTTACCCTGGTTTTTAACAGATTTTTGTCTTATGGTCTGCCTCTAGGTCAAGAATCATTTTTATCGACATCATTTTAGGCCACTCTGTGTTATTTTATGTGACATGCCCTGACTTGTCTTAGTGATGTTAGCCTGTTTCTTAGTGGCTTGCTTTAATGGCATTGTTTTATTATCTTAGTTGTAAGCTGCCTCGAGCAGGTCTCTGGAGAGGTGGCATAAGCATTTTCTAAGTAAATAAGTACTGACTTTTCTAGTCGTCATATGCATGCAGGTATATTGTTGAGAATGTCTCAACATAGTGTTCCTTTTAATGTAATTTGTCTGGCAAAAAGTGTTCAAAAAGTGAAGTCCCCCAGTGTGTTTTATTTGAGCTGGCTTTCAGATGGTTACTAGCAGCTTAGATATTTAGCTCAAGCTGTTCACATAGTCTTTTATGTGGGGCTTAATATTATTTATTTAGATCATGTACATTCTACGGCACTTTCGGCAGCTTAAAAAGTTTTATAACTAGGAGTTTAGGGCAAAGTGAATGGCTGTGAAACCATTTTTTCCCCACAAAGAAAACTAGTGTGGTGATCCAAAATGTCTCCTTTCCCTCTCAAAAGTGCTATGGAGGAAGGGTGGGGGGGAACCATGCTGATAGATGTTCCCACCCTCAAATGGTTCTACTGCTGCTACTGCTTTGACTGCTGCCTTTCTTGAGTATATCAGATATCAGTAACTTCAGAAGTAATAAACTGATGTATTTCTCATATTGACTGTCCAGACAGGTTAAAATTCCAGATCTGTAACGAAAGACAGTGAAGAGAAGGCATGAGTGCTGATAACCCTACATAAGAAAGACTTGCGTTGGCTTTGCCTGGCTTGTCATTGTTTTTTTTTCAACACCAGGGCTCATTTCGTAGCAGGAGCTCCTCTGCATATTAGGCCACACCCTCCTGATGTAGCCAATCCTCCAAGAGCTTACAGTAGCCCCTGTAAGAAGAGCTCTGTAAGCTCTTGGAGGATTGGCTACATTACGGGTTTGTGGCCTAATATGCAAAGGAGCTCCTGCTATGAAATGAGCCCTGTTCAGCACTGTTCAGTGAGCCCAGTCCACTGTGAGCGCAGTCCACATTTACCATGGTACTTGGAAGTTTGCATAGATTTCCAATGTGAAATATAGCATCTGTAACAAAGAATCTGAAGGCTCATTAATGACTAACAAATTTATTGTGGCATAGGCTTACATGAAGCAGAGGTTTACATTCATTTGGGAAATAATAATACGCTTTACCTTTGTTCCAGCCCGTGGCTACAGTGGGGCATTTTGGGATCCTGCCCCCTTAATTAAAAGTCCTGCCCCACAAATAGCCATGCCAGAAACCTTAGTTATTTATTTGGTTTTTCTGTGCATGTGCATGCGTGTCTACTCCTGGAAGTCATGTTGACCTCTGGTGACTGACCCCTACTGGGGCCTGGAGGATATTCAGAGAGGTGGCTGAATGAAGTTTGCCTCTGTCCTCCTGACGTGGTATTCCAAGGAATTCTCCCATCCAAGTACTAACCACAGTCAACCCTACTTAGCTTCCAAGATCTGACAAGACTGGGCTTGCCTGGGCTATCCAGGTCAGGGCAGAAACTTTATTTTTGAGGAGAAACCCTTGCTGCCTGCTGCTGGCAGCGGCTAGGGTAAGAGCACTACGGCTTGCCTTTGGGCTTCCTCCCATTGTGGAATTTGTTTTGTAGGTCCTGAATCTACTGCCCATCAAGTTAATTGGATGTCTTCATTCTATTGCTTTGTGAGAGGGCACTCTCTCTACCCTATGCATAATTTTATGAACTTCTGTTCCTCCTCCTTAGTTGTCTCTCAGCCTTTCTTCATGGAAAAAGTGTTCCAACTCATCTTGGTTGCCCTCTTCTGTATTTTTTCCGGCTTTGTGATATTCTTTTTGAGATACAGTGAACAAAGCTGCGCTTGGTGTTCCAAATGTGACCGCACCTTAGATCTATACAGGAGCATTATAATATTTAAAATTAAGATATTAAAGGTATTAGGGCACTGATATCTGATGAGGATGAAGTATAAGTTATTAAAAATCAGGACAGAAAAACTTAGACACAGAAGGGGTCTGACCCTTTTCTAATTTCAGCAGGTACCCTCTGTGGACTTAGTCATTATATTGACAAGTCAGAAGACTTTTGCATATGTGGGGAGGAAGGACTGAATGATTTTCCCACTGTTTTGTTCAGCTGAGTTTTTTTAGAAGGGCATAAGATCAATAGCTGGAACAGTTTCTTGCTGGCACTGTTTTTTGCTCAGACCAACAACAAAAAAAGAGTTTTTGCTACCCAATTCCAGTGGATATAAAGCTTACCCTTTCAGTTTTATTTATTTTCTTTTATTAAAATATTGACATACTTCTTTCATATATAAATGGGCCCAGTATACATCGTTGCAGCAGTTTGTATGATACAACTTCTTTTCTGTGTGTGTGATGGATAGCTCAACGATCAATGGCTGTATCTCTTGATAATCTTTAGTTTTTATTTTGAGCCAGGCAAATAAAATATATCTGATCTGATTTGGTTGCAAGCCTTACTACTGGAATTGGCTTAATTGCTTTTGGTGATATCCACTGGTTTTTTGTCTTGTCTTTAGGGACCAACACAGCGCCATGTGCAGATTATTATGGAGAAACTACTGAGGACAGTAAATAGAACCGTCATCTCAATGGGACGTGATTCAGAACTCATAGTAAGTGCTTTTTGGCAAGAATCTAAAAATGTTGTTGCAATTATCCCACATGAAAGTTCATAATCCAACAAGAACCTCTACTAAAGAAAATGGTAAGAAATTTATACAAAGCCCTGAATATAGTCTCAAGCAGGTCTGCTTATTTTTGTGGGAGCTGCTTCTGCAACATAATCTCGTTGAATTGCACCCTAAAGTGTTAAAATTAATTCTTGGGCAGCAAGTGAAAAACAGAAGTAAAAAACCCCATAAACTTGGATCCTATAACAAGGTCTGTACACACTAGTCTCTGCTGTGGAGACTAGTACTTCTGCACACATTAGTACTCTGCTGTGGAGACTCTTCTCCCAAAACTTCTTTTTGTTTTAGATCATTTTAATAGGCCCTTGTGTAAACAAAAGTTTTAGCAGAAGAAGTGCCCTCAGGGGCAGACTATCTAGTATGCACAGAAGTCATTCACCAAATCCAAGCCTTTGTGTATTTTTTAACATCTACAATGTAGAACTGAAGTAGAAATCTTTTTTAAAGTAGGGATTAGTAGACCAAGATATATGGCTGTTCTTTCTAAGAGATTATTTTGTATTACACTTGGTTTGGCTTCGTGGCTGGCTATTTTCCTTTGAGATGTCTTCTGGCAGGTAAACTGTATCAAGCAGTGCAGCAACTGATAGTATGCCTGTGGGTACTTGTTCTCAGGAATTATACCCAGCCTAATCATACAATGTTTGTGTGAAAGAAAAGTTGTTCAGAAGGATGTCCTACTGATCCAAGTTTGCTTTAGTTAATTATGTCTACTGGTATCTAATAATGAAAAAAGAATTCATATATAATTTCATTTCAATTGTAAATTATAGTTGTTTGCCTCTATAAGGTGTCAGTTCTCATCTCAGTGGTATTCTCCATTAAATATTGCGGTCTACTCCTTTGAAACTAATTTCATTTGTCAAAAACACTTGATTATACACTCAGTTATACACTAGATTTCAATCTTGATTACTAGAGAAGTAATAAAGTTTTGATTAGCTGGAATGCCCATACCCATCATTAATGTACTTTGTGGAAGATACTGAAAGTTACCCTTACTTTAGGCAACGCTAATGAATGTTGATTATTTACATTATGGCTTCCAACTTGATATTGGTAAATAATATTTACAGCTGTGGCTTTCTTACTGTTGGTCATGATTAGGGATGGGCACAAACCTAAAAATTCCAGTTAGGGGTTTAAGATGGCCCCTCAACCGAACTGTGGCCGGGAGAAAGGGGGGTATCACCTGGGAAGGGTTAAATAGTTGGCAACCATTTAACCCATCTTTTTCACTTTCCCCCACTTTGAAGTGGGGGAAACTGACTGGTGAAATGGCTTGTAGCCATTTAAACCTAATAGGTCAACTGTGGCTCAGCTGTTAGTTTAAATGGCCCAAACAGCCAAATCAAACTGGACAAAATTCCAGTAAATGTTTGGGAAAGGTGCCTTCCATGAACATCGGTTTGGGGGCTCCAAACTGGGCTATGTTCTTGCCGAATTTTGGCTCATGAACCGGTTCATGCTCCTCCCAAATCACGATTACTATCAAGTTGAATTATGGTCCTAGGGAATATTCATTCTCTAAATGCAGTATTTAAGGCATCTATCCCAAGGTTTCATCTAATGAAAGGATATTAGAATATAGAGTTCTTCTTTCCCCGGTGTCCCAGAGATGATGTCAGCTTATGGGATAGCACCTTCTCCTGCTTCAAAGAGAAGACCAACTTGGCACTTCACCATGGAGGTGGAGTGTTCAGAACCTATCAGACCTAACTCTTTAATTGTACTTATTTAATTTTACTTACTTCATTTATACTCTGCCTTTCCCCCATTGGGGACCCAAAGTGGCATAAATTGTTGTCCTCTCCTACACGTTATCCTCACAGCATCTCTGGGAGGTAAGAGACTGACAGTGTGACACAAGTTCAAAGGCTTAAAGGCACAAGTTCAGACTGAATTTGGCAGATTCATAACTGTTCATACGTATATCATTTTGTATGTCTCTGTGTATATGAACATTTTGAAGTATTGTTTTAACATTACTAGCTGTGAATTCTGTTGGCAGAGTTTCATAGCTTACTTATGCACTGTGCAAAAATAGTCGGACACTTTAAACCTTCTGTATGTTAACATCATTGGTGTCTTCAGAGGTAGCAGTCTTGAGTTAGCCTTTCCTTCTTCACATTGATTTTTCTGTTCTTTGATACTGTAACTTGTATACTTTGATACTTTGATACTGTAACCTTTAGCTCTTTATGCTTCCCCATGATTTCTTGATGCCCTGAGTTTATCACTTTCTGTAACATTTTCCTGTGTACAAAATTAAAGCAGAGCCTATTTGAAACTAATTATTTTGTCCAGTTCTGTCTTCACTTTCTTCCCAGTCTGTTCTAACCATGTCTTCCTTCACTGCTATCTGCTGTAACTTTGTTTCTCTTAGCAGTGTTCACTACAAATCCTAATACATTTTGTGTATTGTGAACATTAATTTATTTCTGTATGATGACATACATTGTGCAGTGTGGCTCCATTATCTGAGCTGGTCCAGATAGTACACTCCCTATAGGGTCTTCAGAAGAAGTCACTGGTGATTTTGTGTGATTCTTCACTAGTAAAATCATTTGGATCTCATCTGAATTATGAGTTTGTGTCTAATAGTGTCCTTCCAGCCAGGGTTGTGTGAATCAACATTAGTATTCCTGGTGGATGATCTGTATCTTGAGGTTGATGAGGGCAACACCTTCCTGTTGGGTATATTGGACCTCTCAGAAGCTTGTAACACTGAAGACCATACAGTTTTTTTCAAAGTGAATGGAACATGTGGCTGGAATAACTGGACAGGCATTCCTGTGTTTTAAAATCCATTTTTACTGCATTCACAATATGACCATTAATTGGGGCAGTTTAGTGCCTTGGTAGTTGTCTAGCAGTGTTCCTCTTACTTAGTATTATCACAGATGCTGCATAACTTCTGTGTGAAGAGTTTTGGGTATGCATTTGGTTCTGTAGTTCTTTATCTAATCACAGGAGCAGCTGCCTCCACCCTCAACTAGTTTTGGAAGCCATGGGTGTATGAAGTTAAAGCCGGAAGTGATTCTGGTGGGTAATCCTAGAGCTATTGATGGTAGTGTTATGCTTGCTTTAAGCGGAGTAGCCTGTATCCCTTTGCATCAGGTTTGTAGACTGCAGCTTGTCCTGCAATACTCCTGGATAATCAGGTAGCTGCAATGGCCCCCAGTTTCTCTTATGAGCTGCAGTTATTGTGTAGGCCCACCCCTTTTTGTAGCTGTGAGAAGTTGCTTCACTGCTTAGGTAACCTTGAGAATTATTTTAGTTTTATGTGGGGCTGCTCTTGAAATTGCAAAACTTTTTAGTTGATTACTTCAGGAGGTGGGAACACATTAAACCAGTTTTTGTTTAGCACAGATGCTAATTACCTGTGTTCTTTTGGGTCCAAACTGATGTGTTAGAGCTTACCTATAAAACTTTCATAACCTTGGAGTGACAGAATCTGTTTCTCCCTGTATGAACTTCCACACCAAGATCCTGTCATCAGTCACCATTCCTTAACGCTTATTGTGTACTGTGCAATTATCAACAGCTGGAAGTAAGACTTTTGTTGCAGTTGCCTTGTGGTTTTGGAATGAATTCCATCTGAGGTCAAAATGTGTTATTCTTTTGTAGCCTTCTGTAGGGGTTTCAAGTGGCTTTCTGGTAACTTCTGTAGGTTGATGAGATAAGAGACTGTTCTTAGGTATTTCTTGGCAGCTAAATTAGTGCTGGTTTGTTGGAGTTTTATTATACAATTTTTGGTATTATTTTATTTAGAAGATGTCAACCCTAGGAAATACAATTTTTATAAACAGTTTAATTAAGGTGGGACCAGAACCAACAGGTTGAAATGAAATCAAAAGAGTTTTTGGCTAAATGTTAAGAACAGTGGAACAGGCTTCCTTGGGAGATGGTGGGCTCTCCTTCTTCAGAGCTATTTAAATGGAGCTGGAATGCCATCTGACAGCAATGCTGATGTTGTGAACTTAGGCAGATCATGAGAGGGAGGACAGAAAGGTTTGCATCAATGCTTAGTTCTTGTGGCCCTTTCTTACACACCCAGAGAAATGTTGATCGCAATGATCAGGAAACAGTTTTTCTCCAGGCCAGTTTGGCCAGGGATCCTAGAGATGTTTTGTCATTTTCTTAGCATGGAACAGGGGTCACTGGGGGTATGGGGGGAGTACTTGTGAATTTCCTGCATTTCACAGGAAGTTGGACTAGATGACCCTGGAGGGCCCTTCCAACTCTGATTCTAAATCCTGTTAATTTAAATGAAATGTAGTAGATAAAAAAAACACGGTACTTTTTGCGATAGTTCAAATGTTCTTAAGTCTTCTGGTAAGATAATAGACAAGCAGATATATGATTAAATGATGAATTTTGCTGTGCTTTGTATTTTGATATTCTTTGTTATGAATACAATATATACCAGTCCTGTTTCACTAATTTATGCTGCTGTGATGCAGTCTGAAACCTTAACTTGGTAGACCTTGCCTAGGTTTTTCTTTTGCACTTTTCTGTTCTCTGAAATTCAGTAAATTATATTTGGAAGTGAGCCTTTTTAGACATTTATAGACAAGTACAGTTGTATTAAAATACATATTGTGACAAGACCACAGTCTTGAAAGCATTACATTTCAGTGTACTATAATTATGCTGACAGCCCCAAGAAGTTTTTTGTGGAGCATTTACCATTCAAGATTCAGTGCATTTCTAAAAGAAAGTCATTATAGTCAGCCATTGAAGATTCATTTTTAGAGTGTCAATGAAGATTCTGAACTGTAACAAAACTTTAGTTTGTATCAGCTTGTCTTTCATGGATTAGTGTCAGCCTGAGATTTATGCATAACTTATTTTCTTGTGGGATGATCAGTATAATAACATAGAATGTGAATTTGACACTAACTTGGTGCAATGCAGATTTAAGAAAAATGGTTATAAAACTGAACACCTTAACTCATAGTAACCACAATCAGTTTTTTATTTTTTTAAGGTTCAAGGTACTTGTACACATACTTGTGCATAAACAATAACTTCATGAAAATCTAAATGTAAACAATAGGGACATGTTTGTATCAGACCTCTTCCATTAAAACTTTCAAATATGTTGAAAAGATTTGTGACAGTAGTTACATTGTAGAAAAGCAGCAGGGATGGTTTACGACAGTGATACGCTGTCATAACCTGTGGTGCCTTTGAGTACCATTCCCCAATTTAGCACCTGTCACATCTTTCAGTAAAGTGGGCAAGGTTCTTATGTAGTGGGACTTGATTGGCAAGTGATTCCCACTTTGAAACAGCCATCACTGTGGGGCTGAGGTGCAGGCCTTATGCCAGGAATGAAAGTAAATGTGGCTGTTTTGGTTGATGATTGACAATTAGAATGTGGCTTTCTGTGATTCATAGAGAGTGTTCCACTGCTTAACTCAACACACAAGGGTTTGACCTTGAAACTATTTTGTTGTGGGTAGTCCTAGCAGGAATGAGAATGTTATTGCATCTGAGAAAGGCAGAAATAGCATTTTGTTTATAAAATCAATTATACTTCAGAGTGACATTCCAAATTTGAAAAATCAAATGGTCTGATATACTGGCTTATTAACACTGTGGCTCTGGATTTGTGAGAAGAAGAGCCAAAAAAGATGACATTAACATTTAATATAAAGGTACCTTTGATAGAAATATGTTGTAAAAATCCCTGAAGCCTTTTGAAAACCTTTCTCAGGGGAATCGACAAAATATATAATATCAGTTGAAGCTGTATTTAAGAGAAACATTAAAAACAGTATTATGTCAGAATAAATGATAACGTCTAAGACCTTCAAAAAGGGAAAAACCATTCCCCTTACAGCAAAACTTAGCACAGAATAAGACCACTTTGAATAATAAAATTACATTTACAAAAAAAAGTATCATCAGAGTACATGGAAATAATCATATTAAAATTACACGACAAACCACTTTAAATTGTTTGTCTTTCAGGTGCTGCTGGAGTCCTGTTTTATTTAACTTTAAAAGACTTATGCAGTTGGTAATACCTTGTTGCTGTTAAAAAGTATACCTCTAAAAGAGTAAATCCAGGTTGGAAAAAAAGAGAGAGAATAAATCACATATATATAGGCTAAAAAAGCAGATCAGTTTTTGGTAGATGGGGAAGGAACAAATAGGATAGCTAAACCAGGTGTGAAAATGCAACGATTTCATTACCCCCGTTAGTCCATTTTTTTGTTTGTAATTCTCAGATACATTCTTCTTTTTCTCAGTAATAGTTTGCCATAAAACTGTCAGTTTTTATGTAGCCCAAAACATTATATCTCTGGATTTATGGTTATTATCAAACTGGGTGGATTGTTCTAAATCAGAGGCTTAAGTAATGATTTAAATTGCAAAGGAAAAAAGGAAGATTTAAATTACTTATTTAAATCAATTTTTTTGCATGGTATATAGATACCAAATAAAAGTGCATGCTTATACAAATGCCTTCCTGCAATCTCTGAGGGTATGCTATATTTAACTTAACATTTATATACTAATAGCAAAGGCGCCCCCTGCGTGCAGATATCTAAATCAGTGCGTGGGGGGCACCTGGGGGGCAGGGAGATTGTTCTGCACACTTGGGGGGCTCCCCAGATGTGCAGAAAAATCTTAAAACTCCTAAAAATTTTCAGGGGGATATTTAAATCCCCCCCAAAGTTAAAGAGCATTCCCTGCACACGCGCAGGGAACGCTCTCGGAACTCTGAGGCAGCCTGGCGGCTGAGAGCCACTCGGGCTGAGCCGGGGGGGGGGGAATCCACTTACCTTCCGGATCTGTGGCTGCTGCTGGCAGCGGCGGCGGCGCGTGGAGATGCTCTCCCCCCACCAGCTCTATCCCCCACCCCCCTAATGATGGCAAGGCCTGGTGAGGCCCGGCAAGGCTTCTCCACCCACCGCAGCCAGCAGCAGCAACCGTAAGCCACAGGTGTAGGCCTCGCCGTCACTGGGGTGGGGGGAGAGCTGGTGGGGGGAGAGCTGGCAGGGGGGAAAGAGCTGGCAGGAAGAGCTCACCGGGGCAACCGGGGGCGGGAGGAGATTGGCAGGCCCTTTCTCTCCCCCCCCCGCGAGTCCCGGCCAGGTCTACCAATATAGTGGCAAGGGCTGGATAGACCTGGCCTCCGGAGAACAGGTCTACCCAGCCCTTGCCACTATATTGGTAGACCTGTTCTCTGGAAGAAGAATGGGGGAGGACTGCAGGTGGGGGAGAGGACTTACCTGGGGCTGCAGCCTTTAGGAATCCTCCCCCCCTCGCGAGTATCCCCACCTCTTGTTTTTACTATTTCAAAATTTTTTACTTAATGCTCACAACCCAATAGGTGTTTGGTTTTTGTTAGATGCTATCTGGAATCAACACTAGAAGGTGCTTCCTGTTTCCAGTGTGCCTTTCTACTTTAGTTTGCCCTTTTCCTTTGTGTCATACAGCTGCCACCCTGCTCTGTTCTGCTTTACTCCCACTATACAGAAAGCATAAATAATTTCAGTTTGGGGCAAGGACTGATAGTAGTCTCTCAGCAGGTCAGTGTTCTGCATGATATGGAAGAGAACTGCCAATGTTTTTAAAATGATAATGCGAGTAGAGCCTGTTGCAGACATCAGAATAGTTGTTGGGCATTAACTAGGAGTGAAAGGTCACCCAGATAGGACCTTGGCTCTTAGACAATCCATAATGTAAGTGCATAAACCACTGTATGGTGTGATGACTGATGGAGATGTTTTCCTGACTGTTCTTTACAATGAAAAACAGCCTCTCATAAGAGGGTGATAAGTTCAGCTTAATGTTTGCATTAAGTTCAGACTTCATTTTAAACCAGGGTTGTTGGGTTTTTTAGAGATCCTTTCTGCAACCAAGAAAATGTTTTGCTAAAGGAGGACCCATTCTCTTCAGAAGAATTTGTCCTCAATTCGTTTTTGAGGTTTCACAGTGTTTTCCTCACCTATGGATTCTGGCAAGGGCACATGATGAGATGTAGTTCATATATATACAAGATTTAGAAAACATTTTATTTTACATGCAAGTCTACATTAAATATGTTTTACACAGGAGAAATGCCCCTGGATATTTCCTTAATTTTTTGGAACAAACAGTGTCTGTTCAAAAATATTCAAAGTATTGATGATTGCTGTAGCTGATGTTTTTAACTTTTTAAAGAAGATACCATACTGTATGTTTATTAGAATTCTGTGGTATATATCTCAGAGATAATTGTAGGATGAGTTTGTTATGCCTCTGTAACCATGATAAAAAAATAATTTCTGTAATTTAGATGAGGCGTCTGTTGACACAACAGATCAATTTGAAATGCCACCAAACTCTTTTCTTTGCTGCAGGTAACTGGAGTAGTCACTCCTTTGGAATCTGAGTCTGAAATTGGTTTTTTGATGTCTGTGAATTTCATCTGAAAATTACCTTACTGGTATATTGACCTTTTGCTGGGAATGCTGTCATGTGAAGGAATTGACATCCTTTGATTCATTCATTTGACTCATGTTGCTGGACATGTGCAATCTAGCTGTACGAAAGTAGCAACTGTACCACTTATGAATCGTTGTGGTGATCAGCTTCAAATATTGGATGAATCCTCAAATGCATACGCAAATACTGGTTTCTGTAGTTTTTCTACTGCAACTGAAATAGCCAGTGTGAGCTTGTTACAGCTGAAATGTGCAGACTTCAAACAGCTTGTCCTTCCTTCTTGCCCAGGTGCCACTTCTGCCAATGCAGCGAATAACAGTCAAGCACCAGGAGCAAACTGGCCCTTTAACTTACCAAGTGGGCCGTTGGTCTGGAGGGCCACTGGTCGCAGAGCCACAGGGACTGACTGGCTCAGAACCAAGTTGTGGCAGTGATGGCCATAGGTGTAGACTTGTCCAGTGGCCAGCACCGTAGGGGTTACTTGGTTCAGCCTGCCCCAGGGCTGTTTTAATGTTTCAGTTATTCTGCCAAGCACTTTAACTTTACTGAATGATTTAACTTCCAGCAGTGTCTCATAAGAAGGCAAGGATCTGAGTATTGCAGTGCCTGCCTGCTGGGACGATCACATCCCTACTGGATCACAATGAGAGGGGGGATGGTCAAGGTCAGAGGATCAATAAAATAAGCCTGCTTTATTTATTTATACCATTTATTAGCAGCTGTTCTTCCTTGCAGAACTCAAGGCTGCTTACAATGTAAATAAACATTCTTTTTAAAAAGGTTAATAAAAACAATATAAATAAAATAATAACTATAAAAACACATAAAAGGTCACGATTTCTTTTTTAAAAAACCTCCAATTAGGACTGCCAGTAAATAAAAACTAAATCAGCCAAATGCAGTCCTAAATAAAAATAACTGCCTCTGGAAGATCGACAGTGAGGGGGCCCTGGGGAGGTTATTCCATAATCGTGGATGTGGCAAATTTTTGTTTTACTGTTTTTTTAAACTCTTTTTTTTAATGGTATATGGCCTATGGGCTATTAAACTTAAATAAACTTTGATAATCGTGGAGCTACCACCAAAAGGGTCTTCTCTCGTATACCCACCAGACAGGCTTCTTTCATTGGTGGGGCAGTTGGGGGGGGGGGGTTCTTCCTGTGACCCTAATTCCTAGGCAGGAAAATATGGGAGAAGACAATCCTTCAGAAGGTTCCAAGCCATGTAGGGCTTTAAAGGACAAAGCCAACACCTTGAATTGGGCTTGGGAGTGGATTAGTAGCCAGTGTAATTGCTATAGTATTGAGGTTATATGGTCCTGGTAGCTGGCCCCAACCAGCAGTCTAGCTGCTTCATTCTGTACTAGCTGCAGCTTCTGAACATTCTTCAAGGCTAGCCTCTAGTAGAACACATGTAGTAGTCCAGTCTAAATGTAACTAAGGCATGTATCACTGTGGATAAATCTGACTGAACCAAGAATGGGTGCGTTGGATGCACTAGCTGAAGCTGGGAAAAAGCACTCTGAGCCCTGGTTTTCTAAGGTGACCACTGTGTCAAGCAGCACTCCCAAGCTGCAAACCTGGCTTTTTAAGGACAGTATAACCCCATCCAAAAGAGGAGAGATCCTGAGTCCCTGGTCTGTCTTTCTAGTAACCCAAGGAACCTCTATCTTCTCAGGGTTAAGTTTCAGCTTGTTCACCCTCATTCAACTGCTTACTGACTCCAAGCACCAGTTGAGAATATCAACAGCATCTTTGAAATTAGGTAGATAGGAAAAGTAAAGCTTGGTATCATCTGCATATTGGTGACACCATCCTCATAACTCCTGATGACCTCTCCCAGTGGCTTCATGTACACATTAAATAGCTTGGGGGATAAGCTGCCCTGAGCCTGTGTGAGCCGCCCTGAGCCTGTTTTGGTGGGGAGGGTGGGGTAAAAACTGAAATAATAAATAAATAAATAAATAAATAAAGAACCTAGTGGCACTCCACAGGCCAATGGCCATGAGGCAGAGCAGGAATCCCTTCTGAGAGTGACCTCCATACAGGACTCAAACCAATGTAACTCTGGCCGAGGACAGACTGGCAATCTGCCCCGCTCTGCCTCCGGTTCTAAAGTGGATGCAGAGAGGGCATTCAGATTGCCGCAGCTGTCCCCCGTGGGTGGCCCGCACGTACCTGCCTGCGGGGCGCTCTCCATGCGCGGCAGCTGGAGACCTCTTGGAACTGGTCTCCGGCCACCTGCGCGCGCGTCCCTGCCACTTCCTGGCAGTCTGGACGCGTCACAGAGCGGGGCCGGAAGTGTGAACCGGCTGTCCCGGCCCTGCCTCGCTGGAACAGCCGCGCATCGCTCGCCGCTGCAGTGGAGGTTCCAGGGACCGGCGGAGGAAGAGTGGACGCGCCGGTCCACCTCCTTACAGGTGAGGTCCCGCAGCACTGGAGCCAGTGCGAACAGGCAGCCACGGGACGGGTTGGCCTCGGGGCTTTTTCGCCCGCTCGCACTGCGCTCCAGTTTGCCAGTCTGTCTTCAGCCACAGTGCCTCTTAGTCCCAGTGCTGAGAGATGACTCAGAAATGGGTCCAGAAAATCAGTCTCTTCCAAGAGCCCCTGTAACTGAGAGGCAGTAACTCACTCTAGCACCTTGCTCAAGAGTAGAAGGCTAGAGACTGGCCAGAAATTTTCCAACATACTAGGGCCCCGGGAGGTTTTAGGTCAAATCACTAACTCCTCGAACATAAATAGCACAAATCCTGCTTACCCTAGCCATTGTTCTAGGTATATGGCCATTACATATTATGGCTATTACATATCCAAGTTCCAAGACTACTCTGTAGCCCAAAGCCCCAGAGGATTCTTACTATGTGATTTGCCATGCGCCTCAGTTACTTGCCCCATCTAAGCCCATGTCTCCACCTAAACCAAAGTGCCAGTGTTAGTGGGCCACTGACAAACTTGCCCAGTTCTTTCTTTAAACTGGAAGACGTGCCAAAACCTACTCCAGTAACTACATATTAGATGTCTTTGGCCATAGAATCTGTGAGGTACAGTATAATCCAATTTTAAGGCCCCATTGCCTCATTCACATATCACCAGTTATTCTACCCCAACTGACCACTCAAGTCAGCTAATTTAGTTCCTGGTAATTAGCGGTGACTCCACTGAAGTCAATACTAATACTGCTCTGTAACAGAAACAGTAAAAAACAGTCAGTGAGTTGTTAGGAAATTGGGAAGTGGTGGCTAACTGTCTTAGCATCCACTTTCCCAGTTCATAATGTATAAGCCCTCAAATACCCCGAACTTGCAAACTATCTAGGAACAAGTATAGATTTAAGAATCCCAAACCATTTGTCATAATGAAGATGAAGGTTTCAGCTTATTGGAGCCCTTATGTAGCAGGATTGTCTCCATGGTGTGATTCCCCTATCCTTCAAGGATTTGGGCTTGGATTCAGACCTCCCTTCCATTTGTATTATTTACTTTCCATAATCACTAGTTATTCCTGCTAACAAAAGAGTGGGAAGGCAGTTTTTGCTAATTCCCCCATCCCACTGCAGCTCCCTACTTGGACCTTATTGCTTTCCTGGCTGTCCAGTAATTCATGGGGGCATAGTGCTGAGGATTGAATACAATTGCAGTGGGAGGGGGAGGCAAATAACTGTTTGTTATTTGTGCCAGAGTAGTTCTGCTTGTGCTGCATAGATCCAAGCTATTGTGGCTGTACTGTGGTGTCTCTCCTTGGTGGCTGTACTGTGGTGTCTCTCTAAAGCATAGAGGGTGCTACAAGTTGTACAGTGTAGCCAGCAGCATTCTAGAAACCCTGACAGATCTAAACCCCCCCCCCCCACACAAATGATTTAAAGTGTTTTTTATGTTATTATCTATACTAGGGATTCATCATATGCTGACATTTGTTTGGTAGCTTGCTCCATCCCAAATGCTCGTGTACACTCGGAAGGGTGTACCACCTTTAAACTCTCTTAATGGCACATCATGCCATTCTGTTTTAAGCTTCAAAGCATGATGATCAGGAGCAGCAAATGAACTCACCAGTGTGGGATCTCATCACTAGGAAACTGTTGCTGCAATAAAAGATGGTACCTCCAGGCAATTAGGTGTTGCTTCAGCTAGTACCTTTCCAGCTTTCCCAGGGCTTTTGCTTGACCATGGAAGCCTCCCAGGTGACCTTGGTCCCATCACAATCTCTCAGCCTAACCTAGTGTCACAGTGTTGTTGTTGTGGGGATCAAGTGGAGGAGGGGGGAACTATGTGAAAAGCTGTTTTGAATTCCCTGACCAAGGAAGAAAGTGGGATATAAATAATTAAAAAAACAAAGCATGTTTCTGTCAGTTATCCCATGGAACAAACATTTTGGTCAATGGGTAGTGGTTTGGATCCTGTTATTCTTCAGCAGAAGGCATTGATGGTTGCTGATTATCCCAACTTTCCTGTTTCCCAAGCAGTCCTTTCCAAAAGGTTATTCCTGGGGTTGCGAGATTCATGTGGAGTCAGTGGGGAGGGGAAAATATTTATGTCTTTACTGTTTTTGCAATCAGAGTCATAAACAGGAAACCCTTATTCCACAATAAACCTCATCCCACAGGAAAACAGGAAGAATTTAAAGGTTGCTGCTGCAAAAGTTGTCATGTGATTTGACAACAGCTGCTAGAAATTTTGCCATATGCAGGGTAGTTTGTTTGTTTTTGTCTCTAAGTAACCGGGACAATTTTGCTTCTGGAGAGAGGAAGTCCTGATTAAATAAAGGGGAGATCAGTTCATCTCTTAGAACTGAAAGTTTGGGACAATCAAGCAGAATATGATCCACATAGTCAATTTTACTGCTGCTGCAATTACAGAATCGATCTGAGTATGAAATCCCATTAAAACTTCCTGACATCACAGCTGAAGGTAGGGCATTCAGGTGTGCTAGCATGAATGCCCTTCTATACTTTGGAAGAATTATCCCAGATAAATAGTTTGGCATTGTTGTTGGAGGCTGAATGCCTACTGAAAAGGTTGAGCACACTCTGCGGGCTCTAACTGATGTGCTCTCATAGTCAAAGTCTCTCAAATGTCTTCTAATGAATGGCGACAGTTCTTGTCTCCTGACTTCTATCACGGCATGGGTGATACCCAGACATAATAGTTTACAGTCTAATAATCTGTCCCAATCACTTGTGTGGTGGTCCAGCTTGACTAGTCCGAGGAGATTTAGATCTGGCAAACATGCTCCTTCATGGCTCACAAAGGATCCCCCTTCCGACTCTCCACTGCAGCATCTGTAGTCATGTGGCTTATTACTCCATGTGGGTTCTGCTATCTTGGGAATATAGTTTCCTGGAATTGGAAGGATTGCTTGGGAAGAGGAAGTTGGGAGTCTTTCTTAGCCATCGTTGTGCTGGATTCAACCCACAGACTTGATTTGAACTAGCAAACATTCCAGATTTTTCCAAGTTCCAAGGGAATACAGACTCCACTCAAATATATCAATATCAAGGTATAAACAGATTTGGTGCTATAATCCGGTAGCTGCAAAGAGACAGCATGTACGTGAACAACCTACGACAAATGCGCATGTATGTTGGTATCTACATCAGTAGCCTACATATTTATATTTAACATTAGGTTCTGGAAAGAGAGATATGCATAGCTCACCATAAAAATTACAGTATATATTTTTTGAAACCACTGAGTCTTGTTATGATTTGCTTTCCCAGTGTCAGGGTTTCTGTTAACAGCACTTATTATTTTATTTATATATATCATTTTATTCATGCCTTTCTCACAAAGACTTAAGGCAGATTTGGGCCCAGCTCTAGTCCTGTGACTGCTTTGTGGCTTGGTTTTAAAATTTCGAATCAGGAATTTAATGCTACAGAGGCCTAGGGTTGGTGCATTCCTCACATCTGTGCCTGTTTGTCCTTATAAACAGAAAAAAAATTATGGGCTAGGAATGTACTGTTACAAAGGCTAAACTGAGTGTTCTCTCTTGTTCAAGTTCACTTCAGATTGACTAAATCAATGTGGCAAGAGCTTTCGTAGTCAGAGATACTGTACATGACTCAAACTGAAATAAATGAGATCAAATCACTAGGGGTGGAGAAGCTCATATAAATGGAACCAGGCAAACTTCTAGGTTTACAAGCTAATGCTTAATTTGTATGACACTACATCTGACATAATTACTGTTTGCAGTGGTCTACAGTGCAATCCTTTGCAGAGTTACTCCAGCCTAAGCCCATTGAAATAATTAGATTTAGACTTGGGTAACTCTACATAGTCCTAAGTAGGAAATGACATTTCCTAGGAGATTTTCATTGCTGTGGTTCATGTCTTCATATAAAGAGTCAAGGCACACTTTAAAGACTTTAGAGAATGTTTTCTGATGCCAGTCTAGGCATTACTTCTCCTTTAGGTTAATCCTAAAAAAGAAAGTCATATTCTGGTGTTTTCACAACTCTGCCCTACCCATTAGCCCAGGGGTGTCAAACATGTGGCCCGGAGGTCCCCAGAGGGCTTCAATCAGGCCCGCAAGGGACTGGATGTCTCCTGCTTCTTCCTCCAGTTCTGCTGCTGTTGTTGCATCATAGGTTGCTTTCCCAGACTCTCTCAATCACTCCGGAGAGATAGATAGGCAAGCTTCTGCTCCCTGCACTGGGCTGAGGCTCCTCCTCCTCCCAAACTGCTACAGCACAGACATTTTGATGCAGTAATTCAGAGCAAGCGGTGTCAGTTATCAGAGACTGTTAAATACAGGGGTCATTTCAAGCAGGAGCTCAGGAGATCGAAGTTCTGGGAGGTGATGCCTGCTTGTGTCATGGCTGCAGCAAAATGACACCGTCCCCTGGAAAGGTCCTTGTTCCTCCAACCAGCCTTCAGCCACCACTGAATTCTCTTTCTTTCTTTCTTTCTTTCTTTCTTTCTTTCTTTCTTTCTTTCTTTCTTTCTTTCTCTCTCTCTCTCTCTCTCTCTCTCTCTCTCTCTCTCTCTCCTTCTCCTTTCTTTCTTGCCTTCTGACATACTTCTGGTGATGTCAGATGGTGTAGCATATGCAAATAAGTCATGCTAATGAGTTATGCTAATGAGCTCCTGCACCTCTTTTTCTTCAAAACCCCAGTTAAATAAAATATTGCAAGAATGCTGATGTTTCAGGCATGTTTTTATTTTAAGTTAAATAAAACTTTGTGTTTGTGTACTTTATAAAGTTTTTATCTCTGCTATCTCGCATTACATTTTATGACACTCATGGCCCTGCCCAACAAGATCTCATTTATGTCAAATCTGGCCCTCCATAAAAATGAGTTCGACACCCCTGCATTAGCCAGTTACAGGAAATGATGATGGCCTGGGGTTGCCAGGTCCTTACCTCTCACCAGTGGGGGACTTTGGAGGGTGTTCCAGCAGGGGGCAGGGACTCCCTGACATGATGACATCATGCATGCGACATCATCACATTGGGGACAGCCCCTTGGAAGGTGTCAATGGTGCCCATTCACAAGAAACCATTTGAAAGGAAGCTTCCCTTTAAATGGTTTCTTGCGAGTGGCATCTGGCTGCCCACCTGTGCCTGAACTCCAAGCAGCGAATCTGCCACTTGGAGTTCAGATGTGTGGCCAGCAGCAGCTCCTGTACTTCTCCCCCTGAGGATTTTAAGGGCCCTCCAGCTGATCAATGACCCCATGCTCCCACCAATCAGCTGGAGGGCCCTTTAAATCATGCAGGAGGAGAGGGAGAGTGGTGGCCATGGGTGGTCACTGTTGGGGGTGGGATTTCCCCCATTGGCCGAAATCAGGGGAACTCCCACCTGGTGATTGGCAAGCCTATGATTGCCACTGCTAAGTTCTCACCCACCCACCCTGCCTTGTTAAAGAATAATAGCTTTCACTTGAGGACAGGAAGCGATGCATAGGCATTACATCCAAAGTGCAAACAGTGGAAGGCAAAAATTGACTTGTACATCTTTGGGGTGCTAAGTCTAATTTCAGAAGCTGCCTTAAATTGACATATCCTTTTCTTGGGAAAGAACATGAAATGATGCTATCTTTATCTTCTTGATGCAGTAAAGGTGCATAGAAATGATCATGGAATAAAAATACTGCATGTTGCTTTTACTGTTTCAAGAAAGTATACATAATTCAGAGGAAATCTTAAATTATTAACTCTTGTATCTTTAACCTTGCTGTTGTGCAAATGTAGAGCTGTTAATGGGGGAAGAAGCTTGATAAAGAGGAAATCAATTATGGGGCTGGGTTATTCAACACCCAAAACCTATATCAAATGTCTATCAATATATATGTAAATTTTCTTTGCAACCATAAGACAGTTATTTAAAAGAATAGGAAGTTCTACCCACAGGCAACACTCAAGCACCTTGAAGGCTGTGTCTGGCTCATGGCACAAGTTTGTTCTAATATTCAAATGGCATTTTAAATTATCATTGCTAGTGTAGTGAATACCAGATAGACTGGCAGATCGTCAAAATATCTCCAAAGTGTTGGGTGATGTTTTTGATGGAATAAACCTTGCCCACTGATACTGTTGTATCCTGGATATTAAAATTTTCCAGATATAGTGTTAGGATACTGCAACAATAAGTTCCAAAATATCAGGAATTTTTCTAATTCCTTATGATCCAATCCAATACGTACCTTGTTTATAATAGGTTTTCTTTGAGATGTCAAGATTTCCGTTTGGGTGAGTTTGCGTACACAAACATACCATCTGTTTCTTTTCTGATTTTAAAAGGAAACAAAATTTAGAAAAAAATACTTATCCACATAACATGTAAATACTTGGAAATTCTAGTTGTCTCACCAGTATATTTGACAGCTAAATACAAGTACTGTACAGATCAGCAGTTTGAATGGAGCACTTGCATTTGTTTGAATTTCTTTTTAGATAAGTAAAAATAGTTGTTTATAACAACAAATGAAGAACTGGAAAATACACATCTCAGCTTACTTTTCACTGTGTGTCTGTAGATTTGGCTAGAAGCATTCAGTATAAACTGTGTATGGCCAAATCAAACTTCCTTATACTACAGTATTTTAAACTAGGCTTCATAATTTTTGGAAATCTGTCATTTTTGGAAATCTGACATCATGTGGGGATTATGGATCATAGCGGGATGTAAACTCAAGTCTGCTAATTTAATCAGTTTTTAATTGAGGATTGTACAGTTGTAGCCTCAAGAAAGCATAAATTCACTGTAGTTCTAAATGCTTTTTCTAATTTACAGGAGAAATTATTTTCACTTGATACAATGCCAATTTTGTTTTCTTTTTTGAGTTTCTGGATAGCAGCGTCTTTAAATGCATGTTGGGTTTGTGCACTGCAGACTTTATTTTTTGTAATGTACATGTCAGCTTGTCTTTTGAGATACAGACTTGCTCAAGAACTCAGTCATAAGAATATATTGACAGCCCCCACAAGACAGGAAGCTTTATAAAATTTGCTTTGCTAACCCAATTTGCTTGTGTGTACTTTTAATGTTTCATGAGTACTCATTTAGACTTTGGTAGTCAAAGCAACATGGTGATACTGCTTGTGTTTTAGGACTCATTCACATGGTTATCAGCTGCTAGTGATTAAATGATAATTTTTTCCCTTTAATGAGTTATATTCATGCTTTCAAAGGAATAAATCATAGTATCAAAGCTGGCAGAAGTATCATAGATCACTTAGTCAAACTTTTCTTCAGAAAAACAAAAATTGGGTTTAAGACCAACAAAGTTTTATTCAAGGTATAAGCTTTAGTGTGCATGCACACTTGTTCAGATACTGAAAATACCTGAAGAGGTGTGCATGCACACAAAAACCTATATCTTGAATAAAACTTTGTTGGTATTAAAGGCGCTGCTGGACTCAAACTTTGTTCTGCTACTTCAGAAAAATTGTTCTGCTGCTTCATACCCACCTAAATCTTTCTTCAAAAAGCTGATCCTATACCTAAACCATTCTGGGAATGATTCCTGCCCAACCTTTATCTGAAAGGGCCAGAGATGTAACAGGACTGTCAACTTTACTATTACAGGAAAAGACAGTAAAGAATGTATGCTGCCACATGCACAGTACTTTATGAATAGCTGGCTTCAGTCAGTTGACTCTGTTTCAGGGGCGTCGACTTTCTAAATCCCCAGGGGGGGCAGTGGCTCTCCCGTGCGCGCGCGCGCACGGGACCATGTCCCTGGCGCTCTTCCCCCCCCCCCCCCCCGCCCAGGGAGGCAGACCTGTGGCGGCAGCAGCCAGCTGGCCAGCTGACTGCCGCCCGAGCGAAGCGCGCCTGCGCACGCCTATGTCCCTGCCGCTCCGTCCCCCCCCCAGCCCGGGGAGGCAGACCCACGCCGGCGGCGGCAGCCAGCTGGCCAGCTGACTGCCGCCCGAGCGAAGCGCGCCTGCGTGCGCCTATGTCCCTGCCGCTCCGTCCCCCCCCCAGCCCGGGGAGGCAGACCCACGCCGGCGGCAGCGGCAGCCAGCTGGCCAGCTGACTGCCGCCCGAGCGAAGCGTGCCTGCGCGCGCCTATGTCCCTGCCGCTCTGTCCCCCCCCAGCCCGGGGAGGCAGACCCACGGCGGTGGCGGCAGCCAGCTGGCCAGCTGACTGCCTCCCGAGTGAAGCGCGCCTGCGCGCGCCTATGTCCCTGCCGCTCCGTCCCCCCCCCGGCCCAGTGAGGCAGACCCGCGGCGGCGGCAGCCGCCAGCTGGCCGGGTGACTGCTGCCCGCGCGAAGCATGCAACTATGTCCCCGCTGCCTCTCTCCCCCTCCCCCGCCCCAGGGAGGCAGGAGGGCAGGCCGGGGGTGGGGGGGAAGGAGAGGCGGCGACGGTCGGCTGCTGGGCGAGCATTTTGCTGGGGGTGGCTGAGCCCCCCCCGGGAAATTTCGGGGGAGGCTCGAGCCCTCGAGCCCCCCCGTAGTTGACGCCCATGCTCTGTTTGACCAATCACCATAATTAACCCTTCAAGCCTCCCCACAATGACTAACACATATGAAAGAATCAAACTTCCAGCTTACCTGATGGTACCTGGCTCTGTAGCCAGACTATTGTCATATCATCCACTGGGCATCCACTGCTGATTCTTCTCTAGACAATGAACCCTGGCGTCCCTCTTGGAAGGAACATCCAGTAGAACCTTGGTGGTTTTTCTTGATGATAGGTAGATGAAACCCGGCCTGACTGAGTCTAGGGTCCATTCAGCTGAGGCCTCTCTCTGACTTCCACAGAGGGAGCCATGTACAGAAAAAGCCATTTGTGGCTTCAAGTGATGGGTCTGCACCATGGATGTGTACTGTAGGATAGAAGGCATCTGGGGCTTCAGATGGCTGCCATACGAAAACAGAATGAGGAATTCAGGAGCAGGAGATTAAAGGGCTTGATTGTGAAGGAACCTGCTGAAGTGACCACCACTCTTTGTCTCTCCCTGGGTGGACGAGTTTGACATTTAGAGAACAAGAATCCCCTTGATGTTTAGATATCCCTAGACCTTTCTTCTGCATCCTTTTAGTTTGTCAACATATTCTGTTGAATCATTGCATTCAAATATGTGTTGTTTAGTGCTCAGTACTACAGCATTACTGAAATTTTGGAAACTATACAGTTTTAGAGTTCATTGTCAGCACATAGACTAAAGAATGTGTGCTGCATTTCAAGGTCAATTCTTACATTGCCTTTGCAGCACTGGCATGGGAATTAATGACATCATCTGCTGAACCCAGTTTTAAACATGGTACTTGACCACATGGAAATTATGACTGTGTTACAAAGGTAGTGTAAGAGATGGTACTTAATTTTTGTGTGCTGCATGAGTTTGGTCAGTGTATTCTCTGTAGTGCTGGCTGGCTAGGTATTTGGCCCTTTATAGGTGCTTAAAGAGTCAGAAATGCAAGAACTGGACAGTTCACTGCATATAGCATTATGCAGTCTTCACATGTTACTTATTTCTTACATGCAAACCATTTTGGATTTGTGTGTGTGTGTATAGAAATACATACAAACATACATAAAGCAATTTTCTGTAGTCCACAATAATGTTTGAATGGATCAACTGGAAATAATGGCTTGAATCTACCAGAACATTTCTGTAGTTGAAATGTTTTTCACCTGTAGAGTGTGGCTTTCTCATTTTCCTTTCTCCCACTGCAGCCCCAAATGTTTCCTGAAATGTTGGGCAGGCATTTTGGAGCACAGCAAGAGAATACTGGTTTGCTTGAGGAAAAGTTGAGATTTTTAATGGGGGACACTATGGTACAGTTTCTTGGCTACTGTATTAAATTAGCTGATAGTTCAAATAAAATAGTATAGTCCTTATTTACACTGCTTTCATTCAGTAAGAAGCTTCATATTTCCTTACTGCATATTAACAGTACCATTCTAAGCAGAGTTGCACCCTGCTAAGCACATTTACTTCACTGGATGTTGAGAGGTGTAAATCAGCTTAGGGCACAGGCGTCAACTTCAGGGAGTCTGGGGAGCTGGAGCCCCCCCCCCCCACTTTTCCAGGAGGTGCTAAGCCTCCACCGGAGACAATGGACTGTGATGTCTCTGGCCCAGCCCCCCCCCTTCCCCCCAGAAATTGGAAAGTCTACGCCCTTGGCTTAGGGTTGCACTGCAGGTCATATTCCATGACTACTACTATTATTATTCTTTAAATTATTATGAGTATTATTATTATTGCTTTTGGTTTCCCTCTGTACTATGAAACTGTTAACCTTAATGCAGAATATGCAGTATCCCATGTGTAACTAATGGGAATGGAACATGCAATATCTTAAAAAGAAAAAAAAAACCTTAATAGACTGCATTCAACTAAATAAATAGGGGAGTATCTTTCCAGGAGCCCACATTAATTTAAACAGCCTGTACTCATACTTTATTGATATGGAAATAATGCTGAGAGATGCTGGAAGCCCACTGATTTATTCTAGCACAGTAGAAGTCTGTGCCATTATGATGCTGTTTAGTGGCAATGATAATTACCAAGTTTACAAATAATATCAACTCAGTGCTATTATGCAGATGTTGCTGGAATAATGCTATCGTAACAAGAAGTTTAATTTTTCATGAGCATTTTAAAATCCATCTATTGGATTTTAAAAACTTAATTTAACAAGGAAATGTTGAAGGAAAATAGAGACAGCACAGTCAGTATTGTTTCAACGGTTGTACAAGAGTATTTTCATAAGCAAAATAAAAATAAAAGCAAACAATTCATAACAGTTTTTCATTTTAATAGTTTTTGTTTTATCCTGACTATAGAAAGTATCTTACAGTGTCTATTTCTTTAAGAAAACAAGTGATATTTACATGTATTGTTTCCCAATAATAATCTCAAAACAAAGATCTATGTTACTGTTGCCTTATGGGAATTATGCAAACTTAGAAAATATTGTCCCTGTAGTATGAAAATAGCAAGTAATATAAAATTACTGCAGCATTTATTGGTCAGAAATGGAGTCAAAGCATGATATGGTAGTGGGTTTAGAAGTAAACCAGTGGTTAGGACCACATGATATTGCTAATGAATTTAGCAGCAAATTAAATAGTATGCCAGATTGGAGAGTGATGATACACTTGCTTTTGGAGGTTCTACCTGCTTCTTAAATATGAGATTCATTGAAGTGGAACAATCACCATTTCAATCACATACTGTATTTAGCTACATTTTAAAAATAATTAACTTTCCCCCTTAAAACCTCTAAACTGTGCCTGAGTGATCCTAAATGTAATACAATATGATACGGTTTACACACTTGCAAAGAACAGTTTATTACAAGTTACATAGTATGGACCGGTAACACAATTTTGAGCAAGAGTATGTACTTTACCTTTTTGAAAAAAAATATATAAAAAAATTAAAATTTGCAATCCTATTTAGAAGACTCAATTAAAAGTGTAATTTTTCAGCTCAAAAATGATTCCCATCTTTATCTTTGCCAGAGAATGGTAGCCTACGTTTTACTGGGCAAGAAGCAAAATACATTTTTGGACTTCTAAGTGAATACTAACCCATTATAATATGGGCTATTTGTGAAACACATAGATCAGTTGCTATGTCTCTCAGAGGGATGTATGCTTAAAATACACATAGCTGATGAAAGTCATACTTTTGCCTCAGTTCCACAAAGAAACTAAACTTGTTGTGGGCAGGAAACGAGCAGATCCTTAAAAGGTGTCCTAGATGTGCATACACTGTGTTTTGTTCATTTTCCTCAAGTAGCAATCTCCAAAGTAACATCCTCTGGATGAATGTATGGCTTTGTTGGCAGGGCTGGGTGAGGAGAAAGTTCAATGAAGGGGCTGCTAGAGCAAAAATGGGAAACCCCATATATGTAGCCTCTAACATGCACATTAGGGTACTCATCTGATTGTGGGTTGATCTACTGAACAAGTTCATTTTTTTCTGTTGGAGATTACATTCAAATAGCTGGGCTTCTGTTTACTGCCACTGAATAGCAGCTGCCTGCATTGGACTGCAACCTATTTTTGTATTAAAGAGAATTTAAAAGTAGCTTGCATGGTGGAATCAGGCTTCATTTTCAGTAGAAGTAACTGAAGGCTATGTTATATATGTCACTTACATTTCTTATTCACTCATAACTATCACTGAGCCCATGCTTAAGCAGACATAGGAACTGAGTTGTTCATGTATGTGAAGATGTCATTTTCAGTAGCACATGAAACAGTTTAATCTAAATAAGCATATATAGGAGGATTTGCCTTATTTTCATAAAAATAATTAATGCTCTGAAATAACTGGGATTCTAAAATATTTATGGTGGGGATCTTTTGTAAACAGTTGTTGAATTTTAATTTAAAAACATTATAAAATACATTATACTCCCCCCCCCCTCCAACTTGAAACAATTGCACTTTCCTTCATAGCATAGAAATGCCTTTCTGATCCTTAAACTTTCACACACACTCAAGAAAGCAATACTGTTTGCTTATGTACAGTGATTTGTAGCCCTCTTGGAATTTTACTACAAAGGTGTAAGTTTTTCTTTAAAGCATATATAAGATGTAGTGTGTGTTGACCGTAACTTTACTAATATGCTCATAACAATCTTTATATACCATATGTTTTCTAAACTTTTTTAAAATGACCAAATTGCTTGCTCTGGGACCCATATAAAATGGATTATATTCAAAGAATGAATGTTGTTGAAAGTGAGGCAAATATAGTATACTGAGCATTTTGGTGTGGATCCCCCCAGTTACATTATTTTTTCATCCTTTCTGCTGCTTTCCAGTAGTGGGGAAAAACTACCCTGTATGATAATTTGAGATGAGAAATTCTAGGCCTTGTACCTCCAACAAACCATATTGAAATATAAAGTATAAACAATAACAGAATTCTCAATGCACACATTTCCAAAGAAAGCTGTTAACAGATATTTTTCAGAGAGATTTATAAATAAAGGGGTAAATGCAAAGCACAATCTTGCCAAAGCTGAGTGTTTTCAAAACCCACTGACCTCAGTGGGAGAGTTAAGTACTCCATCCTGTTGCTAAAAGTAGAACTTAACAAATTCTTTACTTTGCCTCACTTGTTACCGAAGTTGTTTCTGAAGGCAAACTTTGCACCTTGCTCTTAAAATAGTATGATTCCACAGCATTTTTTATTGAATGTACTGATTTGCTAATATTGAACTAAATATGTGCATTGGAATGGTTGGATATCATTTTCTGATGTACAATCAAATAAAATTGCCTGGCGTTTGTGAACTTTTAAAAAGCACGACACATTATAAAACTTCTGGCACAGTGTGTCATTAGTGTAGAGTGTTTTCTCAAGACTGAATTACAAAAGACTATTAAATTGTGGCAGCTGCCAATGATCTGTCACTTAATGTTATCTATTTCTTCTCCCCCCCCCTTCAATAAATATGATGCCAGAACACATAACTTTAGCTGTTGGGTACCAACAGATTAAAAATGATATCTAAGAGAGCTTAGTGCCCCTAGCTTTGACCCTGTCAACTTGCAGTGATTAAAGGCATGTCCTGACTTTGGGTGGCTTTTGACTGCTCACCATCTGGAGTGAGCAGTAGGACTGGTGATGGAAGATGACACTAAATTAAAGGTGCCAGCATTTCACTGAGATGCAATCACTTGGCTTAATGCTACAGCACATAAAGGCAAGTATACACATAGTCATCTTAAAGATTGTTCATGGTTTCGGACCATTTGAAAATATTGTGCTTTCCTCAGGATATTATGTGCTGAAAATGGCACTACCCAACCCACAGCATATTTGGAATGCAATGTAACAATGGAGGCCTTTTGAAACAAAAGGCTTGCTCTTTTCCTTTGCAGAAATTCTTAACTGTATTGATATACTAATATAAACTGTACTGATGTGAACAAGATGGCAGTTTGACATTAAAATGCGAATAAAAATGATTGTGGGTTTAATGGATTTGGGGGAGAGTAGTTTTACTTTCATCTTTGCTAACATGAATTTCTATCCTGATTTTATTTTTACATCCCACACTGGTGAAATCTGAATAAAAAGTTGGCAAGGTGTGATTTGAATGCCTTGCTCCTGAAAGTTAGTTCATAGGTACAAAGGCCTTTTTGGTACATATGGTGAGAACAGAATGCTTCCATAATATAGTCAGATTAACACTCACTGACTGTCTCCTGTTCAAACTACCAAGATCCGTTTAAAAAAAAAAATCCACAACTTTTTGTTTTCAAAGAAGGCCTTAAATTCCATATACTATGGATTTAGTTAAAGAAACCAGAGTTTCCATCTTCCGTGCTTTTTTGATTCAGTTTTGGATTTTTGCTTAGGAGTTGAGGAGTAACTCTCCTGGGAATAAGGCAAAGGTGCAACCTGAGTTTCCTCAATAGGATGAAGTTTTCTCAGAACTGGCTGTAGTTTGTCTTCTTGTTGCTTAAAATCTAATTCCACACTAAATAGTGGAGGGAAAGAGAAAACCATAATCAGTTGCCAAGATAATGATTTCAGCTAAGTCAGCACTGAAAATGAGAGTGAAATGCTTAAACATCTGCATTCTGTCAACAGAACACATTGATAGGCAATGTTCTAAAACTTTATTTATTGCACTTGTCTCCTGCCCTTCCTCTAACTGGCTCATGTCAGTATATATCGTTCACTCCTCCCCCATTTTATGCTCATAACAACCCTGTGCAGTAAGGTAGGCTTAGAAAGGTTGGCTCAAATTCCCAAGTAAATTTGATAGCACAGGGGGAAATTGAACCTTGGTCCATCTTAGCTCAACTCTCAAACCACTGTACAACAGAAGAATATGAAATGTAAAACAATGAATAAATACATTAACTATAGATAGCTGTAGGGTGTGTAGTAGTACTTCCCTTATAATAGTTATAACCTGGTACTTTATCTTGCTAGTAACCTGACCTTGGGTTTTGGTTAAGGATTTGTCATTGCTTCCATGTATGGATCTGTGTTGGAGTATGCAAGAGTTTAGTCTTCCCCTTTGGAGCTTTTATAAATACAAAATTATTTATTTAGATGATATCTTGGTTCAGTCCCCATTGGAAACCCAAGCAGCTTACAAAGAAACACAAATATAATTTAGACAAGCCACAACAACAAAATATACACAGTACCTCTAACTCTTAGGCTGGGCCAGCATCCATTTGGCCAGCTCACTCAGGGCTACAGGCTGTCAGCCACAAGCAAAGAGCCAAGTTATATTATCATCCACAAATATCTGCCAAGACCACATAGGACTTCCACTTAAATTTGGAACTTGTGTATCTATTTTATTTTTTGGAATTTGATCCAGGATAAATGAGTGAACTCTGAGTTACCTGCAGTTATCTCTGTTGATTCTTGCTTACCTCTTGAGAATTCCTTTTACCCAGTGTTTAGAACAGACAAATGAAGCAGTTTCAGCAGCCAAGGGCTAAACAAATGTGTGAATATGCTCTTGCTATAGCTTAAGCAAATCAGCAAACTTTAGAGCTTATGAGGAAATCAGGCCTTCTGCTGTAGGACTACAGTTCTCAAATAACACAGTCTGTTTTTTTTAATTTATTTGTTTAAAAAAGTATGCTATAAACATCACCATCCCATTGAAATAAAGGACCTCTTTGTTTTTCCTTTTTTCCTTTTCTGCTTTTTCTTTGCCAGGCAAAACCTCCTTGTGTGTAGTAACCTAAACTTGAAGTTTGGCCAATTACAAAGATAAAGCTAGTGAAATTGCTAGAGAACATCATGTCACAAAACAGAACTTCTAGGCATAAAAACTGCAATGGAGAAACAAATTCAAATCTATTACTCATTTGAAGGTTTAAAACTGCACCACAGAACTGTAAAGTTGAGCTCATAAAATATGCATCCTAAATTGTGAGCAGTATGTGGAGTGGAAAGCCCTGCTGGCTACCCTGCAGTTAAGGAAAAAAGATTTCTGGGGAAAAAATATGGCTCAGAGATCAACACGTATTAGTAAAATTCATTGCAGGTTTAATTTATTTTTTAAAAGGTGCACAATTTCAAGCTGCAGTAAAAGGGTAATTGATAATGGTATTGCGGAGCAATTTTGGACAGCTAAGAGATTACAATCTTAACAAGAAGTCATTGTTTATTGCATGATTCTTATGTAACACAAAGGAGGTAATTTATGCAGCGGTTTTCTCACCTGTGTTTGGGAACAAAAACAAGGGTAGAAATTCAAGGTATTGCTACATTTAGGACCAGGGTCAATATATGCCCCCTCCCATATTACACAAAGAGACTAATTCCTGTAATGCCAGCATGGTTAATCTGCTGTAAAGGTGCTCCCTCCATGAAGAAATACGACTTTGTTATTAGAAGTTGTACATTTACATGAGACATGTTTAGAAAACAAACAGGTCACTATAGGAATTTATTATCCTGTTGCAAGGTTGCTGTCAAGACTGAATGTGGATATTTGACATAGTAGCAAACCTGTTAGTATATCTGACAAGATAGCAAGTCAACAAGACACAACAGTGGTATGTAACACAAGCCACCAGAGGCATCCCAGATAATTTTGCTTGGCACCTAGAGCCAGATCTCTGCCTAAGCAACCACTGCAAAGCAAAGATGCACTGGTATCTAAGATGGCGACAGGCATGGCTTCTGCCTATTAGTTCCTCCCAGGCATCCACGGCCACCAGTCCAAGGTGAATCTCAGATACTGGCAGAGCTCCTGGGGTTTAATCTTTCTCCAAGGCTGCCATCACACACACTAAAAAATCCACTTTCAGTGTACTTTCCAACTGGATTTTACTGTGTGAACTAGCAAAATCCAGTTTGAAAGTGCATTGAAAGTGGATTATTTAGTGTGTGTGACCACAGCCAAGAGTGGGCTCTTCTGCATTCTCATTTTTGTCCCTATTTGCTTTGGGTTCCCCCCCTTCTCACATATGTTTTGCTCCCTCTGGGACCACTAGAGAGAGCAAAACACATTGGGGGGGGGGAACCCTGAAGCAATAGGAATACACCGGTGATAAAAATCAGAACGTGGAAGAGCCCAGTGTCTGGCCATGTACAATCTACTCCCCTCCCCCCCACACACCAATATTCACAGGTAGAAATTGTGGGGGTTTTGGCACTTGGACCACAAAGGTTGCCTACTCCTGAGATAAATGTTTAGAAATACCTCTGAAACAATATTTAACATCAGGTTCCATATCTGCATATTTACTTTTGGAATTGTGCAATTCCAGGAACTCGAAGGAATTTATCATTCCCTACAGTTCCTTTACTCATATGCTTTTTGTTTGTTTCCCAGAACCAGATTTTGCCATGATTGCACAGGATTTATGTGGTATGAAAATAGAATGTGTTAGGCAGGTATACTGGATTGAGTTAATCTCAGAGTTCATGCAGAAAACAGTGTTCCTGAACATATGCTGACTAAGTTTGGTATACAAATCTGTTGCAATGGTGTCTTTTACTTTTGTTTAATTGTTGGCATTAAAGAAAACCCCTATTTCTGAATGCTGACTTAACACTAAGCTAAGAAGCAGTGGCTTGGATCAATTGGAATGTTCTGTTTACAGAAAATAATTTCTGTAAACTGAGTTCAAGTCCCCCACCCACAGCTTGAAATGCTGTTCCTGAGGGGAGGGGGACTGGAATCAAGAAAAATCACCCCACTTCCATCCACAGAAATCCTCTGTGACTTCCAAACCACTGTTTTTGTTCATTTCTGACAATCATGTGCTCCTAAGCTAGTTTAGACCAACCTAGGGCACCTAGGAGATAGAAGAACTAGGTGTTTTTTCCATACATACAGCTGAGTTCGTTTTCAGATTTCATTTTACCTGTTTCAAATGGGTATTATCACTGAACCATTTTTTAATGGCAGGAATGGAAATTGCTGCAGTGAGTTAGTGGTCATCCCCTGTATATCTTCTTTGGGATTCCATGGCAGGCACAAGTGCACACAGGAGGGCTTGAATCCTATGGAAAAGGCCTAATGAATTACAAAAGGTTGTGTGAGGATGTTCAGGTGCCAGGCCCAAATCTTCCACTGAATTTTTTTTTTTAAATGTGAGTGGTTGTGTTGGGTCAATTATTAGTTTCTAAAACTAGAAGTACTGCTCATCATCCTGTCCCAATCTGCCTCCCACATCTTACCTCCCCAAAACACAGATGCCACTACTGGCCCACCACAAGTTTTATTTATTTATTCATTCATTCATTCATGTCATCAGCTTGCCTTCCCTCTTCGTAAATACTTCCAAACTTTTCAACATCTAAGCTCTCTTCCCAGGTTCACCCTCTGAAATTCTCTCCCTTGCCAAGATAGTTCTCCTTTCCACAATCTGGCAACTTAAATATACTTGTAATGAAAGTTAATTCTTCCCATGGGCTATCACCATCCTTTCTACTCCCCTCTCCTCTTGGCAGTAAACTTCACATCACATATTCCTGATACCCCTTCCCACCAGCACTGCTAATGTAAAGAGAGTGGTGGTGGGATGTACTGATGCAGAGGCATCACTTCCTAGCCTTGACATGCTTCAAAAATTTGTGTGAATTGTTGTAAGGGTGCAGTGAGTCCCAAAGGGACTGATTATGTGTTAAAGTTCTGCCACTGAACAACCACATCATGTTAACATCATATGAGAAGTGGCTAGTGGAGGGGAATATGCAACAATAGTGGGTTGGGCATAACATACCGCCAGAGTTCATGTTACTGTTTAGTTTTCATACATATAGATAGAATGGTCTTGCTTGAGATAATAACTTGATATGTCTCAGCCCGAATAAAAAAGGTTTACACTTAGACAGTATCACACCAGGTATGGTTGTACTGAGGGAATGCTAGAGGAGATATTCTGATTACAGTGGAGTCCTCATCAGCTACAGAAATGGGGTTGGAACTCCGGTTACTTCCCAAAGCAATTGCTGGCTCAACAATCTATCACTGCAATAAATGGACAAGGAGCAATATTCCACTTTTAATCATCTATTTTAAGAGAATGGCATTTTAAATTGCCATGCACATTACCTTTACTGACACTTAGTAACACTATTTAACATGCTGAGTAATCCTATCCATTTTAACTCAGAAATTAAGCATCTGTCTTCCAGTGTCATTCTGTCAGATACCTTATGCTGTGAATTTTGTAGAAAGCCGGCTACTTTTCTTTCTCTTCAATGATTCTGTTTGGCTAAACTGCTGGAATAGAACGAAGCTATCTCAAGCTTAAGATGCCCCAATCTCAAAAAGTTAGTTTTTAGTAATTTGTTTGTAGTTAGAAGCTCATTATAATCGAAACCTCAAAGCTATTGCTTCCTTAATTTGTGCATACATCTGTATCTATCTCTGTCTGTCTGTCTGTGACTGTGTGGCCTCCTCAGGGCCAAAGTATAGATTTCCATCATAGGAACTGTCAATGGATTATTTGACACCAAAAAGCAGCCACAAAGTGCCTAATCTTGATTGGGAGCATTGGTGCTGGGTAAGGGGGTCACGTCTTCCACGTGATAGGAAATGTTCCTCCCAGCTGCGGTATGCCTTAGAAAATAAACTAACAAAAGGGGGTCAGTGGACTCCAGTATAGTTTGATGGCAACCCATCCTGGCTTCAGAGGTGATGCTGGCTAAATACATCTAAACAGAAGAATCTTGTCAATTGCAGGTGACAGGGATATGAAAAAATACATTCTACAGATGACTTTGTTGTTATAAGTCCTGTTTTTATAAGCAACCATTTTTGTTCTTCAGTCCCTTCCAGGCTTCAGGGAGTTGCATCTGAACAAAGTGACCTCACTCTAGGGGCTGCCTTGAATACTGCAAATGTTGACATTTTGCTGTATGAAGGAACATCAGTTTAAAGATTTTTTTTTTCAGGGCTGCTTTAGAGACCAGTCACTTTCTTCTTCCCTGTATGCCTTTTCTTTGCAGGCTAAATGCTCCCTATCTTGTGTGTTGGCTGATGTGTACAACAATCCAATTTTTCAAATAGAAGAGCTGTCTCCCATTCAGTACTTCAAACCATACTGCCATCTGATCCATTATGTTAAGTCCAATTGGATAGCATGCTTTTGCCTTTGATGTGGGACCCTCAGTAAGGACATATTCATCTGGATAAGGACAAAACCTAGATGGTTCTGAAAAATATAGGGCAAATAATTCTTAAAAGGTGCTTTTCCTTAAAATTAAAACTTCCCAAATTAAGCAGAGAAGGAGCAGAAACAAATGTGTTCTGGGAAAGAAGATAGCACTTTATAAAATGTAGCTTTATTGTTTGACTAGACACCCATGCATCTTTATAAATATTTTGTTTTTATATTAGTTTTTAGAGGTTGTTCTCTCTGGGCTGCATTAACTCAGTTGCACAGGTATTGCTTCAAAAATTACTATGTAAGGCCCTGAGAGGCTTAATTCTGATCCTCAAACCTCTTGAGCTAGTGGATAACTTGTTGAGATATAACTTGGTGATTTTATATCATTAGCTTTCATCTCACAAGATACTCTTAACATACTTTTAAAAAATTTGCTGCTGTGAACAGAAATGTTGCATTTTAAAGATTGTAATAGTTTTCAACTGAGCTCAGAACTGAACATCACCATAATGAAGAGGTTAAAATTAAATTATTGAATATAGCAGACAGACCTAAAAATTCAAAAGAACAGACAATAGCCAAATAATAGGCTAGGTTTTCACTAATATTTCTCCAGAACTTCATTTCTGTAGTCTGGTTTAATCAGTATTTCACTGTAAACACTATAATCAGTAATCAGTGTTAGATTAAACACCTTTGAACCTAAATTAAGATGCAGATGAATTTATAGAGCGCTTCTAGCTTTTTGACCATTGTGAAGTCTGTTATGAATGCTTAAGAAAGTTATTTCATTGAGATAGTTCATGATAAATGCCTAAGATTGGTGTACAAAATATTAGACAAAGGCTATTTTTAAGCAGGAGTAGAAAGGCCATTTCCATTGTGAGGTAATCACAAAAGGAATGAAATTTCACAGGTTTTGTCAAAGATGCTTGAGAGCAAACTTGCTGCATACAAATACCATTACCGCTCAATAGCAAGTGCATAATAAAGGAGAAATATTTGAGCTTTTGTCTCTATCTTGATTAATGCTAATAATGCATAAGTTTTTGTGCTGCATTGATCTCATTCCTTTGGTACATCTGCTTGCAGTTTTATGAAATATAGCCGATTCTGAATGGAAGACATACTTGATCTGCTAGATTGTGATCTTCACACTAATGGAATAGATTTTCTCTGCTTGAAACATTTGACAGAGTGAAACAAAAGAATCTTTTTTATTACACCCTTTTTATTAAAGTTTTAGGGGCTTTATCTATTTTTCTTATCACTACATGGAAAAGAATTGTCACTTCAGTTTACTATGAATTTTAATGCTGTCTATTTCTTTTTCTCTTTTATGAAAGAACTTTATGTTGCTCCCCCCTCCAAGGATAAAGCTAGCTATTAGTGGGCTTTTGACCATCTTAAATTACGAGTGGGGTTTTAACTGTGGACACATACTCCCACTTAACTTAGTGCATTTAATAGTATTTTCTTATGAGAAAGAATTAGAGACCAGTGTCATGGTATTTTGCAGCTAAAAACTGCTGAAATAAATTACACATTTATGTGCTTGCTTATATGATTCAGGCTTCAGCTGCATCAGTGCATTATTTCTTGGTGCATTTCTCAAATGAGAGTGTTTGCTTGTGGACAGAGTTAAATGGATGAAATGCTGGACCTGAACCAGGGAGAACCTTAGTTCCAATCCACATTCCACTGCAAACATCACTGTGCCCCAGTATCTGCTGTGAGTAAGCTAAAGTAATTTGTGCATTTTAAATGCTCTGTAAAATAATGAGTAGAAACAATAGTCAGGATCCAAAGAGCTGTGTAGACTTGGTTAAGGGCCTTATGGTATTCACTAGACTTTCTGACTTTTCTTCATATGATTTTGAAGCATTGGAGCAGTGACACTGGAGGAAAACAATTCTAAAGCTGCGCAGACTGGTAGAATTAGTTCCATTGTGGTATGGCTTCTGGACAATGTTCAGAACTTTTAAAATCAGGTGGAAGCCCCTCCATCTATTTTTTTAAGCAAATAGATAATTTAAAGGCTGGATCTAAAAAGTTTTTTGGTCACTAAGGATTTGGGAGATTTTGATTTTCTTTGAACTCTACATGCCATATCACATACTGCATACAGAATGAGTTGCACCCCTGGTTCTTTAGAAGCTGGTCACAAAATGAGAAGATAAAACTGAAGTGTATATACAAAAATGTTAAAAGATATTGCTAAGATCTGCTGAAACTGGATATTTTCATAAATTTAAGTCAAAACCAAGAAAAATATTTTAAATATCTGAAAGCTTCATTTTCATGCTGTAATGGTCTTTAATTAGAATACAGCTGTTAATATTCCAAGAATGTTATCTTGAGGGGAAAATTAATTACATTTAATCATTTCTACATTTCACTTTCTCAGTCTTCTTGTACTTGACATTATAGGATGTAGTTGGGTAGTCATGAGGGCAATAGATTTATTGCTTTATGATTGTTTTGTGCTACACTTTAAAACAGTTTAAAAGGGTCTCATTATTCAGATGAGAATTTCAAGCACATCCTACTTTTACTCTCTTATGGTCCTGAGTTTTATATGCAGCATTGAAAACACATTGTTGAGTTCTGTTTCAAAACAAAATCTGTTTTAAACCGTACAAATTCTGACAAGTGTTTCTGGCCTGCTGAGACCATTGGAGGACTTTTCTTCCATTATTTTACTACATTCACCACCAAAGTTGTGGTGTTCTATTTGTCCATCCTTAGGAGTCTCCATTCCTTTATTACTAGGCTTCAAACCTTTTCCTCAAACCTTGTGAATATACTTTCTTCAAAAGGGGGGAAGGGAGGGAGAACAAAATGTTGAATATTGGGGAACAGTGCACCACTTTTTCTACTCCCTCTTCCTAAACATTTCAGTGAGAAAGCAAGAGAGCACTCTTTCCAGCTCCTGACTTACATCAGGATGCTTCAGAATGGGATGTAACACTAATATGAATGGGAGATATGGTGGCTCAGTTCATATATAACAGTGGTTAGTTTGTGAAACAAGGATTTGGATCACAGACAATAATTCAAATCCTGGTTAGTCTCATCAAAAGCTGGTTTTACTGACTTTGTTTCCCCTGCCTCCTTTGCTGAGACCCTGCTGGCACCCCAGCCTGTTATTGCAGGACAGGTGACATCAGAGAACATCAGGATGGCTGCATCCCATCACTGAAATACTCAGTTTAGAGTCAGCTAACTGTGAATAAATAAACCAAGTTCAAACTGTGGTTTCAGGTCTAGTCTGACACACTCTATGGCCTGCATCTGGATGGTCACTCTAACCATAGTTAGTTCAATTAAATCATGGTTTCATGTGACATCTGAATTGAGTTGGGGGAAGGTAAAGATAAATATGTGGCAGGATTTGTCCCCATCTTATAAACACTGATAAGCCCTACTTTAAATGTTTCATGCTCTAGTGATATTATGCACTATTATGTTGGATCACCAGTATATTCAGTATCCCCAAATTCATGGAAAACATGGTATCATTCTACTGACAGTTTCATCATATATAGCATTTATATGATTATTGTAGTTGAGTTTACTTGAGAATGTCTTTGGTAGCTCTGAGCTACTTACAGTTTCATTTAGGAAGTAATTATCTTCAGCATGTTTTGTGGAGACTGAATTAAAGGTTAGTCCTAATTTTCACACACTACAGATGAAGTAGTAAAATGTTGGGATTTTACAACTTCAAACTGTATGTGAAACTGCACCATTGCAATCCCCCCCCCCTTTTATCATTATTCCGGCTTACTTTTCTCCTCTCCTCCCTGCAGTGAGGTCATTATGTATGCATGCATGTAGCAACAAACAAAGAAACCCCCAAAGAAAAGGGCTTTTGTTTTTAAGTGACTTCAAAAGGAAGCCTAGTATTTATCACATCTTGTTACAGTCAGATTCTAAAACAATAATGCATGGAAAACATTGTCAAAGGAGTCCTCCTCAGTTTGTATGCCTTTGGAAGAATCATGTTATAAGGTCATTCATTGCTTGGTCAGGCTAAATCTCATACACATTTGAAAAAAACATTAGAACAGGGAATAATTTGAAGCTGATGGGCAAGAGATGGTTGTCCCGCTCTTAAAAAAAACTAATGCTAGATCCTATGGATCTGGCCAATTACCACCCAGTTTTGAATCTTTCATTTCTGGGCAAGGTAATTGAGAGGGCAGCAGGAGAACAGCTGCAGAAATTCCTGGATGATTCATCGGTTTTGGATTCATTCCAATCCAACTTCCGTCCTGGCCATGGGACAGAGATGGTGCTGGTTGCCCTCACAGACTATCTCCGCAGGCAGCTGGATCAAGACGGGTTGGTGCTGCTGATAGTACTCAATCTCATAGCAGCGTTTGACACAATCGACTACGATCTGGTGACTCACCAACTTGCTGATGCTGGAGTCCACAAGGGTAGCTGTAATGTTTTATCTCATTACTCCATGGTCGGGGACAGAGGGTGGCGCTGGAAGAGATGGTGTCCCCAAGGCACCTGTTAGTATGTGGAGTCCCCCAGGGGGCACTTTTCTCGCTGATGTTATTTAACATCTATATGCGCCCCTTCGCCCAACTGGCTCAGAGTTTCAGGCTAGGGTATCACCAGTATGCTGATGACACCCAGCTATTTCTACTGATGGGTGGCTGACTGAGCAACACTCCTGTGAATTTAGCCAAGAGTTTGGAGGCCGTGGTTAAAGGTAGGATAATTAAAGCAGAGTCGGTTGAAACTGAATACTAGTAAGACGGATCCAGAGAAGTTAGCCATGTTAGTCTGAGGCTGCAAAATAGTAAAAAGCCCAGTAGCACCTTTTAAGAGTAACAAACTTTATTGTAGCATAAGCTTTCGAGAAACACAGTTGTCTTCGTCATCCTCTCCTCCCTGCAGTGAGGCTATAATGTATGCATACATGTAGCAACAAACAAAGAAACCCCCAAAGGGGTTTTTTTAAGCCATGGTTGGGTTGCCAACTCCTGTCTCTTGATGGAGTGCCCCTAACACCAGCACCAACTTGTAAGAGTTTGGGTGTGACTGTGGGTGCCTCCTTGTCAATGGAGGCCCAGGTCACAAAGGTTTCCATTTCTTCAACTGCGCCAAGTCAGACAACTGGTTCACTACGTGTCTCACCCTGACCTAGTCACAGTAATCCATGCAATGGTCACCTCCAGGATAGACTACTGTAACTCACTCTACATGGGCCTACCCGAGACTGACCTGGAAGCCCCAACTGATCCAGAATTCAGCCATGCAGGTCCTTAAAGGGACCCCGTGGATAGCACATATCCAACCTGTGCTGCACGAACTGCACTGGCTTCTGGTGGAACACTGGCAGGTTCAAGGGGTTGGTTTTGACTTTTAAAGCACTCAGCGGTCAGGGACCTTCATACCTTCGGGACAGCTTGTCTCAGAACGCCCAAGAACAGCACTACATTCTGGAAGCTAGAGCCTTCTCATGGTCCCTGGCCTGAGAGAGATCCGGCACCTCTACCTGGTGGAACGCTCTGCTGGAGGACATCTGTGGGATTTGTTATCTTTCTGCAGGGCATGTTTATCTTTCAAGCTCTGACAAGACTAGTTCGCCTGGGCTATTATTTCAGTGTAAAGTATCGAAAATTAAGACTGTTTCACTATGATTATAGGTTTTTAATGCCTACTGCAGATGTGAATAAAACTTCCTCTACTGTGGATAAAACTTCCTTTAATGGCTCAAGATACTGTTTTGTAAAACTTGTTGGCCATGGGTCTTCGGTAGTGCTGAGCACATTCCGGGGCTGCAGGCTACAGATTACTGGTTCTCCACGTAGTTATAGACACCAGATGAATTAAAGTAGTCACTGTATAGTTGTAGTTCTCTTCTTTCACCTGCTGAGGTCCAAAGTATGTATTACTTGTGACTGTGTATAACAAAAGCCTGACAGCTGCTTCTCCCCTACAAAGCACTCCTTGGGGTTGGGGTAATTTGCTCTGGACAAGTGCAAAGGAGCAAGGATGGGTATGTAAACCTTGTCCAGCCTATCTCTTTCCTCCTGAAATTCTCAGCCAAGGCCTCTCTCTCTCAATGAGTTCTAAATTTGTGCTGTCGTAGTAAACACAGGTCTGCAAGCTTGGGGTAAAAACTGTGAGGGAGTTTCAGGGGGAAAGTGGTGGATAGGGGAGAGGATTGAATGAACCTCTTTGCATATTCTTTACTGTGCAAGGGTATAGATATCACTGTAGTACCGCAACATCTGATGGGAGTAGTCTCAAGTGTCTACCATAGGGTTGCCAAGTCCAGATTGGAAAATACCTGGGGACTTTGGGGGTGGAGCCAGGAAAGAGTGGGGTTTGGGGAGGGGAGGGGCCTCAGCATTGTACAATGCCATAGAGTCCACCCTTCAAAGCAGCCATTTTCTCCAGGGGAGCTGATCTCTGTCAGCTGGGGATCAGTTGTAAAAGCGGGAGATCCCCAGGCCCCACCTGGAGGATGGGAACCCTAGTCTACCAGTATCCTCGTGTCTTACAATATTGCTCATTTTTAGTTTAGTTTTTATTGGTGTATATATAAGGCATGTGAAGAGTACCTCTTAAAAGAAACCAATTAAAACTCCCTGTTAAATGTATAAGTGTACAGCAGGTTTGATTTGCCACTTAAATCTTATGTGAAAATGAAACCATTCAACACTTAAGAGCTTCTGAAGTTAGAGCACCTAATTTCTTTAATGGCATACATTACACAGCAGAACAAATGACATGGCATTAGGCTTCATGCAATTCAATAATAGTACACCAATTAATGCTGAATTAATTGTGCTGTGTAATCAGATGGCATTAAGAGTGTCGAGGTATGCGGTCTTATACTAGACATATGACCTCAACAGGTCAACATGTTCCCACTTCATGCTTATTCTTCTGTATGTTCATAGCATGTCACCCAGAAATATTACTGGCAGGAGTCCTTCCCATTTCCACCTTTGCTACCATTTGGTCCTATCTTACTTATGCTCCTACTGAGGAAAAAATTGCAAGATTCTCATCTCAAGGGTTGAGAAATTAAAAAGATATATTATCCATCTCCAGAGCTTTGTATACTCTGTGCTAAAAGAATTCAACTTCTGTATTAATGCAATCAAATTCCAAATTCAGTAAGGTTTATAAATGATGCATTAGTTTCAAAAACGTACAAACATTTATTTTGAAGAGTTTACCCTGCTTCTAATAGTTATGAGAAGGACACTGAAGACTCACCAGTAACCACTAGAAATCTTATTAATCTTTGTTCCCTCCAGTTTCTGAAGGTTACTTCACATTTTATATTTTAATGGATAACAGGCCTGCATGTTAATTGGTGCCTGGGGTGAGTACCCATGCTATTATTTGAAGCGAAGATACCCATTTTTAGTGGGGACAAAAAAGTAATATATAAACCGTCGAGATTTAATCAGTGAAATCACATAATATACATCTGCCTTCCTATCTCACTTACTTTAATTTTGGTATTTGAAATACTCTATAAATTGGATTGTATAGTGCCATAAGCATTAATCTCCTGGTCTCCTGTGCTTTCTTGCTGAAATGACAATTTAAAATTGTGATCTGCATTCAGTTTCCTACTAAGGAATAAAATCATGATTTTTCATGGAAAAGAATTAACCTACCTATAGATTATACATGCACTGTTCCTGCATGTGTCACAGTTAGATGTGTCTTGACCAGTCCGATATGAAAGCCTACAAAGATAAGAACATGTGATCATTACAAGTATTTGCTTTTGCTTGATTAGCAACCATTTTTTTTCAGTTAACCCTTAAACATCATTTAACATTTTCCCCTAGGCAGATGGGGATGCTTAATAAACTTGACAGTTTCAAAGCCTGCAACTAAAATGTTCTAGAATGAGCAGCAGTCTTGTATATAACCCTAGTCTTCAAAAACACACTGTGTGACAAATTCTATCTTTTCAGGTGATGGTTACATGGTAAAAAATCTGCTTGGCATTCAGAAGGGTTCTTACCAATGTATACATGGGCACACATGCTGGCAGCACATCAGGGGAAATTTGAGGTTTGTACATACCGCCCATATTTTCATCCAGTGGTTGGTTGCAGCACAAAATTTCCACTTGTGCTAGAGCTCCTCCACAAGTGGAAACACCAGAAATAGAACACAGTAGCCACTTGTGCTAAGTCAGACTTATTGTATCTTGTGCAACGAATTTTTGGGCACTATAATATATAGCAGGAATCCTCAGTGAGGCCCTCATGGCCACTAAAACGCCCACTACGACTGTTCCTGGCACCCACCAAATGTTTTTAAAAAGTGGATGCGGCCAGATGGTTTTTACCCAGCACATCTTCTGATTGGCCACTGAAGATCTGATTGGCAGGGCAGATTTTTAAAGTACTGCTTTGGCAGCAGCTACTACCACAGCACAAGGGGTCATCACTGCACAACTGAAGGTAGGCTGTATATGCAAAAAAATATTTTTTAAAAAAATATATTCATTTGAAAAGACAAGAGCTTCTGTCTGAAACATTGAAGAGTTACTGGTTAGAGTTATGCATATGACATTTTGTGGCTGGCTCTGCCTTCTGCAGCAGCCATATTGTGGTTGTGCCTGCCCTCCTGTGTCAGAATTCCAAAGGTGCCCACAGGCTCAAAAAGGCCGGGCACCCCTGGTGTAGAGGGAGGGAAGAAATATGCATTGCACAAGTGGAACTTCACCAAGTCTATTTACATGTCCACTTGAGCATTGCCAAATATTTGTTGAATACAAGTTACTTGTTCTTTAAAGCATAAGTAATTTTCGGATCACAGACAGAGGACTAGATGATGGATACAGCAGGTGTGCACTGACTACCCCATTCTCTTTATGGTACTATTATGCTGCCTGTACACCTGCGGGAAAATTAGTCTGTTGGCCAGACCAAATATTTATATCAGGGGAGGTGGCAAAACTTAATCTTCTTTCAGAAAATATAATGAACATTAAAAATAGGTTGAATAAAATACTAAATCTTAACAACTGTGAAATGAGAGCATGACATTTGTAAATAAAAATATATGCATATTGAACAGTTGCAGAATTCACAAAACTAAAAGATGTTTCTTTGCAGAAACATGAAGTTACAATTTCTAAAAATCACATAAATTGTGTATCAGTTCTCATGTGCCTTTAAGGCATATCAAAATGAATTCTTCATGCTGTTGTGCTTTGGAAAGGCAAAATAATAAGTTATGATTGTCTAATATACTTCAGGTGACTATCTGGTACAGGTAAACATTATGTGCAATAAACCATGAAAAAATGGAGTTTCCCCTTGATTTTATGCCTTATTTCTTGAAAGCAGTAATGGATAGAGGCATTATTAGTATTAATCATTTGTAGGGAAATTTATTGGCCTTCAGCAGTGCTTTAAATGTTGAAACTCATTGCTTGGTTCTTGAATTATAGCTCAAATTAGTAAAGTTAGGAAAAATTGGCTTCAGTCACCTTAATAACACAATAAAATGCTTAAAATACTGATCGGAATGGGTTATCACATCAAAACGTAACACATAGCCATATACCTTCCAGAAAAAAGTAGGAAGAAGTTTTACCCCTTATTTATTATTAAAAACATTTATATCCCGCCTTTCCTCTTGGTGGCTTAGTGGACACCGATATGTCAATTTTTGGTGCTTAATCCATAGGCTAAACAGGGCTGTTTATGATTAAACATAATCATAAAATTATGATCTTTGTATAACATCTCTGCACACAAGCATGCTCTATATTGGTTTTGGAGCATGTGAATGAAGAGTAGTGAAGCTGCTGGATCACCATGTAAAAGGTACTGACTGCTGAAATTGGCCTGATTGCACTGACATAAATCGTTTTTAATGGTATTTTTCATAAGCCTTTACACACCTGTTCTGGGGACTAATCTCCATTTCAATTTGTTGCAAAAGGAATGGAAAATATATTTGCCACTGGAAGTCCCCTGCTTCAAGAGAATCTAATTAGTTCAGTGAAAATACATCCCTTGAAATGGAATATATTTCAAACTGTAACTTAGTCTTAAATTACTGCTTTAAGGTTGTTGTTTTTCAACATCTTATGCTTACAGTGAAAGTGGAATAAAAATTCCAGCCATGCTGGAACTGATCAAGCAAATACAGAGGCATATGATCTTCAGCCACTACGCTGTCTATAGTATACCTTGCTTTAGGCAGTTTGTTGTTTGCCTTGTTTTTTTTAATTCTGTACTGTTGCATTGTTTATTGGATGACTTATGCTGTATAAGCACATTATTTTTATTCTGTAACCTGCTATGAATCTTAGCAAGGAAGGTAGGCTGTAAATAACGTAAATACATAAATATACATGCATCTTGTTTAATTCCTAGTGTGAGAATTTCTGTGGGCCAAATTAGAGACGATGGTGATTTTGTGGCCATTGTGAGGCTGCTACCACCGCCCATATTTTCATCCAGTGGTTGGTTGCAGCACAAAATTTCCACTTGTGCTAGAGCTCCTCCACAAGTGGAAACACAGGAAATAGAAAAATAAAGAACAATAATTTAAGAATGCCACAAGGGTCCAATCCTGATTAGGCCTGTAGTATATTTGGCTGAGACACTCTTGTCCCACCACATGCACCTTATCAAGTGCTGAAATGGCCACTTTTCAGCACCTGAAAAGATGTGTAGGGGGGAAACTAGAGTGCTGCACTGTCATATATATTTTGGCCCTGCGGCAATAATTTTAGTAACAGAAAAAACAAATATCAGTGCCCAAGAAACAGTACTGATTATCACAGGTGTCAAAAGTATGAAATGTAACTGCTAAGCTAGCTTGTGGATGCATCCCAGTAGTGATGGTGCTGTCCAGTCATTGGTGAACACTATGGCTCAGGTGTGATTTAGACATAATGTGGACTAGCGTTAAGTGTGCTTGCACTCAACCTTTCCTCATCACATACTTTGAAGTCAATTAATAACTTGCACTTTATTGCAGACTACTTTGCCATTGTATCTGAACCAGCAATCTGTTTTTGTTTCCCTTCCAAACCAAGAATGCAGGTAAAAATAAACTGAATTGTAATCATGCCAGCAAGGCAAGGCTCAGATATAATGGGAAACTATTGAACTATGGCATTAATATGACCATGTGAAAGATGGGGCAGGAAATGTGCAAGCACGCCTCAAAAGATCACACCTCAGACACTATGGTACCATAGGTGTAGAAGGTCCTGAGAAGAAGTAAATGCTCTTAGGATTTTTCATTGTCAAAATAATTTAACTCACATTTATATTTAATTTTCTCATTTGCAGAATGCTAAGATTCAAAGAACTGTTGAAATATTTCCATTCAGTTTAAGGGAGCTTTAGATTGGCTTTCTCAAAACCCCATGACATGGCAATCTGCTTTTTTAAACTAAAAAAGTAGCTTGTGATATGGCATGAGGGTTAGCTGATTAAAGAAACAGTATTCCGTTGTGTTAGAAGACACTGCACCCTAAATAGTTCTTTGGATCCTAAGCCTAGTAGCTTAAGAACCATCTGTTTATCAATTACTGTTGTGCAAATGTAAATATTCCCAGTGTGTTCTAATATTTTGAGAGAGCTACATAACTGCAGTAAGATGAACTGAGAAACTAAATGTTAGCTTGTTGCATCAAGTGCCTGAGCAAAAATCTTAATTATTTATTATTTGATGATATATTAAGTATTATTGTGTAGCTGATGCTGCACCACTATCATTGAGATGATGGGTCAGTTCTTTTAAAAAGGAAGGAGGTAAGGGGCATTCTGAGAAAACCAAGAGAAGGAATATATTTAGATGACTATGCATTGAATCTCCTATCCCAAGCAATAATAATGTGTAGTTTAGTAGCAATACATCCAAAGATGCTGAGTGGGATCAATGTAGGAACAGAAATCTCCAAAGCATACAAGTTCAATTACCATAAATACTTAGAAAATTTTTTCTGTCATCTTTTTAAACTGAACGCAGAGTTCATGTATACCAAGTTTTAAAATAGTTATGAATCCCCCCCCCCCCAGTATTGGGTTATAGGAGGAAAAATCCAAAAATCTACCGCAGTTTAGATGTAAATATGGCATCTCATGCAAACAGCATAGGAACACACAAGTTTGTGAATAGGACTTGTATATTTGTAAGGACTAGCTTCTCTGCTGTAGGATGTTCATGCAGCCACTGCAATACACATCTTGAAAACTAACCAAGGTTTGATTTTCTTTGATAGTGATATTCCTAAAAAGTTAGCTATATCCTTGCTTGATACCTGTGTAACTATGTAGAATGCAGCACAACATATTAGAATGGGTCTTGTAAAGCAACTTCAGCTATTTAAAAACAGTCATCTTGTTCATCCTGAATAGTGGCTCCAGCTCCTCCCACCCCTGTATAGTAATGTACCTCACTGAAAAATTTCAAGCTTCAATTTCAATTAAAATGTCAAGGCATTCTCCAAAGAGAAGGCTTCATTAAGTTCATACAAGAAAAGGGGGTGTTGATGATATGTGGGCCTCTCAAGTCATGTAGGATATTAAAAATTAAAACCAACCCTGTCAATGGAATCCAGTTGTGAATTGGAAGCCAATGATACTTCATTAAAAATGCCAGAGTATGGTGGTAGTGGCTTGTTCCAGCTAACATCCAAGGCAACCCCATTCTGAAGCAAGATATGCCTGGAGATACTCCACCACTACTCACTTGATCACCTTGCCTAAATAGGCCAGGCTTAAGGCACATCATTCACAGGGTATCTTTAACAAGGGCCTAAACATAGCCTTCTAAGGTTAATGTAAGCTTATACCAAGGAGGATTTTACAGTCTTTGAAGAAGCATTCCTAACCTCACCTGGCAAGTTTTAATTAGTCAGGAGATTCAAGGATCTGTTTTGTATGCAGTAGACTTCATAGCCTCAAGCACTTTGTCCACGTTAGTCAAGGCAATCAGTCTAAAACTAAGACAAGCAGGTGCTTCTGACACCTCTGGCAGAGGCCCAGCTCAAATTGCCTTCCAGGTGTGGTCTAATCAGAGACTATCACCTTGTAAAGACATCACAGGGAGGTATACAAAGGAACCAAAAGGCAATGGTGAGAAACTATTTCCATGCTCTCAGAAAAATTTGTTTCACCCTAAAATTTGGTCTCTGTTCTAACTAAAAATCTGTAAATCATTAAAGGAAAACCATACTACTCTGTTCCTGGAAGGAAGAACTGAAACATTCACTCATGTCTTCAACAAGTAGTAATCAAGTCAGGCCCCTTTACTGTAAAACTGCTGACTGCAGAAAAGTGGGCATTACTATGACCAAATACACAGAGGCCAATACAACCTCGGCCAGTTTCATGATGACCATAAAGTCCATGCAGAGTCAGCTTGGATGCTAGTCTCCCGGAACTAATTTTCTAGGGATCTCCAATACCAATCCTCTGATCACCTCTGCCAGCTCAGTGAAATCTACTAGGTAGATTTCCAAGTTTGAACAAGAAATCTTCCCTGAGGTCAGCTTCTCTCAAATTGTGTACCCATCATACCTGTGGTACTGAGCTCCCTTTACCAGCCATGAATAATGAAGGACAGAGAGATCTGCATTGCTAGGAGATGTTCATGGCTAATTACTGTTGTAAAATCCATGTGACCCATGTCTGTGCAGCAGAGTCTATTTAATATAGTATTGAGTCTGTCTCTCTCAAACTTCAGAGCAAAGTATTTCAGTGTGTGTAATTTTCCCCAGAACTCTTCTAATAACTAGCCAGTAACTGAACTTAATGCCATTACAACCATTCATAATTGGCCTTAGCCAGGTATAAATACTTGCATCCCATTGAACACTGATTAAGTTCACCCCTGCCAAATTAATTTAAACATGAAATGCTTTGTTTTCCGGGGTCAGGTAGATTGATTATTTTAATGGCATAGCTGTTATACAAATTCTTTTTCACTGGCTTATGCCCTCACAGGTTTGTATCACTTAGAATCTCTAGCTGAATTAGCTCTCAACTGTTCAGTGATTATTCTACTTCATGGACTGTGGCTAATAGCCCTTAGCCAGTCTGAGTACAGGGATTAATAATATCCTAGTTATTATGTAAATGAGAGCTTCCTTATCCAATCGGATTCTGATGAATTTCATAACTGGGTAAATTTAGGGGTCAGTAACTCTTTCTATCCTTGAGCTGTGGTTTACTTAGTTCCATTACAGTATACTCCGAGTGAACAGAGCAGTTTCAGTACAGCTGAAACAACCAACACTCTCTAGATTGCAGTAGGCATATATAGTATTTGAGTAAAAATACATTTCAGTAAGTGAGAATAAGAAATATTACTGATTTAAAAGATTTGCCATCATTAAGAAAAATTTAATAGGAGAAAAACTGATTTTACATTCAAAGTGGGAAATCAAGTTTAGAATATGACACCAGAATATGACCTTGAGGCTCATTTCAGGCTGGCTTACATAGTGCTACATTTTAGGCTGGTCTTATGATGGAGTCATTGAGGAGTACTGCACTGAGGATATAGGTATCCCAGGTGGGAACCCCATTGCTGATATGCATATAATTTATCTTCTAAGCATGTTTAATTATGATATGAGTTTTATCTTCACTTCCTTATATATATGCAGAAAAGTTTCATCCTTAAGGTTAGTAGTGATTTTTGCACACAGCGTACTGGAGTTTTGATACCTAGAAGGGTTCACTGGATCAGTTGAATGAATGCTATTTAGATTGTCATGTACTTCCAAAGCATTTGATTTTGGAATTATAGGTTATGTAGACAGTAGGCATAGTGAGTCTGAATACAAAGGATTCTGGTAACTGGGTGTTTAGTGTATTTATAGACATGCCCAGATAAGCGTAAAAGAGAAATTTAAATCAATATAAATCTCAAACCTGAGAGACTTGAATGTACAGACTCATGTGTAATGTGTGATTCACTGCATTTGTCTACAGAGATTGAGTGTACTGTATGTCTAATTGATGATTAAACAGAAATTATGAACACACTTTTCAAATCCTCATTATTCAAAAGGAAGCCAAAGCTAAAAGCAGAAAATAAACATGTAGAGCACTAAGAGTAGAGCACTAAGAGCAGCATAGAAATCGACAAGGGAAATATGCCATATATAACCCTAAAATACTAAGTTTAGTTTTTTGTTATCGTTGAATATTGCTTTGCAAATTGGTCACCACTATGGAATAAACCATGGGTGTAATCTGTCAAGCATTGCTGATGGTCAACCTCCTTTTCACTTAACTGGACTCTTATATCCTGTAGCTCTTTGGAGAAAAGTTAAGTAATCCTAAATTATTCCACATAGCCAACACCAACAGAGATGATTTCTTAATGCAACAATGTCATTTACTACAGCACACATATATTTTGGATGTTCTATGAACTTAACATGTCCTTATCAAAAATGATCACATACTGAGTGACAAGAGGGAACCAATATGGAAATCCCCTGTGAAAGTTATTAAGTTCCTTTTTCTGTGATGATGCAAGGAAGGAGGTATATTGACCTTCAGAATAGCTTCCCCATTTGTTTGTATGCAGGGTTAGCTTGCAGATGATACAAAAAGAGAAGATGCTCCAGGGTTTTAGGCCACCCCTTATCTGATTAGCCAGCAAAGGAGAGCCAGCATGGTGAGAATGCTCAACTAGGATCTGAGGGAACCAGTTTCAAATCCCCACTCTCCTATGAAAGCTTGCTGGGCAACCTTGAGCCAGTCACACACCCAACCTATCCCACAGGGTTGCTGTGAGGATAAAACAGGAGAGTAGAATGATATAAGCTGCTTTGGGTCCCCACTGTGGAGAAAGGCAGGGTACAAATGAAGTAAATAAATAAAATGGTAATAACGGTCTCAGCTGAGTTCACAGCAGAACATCTGGTGGTGGTTTCTATGGCAGTTCTGTTTACACATCCATCATTCCCACAGATAGTAAAAGTGTCTCTAAAAAAGGGCTATAAGTTTTTCTTCAGCCTTACAGGTATCAGTAACAAATTCTGTTTTCTGAAACAGCCTATCTGTGGGTGACAGGATTCTTTTCATACTTACAGAACTTCCAGTTAAATAAATCACTTTTTCAAATAATCCCACAAACTGCAGGAAAGATAACTTCACCTACCAGCCTTCCTTTTCTGTTTTCTTCAATGAAGAGAAGAAGCCCTGATCATAACTCAGCCTGGCAAGGATCAAATACTTGATGTCTTTCAGTTACCTCCTTGAATTAGTCAGGGTTTCAAGGAATGGGATTGTAACTTCATGAAGGACAGAGGATTCAACCAACCACAACTTGACTAGTGGGGGGAGGGGCAAACTAGGTGGAAATAGGCCTCCAAGATAGAATTTTCCATGTACCTATATGTCATGAGTATAGGAAGTTCCTTCACTTTGCCTTTGCAGACTGGCACTCTCAATACTGGGGCATCATAAACTATGGCTTCTTGTTAGTGAGAGTATTTTTTATAAAGGTTCTGACAGCTCCAGTCCTCTCTTGGCATCTCCAGGAAATACCAGTTTTTCCATATCTAAAGCATATTCTGATCTCCTTGCCTGATTTCCTTCAAGTCCTAAGAATGTAAAGATATTGTTTCAATTCATTCAGCATGGTTTTGTGGTAAAGGAGCACAAAAGCAAAGAACAGATTGTTGGGAAGTGAACACTGGTACCCAGAAGGACAAGGTGAGTTTGTCAGAAGATGAGAAGACTCACTTTCTGGCTCTTGGGGATGTGCACTGATTTGATGATGCTGGACCAGCTACTAGGTGTGTTAAGTGTTCTTGGCAGGACATATTGCTTTAGAGAAGGTTTCATACTAACCCTTAACAATTTTTGCAGTTTCAGAACCAAACTACTCAGTAACTTCATTGATTAATGATTCTCTTACCATGGACCATAGAGTCAGTCATACAGTAATAACTAACTCACAGTAGACTGTCCCCAGGGACTTCCCTTAAAGATATATATTGCACTTTGATTATGAAATATGAAGTCACTTCAGCTGGGGTGATTTGTCCAAGTTTACCAAGAGAAGCATTAACTGGCTTCATATGAAAGCCGATTGCTCTAGGACTTCTAGCTTTTCAGGAACACGTTAGAGATTAGGACATTTTGATGAACAGAGAAAATAACATGGCCAAATGGACAACAATCTTGACTGCAATATAACTGGTCTGGAATATTTAAAAAATCTGTCATCCATAAACCATCCTTGTTGTGGAAGTTCAGCAAATATCAACATCCCCCCCCCCCCCCAATAATACAGGTGTCTTGGATCGGTGGGAACATATACTTTGGTTGGTGGACCTGCTTTATGGCTTTCTTCCTTAATTTAAATTGATTTCTAAATTCGTTCAGATGACTTAAGCACAAGAGGCAGTGGTAATTCTGATCAGAGTATAGTGTTCTACTTCATATTTTATTTCTTATGAGAATATTGTGTCCAGCACAGTTTTAAACTTGCTACTCCTGCTGGGGTACAGTTCTTGGATTCTGCAAATTCATACAGTTTTGCAAGTCAGAAGTGATTATTTCCAGTTCTTTGGGCTCAGTCTGGAAGTCCTGCCCCTTACCTCTCTGCTATACGCTGACTGATTTTGCCTGAAGGCAACAGGAGAAACTATCCTTAAGGTCAGTTGTCTCATAACACTACAAATGGGAATTCACAGGAAAAATTAATTGGTCTTTCACTGGCATACTATGATAACTTTCTTGTGGATTAACATGATTAACTTTCTTGTGGATTTTATAAGGCAAGAATGGTGTGTGGTAAGGGGAGTACCAAAAATGATAACATGTGGTCTCCGCCTTTAGCAGCATATTTATAATGCTATCACTAAGGAGCCATTCATACATTATTGTCTCTGTAAGTTTCATTCAGAGGGTTGAAGACTGTTCCTCACTCCCACTTCAGCGGCACCTTCCTTTGATCTTTCCTTTGATCTCATTTGGAGAAAAATGAACAACTCTGTTAGTAGATCCTGCTATCTTACTAATACAAAGTTGATGGCTGATCATTTTAAATATTGAACATTCTCCTAGCACTGCTAGATCAATCCTTTTCTGGTTCAGCTATTCACTTCTTTTGGGGGAGGGGGGTGGGGTCTACTTCCAGTCTCTCTCCAAAGTCAAAAAGGCCTGAGTGGTGTCTGACAGGGTCTCTGAAAAGCTACTGAAAAGTTGAAGTGAATTAAAATAATTCCTGAGAATCTATATCAAAAGTTGTGAGAACAAAATTTACAACTACTTAATAATACTCCTCCAGAACACCATTAATTCTCCATTAAGGATGGCTGATGAGATGGCTAAATAATTGAAAGCTTCTATGCTTTCCAGTCCCCTACTGACCCTGGATACCCAGATCTTTATGACTTCATTAAAAAAACAACACAAATGTTCTACCTGTCTGTAGCAAGTCTGTACTTCCCTGTTGCTTTCTTCAAACTATAATCAGAGGGTTGCTGTGACAATTTTAAATAAAAGACTTATCATTTACTTCCTAAGTGATATTCTCTTTGAAAGAGTGATCATTAAAGCTTCTCTTCCTAGTGCACAATTTAGGGTCAGCCTGACCCATTTTGTAAAATCTCTTCTCTAACTAGCATGAATGAATTCATCAGAGTAGGTCACTAGCCATTCAGTGCTAAGGAACAAAAGTGAGGACTTTTCAAAACTCTTACATCAAGTTAATTTTTACACAGCTGTTCTCTATCTAAATTTCATGCCAGTATTTCCTATTCTCAGAAGTGGCGAGATGTTAATTAGTTTGACTAATTTGTTTTAGACTCTCAAAGTTAAAAAGAGATCCTGCATCAGACTAGTGAGTGGAATACAAAGAAATGTCATTTACCCAGTATTTATTTCTTATGCTTGCATCCTGCCTTTCTTTTAAGGAGTTCAGGACAGCATTTAAGTCTTGTAACAAACCTGTTAATTAGGTAAGGCTGAGAGACAATGATTGGACTGAGGCTCCTATTGAGCTGAACACAAACGTTGTAGCCATTACATGTAGCATGCCCTCATGAGATTTTACTTCAAGTACAGGCAAGCTGCACCTGCCAAACATGATGACAGAAAATTAAAGTTAATTCACACACTGTATTTGTCCAGCCCCAAGCTTTCACTGATTTACGGCCAGCAGCTCCCTAAGATCTTCGAAGTCCTGTCTCTTGAGACCCCCTTAAGCCATAGATGCCAGCAACTGGAACCTTCTCCCTTACTTGTGTGATGTATGAACCAGGCTATCATTAGTACAGTCAATAGCAAGTTCCTTGATTGCAGTGGCACTTTTCCTTATTAGTTTTCATAGGTATTTATCTCAGCATGGCTGAGATCAGGTTTTTCTATTTTTGTCATTCCCAAATGGCTTGTGGGTAAAAAGATTATAATATAGCTTCTTAATTGGTCCTTTATGAATACAAGCAGTAAAGGAGGTAGTTACCCATTTTTGATGATTTCCAGAGTGCTACTGAATAGATAAAACTTCTGTAATAGAATTAAGAACCCATTTCATAGTCCAGAGTTGTGTTCCTAAAATGGCTGTTTGTAAGGCTTGCATTATACTGTGCTGGCTAGATATTGTGAGATAAGATTAAATGTAACAAGGCTGCAGATTTCAACTGCCGGTTCAAATTTTGTTGTTATGATTACCAATCTTATGCAAATTCACATAGTCCTGCTGACTTCATTGGGCTTACTTCCAAGTAAATAAACACAGGATTTCAGTTTTAATCATTTTGGTTGCTTCAGTTACAAAAGACTGACTCTGAAAGGACAAATGTTAAACCTTGTCTGAAAGTTATTACTGAAAGCTGAAACTTGCTGGGAGTACTTTGATATTATAACTGGCATTATACTCTACAAGCAGGGGGCCCGCAAGGAGTTGTGGAAGGCATCTCACCCCCCCCCCCCATTTCCTCTTTCCCTTCCCTGAAAGCCCCCACAACCTCTTTCCTTTTCATGCTTCCTTTTTTCCTGCCCACTCACCAGCCAAACCTACCTTCTTCAGAGATAGTTATTATTTACTTATTTCAGACATACCCCATCTTTTTCCCCAGTGGGGAATCAAAGCAACTTACACCATTATACTCTTTCATTTTATCCTCACAACAACCTTGTGCAGTAGTTTAGGCTATGTGTGTGTGGAACTGGTCCAACATTACATAGCGAGCTTCCATAGCAGAGTAAGGATTCAAACCTAATCTGAAATTGTAACCATTACACCACACTGGCTTTTGTGGGGTGGCTGCTGTTGAACTGCAGCAAGCAACCAATTGGGGTGAATCTTGCAAGTCATGTGATAGTAAGTCACCTGTGGTTGCTTTTGGGCCTAGCCCCAATGAGTCCTTCCTCAAAGGCCAAACTGTGGAATGGGCTGCTTTTTACTGACAGAAATCAGGGCTTGAAGGCTAGCAATACTGTTGTGGTTACCAAACAATGCCCACTGAGAGGGCCTCCAATTCTTAAAGCTATAGGTGCTGAAGCTGTTATTTTGTGGTTAACCCCACGCTTTTATTTTGTAGGTTGTTTTTTTTTTTTTTGCAAACGTGAGACTTTTTTCAGATTTCTAGAAAGATCTGTCTGGTCTGGTCATGTTTTAGTATCTAAAGATGAGGTCTTCTTGAGAACTGGCTATACTGACTGGAAATTCTTACAAAATATCCTTGTTCGGTAAAATGGAGGACCTGGTTTAAAAAGCATTAGAACTTAAAACATTTTTTTAAAAATAGAATGCGTAGCCTGACTGAATAATGTCTGGCTTTTATCTGGATTTCATTTATCATGCACAATGAAATGTGTTCTACATTTTTCTGTTTTCCTCCACTGAAAGTAAGTGGAGAACTCAGAATAACAAAAATAATTTTCCTTTGGGAGCAGATTCAATCAAAATTTACAAGTGCCACTTTAAAAGACTTTTAGACCCTTGCCTGCTGTTACCTTGCTCATCACATGTGAAAAACAGAAAGGGACTTCTAAATATACATATCAAGTTTTTCAAGTGCAAAAAGCAGGCTGATTTGAATGCACAGATACTTGGTTTTTTAATGACTCCATGGTCACACAAGGTTAATTTACAATCGCATTTCAGCCTTCCTGCATGTGTAATTTGGTGGGATTTGCATAGGTCTCTAGACCTTTCTTAACCCCCAAATATTTGGTTTCACAAAACAAATTTCTCCCATGCTCTGCTGACAAATAATTATGGCTTACTTCTGAGCAGACCTGGTTAGGCTTTCATCCTGTGTCTTTCCTCACAGACAGATTTGCTTGCAATGAACTATCTTGCACTGTGTCTGAACTTATTTTTGAATTCTGGGAGGCACCTTTGTTGTGAGATCTTGACTGCTTCAGCTGGTAGAAAAATTTTATGCCACCTCTGCAGAAACTTGCCCAAGGTGGCTTCCAAAATAATTTTTTAAAGAAATTAAAAATTTCTTAATGCACTAGACTGCATTATAGTGTTGACATGCAGTGGTGTGTGGTATGGAATTAGTATGTACTGGTTCCTGCCTTTGCAATATTTGAATTCATTGGGTTGAGTAGATGATTTCATTCCTTACAGAATATGATTCTTTAAATCAGAAAGCTGTTAAGATCTGAAAAGGCCACCAAGTCACCTGGATACAGAATGCTAGTTTTTGCCCTGAAGGTAGAAGAGCCACCAGTTCTCAAGGTCAGTTTCAGTGGGTTTTAATTATTACACACCGTATGGATTGATTTATTCCTCCCAGCAAAACTAATAACCAAAAGTAGCGTTGAAGAGGTTTTAGAAGCATTTTGATTGGATGACAGAATTTTGTAACCTGAGAAGGTATGTTCTTTTTGAAATGACTACAAAATTAAGGGAAAAAATTGCAGCTGCTGCTGTTACTACCTTGGGCATTATCACAGAAAGCATGAAAAATGTTCATCCTCTAGGAAAGAAATTTATGATGCCAGCAAAAGGGGCAACATGACTGAAAGAACATTCAAGGAAGTAGCTACTGCAGGCAAAAGTCAGCATAGCACAAGCTTGTACGGAATTATTTTTGTCTTGACACGGAGGAGATGTCCAAATAGATTTTCAGTATTTACTGTACAACAGTGAATTGTTGCAGCCTCCAAGCCATTTTAGCATATTTGCATTCAAGAAAGATCTACAAAAAAAATGCATCCACAGAGTTATGGGTAGAATACTGGGGGCGGGGAGAGAGTAGACTTCAATATGTTAGTGTATGTTCTGTGTCATTAAAGTGACCCAACCAAACATAAGGATGTGTGAAAACCATGCTAAAGAAAGCAAAAATAATCTCACCTAGATTACTCAACTGTGTACTATCAGAGGGCAGTAGTCATCAGTAGTTAAATAATATTTTAGTAACTGTCATAAAAATTCTAGTTTCAGTTGTATACATACAGATAGAAGTGACAGATTTTTGCTTTTGGATGTTTTTGGCCACTATCTGGAATACTTTCTTTTTTTCCCCAAGTTGAATGCAGCCTCTTTCTGAATAATCCATCCTCACCCATACTAAATGCAGTAGATCTGTAATTCTCTCTGCGTATGGATTCTGGTTGAAGTGAAGGGAACAGCTTAGCTTAATTTGTTGGATCCCTCATTGTACCCAGCATGCCCACAGGTTTTTTCATTCACATGGCACAAAGTGGGTTCTCTGCCCCTGTGCCAAGCAGGCACCTAGGGAGCAGTGGGAAGTGATCAATCCAAGCTCTGGATATAACTGTTTGTATAAGCACTCTCCTAGGTGTATATGTGCAGTGCATCCAGAACTACATTACATCATAGAAACTATAATTCCCATGCATAGTACGATGCTCCTTCATAATCTGAATTGGGCCCTCTCTTCTCTTATGAATTTTCCTAAAGCAACACACGGATATCAGTCAACACATGAAGCCCACAGTCTGTGCTGAGACCACTAGACCCTGACATATGTGTATTATGACACCACTGGATGCCAAGCCCTATAATCAAGTGACCTTGAGGTATGACCTGGGGGAAGTATGTTTGGTAATTCCATGCAGAATTTCCTATTGGATTATGGCTAAATAAACCCCCAAATCTACCACTGAATCCTGTCTTAGTTTTCTAAAAAAAAATTCTTTACAAAGATTGTATTCATCTTGGGTTTGTTTGTTTTTTTGTTTAAAGACAGCTGTACAATATTAGAATAATGCCATAGAAGTTTTTTTCTTACTACACCTAAACTTTAAGCTTAGTTAAAATAATTTGTAGTAGATTTACAGCAATCTAGTCACACTGATAGTAAAAGACTTACTTTAATGGATCAAGTCTCAACAAATGAGAAGAAGCTTTCATTACATAGTCAAGGTCCGATTTCGACATAAGGTTTTCCCCCATGGAACAATATCTGTGAAAGAATACATGTGAAAAAATTATGTAGGATTCAAAATCCATATGGATTTTGCAGGAGGGAAAAACTGGTGAGGTGTGAGCAGCAATCAGGTTTTTGCAGACCCACGTAATATTTTTCACATATATTTCACCATACATTTTTTCTACAGTGGAGAATCACTATTTTGGATTTGGATGAAAGTCCTGGCAGCTGATAGTTTTAATTACAATGGATATAAGATGCTTCTATAGGAAGAATAAAGTTGGTAGAGAAATGTACATGGAGAATTACAAGATGAAGAGAGACTCTATGTGTAGTGCAGAGACACTGAGTTGAGTAATGATTCCTTTGCCCTTCTGCAGGACTGAGGTAGATAATTTTAAATGGTCTCATCCCAATGGTAGATCATAGCTTAAAGGATCCCTTTGCTCTCAGTGTAGCTCTGGACTGCAGGAAATCTGGACAATATTGTCAGGGAGCAGGCCCAAGCCTGGAATGGAGACTGATTCAACAGGACCAGTATGCCCATGCATGAGGATTAGCATGCTTGACTGTTCAGAGCTTTTTCCTGTAACAACATAGTTTTACTATCAATAAACTATTTTAAAACCACACAACAGCTTGCCTCACTGCATGTGAGATGCACCGTGACAAAAACTGAAGACCAAGTATCACTTGTGTTCCCATGGGCTTGTTTGTTTTCTTGTTACTGGACAGAATTTTTTTTGCATTTACAGCATTAGAGCACCCTTAACTCTAAAGAATGGAGTATTTTCTGGAATCGAATAAACTAACAGTTTTCAAGAATAATTTCCCCCTTCCTAATTCCAAGAAGGGCTGGTTTTGCTTATAATCAGTAAGAAGGGAAGTGCATTTTCATAATCTAGAAGCCATATACTAGCTTGATTTTAGGCGACTATTTTGAATTAGTCCTTTTTATACAGAATGTGATAGTCATCTTGGTCTATCTATGGTCACTGCTGCCTTTTTGTGAACTTGGAACTCTGTAATCTACTATACATATTGAGCAAATGACCATAGTATTGTTTACTTATCAACGGCTGAAAAAGGGTTTAGTAAAAACTTCATAATTATCCAAGGGGGTATTTTGCCCATTATAAAGTCTCTTCAGTTTATGGAAATTAAATTAAATTTAAATTAACTTCTCAATGACACATGCAAAGAGTGAACTGCTACACCAGAACAATTTTATGCTAGTTACCTACACACACAAGAAGTCGTCTGGAGCACGTTGATTACAGTGCTTAATTTTAAAATGAATGCATTTCAAAGTAATTCACGTGGGCTAAATAAATAATTGCTATTGATGCATAATCAAATTGACTTTTCTCTCCCATGTAATATTTTTGTCATGACGATGTGTTTATTGCTTTCTCTGTTATGTGGAAAGTGGTGATTACAGATTGCTTGCTCTTTACATGCCTGTCATTATATTATGTTGTTTAAATCTTTTAAAAAATATTTTAAAGGCTCCTTCTATTGCTTGGAAACACAAATTAAATCTTTATAATGAGCCTTAAATTGAAAAAAGGAGCCCTGGTTTCTTTATCATTTTTTTTTAATGGTAGGTATGGGACTTTCTAAGACGGGTTGTTTATATGAACTGCTACTAATAAACAACTGGTGTTTCCTGTGATCAGAAATATTTCCTCAAATCCTCCTTTCAGTATCCTTTGAAAATTACAGAGTCATTCAAATAGTACCTAGAAGTGAGAGAGACCTATAACGTGTTCTGAATGCTGCCAGGTTTGAGGGTTTGGAAAATTCTGTTTCCTGGTTTTAGTCTGAGCATGTTAAAAAGGTGCCAAAAACGCCCCCCCCCCCCCCCCGTTTGAATAAAACTGCTCTTTCTTCTGCATTTGTTCTGCAGTATGTTTTCAACATCATCAGGTATGCTAGTTTATTACCATTCAACACTGAGGATGTAGAATTAAGTTCCAAAAAGTAAACAGATACCCAGAGAGTGATTTCACTAATGTTAGCAATGCTGACATAGCTGTTACAAGTACAGACAAACTCAGCATCGTTCAAGGCCTCCAGCGGATTTGTGAAAAGAGGTCCACTAAGCACTAATCTTCCAGTCTCATTAAAGCACTTATGAACTGTAACTGGGAAAGTATCAATTATTAGGTTTGCTGTGTTTGGTTGTTTAAAAAAGATATTAAGTAGCACAAACATTTGTTAATAATTGAAACCTAGAGTAGTCATACTAGGCTTGTAAAATGGAGAATAAATGTGCTTGCTTTTGTAATTTAAAAGAAAGTTTTTTCCCCTTCTCTGACAATCACAAAACCTTTTTAAATTATTTTTTTACAACCACATGAACATACACAAAACCAGATCATGACAATATATCAATCTGGTAGTCTAGCATTCTCTGAGGGTAGGGAAGCTGTTTTTATTCTGCCTTTTATGACAATGAAGAAACAGCAATGAAAAAGTTTACACATTATAAAACATTTTTTAAAAACTATGTTTTCCCCTTCAGAACAACAGAATAATTTCATGCTTGGCTACACTGCAGTATGCCAGAAAGCAAACATGCATAGTATTGATTTGTATCTCACTGCTCCTCTAAGTGCTGCATGTGTTTCGGTGTATTTTGCCTATAACTAGGGTTGACAGGCTTCGCTGGGCCTAGCCTGGCCTGGCAACTAGCAGGAGACTTGGAACGGTAGGGAAAAAGGGGGGTGGTTGTTGGCAACTGTGAGGTGTCACTTCCAGGAAAAACCTGGAAGTGACATCACACCTTTCTAGGAAAACCAAAGAGTTTTCAGTGATACCTAGAGAGCACTGACATTACTAATGGGTTTACCATGGAAATGTTGTCCCACCATCTGCCCAATGGGCATTTAATGTTTTTTCTCCTGCTGCCACTCTGAGCAGCGGTGGGAAACAAGAGACGGGGCAGGGCATCTGTTGCTCCACCAGGAAACTGGCAGCCCTACCTATAAGAAAGTGGAATAGCCTTCATTAAAAGTCTGTCAATGTTGAAAGAATACTTTGCTAGCTTTTGAACAATATTTAAGCACTAGGAACAAAGCCCGTTGTGGAAATAAATACAATGGGTTCTAGAAAGAGGCTCTGGACAGGTGTCCTGGACTTGGGCACTCAGCGTCGATTTTCTGTGGTGACCCCACTCCTCCACATGCAGCTGCTGGTGTGACCTTGGGTCAGTCATAAGTTCTTTCAGAGCTGTTGTCTCAAGGGCAGTTCTTGAGAGAGCTCTCCCCACCTACCTCACAGAATGTCTGTTGTGGGGAGGGGAAGGAGAAGGGATTGTAAGCTACTCTGAGACTCCTTCAGGTAGTGAAGGGTGGGGTATAAATCCAATCTCCTCCTCTTCTTCTAAATATTTAATTTAAATATTAGAAAAAATAGACTGCTGGAGGTGAACAGGAGCAAGCAGCCAGGCCTCACTGTCATGTCAGTCAGGTGTCATCAAGGCACCCAGAGGGTGCTGCCAGGCTTTGAGTAGCCAACTTCCAGGTGGAGCCTGAAGATCAGCTGGCATCACAACTGAACTCCAGATCTCCATGGAGAAAATAACTGCTTTGGAGAGTGGACTCTATGGTATTCTATTCAGCTGAGGTCTCATCCCTCCCCAAACTCTGCTTTCTGTAGCTCTACCACAAAATCTCCAGGAATTTCCCAACCTGGAGCTGGCTACCCTAGTCAGGATATGCCCCAATGAGTTTTCTCTCAAAGGCCAAAATAGGCCTAGAAAGGGCCTTCTCCCCCCACCTTTTACTGACAGAACTAAGCTTGGTTGCTTAGCAACAGGCACTGAAGCAAAAGTGAACCTAGCAGGAGGAGGAGGCGTAGTGTCGTCATCAGGAGAGACGGCCATTTTGGCAGTTTATTCTGTCAGAAGAGCAGACATGGCACCCAGCCAATGGCATGTGAGTACTCTTGAGTGGCAGTTGATGGGCCAATGGCTGATGGAGTGCACAGCACAGCCATTGGGAGAGCTGGAAAGTGCCGATATGTTAGGCTTTTATATATATATTAGATAAGGAGATGTAATTACAATGAATTTGTATTGAATTCCAACTGTAATGGCATTGATGCTATCTGATGCTGGTTGCTAGAACAGCACTACATAAAATGGGTGATCACTCAGTAAAAGCAGTGAAAAGGCTGTCTCAGCTCAGATACCCAGAAGGGAAGGAGAGTGGGTAATAGCAGTACAGCTGTTTAATAATGATATGACCAGTTCAATGGAAATTGTTGTGTCTTACCACGTTGGGTTAAGAGGATGAAGTTATCACAAGTTCTGTTAGCTTTGACACAGTTGAAACCAATTCCTGATTTCTTGAGTGTCAGTGAGTAAGGCAGAGAATAAATAAATAAATATTTTATATTTAATTATATATAGGTTTTCTGGCTTATCAGGATGGGCTGTTATTATATGGAATATGCTGTATTAAAGAAAGTATCTTGGCTTGTTCCTTTCATAAGCAATAGCAGTTGATTCTAAATAGAGGCTAGTATGGACTGCTATCTCTGATTATTCATTAGGCTAACCTAGATGGTTCTTTGATACTGTTGTTTTAGATAAAGTAGTCTTTTGCAACTTGTCTATGTAAGAAAGTCAGGAGGAGTCCTGAGGCAGGTGTGGCTGAATAACCTACAAACTGATGAAATGGTTTTGGCCCACCTCTCATAGTGTGGCCAAATAAAAGCCTGAGTTTAAAATTTACTATTACAGAGGTTTGGTGAAGTGAATGATTTACATGTCCTTATCATGCTGTCTGATGTTTCACTGGCTAAGATCAATTGACTCCTTCATGTAGAACAATGTTGATTAGAAAATGACTGTATGAAAAGCAAACAAAATCCAGTACCCACAGGCCAGACAATACTAGGTGCCAGGTTGCCATAGGACCTAGAAATTTCATTGTGGTGCCTAACAGTTTGGCAGTGATTTTATTGTGATGTCGTTCAGCAATCCTTGGTACAAGTACAAAGTTAATCTATTATTTTTCATCAAAAAATTAAAAAGTATCTTCTGTGGTAAATAAATGTGCATAAACTTAAATACATTCTATTAATAGGTGAAGCATGAATTCATTTCTTTAAGTAGTGGTTTTCTATACTGGTGGCAGTATTAAATTAAATGGGCTTTTTAAAGCAGTAACAATTTTATGAGAAACTGGGGGAAAGGATTAGCATTACAAGATAGCTTTTTGTTGTTTTTATCCCTGTATTTATTTATATACTGCAACATTTTCATCATAGCAGTAATTAAATGACAAAACTGAGGGTAGGTACAAGTTTTGTGGTAGCAATGATATGAAAATGTGATCATTAAAATACAAAATCCTGGAGCCTGGAAAATGTATCTAGTTCCTTAATTTTTGGACTAGCTCCTAAGATCCAAAGAAAATCAGCTGAAGTAAGCCCTGACTTACATGGTTTAAGATCCTCTGGAATTCTAATATGCTTTCTTTGTTAACATCAATTTAAATGTCACATTTGTTGGTCAGTTCTGTTCTTTAATGCCCATGTCTAGTCACTTCCCTTGAGTCATGCAAATGTTTGTGCGTGAACAAGTGCCATCTTAAAATCACAACAGCTGTATAACTGCCTATTTAAAAATTATAAATTGTTGTTTGTCCTTTTATTGCTAGTATGGATAGTCATACATTGTTCTGATCCACCTGGGAATCTCTGTTCTCCTTAAGTTAAAATGAATCCAGTCTTATAGACAAAAGTGTTTCTCAAACATAGGATATTTTTCTAAACTTGCTTTGTCATCTCTCTACCCAGCACCAACTACCCATTTCATAGGCAAGTGTTTAGAAATACTTGCACACAGTTGCATACATAAGCCTAAAGTATCTGTGAATTCTGGTACTAGTATAACACTGTTATCAGAAGGGGGAATGTAACAGGGCGTCTCCCACAGAAGATGGGAAATATCCGACACTTTTAAAACCACACAGAGCTCAGCTTCAAATCTTCCCCTAGTCCCAAATCAGGTTGTGATGGTAACTCTCATAAATCCACTTTGGCTTCCCAATGACTTCTGTCAGACAGTATTGAGCCTAAGCTGGATTGTGGGGGAGGCAGGAAGTTTCAACTTTTCAAAGTAGTCTCTCCTTTTTAGAACTTTTTCCTCTGGGAGGGGATACCTCTCAGTTTGAGCACCTGCATTTTAACAACGTGTATGGCAACAAAAGGGGGGAGAAGAAAAATTGCAAGATATATCCCTACAAAGTCACAAATAGGAAACAGTGTACATGTTTCAAAAGCACACTCCAGCTGCATTGGCACAGACATTGTACACTGGTTTCAGCATGGTGCTTATCACTACAATTGCCCCCAGCATAGAAACATTCACACTTGACAGTGATAAATACTGTGTTAATCCAAACACTGTTAATTTTACTTAATGTTATAATCAGTCCTGGCAGTTTTTACTCCATCTTTTACATCAATGTAGAATGCTAGTGGGAGCCCTAAGACTTTAATTACCACTTTGTTTGGAAAAAGGTCTCCCCTGTTGGATTATATTGTTGCATTTACCACCTTGCATTCCTACATTAATAGCTAAAATGAATCAGGCCTTTGTGGTCTACTTTCTAAAAAAAAAGTCTGCCTAACAGTCCACAATGTGCATTTTTCTGTTAGAAATTACATGGTAGAGTAAGCACTATGCAGATTACCTTTGTCTACTAGCCAAAGTTATAATCTTATAGTGATAGTTCAGAAATGTTTTAATTTTTAGGGATGTTTTCAAAACAAGTATCCAAGTTCTGCTGATAATATTCTCTTGTCTGTGTCACGTTAAAACATGGATGATGTGGTGTGTCCACTGCACATGAAATATTCTATTTTCGTTCTGAAGGTCATATTATATTGGTGGTTTTCAAGTTTTATTTTAAGATACTTTGGGGTTCTTCAATACCTTCTTATGAGTTTCTCAACGAAACCTGGTAGACAGCTTTCCTTCACGGATAGGTAGTCCAACTTCTCTGGCAACATGCCTGAAATATCTTGGATACATTTTGAACCACTACTTATTACATACAAGGCAGCGATGTCACTAGCAAGCTTTGCTAGTGACCTGTAAGCCCAAACACTACTCTTCAAACTGTTCAGAATTGGGACTTGTTCTTTTTGATTCAGATGCAATGCCAAAACTATGGTTCGGTGCTATGTGAAAAGCCTTAAGCTCACACATTTTCCCCTCCCCCTCATTTAGTTACTCTGTCTTCACGTCCAACCATAGTTTGCCATTAACATAGTGGCAAATTCAGAGCAAGTCAAGGGGAGAGGTATGCATAAGAACAGTGCTCACTCACACAGTACTAACCCATGATCTAGCATTACATCTGGAAAACTGCCTCTTTTTTCTTAAGGTAGATTATCCACTGCAGACATGGTTTGGGACTTCAAGAACTGTAATTAGTGCATTTGTGTGTGTGTGTGTGGGGGAGATATCAAGAGAATTCCTAGTATTGCTACCAAAATGCAATTTCTAATCTTAAGGTGTTGTGAGGAAGGGTAAGGTGTTGTGACTGTATGAAAGCTTAAAGTGTTGTGAGGAAGGGTAAGAAGAAGCTAAACCAGTTAAAGTAGTCTAGAATCAGGATACATGTGTAGCGTAGTCACCAATGTTCCCTTCCTGCTTTCTTTTAAGTGTAAGTTGTAGTGCCATTGGTATGACCCATTTTAGGCTAATTTATGATCTATCTATGGGTCATGACTCACTAGCTGAAGATCAGTGCTCCTGATCATATACAATGCTTTGAAGAAATTTCTGGGACTTCTGTGGCAAACACTCAAGGATTTATTGACAGATGAGTCAGTGTGGTTTGGGTTTCCAAAAGACAGAAAGTCTGAAAACCAACGGGGCATTTCAAAATGCTACATATGATGTTTGTTCAGCTGTTAGATAAGATTTTGCAAAAATCACTTGGGTGAGGGAGGAGCTTTTTGATCTCAAGTGCATAGGGGAAGATAGTCAAGCCAAGTCCTCTAATGACATCAGGTATTGATAGCGAATGCACTATGACAATTTTGACCCTATACAAAATGGTTTATGCAAGTAGAATAACTATGAAGGGGCAATCTGACTGAAGTAGACCCTCTGTGATTGTCAATAACTTTCACAGTGACAAATAGTCAATTTAAAATCCATTGAACCTTAGTTCAATTTAGAGGTCCTTGTGATCTGCAAAAAAATCTATAATCACTGTCAGTCTAACTTGAAAATGTGCTGGTCTTTAGAATAACCACATATGGAAAAGATATGCATTTGTTCTCTGAAAAGGTAGTTTTGAAAGAAACTAGCAGTTGTTCCTAATTTGAGAGCTCAATGTTTGCATAACTTATTATGGTTGAATACAAAAAGATCCAAAATAACAGATTAATTTGTGTTCTATATTATCCATGCGCACTTCAAACTGAAACCAGAAAAACACTTTTTGACTAAATGATAATTATTTAGAAACCACAAATTATTTAGAAACCAGATTTAAGTGATTCTTAAATTCTCTGTTCTTGATAATGACCAAAAGGAACATTATCTCCAGAGTCTCTTCAGCTAACAAGAGTTTGAGAGAATTTCTCCCAATACAGATTACAAAGAAAATATAGTTTTGGTAAACTGAGAGACTCAACATTACCTTTTAAAAACAAAAATTGTTCTACTAGATTCACCTAGGATGTGAGGCAACCTAACAGCTGCAAATTTAGAACACTGCTTGAAAAATTCTGTAACCTGGCCTGAGCCCCAAGCAGGTTATCCATTAAATTAATAATGATGTCAAGCTTTTGGGCCAAGAATAAAATGTTAGAGTCCAGGCTAACAAAATTCGGTTAGTCTAACAAATTTAAAGACTAACAAAATTTGTGGCAGGGGTATGAGTTTTCATGAGTCACTGCTCACTTCTTTAGATACAGCTAGAATGTGAGTCCATCTGTCTTATACTTTGGAGGGTGGAGTGTTTTCCGATGCTGAATGATAATATCAGGTGAATGACAACAGCAGGCATGATTGGATTAGATGTGATATGGTCGTAGAGTGGTCGTAGATGTGGAGAAATCACCATTGGTAATGAGACAGGAAACCTAGGTCGATTCAGTCCAGGAGGATGCAATGTCTTGAGCTTTATTACCAGTTGCAATTCAGCAGTTTCTCTTTCTAATTTCCCCTTGAAATTCCTTTGTAAGAGAACTGTTACTCTTAGGTCAGCAACTGAATGTCCTGGAAGGTTAAAATGTTCCCCCACTGCTTTTTGAATGTTGTGGTCTCTAATGGCAGACTTCTGTCCAGAACAAAGTTTGAGTCCATGTCACCTTCAGATACAGTTTCACTGTATCTGAAGAAGTGTGCATGCACATGGAAGTTTATACTCAGAATAAAACTTGGTTGGTCTTAAAGGTGCCGCTAGACTCAAACTTTATTCTACTGCTTAATGTCAACATGGCAACCCACCTTAATCTAGACTTATGTCCAGTTTATTGTAGAGCCTGGCCTGTTTGTCCAATGTAGAGGGTGGAAGGGCATTGCTGACATGTGATGGCATAAATCATGTTAGAGGATGAGCAAGTGTATGAACCTGAGATGGTAGGGCTGATGTTGTTGGGTCCATTAATGGTAGAGCTAGGATATGACAGCAAAGTTGGCATCTTGGTTTGTTGCAGGCCTTGGTACCAGAGTTACTTTTAAACAATTTATCATTGCGGGTGAGAAGTTTTAGGTTAGCAGGCTGTCTGCATATGACACCTAATCCAAGCACATCTGCTATTGTCATTTACCTGCTACTGTCATTCAGCATCTGAAATCACTCCACTCTCCAAGATATGAGGACAGATGGACTCACATTCTAGGTGTATCGGAAGAAGTGAGCAGTGACGTATGAAAGCACATCCCCTGCCACAATTTTTGTGCTACCGGACACTTGCTCTTTTCTACTGATACAGACAGACAAACACAGCTACCCATCTTGATAAAATGTTGACACATTTATTCAAAAGAACACCTTGCTTCTGTGCTGTAAACTGTTCTAATGCTTACTGTATTTCCTATTAATTTGCTTATTTAGGGAGAGCAGCATCAGGAGACACAACCAACCTATGTAGATATTGCTAATTTTAGGTAATTATAAAGAATAAATGGAGCAATGTTTTCCAGAATGGGAGAAACTAGGGTTGTGCAAAGCATTTAGGAAGTATGGAGGTGTTTGAAATGTTCATTAATTTGAAATGTGTGTGCCAGAATGCAACCACTGAATTCACTAGCAGATAAAGACAATACATCTTTAAAGGGTGAAGGAAGAGAATGCATATGAGATGCCAAAAGCACAAAAGTTACAATTATCAGATAAAGACTTAATTAGCTGAGTCTGAATAAATAACTATGCTTGTACAAATAGATCTGAGTAACACTTTTATAGCAAATTGTGAAACAAAAGAAGGAACACATTAATGCATGTTTAGAATACTCTGTAGGCATTCCAGTTCTGTCAAATAAAACTACTGTATATTTAGGACAATTTCTGATTTTGTTGAATGCTTTCCTGTTGCCTACAGTAAATCTGCTAAACGGCACCTTCTGGAAGAAATTATGTTGGTATCAAAGGCATGCTAATTTACAAACACAATTGTACTAAAACCTAAAGTGTTTTATATGCATTAGAAACATATGAAATAGACTGAAGGTCATTTTGCAGCATTTGTATATTAGTGTCAAGCTAGACAGTGAATTATGTATTGCAGGTATAGTGAATCAGGGATAACTATTTCATGAAAATAAAGTAATGTAACAAGATAATACACATGCAGTTACATCTACTTTTATAGCAGTTCTAACATATTTGGAGTAAAAAAAATCTGAATATGCATAAAAGTATATTTGAAACTGTAAAATGCTAAGTAGAATTCTGTTTGGCTGTAAACAATTTTAGCAAATGAGATGATTGTGCATATTAAGGAATATTGTAAAAACAGCTTACCCTTCTCTATGAGCTTCTCCTTTTTCCAGCTCTTGAATAACACCCAACAAGACCTTTATGGTTTCCTGACTTGAGCTGATCAAGTTTTCCATCATCTGTAGCTGTGCTTTCAAATCTACCACTTCTGTGTGAGGCACGATTTGTTGACATCCTTCACTCACAGCGACTGCTGTCTGACAAGGCTGATTTCCTTCCATAGGTGAAACATGTATCTGAAGGGTCTGTTCATTACATTCGGTCGACTGGCACTGTGCCTGCATCGAACAGGCCTGAGCTGCACTTACGGCTTGTGATTGCAGGCCATTAAGATGCACTGTTCTTTTTTTGTCCTCCTCAGCTGGGCACAGAGACCATTCATTCCCTGCTGCAGAATTTTGCAGGTCAGTCTGTGAGGTGTGTGAACTGGATTCAGGCAAGTAGACAGAAGCTACTTCAGTCTTGAACACTTTTCCATGGGTAGCTGGATGAGCTTCCTCGTTCCCCAACGGCCCTGTGTGGTGTTTTGCTTTGTCATGCAGCTGGTAATCAGGCTCTTCTGAAACAGAAGCTGCTGAGTTTTGAAGAGAAGGAGGTTCTTTAGTACAGCTGTGCAAATCAGTGCTTCTACATGTCTCTGAACAGTTGTCACTAGAAGGCTGCTCTATTGCATTCATCTGTTCATTAGTATGGGAAATAAACTCCGCTGTCACAAATCCAGTGACTTTCTTGCTACACTGAGCAGCCTCCCCTGAGATTCTGCTGTCTTTATCTTTAACATCTATTAGGAATCCATTGTTTTGACTGGGAAAAGTGTCAACAGAAGCTATGCTTTTGATGATATTCCCCTTTTTCCGGTCCAAAGGGAATGTCTGGTAACACTTTTTAAGTTCAGGTGAAGTCTGAACTCCTGTACTCTTAGTAACATTAGGGATTGATCTCCGGGCAGGCACTGTCATATATTTCCGGTAAGCTGCTCTGTAAGTGATGGGCTTTGCTTCCTTTTTGTCTGTCTGCTGTAATGTAGAAAGCTGCTTGTCCCGCTGCTCATTCTGGGCCTCACAGATGTCTTTGAATCTCACCTGTAGGGCTTTGTTCCTTTTCTTGATCTGCCGATTGGAATCCAGTGCATATTTCATCTCTAAGGCAAGCGATGTCGCTGGATCAACTTCGCTTTCAGAGGCTGTAAGCAAGCATTTGCTGGGGTCCTTGCTCACCATGGTTCCTGTATTCAAAAACAGTTTTTAGGAAGAGTTTTACACTATAAATTTTCATCCTTAATTTAAATGTCCTGATTTTTTAAACGTTTTTTTAAAGTTTTGGGTCTCCTGAAAAAAAAATAGCCCCCAATACTTTTTTCTTTTTTCCCCTCTCTCCATCATACTATCTTATTTTTCTGTTGAACTGGTATATTGTCATTGGTAATGCTGGGTTTGGAGCTGGTTAACTAGAATTAACTGCGTTATGGATGTGGATGAACAGTGGACAGGTTTGGTAATACTAGATATTACCACCATCATCTTTCTATCTTTTAGGGTGTCGTCACTGCTTTACCTACATTATCTTAGGAATCTGTATAGATCTCTGTCAGGTCTGTGTTACTATGTCCATGAAAACCAGTGGTAACAGTATTTAACTTGGAACATTAAGACTTAGATTCAGGTGCCTACTCAGCCATGCAATTCCGTGGGGGATCTTGGGCTAGTCATCAAGTTGTAGCCTAACTTATCTCACAGGTGGATGGATGCAAAAGAGATCAGTGGATAGTATTTTCTGTGATATTTAAATGGATTGGATGGTCAGAGGCTATACTGGGGGGGGGAAACCATGTGCACTTCAACTGTTAATCAGCTGGCTGTGGTTTCCATTAATACTATAGGAATAATAATAATTTGCCTACAGGGAAGGAGGTTGATGAGTTAGCAGCTGTGAACATGAGCTGCAAAAATTATGTAAAGAATGTTATATATCACTAAAGACATTTAAAACTTTACCAGTCAAAGGGGGGGAGTGCATTTTGCAGAGATTGTCATTAAGTAATGGTGAATTTCTGTAATTCAACTGTTTCTTGCAGGTACATTTTATCATTCCATTTCTCTAGAGGTCCCTCATTTATTAGGATCAGAATTCAGTTGACTATACTGAATTTTTTATGATTTCATAATTAAGCTCTGAAGAGATTACAGGAAACACCTTACTATAAAATATAAATATTCTAATGGAAGCAAAATATAAGTATTCTAATATAAGCAAATGTGTGAGTGACCAGTAATTTTTACAGTGGAAGTACAGCTATGTGGGGTCTCCAATTCAATATAGTTTTTGGGGGGGGGGGGGATGCTGCTATGCTTGAGCAGTCATCTGGACTTCAGTTTTTTTCTGTACTTCCCTTTAAGCAAAGCCAATGATTCTGGAAGTGTGCATCTTTGTGCCACCTGAATTTCTCTGAATACCAAAGAACCAGTGTTGTAGAAGAAAAAAATTACTTTGCTATATCCAGTTTTTGTAGCAAAACCTTATTTTTATGTGTGAGATATAAATAAGAAAATCTTAATTAAAATAGAAAACATGGAGCTTAGTGCTGTGTATTTAATATTCATAGTGTGTTCAATTATTAAAAGTAGCTAAGATGATGCAGGTGGCTGCTCAGTTCCCTTCAGGGAATACTCTTGAGGGTCACACCTTAGTTTATTATGCTGCCTCACAGCTGTTTTATACACATGGCAAAGTTTATCTGGTTGCTGAGGTAAGAAAATAAAGCGGATTTTTAGAGGAACTGTGTCAGGTTGTATGAGGAGAGGAGTCTGCCATGTTTGATTTCTTGTCCGTTACTTACAGTGTTTGAGCTGACTGTAAATGACGAGGGGAACGTTGAAAATTACAAAAAATAGATCTTTCTAATTTTATTAACACTGTTCAATTTAGATAGAATTTGATCAACTTGTTTTTAGTTTTCTTTAACTTTACAGAGAAATTGGGCATTACAAATAAAGAAGTCCGGTCAGTCATGTTTCAGTTGGCTTTTGTGGTTGTTTTTCATGGTAGTCACCACAATCTGGCCCTGGTTGCATTTTATCTGACCCTATACTGAACTTCACAGACAAAGGATTTAAAAACACAGTCCCTCTTCCAAAGCCATCCTCTCGGGAAAGGCTGGATCATCTTTGTTGCAATTCACTTTAGAAATGCTATCTGAGAAGTAATTTCATATGGGATATTCCTGCTTTTCTTCCAACTTTGGACTGGGGGTGGTAGGCACTGGCTCTAGTCCACTTTGACTTAACCAACTCTGCAGCTGCTGGTTGCCACTTCTTCCTTTCCCTTTTACATTTCCAGCACCTACACTGCTGAGCATGTAGGCCTCTGCCTCCTTTCCAGCACCTGTCAATGCAATATTCAGTGAATAAGTTGTTGTTACCACTGCCCACTGCAATAGTCATTTTAGGCAGGAAGGGATGGTTGTGTCATAAGCTGCGTCTTGTTTATTAAGCTCTTCTTGGTGCTGAGAGATACAGGGCAGGGAAGACTCATGGGGCAAAGGAGCTAGATGTTCATATCTCAAGGTGGGAGCAAAAGGATTTAGGGACTCCTGGAGGGAAGATGCTCCTGAAAAGAGGATATGAAAGGACTGGGGTGGCAGCATAGTGCATGGGAAAGGAACAGCTGATAGTCTTCTCTGTCATATAAAATGAGCATCCCTATCTTGTAATGTTCTGTTTAGGCCAAGCAGTAGGATAGGAAAACACAGAGGGAACAGCTCACCTGCTATGAAACGAGAATGAAGGACACTTCTTTTAAAACAGAATATATTATTAGTTACTAAGGGGAAAAAAAGAAGTGGTTTTTATTATGCTTGTCTAAGCCAAACCAATTAGTGCTTGCTTACAGCCTTGGAAAGTTTATCCAGCATTTTATTTGCCTTGAAGATAAAATATGCCTTGGATCCTAGTCCACAGACCAAGAGAATAAACTCACAAGCTTAATTATTTTAGTTGTTATGAAAGTGATGTTGATATCCACGTTGCCTTCCAAAGACACAAATTCAGGTTTTCATTTGTTTTAGCAAGTAGATATGTAAATACCTACTTGTGTGCACTACAATCGAAATTTTTATAACATACATAGTTATATTTGACAGCTACCCGTTATAATGAACAGGGTTTTTCTGTTATATATTTTCATCTCAGGGTGCTTTAAGATGATCTTTACATCCCCAGGAAAACTCTAAATATTGTACCCATTTTGCAGAAGACACAAAAGGATTTTGAGTGGTGAAAGTAAACCAAGTCATTGTTCCCATAAACTGCAAGATGAAGGATATGGAGAGCAGCTTCTTATAAAGTGATTTCTCCTCCCAAATAAAAGTTTTATATATCCAACCATGAACAGATTTCTGCTTACAGAACCTATTGTGCTCCCTTCCTGCCCATCTTAAGGGGAACCTTGGGAACAGAGCAAAAACGTAGTAGGTATGAAACTGCCTTATAGTGAATCAGACCATTGCTCTTGACAAGGTCATCGTCTTTGACTGGTAGTATTATCTGTCCAGGCTATCAGACAAAGTTCTTTCACACCTGATGCTTCCTCATTCTGTTGACTTCAGATTGAACCTAAGATCTTCTGCATGTAAAGCAGATACCCTGGCACTAAGCAACAGCCATTCCCAGTTGCCCTCCTTCTTTCCACCAATAGAAAATGATGGCTGGATACAACCAGTTACTCCTTTCTGCTACCTCTGGAGCCTTGTACTAGCAGAGAAAGACTGTTCACTTTGTGGGACAGTTTCAGAAACCCAGTATCAAACCCAATACTAAGTGTTCAGAAACCCAGTATCAATATTGTTCAAAGGAAGGCTTATCTTTACATAACTGTCATAATAGACAAGGGAATAATGCAGTATTTGACGTAGCTTTTTAAAGAGGGGCTTTAGTAAGAAATTGATAATTTAGAAATTATTGTCATGTTCTTACTATAACCTTGACTGGTTTAGGTAATCTAAAGAATGCTTTTTAATTATGTCTAATATTACCTTGATTTAGTAGTTTTCTAAATCTAATAGGGCTATGGCCATATTTGGGAATTAATTTAGGGTGTGAATTCTCAGTGTCTTAAGAGTCTTGGGTATATATGCTCCCTCTAAGTTACCTCTGCCCCTTTATTTATTTTTGGTACACAGGATCTTCCCTGTGATCTTCCCTGCCCTTAATACAGAGACAAATTGTGAGGTTGAAGAGATTTAGTATATAAATTAAAATGATCAGCACCAATTTATCCACATATCTCGGTGGGAGGGAACAAACGGTCAACTTCAAGAGTGGGAGAACTGTTACACATTGACCAATGAAGTACAACAAGTTAACTGTTAATTCTACTTTAACGCTTTGTGTGTGTGTGTGTGTGTGTGTGTGTGTGTGTATATATATATGTATATATATATACACACACACACACACACACACACACACATATACACACATACACATATATATGTACATACATGTATACATACACATTAGTTTTTATTTATAAACCCACATGTACTTATTTCATAGTAAATCATTACCACTCCTAACGTCACAAAATAAAGTGAAAACCCAGCAAAAATGAATTTTTTCAGCATCAGAAATATATAGCAAACTCTTATGTTTAGTAGTAAATTAGTGACATCTGTAAGCTATTTACTATGATGAGTCATAAAACACAATCAGTGACCTTATTGTATTTTTCCCTGTGTAACTGTTAATCACATTTATGGAAACTAATTTTTTAAACATTTTAACCCTTTTCTGCCTTAAAAGACAACTGCAGGAATCAACTATCATACCCCAATTAAATCTCAATTGAGAAATAATAATTTGCAAACTATTTCAGATTAACATTCAAAACTGTTTCTTGTGCAAATATACAAACCCAACACAAAAGCTGTTGTGGTCAGTAGTACCCCAAATTCCAAACCTTTCAAGATGATACCAGCTCAGTTTACATGCAGCAGAGAATGTAAAAGGTGTAATTCCGCTATGCACTAGTGTAATAATGTGGGGGATGGTGAATATCTTGGGGTGAGTCAATCATAGAGTTGGAAGGGACCTCCAGGGTCATCTAGTCCAACCTGCTGCAGAATGCAGGAAATTCACATATCTTCCCCCATGCCACACTGACCACTGTTCCACGTCCAGAAGATGACAAAAAACCTCCAGGATCTCCAGCCAAACTGGCCTGGAGAAAAATTGCTTCCTGGCCCCCATGTGGCGATCAGCATTTCCCTGGGTGTGTAAGAAAGGGCCACAAGTACTAAACACTGATGCAACCCTTCCTGCCCTCCCTCTGATGATCTGCCTAAGTTCACACAATCAGCATTGTTTTAAAGGTTGTTCACAGCAGCATCTTGAAAGGCCAGATCATTTGATAGCAACTGAAAATTGACTCAACATGGAAACGGTTTTAAACATTTAGTACCCCTGTGATAGTGGCTAAAGGAGGGGTTAAAATGATCTTTTAGCCAAATAAGATCTTTTGAACACAATCTTACAAGTAAAAAAATAGCACTGAAGCTTCACACTATGAAAGAGTTATTTGTTAAAATAAATTAAATTTGGGACTTCAGGTAGGTTCTTTTTCCAATACACGCAGAAAATAGCATGTAATATGATACCAGAAAAAAAATCTATAACCTGTTTGCACTCAATATGACCCCTCTACAAACCTGGGTGTATAGTGTGTTTGTTTCCTCATTCATTCCATGGAGATTAATAGCCCAGTATCATTCTAGTTTTAATTTTTTTAAAGTAAAACTAGGAGGGAGGCAAAGGCAGCAGGGCACAAATGATGGTGGTCCTCCTGATGGCACCTGCTATTTTTGGCCACTGTATGTGTTTTGGACTGGATGGCCATTGGCCTGATCCAATATTGGCTTCTCTTATGTTCTTATCCTGCTATCCTTGAAAGATACATTAAATAAGAAGTGATACAGATTTGCTAAAAAGGTTTCAGAATATTTATGACCTCTAAATACCATGCAGCCCCACTGGCAAAAGAGGTTTTAAGAAATCCAACATAAGGAAACTGGTAATTTGACTAGACTACTTGTGTGAGCTCTTAGTGTATGTGTATACTGCCAGATACGTTCAAGGTTTTTGTTTTTTGTTTTTGCTATATATATAATATAATCTTGCTTTACTTCAACCTCCCAATTGTATCCTAAGGGTTCAGAGTGAGTTACAACATATTCATAGTCCATTTTCTTTTCAACAAAAAACATGTGAGGCAAGTTAGGCTGGGAGATAGGCCCTCATGTCCCAGGTCATCAACTATTCAGTATTCCATTAGTAACAGAGATACTCAAGAATCAGCTTCCCTACTGATTCCATTAAGGTCTGCTCTGTGTGTGTGTGTGAGTGTGTGTGTGTGTGCGGGATTCCAAGGTCAAAAGATACAAGGTATCCTACACAGTCTATTTCAGAGTTGTTGGGAGAATAAAACTGTACATTGTCCTGAGCAACTTGGCGGGAGAGTGGGATACAAGTTCACGAATGGAATGGGGGGAAATATACAATGCACACAGTGATGTAATTATTAGATTATTCATGATACTACAAGTCATGTGCTCTGCTTCCATGTAACTCAGTTGGTTCTAGATAGGATGAGGGTGATCCCATGGTGGCTTTTGGCCATCTTGCTTACATCCCTTTCTTGTTATACCAAGGGATTAAAAGAAACCTTGTGCTCTGTTTATTTACATACTCTATTAGGTTGGAAATAATGTGTAATACAAAACAATGAAAACTAAGCAATTAAGTTTCTATAGGAAATAGTTCAGACCTTGTGATTTTAAGTGGAAAAATTGTAGAGCAACCTACGTTAACATCAACCTGTTAAATGTTAAAAGAACCACACAGTGGCCACTGTGCAATTAAATTATTTAACAGTCAATCAATAAACAAGTAAATAATTTTCAATTCTGTTTGAATTAGTTGGGAATTAAATATGCTTAACTTTGCACTCTACTGCAAGAGTTGTGTGTTATTTTATTTGTGAATATAACTTAAATCTTGGATGAGAGTGTATACAAAAACAATAGTTTAGCAAAAAAGTAGCAAGTAGTTTGAACATGAAAATGATCCAGATTGATATGAATTCACTGTGGCTCAAGTTTGGGTTCTTTTTTTCACTGCTAGGGATTTTGCCCTGAGATGTATGAAGTAATGAGAGAGGGAGAGGGAGACCCCTTTAGTGGATTTAGATTATTCACTGTGCAAGGGAGCCAATCATAACCAATGACACACATTTTGGAATGTTAGAGTTCCACTGGTGCTACTTCAAGCAGCCTTGAACCTGGATACATTTCACTTCGAGATAGGCAAGCACAGTTCTGGAAGAACATTTGTGAGAGGTTTGTGCTAATAAGACAAAGCCATAAAGACATTTGTACTGAACTTTGTATATCATTTTAATATGTGGCTTGTAACTAGTGGAGTTTTGCAGATTTGCTATATATTGCTAATAAAGATCTGCTGAATCCTGTTATCCATTCATTATGGATGTATACACTCAACACCTTAATGGTAAACTGATTCTTCCTCATTATTTTAGTTTTTGGAATCTTTAACAAATCACATCTGGGGTTTTTTTAAAGTCAAGTTTTGCAACTACTATTAAGGAGGGGTTAGTGGAGGCTCTTGCTTACCTTCATCACTGATGGATTGTGAGGCTGGAGATGAAAGATTCCACATCTCATTATCAGTCCCTTTAGCCATCTTGCCACTTGCCTAAAATTAACACATGGTATGTTACTGACAGGCTAAATTTGGGGGGGGACGGGGGGACTTTAAATCCTTTGTATATTCATATAGTCCAAGACAAAATTCACCAATGGGACAACACTGAACCTCCCTTGAATGAAGTAGTGGTGAAGTCATTGTTGTACGATGCCTTCAGACACTGCAGTGTTTTGCCCTTTCTATGACATTTTCTTCCTTGAGTGTCTGAATTAACAAGAAATGTGTATTTTAAAAATAAAGATTTTTTTAAAAACCATGTACAGTCAATTTGATTCCTGCAATTGCATACAAAAGCTATACATTAGTACTACATGAACAAAGCCAAGATGGTAGCTAACTAAGCTAAGTTATCATCAGCTGTATTCTGTAAATGTTTGTTAGAATTTAAAATGAAAATAACATATGAATTAAACTAGCCTTTAACAAGCTGTATTAAATATAACATGTTGTAATTAGGATTGAAATCAGTATTCAGGAGAAAAAAGTAGAGTGCTGTCTGCTCATTCAATCACTTGTCAAAGCTCTAAAATTTCATATATCACCATTTATCTTCAGTTCATATCATGTTGTTTGTAAACTGGTAATTAATTATGTGTTGCTGTTTAACCATGTTGATGAATGGCAGAATTTAGAGTTGGGTAAAAGAGGTATCAGGATATATCAAATGTTTCACTAAGCACAGAAGACTTTTATGAGATATATTCTTGAGAAGTGCATCATTTTTATTTGAAACTGCATTTTATTTTGTACTTAAATAAGTAACTAAATTACAGTCAACTTGAATGTAAGAAGGTTCAAATGCTGGGGGATTTTTGTTGCTAGAGGAGAAAAACTGTAGCACTATCAGACAATGATCCATATGTTAATTGTCTTCTGTTTTCTGTAGGTAAAGGGACAACCCATTGAAGGGTTGATAGATTTTCAAGTGGAACCTGCTGTGTAACAGCTGGCTTACTTAGTAAAACAGACTGGCTTGCTTACACATCACCTAAAATTCACAGTGCGTAATAAAACTGGCTATGTTTCACATGGTTATCAGACAGACTCTTCCAGTCACTCTTTGTAAACAATTACAGAAGGTCAAAAGTAAGGTGATCTAGTTTAATTTTAAAACTCTTTAAGGAACGAAGGCTGAAAAACAACATAATCACTGAGCCCAGTGTTTTCTAGGCCAATGTTGAGAATGGTCATAATTCTAAGCTGGAGGGGGGCAGAGAGATGTTATCCACACCAAAATCTATAAGCACAAGAACTGAACTGAGTGAAGGTGTAATCTGGAGCCTGAAGCACAGCAAGTATTCCAGTTGGGCAGTACTGGAAGGCTAGACTCATAATACTTTCATCATTCTTAGCCAATGAAGAGGGCTTTGTATTGCCTACCAATTGAAAGGGTAGATGGTGTCATTCAGAGCTATGACAAGTAGTTGCAACACTACTTTCTTATGTAATACACACTTCGAAAGGGAGAGAATCACTCTGATTTTTACAATACTTGTCAGTCCTAAAATCATTACAACTTTAATTAATATTCATCAGTGCTGTTTGAAAACATGTTTTAGAAGTAAATAATTGCAGCAGGAAAGAAATCAGATTAGGAATCAGACTTCTCGAATAAAAAGTGAAAAAAGATAAATCACTGATGGCAAGCCAAAACTTTGGCAGAGCTGGTTATGACCAAAAGAGGCAAAGTCTTGGAGGATGGATAAAGCAGAGTGCCTAATGATAAATTAGGAACATTTCTTACATTTTACTCAAAAACCAGTGCATTGGTATGTTAAGTAGCATATAGTTGCATATGCGAAGACTGATCTGCTCCACAGGGCCTTTTTGATGAGATAAATATGGACCAAGGAAGTTCATTCATATCAGAACAAACTGTTCACATATTATTGTGTGCCACTGACCACTGCTCATTAGTGCAGCCATTTTAATAGATCACAAGTGCACAGCGATCCCTTCTATTTTTTTAAAAAAAGATACTGCATGCCTATGGAGTGAACAGTTAAAATCATGCATGGAATTCAACTTTTATATTTATTTTGTAGTTAAAATTTTAGTAGAAGGTATCAGCCTTGAACTGTTTTTATTTTATGCACTTCCAATCCAATTGGGGGGGCTGATACTGAACACTGTGCCTTTTTAAATTACCCCCCCAACATGCCAGGTTGTGTTGCTCCAAACAGGAGAGCTCCTCTCCATTATGTTCAACCTTGTCCTGTCTCCATGGAAACCAGAAGGCCAGAAATTATAGATTGTACAATACTTTTTTTTTTGCCATTTGTTAGGATCCAAATAGTCTATAATGCTATCTTCAAATGACAGTTTGTCACATGAAAAAGAGAAATGGGTGTGGTTTCAGAGACTCTGTAAATGTATAAATCTTAGAAATTAAAGGGTTTTTTGAAAGGACAAGTAGCATTTAGAAGAACTGAAACAGAGATCATGAGTAAATCCCTGATAAGCCTGCGTTATCTGTATTGATAGTAGATTATGAAGATTACCATAAACTGATGCCTTGGAATTCTGAACCCCCATTTCTCCTGAATAGTGTGCTTATCCAGATCTGCTGTGTATTTTCTCAAAACTTCCAGGTGCATGAATGCAAGCTGCCTGACTAAAGTCATAGGTATTAAGATCACACAGAAGTCATATGTTGCTGTGTAAGAGCACTTATCACAGACAGGGCCAAGAACATCAATGACTCTGGATTTTTTTTAAAAAGACAACACTGTCTTTATGTAATTGTAAACTTTATGGAGGTTTTATGTAATCGATTTAACATGCAATTCAGATTGAATCAGTAGATCATGTTTCAGCTTTCATGTAGACACCATGCTTGCCATTTTATTGCAAAATATTTGTAGGTATAATGGCTAAATAAGAGTTTGGTATTAAACACATAACTTTCTCTTTGCCCGGCCATTTGAAAATAATTGGATATTTGGTTAACTAAAGTATAAATACTTTAATTTTAATATCATAACAGAAGGGCATGAACCTCTGTAGTTAAGTAATTCAAACAATAAATTATCAGTTTGGCTCATTAATTTAAGCTGTTTGCATGCATTTCTAGTTTTTCCCTATGTGCTATAGCAGTTGCAAATCATTATTTAGCATGGATACAGCAACTGCTCCAGGGGTTCTTGGAAGAGACTGATTTTCTGAATTTATTTCAATCTGGCTTCAGGCTGGGATCTGGAACAGAGACAGCTATGGTCGCCTTGGATGATGACCTCTGTTAAGAACCAAACTGGGGGAATGTGACCCTGTTAGTTCTGCTGGATCTCCCAGCAGCCTTCAGTACTATTGACCATAATATTCTATTAAGCTGCCTCTGAGCACTGAAACTGAACAACACCATGTTGATTGAGTCCTACTTGGGGGGGGGGGGGTCAGTCTCAGAAGATAGTTTTAAGGGATTCCTGCTCTGCCTCATGGCTGTTGGGGTGTCACAAGGTTCCGTTATCCCCCATATTATTTAATATATACATAAATCAACTGGAAGGCTGTAAAAGAAGGATAGTACTTGGTATCATATTGGTGACACCGTAGCCTATACCTGCTGATGACCTCTCCCAGTCATATATAGTCAAACAGCATGGGGAATAAGATGGAACCCTGCAGAACCCCACAGGCCAATTTATATCTATAATGTATATCCATTTCAGTACTGTTATTAATGTACATATTATTACAGTACATATTGACTGAACATGATGTAATGATGATTGTCTAGACTTCAGGCAGTTTTCAAACTTTCAGGCTAGTTTGATTTCACTGAGCTTACTTGATCATGTATCTCCTTTGGTCACTTATCCAAACTTTATACTACTGTGAAATGTTTTAGATAGTTAATCTCAGATATGTTCAATGAGACTGTATGTTAATCAAAAAGAACTGTAATATTCTAGGTACACATCTAGGGGAAAGACTGTGGCTCAGAGTTAGTGCATCTTTTTAGAAAGTGCTAGGTTCATTCCCTGGCATCTCCAGTTAAATGGATCAGGTAGTAGCTGATGTGAAAGGACTCCATTGAAACCCACTGTCAGTTAGAGCAGCTATTACTGACCTTGATAGACACAGTCTTCATGAGTTCATAAAGGTATGTTTAGGATTGGGTTCATAATACATTCAGGTTTTGGATCAAATCCTGTTGGTATCACTGTAGAATTAAGTGTTAAGTGTTTTGAGTTCAGGGGAAAAAAACATTTTCTGCTATTTCCATTTCTGCTTTTGGCAGATTGCTAGAGGCTTTACTTTTTAAAATTAGACAAAATCTATGATAAGTTGCTAGTACAGGCTTTTACATGGTTGAACTGCAAATTGTTCTGATGTTGAAATGTGCTGTCAAAAGTATTTAATGTCAGACTTGTTTTCTTGTGTCCATTTTTGCAAGTAATGTATCTTTGTAACATGTTATTGCCTGTGTCAAAAATTAATACTTCTCTGATTAGATTACAGTTCTGTGCATAGTTACCTGGAGGTAATGCCCAGTGAACTCAGTGGGAATTGTCTCAGAGTAAATATGCATGGGATGAACCTAGTTTTAAAAGCTTGCTGAACATCTAGATGTATATTTAATTGTTGCATTTTATACTCTGAATTTTAAATGCTGGGGGAAACTTTCTTTGGAATTTCTTGCTGAAATAACTTATTGCTGAAATGTCTCATTACATAATTATTTATCTAAGGTGTTCAATAATACTGTAATATTGTGGAGTGGCTTTAACAAGCACTAAAAATATAAAATACAAGAAAAAACAACCCAAGGGCTAACTCTCCATAGCACTAAAAGTGGTAAGTCCTCTCAGATCAGCATTAAAAGACTGATCATCAGAGAGAGAAAGAGAGACATCTGACTATTTGGGGGGGGGGGGGGGATGAACAAAAAGTTGTGTGAACGATTTTTTTTCATACAAGAAATGTCTGTTTTGAATATTTTGCTATGATCTGTTACTGGGTTGGGTGCCCTCTAGATGTTCTTTCAGCCACATGGGCAGACCCATAGGCACAGGGGCCTCTTGGGGCGACACCCCCTCCCAAATTTGCCCTGCCCCTCCTGGTCCCCCTAGGTGGGGGCCTAGCCCAATTGCCACCTCTGGCTCTACTACCAGTGAGCAGAGAGCTGGAGATAGCTGTCATTGGGGATGCCCAGCCAAGCCGTGTAGCTGACCTGAAATGCTCTTTCCAGCTCTGACTCTTGCAGTGCACCATGCCTCCTTCTCCCCACCCAGCTAGGTGAGACTGGAGCCGCAGCTGTGCTGTGATGCGCGTTCCTCATGGCCGGCTGAGGGGGAAGGAGGAAGAAGGCAAGGGGATTGGATCAGCCCTGTTGGCAGAGGGCTCTGCCTTTAGCTGAGAGTTGCGGTGAGCTGTTCAGATGTGTGCTGGTTCTCTCCCCCACCTCCCCCTCTTTCCTAGCTGGAAGAGCTGCATTTGCCTCCTTGAAAAGTGAGAAGGGGACTCAGAGGCATTTTCTGCACACGTTGCACTGCATGCATCCAGGGGTCCTTCTGTGAAAAGAGAGCCACCCCAGACACATGCTTTTTGCAAAAAAGATACCAGCTCCAGACACATGCTTTAGGTTGTTTTTTTACTAACAGAGAGGGAAAGAATCTGGCTGGAGGAAAGCAAGGAATCTGGTAGGAGGAAGCAGGGCTAATTTTGGGCAGCAACGCACAGGAACGAAGTTCCGGCTGGCTCCTGAGCTGGCCATGCCTACAGCCAAAACCTCTTAGCATGCGTGGCTACAGAGCACGCTGCCCTCCCCACGTTACACACAAGAGGGAAAGGCCATGTTAAGATGCCCTCTTTCCCTCTGGGGAGCCCTTAGGGATTTCCTTGTCAGTTTCACTCCTGTCCAGTCAGCTGAGAGTGAAATTGACAAGGAAAAGCCTCTCTCTGCCTTCCCTTCTCTAGCTGACCTATGACAGCTGGAAAGGGGCAGGCAGGGAACCCAGGCACGTTGAAAATGCCTTTCTTTCCCTCCCTCCCTGATCTCGCATTTACCAGAAAGTCATTTACCCATCCCCCCTGCATTTCCCCGAGTTTCTCCGCAATAGTGGAGAGGCTCAGGGAAGGAGCAGGTCATGTGTACCTTCCTTCCTTCCTTTCCCCAGTCTGTCCACTGCAGCTGTGCTTCCCCAGCAACCCAGCTAATATGCTAATGAGCTGTGCTGTCAGGGTTGTGGCCTAATATGCTAATGAGTTCTGCTGTTGGGTGTGACCTATTATGCTAATGAGTTCCTAGTGGGCTTTTTCTACACACTAATGAGTTTCTGCTGGGCTTTTTCTTCCTGGGAGGAAGGATCCAGCTGCAGGGGAGGAGGCTTGCCACATTTGGAGAGCCTGTAGAGCGCATGCAGGAGGGAACACCTCTGGCTGAAAAGCGTCAGGAGAGGGAGTGTTTGCTTGAGTGGGGTGCTGCTGCAGCTCAAGAGTAGAGCTTCCTGGACTGGAGGGACAGATAAGGGCCTGTCTCCATATAAGGCTGTTTCAAACGAGGTTGGGTGGGCTTTATCTCCTTCCCTGCTGGCTCCAGTCCTGTGCCTTTAACAGCAGCCAAAGAATTACGTAAGTGGAAATGGGAGGGGGAGCAAATTGGTTGAAATTGGCCCTCCAGAGGAACTGGTGGCCATTGTATGAGACAGGATTGCTGGACTAGATGGACCACTGGTCTGTTTCAGCAGAGCTCTCTTCTTATGTTCTTATATATAGCTGAAGGTGGAAATACCCATTGCCCCAATGTGTAGACATAGGGGCATTGGTAAGGGCCAACTAGAAGGCATCGGTGGGGAATTTAACCCCAGCACACATTGGATCTCTCCCACACACTTGCCTTATTTCTGAAAATGGGGGGACATGGGTCAAAACCATCCTGTGAGACATTTCTAGGGGCAAGCTAGAGGGCAGAAGGGTTAAACATTGTCTCTAACTCACCAGGTCTGCCCACATAATGGCTGCCCCCTGGGAAAAATTTTTTTGGCTGTGGGCCTGCGCATGGGGAGCCACTTGTCCCTGAACTTCTCCTGCTCAGCTGGGAGAAAACAACAACAAACTTCTAACTAATCCACCTGTGTGGATTGAATTTGACTGTGCAGGTCTTTCCCATGGAATCAGCATTGCTTCCAAGTAGGTATTGATTCCTTGAGATAGATCTACAAGTCCAGCCTAATGGTTTGGGTTATTTAAACATTCTTCCAGCCTTATGGGAGCTTCTTGTGCATAATCAGGTTTCATATGGCGGAAAGAACACCTAAAGGGTTCCACAAACATATATCTGGATCAGAGTATTATGTGGTAATTACACATAATAATGAATTCATACCCGTTCTTTTTTCCAGCTTGTTTCCCCACCAGTCTTGTGTTTATTAAAATTGGAACTCCACTTATGTCAGTTAATATCTGTGGTTCTAAAACACTGTGTAAATAGATTATGCTCAAGCTGTCATTGAATCTCTAGGTCTGCAATTTTACTGCAGCGAACAAAAATTGTTTCTAACATAAAACTGAGCATAACTGGGAAAGGGTAGGTTTTTAGCAGTCAGGGTCACAGAACAAAGACTGCAGACTTGCTGTGGAAAACTTAGAAAACAGAAGGGTCTGGTGGGATTTCCATAGGTTAGAGGAGGAAATCTCTCACAGCACAACTATTTTATTATTACTTTTGTATCTTGCCCTTTCTCTGAAAAGCAGAAGGAGGTTATATACTGTGAGACAATGAATTGCTGACTTCAAGGCTGAGTTGGGATTTGAACCCAAATTTTGTAGATATGCTCAGCACTCTTGCCACCGTACTGTCTTATGGCTCCATTTTGTTCCTCAGGCTTACAAGTCTTTTCCAAGGATTGTCTGCCTTTATATCCTGTTTATGAGCTTTCCAAAGATATGCTGGATCTTTGGTGTGATCCATTTGGATGATTCCTGTATTTTGATTAACAGAGTTTAGTTTTAGCATGTTTATAAAACGTGAGTTTTGTTTACAAAATTCTACCTGCTCAAGGGGAAACCTCATGGGATCTTCTATGGTTCTCCACAGTGCATCTAACTCCTCTCCCTGAAAGGCTAGGACAGAGAAATATAAAACACACAGAGTACCACTAGCTATTAATAGTCAAGCCTATAAAACTATATAAAATTAATTCCTGGTAAAAATGTAACTTTGGTCACTAAAATGTTGTTTAAACAGTCTATGGTGCTGTGATGAGAAACTGAGTTGCAGTATCGCTGAGTTTCTCCTTAATGAAATTTAGTAGCTGAGGCAGCCACAGAGACTATTTTCTGTGAGCACTGTTTTGCAAACTTGTAAATATAGATGGAATAATTAAAAAGGTATTATCAGCAAACCTAAACAGAAGAATCTGTAATGAGCCATTCAGTTATTTAATATTTATCAGAGGGTCAAAGAGGTTAATATCTGTTAAGTCATATATCCACTTGCTCCCAAACTATATAATTGGAGCCATCTGACTGTGAATAGCTAAACCACAACCTATGTATCCATACATTTCCCTTTTATGCCAAGCTGATGTTCTCTGACAGGAGTGCAATAACATATACATTCGGTGGTTTGCGCTGGGCTTGAAAGTGGAACAGGAGGTAGACTAGTGGAGTTAGAAGAGAAAATGTGATACCATGTAACCATGTCCCAAAAAGGTTTTCTGTCCCCATAAGCATTTGAGCAGCAAATCAGCCGGTGTACTGTTTTCTTCTCAAAGAATCACTGTGATAGGAAAAGCTGTGTTTCTGGAACGCCTTCTAAAATGCAACACAAATCAAACCCTTTTGACCTATTATGATGTGAGGACACGTCCTGAACTTTACTTTGTATGGGAATGGATAAAGAAATCAAGGAAAGTCACAGCTCTGTGTGTGTGTGTGTGTGTGTGTGTGTGTGTGTGAGAGAGAGAGAGAGAGAGAGACAGACAGACAGAGACAGTAGAAAACTGAGAGCCAGTGCAGTTTAGGCACACACTCATGCCATAGGAGCTCACGGGGTGAACCCCCCATTCGTGCCGTGGAAGCATGCTGGGTAACCTTGGGCCGGCTATACTCTCTCAATCTAACCTGCCTCACAGTGTTGTTGTGGGGATAAAATGGAGGAGAGGAGAACAATGTAAACCACTTTGGGATACAAATAAATTAAATAATAAAATAAACACTGTGGTGTGCACCTCACCAGTTTTTATTAAAAACCTTAGAAATGCCCACCAGTGAGGAACTGAAATCACGGCATACAAAGCACTTTCTAAACACTTCAACCAATTTTTTCACTTATTTTTCTACTTACGCCACCTTCTACCTAATACCTAATAAGCATTTAGAGAATTTCTTTTACCATATTTCTTTTAAACCCCCCCCCCCAAAACCCCACACACAAACAAAAGCAAATAAAGATTAAGGTAAATGTGGCCTCAATCCCAAATAAAAAGTTTGATGTGATGGAAAAATAGGAGAAAGGAAACAATATCTTGAGTAGTGCTAAATATTAAAAGAATGATTTTAACAAAAAACACTGAACAGGTTTATCCAATATAGGCCCATAACATGCCCCACCCCCTCATTAGCAAGTTCAAGGCAAGATACAGAACTCAAATCAATCTCTAGTTACTCAGATGTAGCTTCATTTTGCATTTTCTCCTTTCCTTTTGTCTAAGTACAGATTGAAAACTTTGGAATAAGGAACTATCATTTATTTTCATACAATGGAACATACACGTGTGGTACTATATAATTTTATTGTGCCAATTTTATTATATTAGATATAAATAAAATTCTTATGCTAGGGCTTGTGAACCAGGTTGTGAAATGATAAACTGAAATACTGTTCGGAAGGGCTCTTCAGAACAGTGCAACTTTCCTTTTGGCTGTTTAACACTGGCTGTTGGAAACTGCTGCTGGAAGTGGAAGCTCTTTCTACTTGGAGAAGCCAAGTATAAACTGTTGGGAAGAGAGAGATGATTTGCGTGTAAGTATGAAGTGGTCTATGATTCTTTAATCTGCATCAGGGGGATTGTTCTTAGAATATTATGCCACACCCTTTGTTGTGGTTACAGATTGTATATATAATATTTTATAATTTGTTCGAAGCTTACAAACACCCCATACTATAAATGTAGTGAAATATGAACGGGAGTTTTCAGAAAACACTGAATAATATGATGACTGCAGAATTCTGTTCTGTGCTGTTGGGGAAGTATAGTGAGATATGAGTTGTGTGTGTGTGTGTGTGTGTGTGTGTGTGTATTGCTGCTTGTTATACATTCTCCATTTAGTTTTGGGGTAAATTTATACATCACCTGATGATTGCAAATACAAATGAAAATGTCCATATACAAAAGGGTCACCACAAAGAGTTTCCATAAAGCTTCACATTACTTTCAACACTGGGCATTCAATGGAGGCATTTCAAATATCCAATTGCAAATCATTGAGACAACCCAGTCATTAAGTCATTGTAATGAGATATCAAGCAGTGCACATGCATGCATGAATCAGCCATTTCTGAAGTACTTCACTGATGTCAACAATGCCTCTCTAGTTATTAAAGAATCGTCCAATAAAAGAGTTTGGATGCATTCCAGTCCATGTCTATTGGTGACGTGGTCCCATATGGTAGAATAGAGGATTTTTTAGTAAATGGAAATTGGAACCAGCTGCATTGATGTTGTTGGCTGATCAGTAACACTGATACGGAAGAAAAAACACATTCTCATTTCTAAAACTCAAAAAATATACCAGGAGGCTATTATGCAAAAATATGGTCACAAAATGAATATTTTACTGTTCTTTTGCCTTCAGATCTTTATGTGTATCTAAAATCTGTTATTTTTAAAGCAACTGATTACTTTTTGTGCTACAGTATTATTACTTTCTGAAAGCTGTAAACTGCCCAGTAGACACGCTTCACAGTACTGATGCTGCACAAAAAAGTATCTGAACTTGTTCTGTATACTTAATAATGGATTTAAAGGATTCAAAGTATGTTACTTGTAACCTGGCATGTTGTCATTTATTACTGTGCTTTTTTTATTTGCAACTCCATATCACTGCTTATCTTGTACAGAAGGGGCTATGGAGTGACAATACTCTATTGAATGCATTTGCACTTATTTATATTCCACTTTTCTCCCCAATGGGAATTGAAAGCAGCTTACAACACTGTTCTCACTCCCTCCATTTTCTGACAACAGCCCAGTGAGATCGATTAAGCTGTGAGCGTAACTGAACCAAAGTCATATAGTGAGTTTCCATGGCAGAGTAGGGATTTGAATCCTGGTCTCCCACATCATCGACGCCACTTTGAAGCCTTCAACATTACCATGCAAGTCATGACATGGGGGCTTACAATCTAGGATCTAAATAGCTACTCTGGGCACATCCTAGGATTTAGGATTGGTGATTATTGTTACAGCTATTCTCAACAACTTTCTACAATACCTGATTAGGGTGTGGTCTGCTGAAAATAACGTGTAATGAGCAAGTGTGGTCTGCTGTGCTATACTGTGAACTGTTTGAAGCTTACTGTTCCTTAGAGAGGTCCCTGTTTGGACTAACAGATTATTGGAATTGCTCTGTGATTTCACAGCTCAGTAGCTTTGTGAGAGTAAATGCTTACATTTTTAAGTACAGATTTTTTTTTGTCAAGTAATTACACTTCAGTGACTTCCTCTGTTGGGTTGGTTGCAACTAAGGGCAATTATCTAACATAATTTTCTGATGAAGCGCCCTTTTTTAAGAAGACATTTTGCTTTCTAGCTGGCTTTGAATTTTCAAGCAACAGGGCAACTGCCTGTGGCGTCAGAACTTGAAGGTGAAAGAGTTTAGTGGGGATTATTTTCTTCTCCCCCATCCTCAAGCTGCTTGAAATGGGGAATAAATAATGGTAATAGGAAAAACTGAAGAAAAATCTTGTAAAATAAATAACTTTAAAATAGAGTTTTAAACTGAGGTAGTGCACATCCAGTTTGCACTGCTGCAAGTCTCTTACACCCAAGATTCCAAGGTGAGTGATGTCAGCATGAATAATATCAGGATGGCTACTACGTTTGACTGACACTCTTGAGGACTGTACTGCAAAATACAGAACATCCCTCAGGTATTTGATGCAGCAGTGCAGTTTGGGAGTTGGCCAAACCTATTGCTCCTGAAAGGTGGTGGCAAGACTTTGGTAAAACAAAAACTCAAACCCCTTGCTGCTTCTGTGCCTGAGATTCCTCTTCTGATGAGTGTTTGTTTAGATACTACCAAAGAACAACCCAGTGTGTTATGAGCTGAGGGGCTTTGCTTAAATCCATATCTCAAAACGGATGTCCAGAATAAGAAACTATTGATGATCCTCCTGATTCTCACTAATTGCTTTTCATATTTTCTAATCCACCTTGTGTCTTAGTGAGATGGCAGACTATGAATAAAGTTAATAATTAAAGAAGTAAATATGAACTATTTTACTATTCTCAATAATATGTTATTTACTGAGAGATGCAGCAGATACACATACAATAATAAAATGATAGCAACTTTTGCCTACTTGCAGTTGCCAAGACTAGGTATGATGCTGCAATAATGTTTATTTATTTTTTATTTATTTCTTGAGATTTATATCCCGCCTAGCCAGCGTGCCCCGGCTCTAGGCGGCTTACAGCATTCACCAGTATACATATATGTAATATAAAATCACAGCTAAAACATACAACAAGATTCAAGGAATTCCTCCAAATATGGCAGTCAACATTACTTCCAAAACAAAGCACAGCAAATTCTAGGCCCACGACCCATAGACTTGCACCCATAGATTGTTTTGGTGCAAACCAGGGGCCCCCTTCCCCCCCAGTGGTAGCTCCTAATTGAAAGCCTGGCAGAAGAGCTCTGCTTTGCAGGCCCTGCGGAACTGCATAAGGTCCCACAGGGCCCTGATGTCATCCGGGAGCTCATTCCACCAGTAGGGAGCCACCACTGAGAAGGCCCTGGTCCTGGTCAGCCCAGCCTCTCTAAGGCCGGGGAGGGTCAGGCGGTGTTGTGTACCTGAACGCAGTGCTCTCTGGGGTATATATGGGGAAAGGCGGTCCCTCAGGTAGGCAGGCCCCTGACCATACAGGGCTTTAAAGGTTAGAACCAGTACCTTGAACCGGATCCAGTATGCTATAGGCAGCCAGTGCAGTGTCCTCAGCACAGGCTGGATGCGGTCTCGAGCCAAGAGACCCATCAGCAGCCTGGCTGCGGCATTCTGCACTAGCTGCAGCCTCCAGAGCTGAGACAAGGGCAGCCCCAAGTAGAGAGCGTTACAGTAGTCCAACCTTGAGGTAACCATTGCGTGGATCACTGTTGTTGAACTCACCAACCACTTTATAAAATGTAACTCAGTACCCAATTCTATTGCTACTACTCAATTAATTACAGGGATTTTCTAAGCCTTTTGTTTCTTATCTCCCAAGAAAAAGGAATTTTGCATATCACAATGCTGAGGTCGACTTACAGGGTTGAATCCAAGATACTGTCAGCGAAGCTTTGCTAATGGATCTTTTCTGCTTTCTTCCTGCTAATCCCACTGAACTTCCTGACAATGCTGTTCTTGTGGGTCAGAGGAACTTGAGAAACAGTTTGGGATGGGAAGTGGGGCAGTAAGAGTAGGGTGACTGACAAATATTACACCTGTGGAAGTTCTTTACAGGGGCAGAAAATTAGGTTGGGATCCAACCCATAGTTTCTGAGCACAGAAGGTAAAACTTTTATCTGTACAGAATTGGTGGTTTCTAGTTTCCACTTTTATACTTTTTGCCACCAACTGGCAAAAACGTGGATGTATTAACGAATATTTTAGTGAAACAATATGTAGTTCTATCGCTAACAGAGGCTATATTTGTAATTACATTTATAATTAAGTGATTTTTGGAACCTCAGAAATATTTGGAACAATACAATTTTATCTGCAGTTTTATACATAACACATATTTATAAAGAAATGAAGTAACTTTAGATGTTATGTATTTTTAGTTTCTTTCACACTTTCTGTTTGTTGTTCTAAGGGCAACGGTGGGAGGAGAAAAAGGCTCAAGATTTCTGCATGACTTCAAAATTTTTGGAAATGTTACCTCTCTAATGGTGACCAGTGTTCCCTCTAAGCTGAGTTAGTGTGAGCTAGCTCATAGTTTTCTAGCCTCTGGCTCACACATTTTCACCTTAGCTCAGAAAAGATGGCTCCAGAGCAAATGAATTTATGCAGTAGCCAAATTGCTCACTCACGATTTTAATGCTGGTAGCTCACAAAGCAGAATATTTGCTCACAGGACTCCACAGCTTAGAGGGAGCATTGGTGACCACACACCATTGCTTCGCTGATAACGTTTTCTGCTACAGGTAGCTTGGGCCTGATTATGACTGGATGTTACCAAATGCTGTACTTGTTGGTGGACCAGATAACTTGCAAAATGCAAAGGTGATTCTGCAGGAGAGGTTGCATATTAGCTTAACTTGTGCACGGAATGTTAAGCAGTTTCAGTGCCCCCCCCCATCAGTAAATACTGGTTTTTTTATTGATTAATGTATATCTATTTGTCCAACTGGATATTTGCCTGCATAGCTATACGAAATAGCTACCTACTTCCTGAAAGGGTTATTACCACTCTCCAGAACGTTTTAAATTAAGGAGTATCTTCACATCATTTTAATCAGGGCTGAGAGCCACAGAAAAGCACATTTCAATAATGCAAGGTGGTCCTAGGTTAAATCAGTTTAATCCTAATACTGGAATGCATAAATGTACTATGCACTGTATTTTTAAAAGTAAATAATGTATCTCCAATAGTCCTAAAATATTTCCAAGAAGTCATATTTTTACTGATATCATCAGTTTAGCAGTAATATGCCTAATTGTTCATTTATACATAAACACTGGCTTAAATGTATTTGTGCTGCTTTAATGTAGCACAGAATTGATACTAAAAAGACACCAAGCTTTATTTCCAACTTGGGGGGGAAAACTCAATGGGAAAAGAAAGTATATAATGTTAATGTACTTTACGGTGCAGTCCAAAGCAGAGCTACACACTTCTAAGTTCACTGAAATCAATGAGCTTACATGGCTGTAACACTGTTTAGGATTGCACTGTGAGAAGCTTCTTTCATTTCATGATTAGCATTTTTACCAGAACATTTGTGACCATGTTAGTCAGCTCAGCCAAAATACACTGAGTGTGTGCAATACGTGGATTGGTCATGTCATGTGATTTCTGCTGACAGCCCTTCAGCCAGCATCTTGATTTTAACCTTGATATGCACAGAATCCAAGGCACAGAATATAAAGTATCCTTGCTGGAATGCAAAACCGTAAGAGCGGATGCCACACGTACGCTACTGCTTTCTGTGCTTTTGCTAAGGGTTTAGCATTACCTTATCACCATATGCCCCTGTCTTCCTGAAGGGAGAATGGGTCCTTCGAAACTTCCCAATTCTAGTTCCTAAGGAGTTAAATACTCTCAACCAGCCTTACATAGGATTCAAGCTGTTTAGACAGGCAAGGTCGAATTTAAAGCACATCATCCTCTAAGTCTAGCTTTTGGAGAGCTGGAGTGCAAGGAGAGGGGCTGCAGGTCCTTTGGGAAGAGACCCCCTCGAGATGCGGGCATACAAATGTAACATTTTATCCCCCTTTTCCTGGTTGCAAAGAATGGGCAGGAGCTTATCTTTCATCTACCCCACCCAGTCCTGGCTAGCAAACTGCAATCCTTGTCGCCCTTTTGCATTTTTATTTAGTACAGAGGCTGAGGTCAGAGGAGAGGATTTTTATTCGAGTACTTAACGACACCAGGCGGAAAATCCCCCCTCCCCTCCCCAGCATGAGGCAGCAGGATCCAACTCCCAACGCGATGGTCTCTGTGACTTTGGAGCCCGAGGTGCGCTATTGCCCTTTCCTCTTGTTCCCCTGATGCAGCTGAATGGGACTCCCGATTTCAACCGTGTTAGACAGGGGCAGAGCGGAGCAAGGTTAGCATTAAATTAGAAGAACCCATGCATTTTCAAGGCAGCAACCCTCCCCCCCCCCCCCCCCCCATTTCAACATCTTTAAGCCCCTAACAAGCGCCAGGTAGATACAGATACATTACGGCTTTTGGTTTTTTTTGGAAATATTTTACTGCACTGCAACTTACTGGCAAGGAAATCTGCTTGTAGTATTCCCCGTTACCATGCAGCAGAGGTAGATCTAATTACGATCTCTTCCCGGGGGGAGAAGGATTCGGGAAGGGGGGTGGGTCGGAATAACAGTCTTCAGAACAACCGTGTCAATAACCTGGAGTACTGAAGTTGCAAGAACCAGTCCAGGGGCGGGGGGAGAACCAGCAGCAGCGACACCGGAGCACTTCAGCAGTTTCCCCTAACTAGTAGCGACTGACCCGTGCAAGCATGATGGTATTTTTCTAGAACGCCGAAATGCTAACATGTGGAGTGGTATTTTCCCAGCCTCCCGCCCCCGCTTGCCTCTCCGTCTCCCCCCCCCCCCCCCCCGCCTGTCGTGAAAGTTATAGGATGCAACTGCGTTTCCAGGCAGCCACGTACCATTGCATAACGCGACCCCCCCCCCCCCCTTTTTAAAAATTACGCTTCTCATATTTGCTCACACTTCTGCCCGTGAAGTTTTAATTAGGCAGCCATGGTAACTCACTGCTTACAGGAAGCCTCTTCCAGCGCGAGATGCGGAGGCTCCCGAACACTCGCTGTTCCCTCTGGAATTTAGGGGCAGCCTGTGCAGGCTTCGCACAAATCTGGGCTGGTTTGCAGGGCGATGCTTACCTTACTACGCTTCCTTACAAATAAGTAAAGGTCTGTGCAGTTCCTTTGCGATGATGCATCTCTCCCAGCTCACTTCTGCAAGCTTGCAGAGCAACGATCCACTCTTGTAAGAGCATCTGCTGCAAGATAACACCAAACGGAATTTTTTTTGGGGGGGGGGAGGGAATTGCTTCCCGGAGACTTGGTCACCCACGACCGCCACTGACTGCCTGCTCCTCGCCGTTAGATTTCGCAGTGAAATATTAATTTTCAGCCGTGACTGGAGGGCAGTTGTTAGAGCACAAGCAGCAGCCGTGCAGTCCTGAAAATGTCCTCATTTACTGCAATTGCCTTCAGTGAAATCTCAGATCCGATCCGATAAAGCAAGGGGGGGGGGGGAGAGGCTGTTATGGGGCGGAAGCCGAAGAAGGGGGTGGCGGGAGTCCTTGCAGCAGCCGGCGTTTCAAACCCGGATTCCAGACCAGTTCACTTTGAAGCATTCTCTGTAGTCGTCCTGGCTCGCAGGCAGAGGGTTCGGGCAAGCTCGATTCCCTCCTACTTTTGGAAATGCATGAGGGAAAAGGAGCGTGTGCTGTTTTGCTGGCGCTTGGGTTATGTGTGTGCGCGCGTGCGTGTGTGTATCTCGCTGGAGGAGAGACGGAACTGGCGCTGGCTCTCCGCTAGGGAGAGTTCTCGTGTTCCCTCTGATGCAGGCGGGCTCTGACCGGGAACTTGTTGAGTTCACTGTACAGTTCTTAAAATAATGGGCGCTCGGAAGGAAAGGGGGGGGGGGGGGGGAGAAACAGCGATAGCACAGACAGGCGGAGTAATATCTTGGCTTGGCTTGGCTTATTCAGGTGTGCGCGGGGTGGGAGGGATAGACGCTCGACTCCTCTTTGCAACGCATTTTGTGTGGTGGTGTCACTTTCGTTAGGACGATTTAAATGCAGGTTCTGGCGCCGTGTCAGCCCTGAGTTGGGCATACTGGTCCAGAATGATGGATGTGTAGGAGAGGAGGGTGGAGGGCACGCGAGTGGCAGGCAGCGCATTCTCACAGTACAGTTAGAGCGAGTCGGTTAATTGCAGAATGAGCCCACCCCCGGCTTATCTTTGCCGTTCCGGAAAGATTCTTGGCTGCCACAGCTGGATAGACTGGTTGGTGGCAAGAGCCTAAGCTCCTTGATTTAGAAATATTCAATGGGAGTGTTTGTTAAATCGTTTAAAGACTATGCTGTTCAATTAAGTATGGACTGAGTGTCTTCCATGGTGCATCTTGAATAAATAAATATTCTGCTTGTAGAATGGGGGAGGACTATTTGTCGGGCTCTTCTATTTAGACATCTAATCTACTGTGAGACCACCATCAGAAGACGATAATTAATAATTTTGTTTGCTTAGTAATACTGGCTGTTGATGCAGGGACACAGGGTTTGTATTAGGTCTGAGGCTCAAGATTACCGGCATACAGTAGTCTTGTGTGTGTTTCTAGTTATTTGCTGTGCAGATAGCAAAACCATGGGGCAAGTGCTAGGTTGCTTGCTAAGCATTACATTTTTTCTTCTTACTTTTGTGTTTGGAACTACCTGGAACTTGGCACTGGGTGAAAAGCAAGCATCAGTTCTGTTGTGCCTTGGAAGCCATTAAATGCTATAGTAATACAGGACCAACTCCTGCCCCCCATATGGGAAGGTTTATCCATGGAATTATTTCAGTGGAGCAGATAGGACTAAGTTCCAGGGTCTTGACAGTGGCACAGCACTCAAGTCCTACTGGTCTGCAGTAGTAGTGCCTCATGATGGTGCTCTTGTGTATTATGATATTAGGTGATCGTAGGTGGCATGTTAAGGACATCTGATATGTTATTCTACTGTTAGATATCCTCTAATCTCAGGTGAGTTGGCCCAACACTAATGTAACCTCAACTAATGTCTGGAGAGACTTTCTGTGGGAGCAGGAAGAAGCAGACATGATAACATTGATTGCCAGAGTGAAAGCAAATGAGCACTTATCATATGGTCATTGCTGAAAGAGTTACATATGGCTGCTCTAACCACATGATGAGCTGAGAGGCTCCATCCATGAGCAAGCCAAGGATTACCAGGTTCCTATAACAGTGGGACAGCACTTAGCTCACCATAGAGCCTACAGATGATTGATTGCTCTAGTAGTTAGTCATTTCATGGGATGTTTTTCTAGGTGTAACTGTGTTGTTAATGGTAGTTTTCCCATAATAGTTTCCAAAAAACTGTGTTGTTGCAGTTTTGAGTTCACTTTTCAGTGTTCTGCATAACTATACAAGTCTCTTCTTCAGTCACTGGCCACCAGCCTTTCTATCTATCTAGCTGACAAGGCAGTCTGTTTTTTCTAGGGACTCTTCTGTGAGGCATCTTTGGATCATAGGCATAGACTACGGGGGGGGAGGGGGGCTTGAAAGCTTGAGCCTCCCCCAAAATTTCCTGGGGGGGCTGAGCCCCCCCGGGAAAACATAGCACCTGCCACCGTGCCTCCTGGGGCCCTCCCGGGGTCGGCAGCAGCTGCTGCCGGTGCCTCTCTCCCCCCCCCCCCCAGCCACTCTTCCATCCTTTCCTCTCCCTCCCTCTTTTCCCGGTGAAGGGAGAGGAAAGGAATGGGGGGGGGAGAGGCTCCGGCAGCAGCGGCTGGTGGGCCTTGGAAGGGCCCGGGGAGGCGCGGAGGTTTCCCGGCGGAGTGGGACATCGCCCCAGCAAGCATGCGCGCTAAAGAGCCCCGCCCCCCTGGAATGTACAAAACTCTGCGCCCCTGCTTTGGATGGATTTTCTGTGAACATTTCAGAACTGAATAGCAGCCATGTCTTCTTCACTCAGTAGCACAGATAGCCAATCTCATATGAAATGGCTCAGTCATTTAGGCTTCTCAGTTCTTTGATGTTTAATAGCTCATAATTTTATCTGCTGCAGATTTCTTCATTTAGGAGGTACTGGGTGAAGATTTTTCTTTGCCTGAGACCCTGGAGAGTTCCTGCTAATCAGAGTAGACAGTACTGAGCTAGTTGAACAAATGGCCTGACCCTGAGTAAAGCATCTTAATATGTTTGTGTATGTACATGGTACTTTGCTGGTTATTATAATTAAAAGACAACATCCCTGATGGAATTTAATTTTTGACAGTCAAAGAAGCTTAGAGAGAGAAGTGAATGGAAGGGTGATAGATGAATAATGAATTCATTTATACCAGTTTAGGATGTGTTATATCTGGGGCTGAAAGGGTTAAAAAAACTTTGCAGAAAATACTGATTTCGAAGACAGGTAAGAAGGAAAGGGAGAAGAGGTATAAAAAAGAGAGATTGGATTTATATCCCACCCTTCACTACCCGAAGCAGTCTCAGAGTGGCTTACAATCCCTTTTGCCTTCCCCTCCCCACAACAGACACCCTGTAAGGTAGGTGGGACTGAGAGAGCTCTCTCGAGAAATCCCTTGAGAGAACAGCTCTGAAAGAACTTGACTGACCCAAAGTCACACCAACAGCTGCATGTGGAGGACTGGGGAATCAAACCCTTTTCTCCCAGATTAGAGTTCGCGCTCCTAACCACTACTACACCAAACTGGCTAGGCGATAGTTCTGGATGCAAGGAGCAGAAGGGGAAAAGATCAAATAGTTTTAGTGGGTTGCTGAAGGTAGTAAACTTTGAAGAGTAACGGGCAGGAAGTAGAAGGGAAATAAGGACAAGGCAAATCCATGGAGAGCTTTAGTAAGCTGCCTTCTAGCACAAATGGAATAACATGGATCATCTTTCACAAATAATTGTGTATTAACTGCTGTAATTTACCTCCTATCACCCATAAATCACATTTCCAATAATCTACATGCCCTATCTGGACTTCCGAAGTGCATGACATCATAATGAGAGTTTAGTTTATAGAACTTCTACTGAATCATAGGGCTGAAATGTCATTAATCCTTCCACCGGTCACCCCCCTATTAAGACAGAAGCTTCCACATATCAACCATTTGTGGATTACTGTTGTTCATTATGCCACAAGCAAAAAGAAAAAGTGAAAAGGGGAAGCATACTGTGATTACCACATAGCTCAGAGAAGCCAAACTGTAAAGCAATGTTGATTTCCAGCGCCGCTGACCAATTTAATGTACAAGGAACAATTTTGCCCAATTCCAGGTAGATGGAGGAGTTAAATATGAGAATGTGAAACAAACCCAGGTCTTGGCTTAGTGATTTTATTTTTAATTGGGCTCTAGTTTATTACATCAGTAGCTCTGACAGAGTCTAGGAGAGGTCAATGATCTTTTGCTGTGTTTCTTTGGTCCCAGAAAAAGAAAAACCAGTAACAGACTTGTAGATGTCACACATGGATGCCTTAAATTTTTCATATTGTTTCATGTGCTGAAACCTGGTTTTACATTTTTGTTGTTTTGATGTTGGCGTCTGTAATCTCTTGCTCTATAATACAAACAGCCCTTGCTCCATAACGTTGATGTCCATGCACACAAACTTGGGCACTGTGTCCAGTGGGTGAGGCCACAGTGCCGATAGAGCTTTGCACACAGAACAGCCCAGATTTAATCTCAAGTTAAAAGGATCAGGGAGTAGGTGATGTGAAAGACGTCAGCCTGAAACCTAGAGAGCTGCTGCCTGTCAGAACAGACAATGGTAACCTTAATAAACTAAGAGTCTGTCCATATAAGGGAGCTTCATGTGTCCCTGAGTACACTACAGTATTCACATTTTTTTCTGCTACTTTTTGCTTCTCTATGTTGGCTATGTAGATGAAAAATAAAATGGTGCTTTTCACAAAATATTTGGTGAACAATCAGGGTAGGCGGGTTTAAAATCACCAAGAAAAATAACTGATTTATATATTTGGTTTCCTTCCCCACCCCCTTTATTCCTGCATTTCCATAATAAGAAAATGCTAATTGGCTGCTATAATTGGCGAAGAGTTGGACTCGACTGTGTGACTGAACAACAACAAACAATTTAAAACACTTTAATCTTGGGATGGATTTCTCACCACAGTTGCACTTCTTTGGCAGAATACTTAGAGGAGAGGCTCTACAACTTTGTCCTTTTGGGACACTGTCACCTGCACATTACTAAACAGCATCCCCAAAGGGACAGCTAATTGCTACATACAGTTTCCTTTCTGTAAACCAAAAGCATCTGGGGTACATAGCAATCCCAGAAACCTACTGGGATGACTTTTACCTCAGCCGATGACACACTGTTCCAGGGAAGCATTTTTAAGCACTTTAGAGAGAGTTCCTGATGACTCCTCGTAGTATACTTCTAGAGAAAGAGGGAGAGGGAGATGTTCTTGGGAGTACAGAAATCCCGTAGATTAAAAAAATTATTAATGTTAGTGTAAGTTATTTTATGAAACTAACATTTAAGTACTATGAAACCCTGTGAGTTGTCACCCCCCCCCCTCAATCTGTTAGGGGACGTTTTTAACTTCAAGACAGAATTTGGCTTGGGGTATGAATATAAGTTTGTGTGTAAGTTCTTTTCAGAGGTTTGCTAGAATTAAACATATTTGGTTTCTAGAAAAAGAAATCTTTATTCTACCTAAGAACATAATCTGCAGTTTCCAGTCATGCAGCCGTTGGTGCTGCACTGTTGCATCTTTTTAGAGACAAATGGGGCAATTTGTGATATTGATGGATTTCTACACTGACCTGGGTAGCCCAGGGAAGCCTGATCTCTTCAGATCTTGGAAGCTAAGCAAGGTCAACTCTGGCAAGTACTTGGATGGGAGACCTCCTTGGAATACCAACAGCTGGGAGGCAGGGGCAGGTTTTATTCAACCACTTCTCTGAATATCCTCCAGGCTGCCAGTAGGTGTCAGTCACCAGAGGTCATCATGACTTCCAGGTCCACACATGGTCAGTCCACCAGTCACCTGACTTCCAGGTGCACATACACTCATATGCACATGTACATATGAAAAATATTTTTTAAAATGGATTTCTGTGTGGCTGTTTGTACTTACTGAAGGGGGGTGCTACAATCCAATACTGTGTGTAGACATACAGAGCTGTGGGGTAAGTTTCCTGAGTTCTTCCGAATTAGTAGGCAAAGTAATGTTTTTCTATGAAACGTGAACTAAAAGTCTTTGCTGCTTTGTTGATAGTCATAAATGTTCATAATTTCCTCAATAAAATATATGACCTCGTAGATCATAGCAAGGTTGCTTACAACATAAAACATATAAAATAAGATACATTTAAAACAAAAAAGCCAAAATTTGGGGAGGTTGTTCAATAATCTCGGAGCTGCCATTGAAAAGGCCCTCTTGTGTGTACCCACCAAACAAGTATCTTTGATTGATGGGACAGTCAGAAGGGCCGCTCCCTGTAACTGTAATTCCCAGGAAGGTGATACTTGTTATATCCATTGCAGTAGACCACTATCCTATTCCCTGAGGTCTTCTGAGCTGTCTCATTATACTGCAATTCAAATCCCTTAATAAACATGCCTTGAAGATTTCTGTATTGCACATTCTGTAAACTGATAGCAGTGTGGAAGTTTCGTGATCTCAGGCAGATATTCCACGAGGTTCCTGTAGGTGTGCATTGAATTTATTATTGTTTCTGTTTTCTGTGTCAGTTTCATTGAGCATGACATGCCCTGTAATCATCACCTGCTTCCATGCTTGTATTTGGACAAGTGGGAGGTGCTTGCATCAATCCAAAGCGCTACTGGTTCATGGTAACCCCATCAGAACCTTTCTGGGCTTTTCAAAGAGCAATCTTCCCACAACCCCTCCTTCTCTGTTTCCTGTTGCCTGTGCCTTCTTTCCCAGGTTTTGTTCTCAGTCTGTTGCCCCTCTTGATCCATTTGCTTCTGGGCTCTCTGTCCCTGATTTTCTGTACCTCTCAAAATCTCGTCCTTGTTCACAGCTTCCTACTATGAGATTTTTGCTCCTAGACAAACAGTCCTTTTTCCATTCTGGAACGTAAACTGCTTTTCTGAGCAACTGAATGTCTTTTGCCACTACATTATCTTAGGCAACCAGTGCTGAAGGCTCTAACCACGTGTGTGCTTCTCTAGAAGACTAGATAATTTTTCTGTCATGTATGGAGTAAGCTTTGAATTGCTAGTAGTTTGCGAGTTGATAATGGACATATGGACATCAGCTCTGTTATGTCTTTTGTTTTTTGTTCATTTTGAAGATGCAAATGTGGTATAGAAAGCAGGGAAAAACATTTATCTGCTACTTCAGATATTTCCATTTCAGATGTCTTAGATCTCAAAACCTCTTTGTTCTTTATATAGGTTGAAGGATTGCTTACATAATAAAGATACTCAACAGATGCAAAGTGCAGCACAATTCAAATCATTATGCGGTCTGTATAGTTATGAAATAAACGAGAATCTAAGGATCTTGGAAACTGTGATGTATGGTACCCTAAATGGCAGCATTTTGCTCTTATTTGAACAACCATTTAGCTTGTCACCATTACGAATGATTTGTACCTTTTACAGTCCTGTTCTGCATTTCAGAATATTTTTGACCATCTGAATAATAATAATTCTTTTTTCTCTCATTTGTTCTGAAAAATCAAATGCAAAATTATTTCCATAAAGTTATTTTGTAGGGATTGTGGTAAGATAGCATGTTATGAGTAAAGCATAGTTATATCTACAATTTATGTTGCTTTTCCTCCATTATGGGGTAGTATAATGCTTTTGGCCCCATGTTGTGATAGCAAATGTTGAGAGGTCATGGTCCTGTAACTCATATTCTAGACTGCAAAGTAAACATTAAGGGGCATCGCCATTGGGTACCCTTTTCTGAATGCCTTTGGATAAGTATGTGGCAAAGACATTTTCATAGATTGTGGAATTTTCTACTGCAGAACACTAGTTTTACCACTTCACTTCTGGCCCCCTAGACATTGAGGAAGACTGTTCCCCCCCCCCCCCGGGTGGGGGGCTTTTGAGGTTTTTATTTCCTGACCCATTGGTTTTAACCCTTCTGCGGACAAACTACTTATTTTAGGGCAAGGGTCATTTCGTAGAAAAAGAGGTGCAGAAGCTCATTAACATAACTCATTAGCATAACTTATTTGCATATGCTACACCACCTGACATCACCAGAAGTATGTCAGAAGGCAAGAAAGAAAGAAAGAAAGAAAGAAAGAAAGAAAGAAAGAGGGGACAGTTACTAATCCAAGCCTCAGAAATACCCCTATTCTGGGAGTATAGCTTCAGTGATGGCTGAAGCCTTCAGAAGGCTGGTCGGAGGAACAAGGACCTTTCCAGGGGACGGGGTCATTTTGCTGCAGCCATGACACAAGCAGACATTCCCCCGTGGGGGGGGGGGGCTGGCACCAACTCCCGGAGCTGCGCTGCTTCAAGCTCCTGCTCGAAATGACCCCTGTTTTAAGGTCTTGCTGCTGGCTGTTTTATTTACTGTCTGCTGTTTATTTTGGGTCTATGTTAATACATTATCTGTTTTTATCTTGCAGTGAACCACTTTGTCTATTGTTTTAGTACCAGATAGGCAGAATACTTTATAAAATGAGTGAAGGACATGCATAAAAGAATGCTGGATGTATGCAGCATCACACAAGCAACCTCTTCTGTACCACCACTGCCAAATTGGCAGTGTAGTTGCTAAAATAATGAAGTGTAATTGGGAGATCATCAGTTCAAATTTCATGTCAGCCATCAACTCATCATTACTCGGCTACAGGCAAATAATTCTATCTTAGCCTCAGTTCCCAACTATGATCTCTGGATATTATTGGCCTACCCTAGAGGATCACTATAAGGATTGCTGGGATATGTGAAGCGCTTTGTATAACAAGAACACTGTTGTTGTTGTGTCTGCTATTTCATGAGCCACTTGTTTTTCTTGTTTTATTCCTCAAAATGCCAGTGCTGTATTTAATTATAGCAGTGCTGTTCTCCTGATACCAAAGACTGAAAGGAATAAAGTGAGAATAGAGGAAGATATGCACAAAATGTGACGGGGCTCACAGTATGTTTAGTCTCTGTCCCATCCGGGGAAATATGGGTGGTAAGGCTTTTCTAGTTGGTTCCACTTTGACTTTGTTGCTGTGCAAGACCAGGTCAATGAAAAACAAAGTATTCAACAAGCGGGAACCTTCAAGGACTTGTTGAGGGTCATCTCATTTCCTCCCCCACCATTTCCTCTTTCCCTTCCCTAACCCCCCCCCCCAATCTCTCCTCTTCTCCTACTTTGTTCTCTACTTTCCAACCAACAGCCAACCTACTTTTTATCTGCCCTTCTGTCTTCAGCTTTTCCACCCTCCAACCCCAGGAGCCTCTCCCTAGGAAAACTGTGACTCAGTTATATGGTGCCAGCCACTGGACCAGGCTCACAGGCATGGTAGGGAACCCAGAAGGACTTCTGAGGAGATACCTTACTTTTCCCTATATCTCCTCTTTCTTTCTCCTGACAACCCCCATATCCTCTCCCCTTTCCCTCTCCTCAGCCATTCACCAGCCTATCGGTCTGGTGTAGAGGTTAAGTGTGCGGACTCTAATCTAGGAGAACCAGGTTTGATTCCCCATGCTGCCACTTGCAGCTGCTGGATGACCTTGGGCAAGCCATAGTTCTCTCAGAGCTGTTCTTGAAGGAGCAGTTCTCAAAAGAGCTCTCTCAGCCCCACCTATCTCACAGGGTGTCTGTTGCGAGGAGGGGAAGGGAAAGGAGTTTGTAAGTTGCTCCGAGACTCCGAGTGAAGAGCGGTGTGTGTGTGTGTGTGTGTGTGTGTGTGTGTGTATAGTGTTTTTCAGGCTGCAATCTACAGATTTAGAGATTTAGATCTGCAGATGGGGGCCACATGTCACTACTAGATATATAGATGAAGATAATATCTGATCTTTTTTTAATGAAGAATGGGTAGACCTGACTTACTTGATTGAAACGTGACTGAATGCAGCTGGTGTTGTCCATGTGGTATAATTGGCACCAGCTAGGTGTAAGGTCCTGCATCAACCTCTGACTGGTGGGTGGTATAGAAGTTGGTGACCGGGAAAAAGCCCACAGGAAAAAAAACCCACAGACATAAATGCCCGTGCGGAAAAATGCCCACATGGAAATAAGCCCACAGGGGAAAAACCCATACACATAAAAGCCCTCATGGAAAAAAGCCCACATGGAAAAATACCCTGTAAAGTGCCATAGGTATTTATAATGGTGGATAGCTATTCATCTCCATTTATGAGAATGAACAGGTAGTACCTATATTCACATGCAGCAATATGTGCTGTGATTTTATCAAGTATAATTAAATAATAATTTTGCTTTGTTATTAGGTGACCTGCCTGTGCATTAGCCAGTGTAGTTTGTGGCAAGCAAGATCCCTCTGCAGTCCATCATATAGAGACCACACACCAGGGTTACCTCTAAGCTGAGTTAGTGTGAGCTAGCTAGCTCACAGTTTTTTAGCCTCCATCTCGCACATTTTTGTCTTAGCTCAGGAAGGATGGCTCCAGAGCACACTGATTTATGCAGTTCACTCGCAACAGTAGCTCACAGTGTAGAATTTTTGCTCACAGGATTCCACACTATAGAGGGACTATTGCCACACGCTGGGATGACTGCTGTGGAATAGAAAATTAAGAGCCCTATAGGACATGGTTGCCACTTCTGTTATTTGTTATTTAATGTTGTCTTATGGTTTTGTTATCTTAAGCTAAGCTTCATAGATCTATGAGGCCTTACTAGTACTAGAATAAGGCCCATTGTGGAAATAAATTTAATGGGCTCTAGAAAGAGGCTCTGGCCTTGGGCACTCAGCGTCAATTTGCTGTGGTGACCTCAGCAGGGTATAATGACACAGAGCTTACTGTTTTCTCCAGTGGAATCGATCTCTGCCATCTGAAGAGCAGTTATAATTCTGAGTGATCTCCAGCCCTCCCCTGGAGATTGGCAGTAATGGTTTCCCAGGAGGAAATGGCTAGTTTGGAGAGTGGAGTCTATGGCATTGTACCTCTGAGGTTCCCCCCTTCCACAAACCCCACCCTCTCCAGGTGCCATCCCTCAAATCTCCAGGAATTTCCCAACCTGGAGTTGGCAACCCTATCTCCTTCCCAGACAACCATCAACCTACCGTTATCTGCCCCTGATCTCTGCCATCTGGAGAGCAGTTTTAATTGTGAGTGATCTCCAGCCCTAACCTGGAGATTGGCAGCAGTGATTCCCCAGGAGGAAAAGTACAGTCTTTCTCCACAGTGGAGACCAAAGCAGATTACACCATTCTCTCTCCCTTTTGATCTGCACAACAACCCTGTGAGGTCGGTTAGACTGAAAGTCTGTGACTGGTCCAAAATCACCTTCTCAACTTCTACAGCAAGAACCTGGGTCTAGCAGACCCTGCTCTGAAGCACTAACTGCCACACCTAGGGTAGCCAACCTACAGATGGAGCCTGAAGATCGCCAGGTATCACAACTGAACTCCAGACAACAGATTTCTTCTCCCCTGGAGAAAATAACTGCTTTGCAGGGTGGGCTCTATGGTATTCTATTCAGCTGAGGCCTCTCCCCTCCCTAAACTCTGGCTTCCATAGACTCCATCACAAAATATCTAGGAATTTCCCAACCTGGAGCTGGCAACTCTAGTCAGGACTGGCCCCAATGAGTTCCTCACAAAGACCTGGAAAGGATTTCCTTCCTTTGTCTTTTTACTGGCAGAACCAAGGTTGTTGCCTAGCAACAGCCACTGAAGGATAAGTTAGTTGCACAGGAGTGGATCGAGCACCCAGCCA